>OY757047.1:4411791-5611791 GCA_963582015.1 Xanthorhoe designata | reverse complement strand
CTTTTCGGACGTACAACATTAAAAATAGGTAGGCACTTACAAACTAAAATTCAAACACTCATTTACATTCATCACTGTAGAATTCCTCCAGATCGTAATAAAATTTTGAAATAAGCCAAGTTTTAAGTAGAGTAACAGTTAATGGCAATATAGCTATTTTCATCGCAAGGTGATAAAGAGAGTCCCTATATTACGTCTACAATGACGACCAAACCGAACGTTTTGGAATCAAACTAGAATTTTCGAATCCACATAGGAGAACGAAGATTGAAACTCAATGCTCAATGCGTCCTCACCCGATGCCATAGCGAAATGATATAAAGTCGTATATGAACAAACAGACCATCTCATATAATTTAAAAATACAAATTTGTACAGGTAGACTGCTCCAGTAAGGTTTTGCGTGTATGGGCGCTATAGGTTAGCGTCTTAGCCTTCGGACAGTTTTAGAGCTTTTCATTCAATTTGATTGAATCATCTGATAAAAAGTTAATTTTGAACCGCAGCCATCGAATTTCCCGTCAATTATTCGAGCAAAACTGTGATAGCCAATTTCCGATGATCTGATATATTCCTTTGGGATCTTGAAGGGGAACATTTAAATTAAGCAGTAACAGAATGTTCAAAGTTTTGGAAGTTTTTGAATTGAGGAAGGAGGAACTCGTAAAATGCCTTTTATTAAATTGCTTTGATTCTTTTTAGACATAATTGAGTTGTATTGGCCTTTTATACATACGGTCAGTTATTTTTTATTGAAGAGCCCTGCTACGTAAAGCACACTCAATATAGAAGTAGGTACATACTCTATATTGAGTAATCATTTACTTGACTTTATCTTTGCATGGGCGAGCGTTTGAATTTAAGAGCTAACCCATTTTAAATAGTATTATTTTTAAAGTAAAATATACATTCTACAGTCTTCTCTTAGGTTGGATACTGTTGTGGATTTAGTTCAAATGTCGAGCTTTCAAACCGATAGAAAAAAAATGGTGGGTTCCCAACACATTCTGTGACACCAATAATGAAACACAATGTGACTCCAATAATGAAAACACACCCAACTGTACCAACTATAACTAATAATAGCTATAAAGATAAAGATAGATCACCTTATCCAGTAAATTAGTTATGCTCATTCCTTACCTCAATCCTACTGGATTTCAAAGAGATATCGACTAATCCTACCAAACTTATATTCCCAAGTTGCTGATTCGATAGTCAGTGGCTTAAGAAGTAGTTAGAACATAGTTGGAAAGTTTGGGATAACTGAGTATAGGTAAATTAATTAATAGTATGCTAATAAAATACAGTGCTGGCCGAGTGGGATAGTAACTTGACTAGCGATCTGAACGTTGTGGTCTCGAATACTACTGGCCTTACTCTAATTCCCGAAATCGACATTTCGTGCCAATAGTCGCAGTGTAGCTTAGGTTGAAACTGTAATTAATTCAGCTCCACAAATCCACAAACATAAGTTCATTGCAAACACTGTTGTGTTGTTTCGATATGGAGAATAACTGCAGGGCCTGGCTGTGCTGAAATGTTTCGAAAAAAATTGTATCTATCAATACAAAGGATTGTAAAAATTAATGTATCTATGTAGTATATCAGTCATCTAGTTACAATAACACAAGCATTAAATTGCTTAGCTTGGGACTAGATGACGCTGTGTGGAAAGTCCAGAGATATTTATTTATTTATTATTGCATGTTATTGAAAATGAATAACGCGGGCACTATAGTAAAGATGTAAAGGTAGTGATGCACCATGAACTTAGGATACTGTTGTTATAAATCGTCTAAGTCTCAGTAAATATTGACCATGGCTTTGTTTATAACGACTAGGCTGAAAGGATTGTCTGACAAGTTTGACAAACTTATTTACTCTCAATCAAATGTTCCGAGAAGCCAAAATGGCCGCTATGTAATTCCTGAGAATCAGAATAAGATACTGAATTTGGAAGTATGCCTTATTAGTATTAATAGAAATCCTACTGGTATTATAAAGGCTAAAGTTGTATCGATGTTTGTTACTCCTTCAAGCGAAAACTACTGAACGGATTTACCTGGAACTTGGAATACTTATACATAGTTTATATGGCTTCTGAACTTATCCAGATAAAGGTCAGAAGGTCAGAAGAAATATAATATTTTGTGTATTATTATACTACATTACACAAAAATATCCGTGTTTTTTTTAAATTACATACCGGTACAGAGTATATTTGACAACAATGAAAAATAAAGTCAATCAGAATAAAAAAACACGCTCATTCCATATCAATTATTTATTATTTTCTTAATTCTGTATTTTTCCAAATCCAATTTATCAATTCAAATTATTTCTTATCGTGATGACAATAGCGATCGTAATAAATCGCATTTCTCAAAGATAGCTTTTGTGAGCAGTGTATGCAGATACCGAACAATAGGTTCGATTGAGTCGTTCAACAATACATCGTGGAAATTGTTGAGCGATTGCGGTATTATGGACTCTTTGTAAGTATATTATAAGTAATAATGATAAATAATTGATCAAGCATTATATTCTGCACATAATATATAAGGGAAGGGAGGCCTTTGCCCTGCAGTGGAAAACATCAGGCTTATAAATAAATAAATAATAAATAAAAAAATATATTAAGGTTCAAAAAGCTACATTTCGATTGTACATAAATTATCTCCAATGTCGTTTTAAAAAATAGTTTTACAGTGTTTAAAGTTTGAAAAGGCTTTTTTAAGATCTAAGTCTTTTTCAAAAAATCTTAAATTGGGACCAAAATTAAATTTGCTCAAACTCTAAATTAACAAAGAGACTTATAAAGGGGGCAAAACAATTCAGGCTAACAGATTTAATGCTATCTAAGCGTCAGATGTCAATTTAAGTAATCTTGTTACCCAAACCATTTTGTTAAACCGTCAATTTAACACAAAGCATAAATTATAAATTGTTTCGCATTAAGTCAAAATAATTCTTCTTAGTATATGAATCAACATTTAGTAAAATGTTTTTCCTCTCAATATACCGGAGATTCATGTTCACACCTAAGCTTAAGCCCACGCTGTTCTTATCGCTGGGTGTTTCGTAAAAGAACTTTTTCATTGGATATTGTTTCGTACGACAAGGCGACAGGCGTCGACGAGGCTAGCCGAAAAGACGTTGGCGGGACGATCTTGACGTGTTTGAAAAGGAATGGTGGGAGATCGCACAAGACAGGGGTCAGTGGAGGATTTTGGGGGAGATCTTTGCCCAGCAGTGGGACATAGTAATTTATTAATAAAAAATAATTGTTTCGTAGAAAAATTATAATACTGCATTGCCGTTAGCTTAACATTTGAAACGTTTTGTTTTCGTTGATGAAATTCGAAAGGCGACAGCGGCCGTATTAAGCTACAAAAAGTCGCCAGGTGATACTTATGAACTTTGAGAGCATGCTTTTTTTCATAGTCAAATTCCGATAGATGCTATATGCCTATTCCTACTCATATTATGCCATAGACCTACTCGTAAACCGCTTATAAGGACAAAGGTACACAATGATAGACTATGATGTTTCTTGTCATGAACGAGTAAACGATTTGTAGGTATAAAAATATTGCTACGAAACAAAACAAGATCACGCGAATACCCTCAATGCTCAGTGGTAATTCCCTCAGATCTCTGAAGAATATTGCTGCCTTGTATCCATGTTTTAGTTTTTGGAAATTGATCTAAGCAATGCCACGTAAAGGATAAACATAAACATTACAGCATTTTACTTTAAAAAAAATGTGAAACGGTGACACAAAATAAGAAAAATACTTATACATTACTTTAAAGAACATTGTAATGTAACACCTGACTAAAAAGGAGAGCTGTAAGTTCGTTGTGTGTTTTTATTTATTTGTCTGGCTCAACGGATGAACCAAATCTGATGATTATTATGTTTTTATTTAGTTCTTATGCTTCAGGTCGATCATGTCTGTTATGGTCTTTGGTCTTTACCTATATTTTATTTGTGGTTTAAAATTTAATTAAAGGGATTCTGTCTGTGACAACGTTGAAGTGTGTTTTTCTCCGCGTTTCCAGGAAACAATCCTCGGCTAAGTAGTAAAAATACAGAAAGCAATTTCATGAAGAAAAACACAAAAACCTCAAGCGTGTGCATACAAACATGTTAAAATAATTTGGAGTTAGATACTTTTTTCGTGAAAAGGAAAAAGTGAAATTGTTTCCAAGTAAGTACTTACGACAATAACACTCCATCAATTTCTTTCTGTGATATTTATGAGCATTAAGTCCCTTTTGCTGTATGTTATTTCAAAGAAAAAGACAAAGATAAGCCAGAATTTTAATGCAAATAAATAGCTTCATTTTTTTTCAACGATTTTTAATAATAAACCGTATTAATTCCTCATTTAATACTGAATCAGAAAACATTTTCTTTGCTCTAGTTGTTCTTTTTCCATTACCAATTCACCATTTCAGACATTCGGACCTAAAATGTATCCACTACGTGGACATTGTAAGTCAATTACTGTAATTAATAATTCTGTCCCGCTATTAAAACTCATACAAACAAAATCGCACTTTATTTTGAAAGCATTGAGCGCGAAATGTTTAGCAAGTTCTATGGTATTTCAATAAGAAATCTTGTGTCCTTTCCTATTTTCCGTATCGTTGAACTGAAAAGAGGGTTATCACCTAGTGTTGCCAAACCGTCGATATTCCAGTTTTCGATATAACCTCGATAATCAGTTAGGGTACCAATAGTATCGATACTGTCGAGACGGTATACTTGAATAATTACTAAAGATACTCTTATTACTGTCGATACTTTTGATAGTAAAAATGCTGTTGATGACCACTAATAGAAATCTAGATAACGATTAAATCGTTAATAGTACAAAATTGAGTCATGCTATCAATACCAATTTCTGCCGCGAATACATTTATTACCTATACTATCAATAGTATAGAGATAGATAGTAATCGTTTCGATAATATTGGTACTATCGATAGTCAGACTATCGATTAGTATATCGAGCGACATCGCTAGTTATCACGTTCCTTCTTTGCATTGGCAGTGGAAGACCGCAGTAATACCGGACATCTGTGTCAACGCTACACACTGGTTTTCAAACAACTTCTTTACAGAGACTGACATAAATGGTTTATTTTTTACCACCATATCGTTTATAAGGAATACATAAGCTACATTGTTTATATTCTTTATAAACGATATGGTTATGATTATTGATTTGTAAATGGTTATAAACAATGTATAATTAATTACTTAAGTGGTTAAAAAAAACACTAGTAGCAAACGTTACCTCTTTCCTATTTGATAACGATTTAGAAAGTTACAGGTTTTTTAATCTATAGCAATGCATGTGGGAACAATCACTTGTTGTTAACAAACTTCCATATCTATTATAAATTTAAATAGGTTTTTTGACGTCATAGAGTTTGAAGTGACGTGTCATAAGTATGAATTTCCCATCCTTGAAAACAACTAGGTAAAATTAATGTTTATTGTTCAAAGTGGGTCATTTAATTGTTATTGTGTAAAATGGGTCTGTTCGATTCAAATTATAATTGGAAACCTGATTAGAATTTAGGGCGTTAATTTCTAATTTTACAAAATGTAAATTCAACCGCCATGAAATAACTTTGGTTTTCTCATTTTCCATGTGACTCGCGCAGCGGATGTCAGTGTCGACTTATGTCTTCATTTACGGAACGTTATGTTCAATTAAGACATTTTATATAAAGGATCTTGAAGGTTTTTTGTACCAATGTAATTAGGGAAACTGTTGTACTATTTCCGTGTTACGTCTTTAAAGACTTTCCTGAAACAAACAAGATTTATAAGAAAACTTACTTACAACCAGTAAAATTGATAATTTTATTTTACAAAGTATAAATAATTTAAAAGTATTATTTAAAAGTTTTATCAACCAAAGTAAAGTGCATAATATATTTTGGTTTACTGAATTTAACTGAGTAAAAAGATTACCACAATTTTATCAAGTCAGACGCAATCTCTTGCCTGGCTTACAATGTGCGAGTACTATTGTGTGTCTCCTATCGAAATCCATTTATCTGCAGGGACCAGCCAAGCTTCCTCTCGAGCCAAATTAAGATCAACTCAAGCTCTATGTATAGGTATCTATAGAATTCCTGTAATTAGGAGGGTTATGGTTATTAAGTTGGACAAATAAGTGAATGATCAATGAAATAAACCTCCTTAATTACACATTTTAAAGTAAGTTATGAGCTAAATAAATCAATGGAAAGAAAAAAAGAAAGAAAAATTATTTATTTTGGTAGGACCGGATCACTTCAGTTTTGTCTTACATGCTAGGTGATTCTAATGCCTGTTCCAACGCGATTCCATAATGGTTTAATTGGACTGTGAATGATAGTTTAATTTTTGCATCAATTTAGGATTCATTAAACAAGGTAGACCAGTTTCTTCTAGTACCTAATGCAAACTCAGAAGAAGTTCTGACTCTTTACAATATTTTCTTCTTTCAGAACAATAACTTCCGAAGCTCAAAAAAACTTTTCAATGACGCGACTCCATTTTCCCAAGTTATAATGCTCTTCGGAACATTTTCTAAGAGTTTCGAAGTTTCTAGTGCTTTTGCGGCACCCTGTATAACACTGGAACTTTAGCACATAAATAATGAGAGCATAAGTCGATCGATTTTCACGTTCAACTTTTCGCTTCAATTATTCACAAGACCGATAAACAACTGGAGAACAAATTTGGCAGGATCGAGAGAAGTCAAAATTATTTGAACGGTATGATTGTTATGGCACTGGCATGCCGCTAAAACTCTACCCTAGTCTGTCAAACTTGCTTGTAGCGTTTGTTAAATTGATAGCAGCATATTATTATATCAAAATAATAGCTACTACTATTTAGGTACCTACAAAAAGGTTACCAACGAGGAAGTATTGAACAGAGTTAAAGAGCAAAGATTGTTAATGAATACCATCAAGAATAGAAGAGGAAAAATGATTGGTCATCTTATACGACATGACAGCTTTATAAGGAACATCATAGAAGGAAAAGTAGAAGGAAGGCGAGGAAGGGGAAGACCAAGAATTAATTACATAAGTCAGATAAAAGAGAAGGTCGCTGTCATGTCGTATCAAGAAGTAAAAGAGATCGCATTGGCAAGAAGTATATGGAGGAAATTGCATCATTACACCGACAAGAGCTGAGCTCTTAAGTTTTTATATATACATCTTATTTGTATTTTAGTAGTAGCTACTAACTGCTTAGCTAATCCTTAGTTGTAGAATGATCAAATGTTTATTTGTTCAGGTGATGAGTTCTATCGGATCGAAATGACTTACGAACAGTTTAAATACAGTAAGTATCTATATTTTATTTTAGTAGGACAAGATTTTTTTTTTTTTGTATAGAAAAAAAAGTGGGTCTGGGCAGGTCACGTATGCCGTATGCCGGATGAATTGTGGGCTAAGATTACCACCGACTGGTCCCACAAGGCATTGAACGGCCTCGTGGTCGGCCCAAGCGGAGATGGCGGGACGAACTCGACGATTACTCCACCAGCTGGCTGACAGAAGCCCTACACCGAGGCGAATGGAAAAAGGGAGAGGAGGCCTTTGCCCAGCAGTGGGATCCAGTGGCTGATTAGATAGATTAGATAAGCCAAAAAAACAGATAGGTACAATATTGAAACTAGCCGATAAGTTACTGATACTGATCACTCTGATAGAATAAATGAGTATCGGTTGATCAGACTAACTTGAGGGACTAACCAAAAGAAGAATGCCAATCTAATATCAGACGTATAACTGCGTCCAATGGTTATAAACTTCATGGTCATATAAATTCATAAAGAAAATGAAGTTTGAAAAGGTCGTCTTGCCGGTCTTTATTGAACCTAAAGTATTTTATTACCTGGGAGTAATTAGTTTTTCGATACTTCAGGCCATTTTGTTAAGAAGCAGCTCAAACTTTACGAACCTATCGGAACACTCTCTTAATAGTCTTAAAGCACGAATTAATTTGGTATTATTGTTTGTTCGTTTTTTTATAAAGATTTGCATGTAAAATATTCAAATGGTATTCGTTAGCCTACATCATAGTGCAGTGAACGTGACAATACGTCTGCAAATCGTATTGATTGATGTTGCAACGCTGAGCACATTGAGACTCGAGTACCTACTCTGATAAATCATGCTCCAATGCGTGGAATTTCCGGAGCCAAGTTACATAAATCTGCATAGAGTAAGTATTTTATAAAGTGTTTCTCGAACTGTTGTTCATTGAGATGGATAATATAATTGAAATAGCTAAGTATATATTTATAGAGTTAAAAAAACAACACTATTTTTTTGCATCCAACGATCTGAACCATGATACAGAGATGTGTTAACATTATTAGCATCTTTGTTGTAAAAGCTAAAGTATTTTATTTCATTTCAAAATGTTTCGTCACCAAATACAAATATTTAGACGAAAAATTCCCCACAATATCATTATTATTTGCCGAGCAAGGACACAGCTGGTGAGCCATATTAAAAAACAAATCCTTCCCTGTAACAAAACAACAGGGAATCCTCGACCTTTAAACGCCATGAAATATTAACGTGACTTTTTAAACAAAACATGGCATCGTTTTACGTAAACATCCCTTTTTAACATTTAAATTTCGAAAAATGTTTAGGTATACGGATATCTTACCTACTAGGTTATATGAGAGGTCGGTTTCCCGGTTTAATGATGAGACCCAAATTTTCATAAACATAAAAAGTAGATCCCATGCATGCTTTGAAGTTCAATGCCAAATATAGCCCTTTTCTATTTTAATAACGGCTGATGTACCTATGTCATCCAAGGGGCTTCATATAAATGTATTAGATGACCGACTTTTCGTCAATTTAAATCCTTTCAAGGTTAACTATTACAGACGTTATTACCTTCTTTTACTGTTTTCTCATACCTACCTGAAACAAAAAATAATGTCGGGTTGGAAACATGACAAAATATTATGAACGTGGGAAAAAATCATCAAAAATTCATATTTTTAAGGACTGCTTGTTCGAAAAGCGTGAGATGCATAGGCTTTAAGTGAACTACTTGGTTTCAAAATGGGTACCTTGAATTCCCAAATAGCTTAAGTAACAGTGTAAGAAATATTTTATTATACAGTATAACTTTGATTTCCACGAGATTACGACTTTCAGAACGGGACATGATTTCTTTTTCTTGTTACGATTTAATAGAATTCCAGAAGGCCCAATACGTTTGGAAGCAACCTTTCAAAAACCATTTGTTTGAATTCCAATTCGGAAATTGGAAGGTAAAGGCGAAATTACAACGTAAGTTTTGACCGCAGCTAAATTGATTTTCTACATTCGTTTGTATCGGTGTAAAAGTGTTATCTACCTTTATTATGTTGTTGTTATTAACTAGCTTGGGCAGACAATGCATTTGTACTTACTTCTTTAAAGGCGGGCTTTCACCCACTGCGCCACAGAAGTCGTCTATAAAATCATGAAATAACTCTTCGTCAAATAGAAATATATAGAAAATACATTTAAACGAGATTTAATCAACTTAACCTATAATTTTAAATTATTTTCATATTTTTTTAACAAGTCTTAAAAATTACCATTTACATTCAAACTTACAAAATTAATTATTTACTTACAAATACTGCTTACAGAAAATCATATCTAAATTTTATGATCGATGTGGTAAGTATCGAATACAGCATAACTTAAATCAAAAGTACTTATTAATAATTTATTTCATTTCATAATAATTGAGGCAATTTATTACCAACATAAAATACCACACAGCACAATAACAATCATAAACAATTCACATTCCAGACATAAGGCAGCCCTTAATCTATAAGTGCCTACTCTGTAGTGATGTGACGCAACAGAATAACGTTATTCATGTTAAGTTTAAGTTTCTTACAGATAAATAATTTGCTGTAACTTTTTTACGTAATAGTATGTAATAAGAAACATAACTGGACGCGCTATACATGGACTTAGATCATTGGGCATTCAAAATAATTTGATTAAAATATTTATTACTGAAAACAAAGAAAAAACACGCAGTTACAAAACATACCTAGACCAACATAACATAGCCTAAACAGCTAAATAAATAACTCTGTTTTCTATCTAAAATTTTGTCTAAAGATATAAAACAGAGTTCAGATCATCGACCGCAGGTAGAGTGCCATTATTGTGGTTATTTAATTACTAGGACTTTTTAGACATTTGAACGTGTGAAAAACTTAACATTATCATAAAATTTTTTTTGAAGAAAATAGTATAGGACTAAGGACTCCATAATCTAAGGATAACATAGCACAGTTCTGTTTATGAAAAACTCTTGACATGGTATTGAAATAAACAATTTTGAACCATATTCGTACAAATATCCAAACTGATTTTTTAAAATAAAATGAGGCAATAATCCCTTTTACTTGTAGTATAAAAGAAAGCTTAACATTAATGAACAGCAGAGGTTTAAATATAGCATAGAAACAAAGTCAATGGTTTGAATTAGGCATTTCTTAAAAGACCGAGCTTAAAGGAGTTTCTCAAAGTCGAAAGTTCATCGATAAAATTGAACAGCTTTCAGTAAAGCGTTGAATCGAAAGTTAAATGAATGCTTTTGTTGATGAAATGCTCTACAAAGTGAATTATGTGTTGAATCAAATATTGTTTAAGAAACTTAAAGTTTGTAAACGTTATAATAGTTCAAAGTTTGTTTTATAACCTATTTAAAGTTTGTTTTTCTTTAATGTTCAATGAATCGAAATATTCATGTGTTCTTCATTGTGAAGACTCACCATATTTCTCGCCAGGAATGGGGATTATAGAACAAGAAAAGCAACTTGGACCTAGGAAACAACATCTCCGACGATGAGAACCCACCAATTACCATCAACTCAACCATTACCAACCTAAGTCAAGTGTGCTAAATTAGAGAAAGGTTAAAATCATAAACCTATTTAATTTCCTTTAATCAAGTTTTTATTCTGAAAATGTAGATAAAGCCTTCTGCTAAACAAGATACCCTTCCTAAGTAAATAAAGAGTAAGTAAACAAAAACTTTCTGGCTGAGAAACCCTTAGCTTACGATAAATGAAAGTTTAAGCCCGAGCTTAAACGTAGTCAAAAAACGTTTGAGAAAGCCAGCCTGAGATAAAAAGTTTTAAATTCAACAATCTTAGAAAGTAAATAAAAGTTAGGCAATCAGCTCTAATTAGTAAATCAACATTTTGGATAACTAAAAAAACAATATTCTGATACCAATGATACCAATGTTTCAGTTTGTGCGAGGAGTATTATTTGAATTACCTAGATAAATATTTTCAGCTAAATTGAAATCAGTAAATCTATTCACAATCGGCGAAAATTTTACGAGAGTAATTTCCATATTACCATTTTAAAATATCGAAATATCTGGAAGCTAATTCACCAGCATATTAATTTAAAACCTTTCACTTGTCAATTAGTAAACAAGCAAAGCACGTCCCTAATCATCATTTTAACGTGATCGTAACAGAGGTGTTTTAGTACGGTAAGTAACATTTTAATACCAACCAATCATACCTTGCTTAGCTAGCTCAACGGAATTACATTCACACTAGACAATTGTCTTATACAGGGTGTTAAAACTATACTTCAGGGTTCGATATGATTCAGCTAAACGTAACGCGAAAAAACATGGCAATTAACAAAAATTTATTACAATAACGCGGTGATGACCCGCGTTTTGACGCGTTATTTTTTGTTGGGTCATAGCAAATAACCTCCCTGTTGTACATCATATGCACCAATGACCGCAGGAATAAACAGCGTTTTGACTTAATTTAAAAAAATCTTATAAATGTTACTTTCCTTTAAGTATCTTACTTTTGTAATAAGTTCACATAGGTAATTTTGGATGTTTTTGTTTCATGTCATCAGCCAATGAAAAGAGACAATGGCAGATTTAGAATTTGTCTGAGCTTCAGGTAGTGTTTCATGAATAACAGGGTTTGTCTCTCTTGATGTATTAACAAAGTTTTGCAATCTACTGATGTATCATGTTATGATATAGCTTTAATTACGTATAGTATAGATAGAGGCATAATTAGCCATAATCAATCATCCATTAATTGACAAGCAAGCAAGGTTTACAATGGCTTTTACAAAATGACGCGTTATTTTTATTCAAATATATAGTTATGTAGAGTTAGTATGTCCCTTCGAAAAATATTACCTGATATGGAAGATATTGGGAAAAAGTATGTGAATTAAATTAAACGAAATAGTGTCCGGAGTAAAAAATTGAAATAAAAAATAAAAAAAAATCATTTCAGTTTTTTTAAATTCGAATTTGTAAATTTGTAATTGTAAATGAAGTTTGTAATTCGAACACTGAATAAAGTTTAAAATAAATAAAAAAAAAGGAAATTAAAATTAGATAAATGGCCAAAGGTGACTTTTTGATTTCTACACTCGAAAATTAAACAGGTCAAAATTTTTCTAGTCATCTAGTCACTAAATAAAAATTAAACGACCTCTGTGGCGCAGTGGGCGAAAGCCCGCCTGAGACGCAGAGGTTGCGGGTTCGATCCCCGCTGCGGGACAAATGTTTGCATGATCTGCAAATATTTGTTTCGTGTCTGGGTGTTTTCTATGTATAATATGTATGTATTTACAAAAAAAAATGTATCTATGTAGTTTATCAGTCATCTGGTTACCATAACACAAGCATTAAATTGCTTAGCTTGGGACTAGATGACGCCGTGTGAAATGTCCAAGGATATTTATTTTTATTTTTTTATTTATTTTATTTTAACTTTGTGCTAGCGCATGATTTTCCTTACAGATTGGAAAGGGCGAGGTTTGTACATGCAAAGTAATTGTAATTTTTTTACACCTTGTGTGGTTTCAATACGTACAGAATGCAAAGGCATTGCGCGGAAGATGTGGTCAGTACAACGGTTTGCAATCACAGTCCCGTAATTGCTCAATGAACAGGGTTGTGAAATTGCTTGGTCAAAGCGACAAAGGCAATAAATACTAGGTGAATCAATCACTTTCCGAATAAACATAGGCTATATTATTAAGGTAGGTACCACGTAAGCGAAGCCGTGGACGAGTAAGCTAGTCCATTATAAAACTTGACATACACTTTTAAATACGACTACACGACAGTCAGTGAATTAACATAAATTGGAAATCTGGATAAGAAATGCGTGAAATGAAAACGTTTTGGAAGTCATCATTCATTCTAGACGGTTTCCATCACTAGCAGATGGAGATATTTTGAAGACGGATTACAAGATGAGGGAGTTTTTTTATATTTTCTTAGGAAAAGTATTTAAATAAAATAAACTATCGAACAAGGTTATGGTCGTTTTAAGGTTATGGGTAACGGATTTTAACTAGAAAAACATGTTAAAACTTTATAGATCGCTCTGAGAAATTAGAGAAAAAAATTTTTTTAGTTCGATTAGTTTTTATCTAAGTATAAGAGTCATCAATATTAAAGGAGACTTATTTTGGTACTTGATAAATGAAAATATAAGCAAAAATACATTCAATAGAAATTAATTTAGAAAACGACAATTGAATAGTCGATAGGTACGACAACGTAATTCGTACTACTACGAGTAAATCACTTTCTAACATCAGATATGGTATATCTACTCACGGCGTAAAAAAGCTACTGTTTATTTATTATTTTTTATTTCTTCAAATGAAAAAATAATAAAAATTAACATTGCAATCGTAACATAATATGTTACGATTGCAATGTTTCATTTTAATTTTTAAAATATTATTTTAAACTTTCGGGACTGAAAATATACCATAGTGACTGTAACTTCATCCGAAACGTGAAGATAAATAACGATGTCCATACGTAATTAAGTCTCAATAATATTATGAAATGATCGGCTCAAAAAAGTGTGTATTTTTTTCCTTCTATGAAACTCCAAAAAATGTGAGTCCTCACATTCAAAGACATCTAAAACAGTCACAGAACAAAGTAATATTTTTTTATTTAAAGCAGAGGTTTTCTAATGTTTCTTTCTAAATTGAAAGTTCTAATACATTAAATAAATAATCTTTAGAAAGATAAATTGTCAAAATCTTAACATTTTCATTGTACGAGTAAATAAGCAGTTGATGATAAATTGAAGTATACTTTTTACAGCGCCTTTAATACATTTTCCTTTTGTAGCCTTTTGTAAAGCTTACGTATTTATAATGGAAATATTGATTTATTCTCGAAGAGGCTTTAATATTTTAGCTTAAAGGCTGACGAGACGAAAATTGAATGTACCAATTCATTCAACTTAATATTCTTTCTAACATAACTCGAATATAACATTGAATAAATAGAAGAATATAGATCGATTGATAGAAATAAAATATGTTATTAGAGCTATAAAATGGTCAGATGATGTTGAAATAATATGAGTATCTCAATATGAAATAATATCAATGAAATTTTTTCATAATGAACGCGCGCTGGACGTCAGCGTGGCAGCCAGCGACGCGTACCAACAGCACTGGCGGTTAGCTGACCATTAAACCGGCCTTATTAGCAATAGCTGAGACCGAGTTATTGATATAGCGAAATGTGAGGATACAGGCGACTGGGCCCACTACAAAACTGGGACCGCGGTTCCAGTTACCTGATTAGTTTTTTCTTGTTTAACTTCTCGTAAAAACAAAACAAAGTCGCCACATCGCCGCCTACATTTAAAAACAGCGAACCGCAGTCATTAGGAGGGTTGATGTCACTAGACAGTTTAATTACTGTGGCACGAAGTGAAACGTAGTTTAGTGGTGCAGTTCAAAGAAATGCCTTAATGAAAGTTACATTTTACAATTTGCGAGAACATTATTTTCTATTTTATTTGTATGTACGCTAGATGAGTGTTTTTTAAACCAAAATGTGTGTTCAAATTATAAATATCAGTAACGAGCACACCATTTTAGTTATTTAACTTGTGTGATGTCTACAAATGTGCCACTTTTAGCATAAATAAACAATACAATATGGCCACGGCTGTACCATATAAGTGTGATAGAAATTTTATCAATATATTATGATCCTTTGAAGATTTCTTAAGTCTACTAATCAGAGACTAGTACAAATAAATACAATTATGAGCATGGAAAACTATTTATAAATAATTTGAACAAAAAGATATTACTGTGTAGTGTAGCTTTACAAGCATCCAATCGCGGCTTCGCTCGCGTACTACTAACTTGAATAAAACAGTAACCTACATTTTAATTCAGGTAATAAATTATGTACCTACTTAAATTCTAAGTTTCAGCAAAATCAGCGTTTTGTTATTTTTGCGTGAAACAGTTACAAAAGTTATTAGTGGGATTCCAAAGTGGCTTACAGCAGTTTAATTTAGATATGTCTGAAAAAACACCCATTGTTTAGGAGTGAATCGAATCTAATGTAATGTATCAATGTGACAGATCAATAAAGCAGTATGTTATGTGTTACATTATACGTTAAAGTTGCTGAAGATATTTTGTAATACTTTATTCAAAAAGCTCAGTTCGGCTCAGAGCGCAGAATGCAAGCGCTCATGAAAATTGCAACTGAATAGCATGCTATATTCTTTGGGCTGAAAGTGGTAAATGAAAACAAAAATCTGAGCTGAAATATATTTTTGAAACTTGCAAACCAACAGGAGACTGTAAGTAAGCATCATCGATTGAAGCATACCGGAAAGTTATTTTTACTTCACCGATCGGAACAGCTGAGTAATATTTTATTTATGTTATAAGAATATTTGCGCCGACCTATTTACCTGCCATTTATGTTATTACAAAATTGTGATAGAAAAGGGTACATTATAGATAAAAACATATAAATAATATGCCTGTCGTGTCAATCGAGTGTAATTTTTTTAACCGCGGATGGCTTAGCAATCTTAATTTTTAGCATTAAAAAAAATGGATTTTTGATTTTGCCCTGACCCGTGTCAGTGAAGCCTGGAGTGTAGATTGCATTTTTGTATATTTTTCACGGCTTCGCGAGCAATTCGCGGCTCGTTCTCGTTTGTCAGTATTTTATGTCCCCTGACATAGGAAAGCGAAAAATATTTTCAAATATCTGTGAGGGTGGATTCTTGAGAGATTCGTGAAGCGACGCGAAGTATGGATAGGCCGTTAGACATCTTCAAAGGATCCAAAAAACGCATAAAAATGTGAAAATAATATGTCTACCGCCTGGAAATACAATCGTGGTCATATTTCATTTTCTTAAAAGTCCAGACATGTTTGACCTCCCTCAACGATTTAGTTCTATTCCATTTATTTTATTCAAACTTAAAGGGCAACGAACCTATCTAGATAAGCTATCAGATTGGGACTATTTAAATAAATTCAGGTTTTATAGAATACCACTGACGGCCTAAATTGAAACCCAATCCCGTAAAGGATTGCTTATCTTATTTCTTGTTTATGTTGCTATTGAATCAGCTTTATCGATTAAAGAATTGAGATTTCGGTGGATGTTTCAACAGAATGAGCCGAAATGAAATGAGCGAATTCTCTAACTATAAATAAGACATCAATATAGATCTATATCTGATACTTTGATGTGTAACGCTTTTCCTAATTGGTTCGAAGAAGGAAAAACGTGAGTAACGAAGCGTTTTAAGAAACGGTTTTTCCGTTGTCTATTTATAGTACATAAATAGACAAAATTATAAATTTATTAATGCGCTCAAAGTTGTTAAAACTTTTGACGTATGAAGATATAAATAATTGCTGTCGGTTGAGTAAGGAACATAAATTGGTTGAGATAGGAATTTAAAAATGTATGGGATAAATACAGAATTTTAAATAAAAAAAAAAATTTTACATTCATTATAGGCTTGCTCATACGAACGAACGGTACCTACATAATAACGTTATCAAAGGAATCATATTACATCTTTTAATTTAGTATAGTAAAAATCTCATTGATTGAATACAAATACCTCCTTTTAATAATGACACAGATTTGTAAGACGGAGTGTTTAGAATACCAATCAGAGTTTTTCACTCCGTTCGTATTTCGTACTTTCCGTTTCAATTCGCTACCCTTACCTTGACTTTCTGGAGCTATCGATAATTTGGCGAGTCAGTTAGTTTTTTTATTTTTGATGCTCTGTAGGTATTAGTAGGTATATCAGCATGAAAAACAAACAGCAAAACTCATCAAAATACAAAGATTAAGATATAACCTAAAAACTTCGTTACCAGAGTTGGGTACTTGCTCATACAAACTTACTTTTATAAAAGATTTCATACTTTTTTTTTTTTTTTTTATCTAACCTATGCTGTCCCACTGCTGGGCAAAGGTCTCCCTTTTTAGGGATTTCATACTGCTGCTTAAAATTCCAGGCCGCCCGGGCTGTTTGTACCTTTTTTTTCTTGTCAAACTGGGCTCAAAAATTATTGGAACAGCGGTGTTTAACCTACATGAAGCCCTAAATACTCTATACATAAGGCAGTTGTATATAACAGGGTAAGAGACTACCAGAAGTATTATGAGCTATAAGGTTACTAAACTACAAACAATCTAGCAGAAAACTTATATTGGAGCTTAGCTGATTATTGAAAAAGCAAATAATAAATATCTTGAGAATATTTCCAATCAAACAAAGTGAATGTTATCAAAGAAGCAGAGGCACTCATATACTCTATTCTTTATTATAGAGGTAAAATGGTATTTGCTTCTGTCAGATAACTTAGAACCACTTATTTGATTAAAAATACCTGTAATAAAACATATGCAAACGGGTATTTATCACGAATTTTACCTTTAATATTCGCCCGACGTTTCGACCGGATTGCACCAGCCGTGGTCGCGGGAAGACCCGTTTGCATATGTTTTATAATGTGTTCTGATCGCGAAAGTTTAAAAAAGACAAAATACCTGTAGTAAGTAAAATACTTTAGAGCCTTGTTGACCGACACTGAGTGACTTTAATGTCATAATAATCTGAAGGCCGTAGGTTCAATCTCACTCAGCGTCTCTCAGTCTCAGTCATCAGTCTAAGGCGTGTATATGTTCGTATGAGATACTAATCTGAAAAGCCTAGTTTTAACAGACAAGTGTTTTTACTGAGTCTACTGTGTAAATATCCTGAGCTACTGAAGTGATCCTTGAGGTCCTACCAGAATAGATTTTACTTACTATCTTTCTTTCTTAAAGTTTGATCATATTTCTGTTTTCTGATTTGTCATGTCATGTTTATAAACGAGTGCTAATGGTACAGCAAATCGGCACAATCTCGATGTGAGTTCCGCGGCTCGTTAAATACGTTAGCTCGCACGAGATAAACAAGATTAATGGTTCTGTCCAACTGAGCTAGACGAATTGACTTCATTTTTGAATGTCACATTACGAAAGTTAACCAATATTTTTTAGAAAACCTAAATAATCTACGTATTGAAATGTATAAAACAGTACCGACCACTAATGCGCTAAGGATTAAGTTATCTATGATAGTTACCTAGATAATGAACCTTCTTATTGATGTTGTTTCATGAATCAAAATGTATACAAATCAAAACAAAAATAATACACGATAAGTTAATTCACAAAATATATTAACCGCTGTTAATACGTGTTAATATCACACAGCTATTAATAACCGCCCTCATTAAGGCATGTTAATTTGGATAGTAGCCTTGAACTAATTTGGTGCAATCTAAAATCAACACTTTGACGCGAAAAGTGTTTTTATACGTAGTCGGTCATTGAGTAGTAACTGTAAACAAAATCTCAGTATTTCTAAGTCACAACAAGTGGTAAAATTACAAATTTAAACATCAAACATCCTAATTTTTGGAGTAGGTTAAATTTGTGGAGTCGACTTATTCAGATTTCGACTATTACCTATATTTATAGATAGATTAGACAAAACATGATTGTAGCTGACTTGTTCTTTTTTATTTCATTTCTTTTTCTTTCTCCTTTTTCTGCACATATCAAGTACGTTAATATACCGTAAAAATTCGTCGAATTATATGTATGAATATTTTCATTTTCTAAAATAAACTTCTGCGATACAAACTTCTAGTTAAAATTAGTAACAAAATAACGTCATCAGAAAGAAGTCACAAGTTTTTTATAATATTATTATAATTATAATAAAATTTATTTTTATAGCTATTCTAAGCTAAAAAGTAATCGGAAAGAGTGGGTTTTATTGCCAAAAAATCGTAAAAATAAAAAATCATTGAGATTGGTTTTCTAACTTTTGATATTGCTTTGTGGTAAAATATTAATATGAGTCTGCTGTTAAATTACACATGTTGCAAGCTGAAGTGCCTACACTAAGGAAGATATACAAAACAAAGTTGAGTCATAATTATTACGAAATTTTACAAGACAATAAGCTTGCAACCTGCAATTGGCTTGGGGGGCTTTCCATGCCATATGACGGAGCCACAACCTCATAGAACTTACTTTTATAATTCCTCATCTCAGTGCTCCCTTTCAGTATTCGATACAGGAAAGTATTTATACTATTTTATTTTATAATTAAGTTTATTTGGTGACGTAATGGAAGTCCTCGTGGACTGAGCACACAGCTTCAATTTCCGTGAAAACTAATAAATGTTTAAAGAAAAAAGTAGTATTTTATAGTCTCATTATTAATAAATCAAATAAAACACACTTTTCCTTAAAATAAATACTTTTAAAATAGTGACATTCCATTACATTACAAACAACTTTTGAGAAATCCGCCCATAATACGTAAACAAAAATACTCGTGTATAATGTATGTATGTTATAAAAAGATATGCCCTTTGCATGGGTTCGCAATTCAGTTAGGAGAGTAATGAATCTCTTTCGCGGAAACCCGGTATCCACTCCAGATGTTCATTAGAACTCGTCGTGAATGTGGTAACAAAGGGATGTGGTATTTTAAGTTGTAACCTTTGAACTGTGCACAAAAAATGGTTTTACTTCCGACGACGGCGTTACTTGTGTGTATATGATTATTATGAAAATTAGCCTTTCACCTTTCTCAAGAATTATGCTATCAAATACAGAAATATTTTTTCAAATCGGTAAAGTTGATCTCAAGTTAGCGTGAGCGAAAAATAGATTATTTTTTATGTTTACAAATTATTTCGATCGTTGCAGTATTCCTGAAATGGTGACTAATTACTTTTTTTATATAAATTCATTCTCTGTCAGTTTTCTCGATTTTATGCAAATTCCTACCCACTATCGAAGAGATGGAATCCTTTCATCTGCCGTCACTTCGATGGGATGGCCTCCTTTAAGTGCAGTCTAGTCTTCCCTTGTCATTTTACTGAAAATTTTACCGTTAATGAATGCATGAATAAGCTCTCGTTCATCAAAATAATTTGTTTTTTTTCTGCTGATGAATAACCAATGAATCTGTGTCTAGAGTAAAAAAATTATATGTAACAAAAGGTGACGTCAGTTTTAGACGTTTAAAATGGTTACAAAAAAATCTAACTAATGTATTGATTTCATCGCCAATTACAAACATAACTTAGGTAATATAATATAAATTTAGTCTACCCTCCACATTTTCTTTAGTAAAATTACTTTTTAGTTGCGTCGTACTAAGTAGTTCAACAATATTACTAACTACAATAATTCTTAAGGCAAAAACAACTGACAGTTTTGTTTCAGATAAGCTCACTTACTCATATTTGAGTCACATCATCTTAGTCACAATACCGGCTCTACTATTTCGTAACATCTCAGTTGCCAACTGAAGTATAGAGTAATTTATAAGAAGAATAGACCGTTTGTTTCGGCCCACATATTAGTGGGAATACCTCGTGAGGTATGTTGGCTGTTCCTGTTTTGTTTTAGTAAGCTAGACTATGTTTTGTTTGTCTAGTACGAGTATATTCATTCACAATATTGATGAGCGTTTTGTGGTTTATAATATAAAATAAAATCATTTTAGAAATATGTATTTCTCTTGATTATTATCGTATATAATGTTATAAATATATATATCCTTGACTTTATACCTACTTATAAATGCAAACCCAGTTTAAAAAAAATTATAGAGTTTTAAAAATCAAAAGTCACTACAGCTTCCGTACAGTGGGATGTGCCTCGACTTTTGATCTGAAGAGGTTACGACACTGCCGGGATTCGATTGAAATGGATATGAAGCACGCCAGTGAATTTTTATTCCTTGTGTTTTTATCTAAAATAAAATAAGTACGACTTGTAAGTAAGTCAGGTCATATGTAATGCCTGAGAGCCTTGAAATTTTCATTAGATTTTAGATCTTTATGAGCATGGGTTTATAGATATTTATTATTATTATTTCCTAATAGTACAAGATCTTTATAATTACTTAGGACCGCACAGTGACCACCTTGTACCACAGTTGTCAAAGTACATTTAATCAGATATTTTAAAACAACCTCGAAAACACTCACGATGTTTATATTAAAAAACATTTTAGCGATTTTTTTTAAAATGAGGTAACAAAATTTAGTAAAAAACGAATCGTAAAATATGTAAAAAAAACACAACACTCTATAAAACTTTAACTTCATATTTATTTCTGAAAACAGCGACAGGCCAGAAAATCCGACAACAGTTTGATATAAAATTATTTGCGCAAAATCTCAATAGCAAGTATGTGCAAACTTGAAAAGAAAAGCACTTGAATTAAAATCGGGGACCTTGTTATTTACTTGAAGAACTCTTCGCAGATACTTCCATAAATTAGCATGAAGTCAACGAAATACAGATTGGAACAAGATAATAGATACTGACTGATGAAATATTGATAACTTTATTAACGAATTGCAAAATAAAAAATATATATTATCTTTTATTTCTTATGAAGAGCGCAATTTCCTATACTCTCGAGATGCAGAAATGCACTTTTTTTTAATTACTCCGTGTATATAATTTACTCCGTGTATAATATAGTGGAACATATAATAGCTGCTCCCTTTGCAGAATTACCAGTGTAGTGATGATGATAACGAAGAATTAAAAAAAACTGGTTTAAAAAATAACTCTATCAAAAGTAAACAGAATTTCGCAACTCTGATTGTTAGCTAGGGCATTCAAACAACCAAATCAAAAAACAGACTTTTTCGCCTTACTATTATTGGTATTATAATATACTGACGAGATATATTACCAATTTGAGCAATTTCCTTAGAATATTCTCATACCCACAAATAATTACTTTGACCTTTTTATAATGAAAACATTGTAAGAGCTCGACGGTTTTCATTTTCGGATTTCATTGTAAGGAAGAACGGAAAACCCTTGTAAATATGGGCTTAAATATTCTGGCAAAGAAAAATGTAGCTTCGGTACCATTATCTTACTTAATTTTTATGAACAGTTTTGAAGCGCTCGTGGCTAAGCTTGCTATAGGTCGTGTTAAGCAGCGTTCTGAGCGGTCACTACTTTAATGCGTGACCGCAAGTAGCATTATCAGTTGAGCGCTTCCGTGCTTCGGAAGGCACGTTAAATTGTCGGTCCCGGAACAAAACAACTCCAAAACATTTTTCTTTTAAATAAATAAATACTTACCACAATGGATTTATTTAATCCAGAAAAAAACAACATTAAAAAAAAATCCCTATAATAAACAAACTATAAAAATCTGAAAGAAAGGAAATCGATCTAATTTCAGCACAGTTCTTAATGTATACATAAAAATATAAAATAAATAAATAAAATAAATATCCTTGGACATTTCACACGGCGTCATCTAGTCCCAAGCTAAGCAATTTAATGCTTGTGTTATGGTAACCAGATGACTGATAAACTACATAGATACATTTTTTTTTTGTAAATACATACATATTATACATAGAAAACACCCAGACACGAAACAAATATTTGCAGATCATGCAAACATTTGTCCCGCAGCGGGGATCGAACCCGCAACCTCTGCGTCTCAGGCGGGCTTTCGCCCACTGCGCCACAGAGGTCGTCTATAATATTGAGTTAGGCGACTTTACTCCAAGAAGAAAATATAAGCTTCGAAACTTGTGAGGTAATCAAAAGCTTACGAACTCTCAAACATGGCTTGAAGTTGTTAAGTTATATATTAAGAAGCCGCGTTTGCATTACGTAAGTAGTTTTCATGCAAACTGCTTGTTACTTCCGACTTATAAAAATGAATAACTGACGACAATAAATTAAGACACCCTGCAGGAGAGGTGCAAGTTCTAGCAATTGTATTTCCAATGCCAGTAACTTGCACGCAATTAGTAAGGGTGAATAACTTTTATAATATTTATTAACCATAATAAAAGTTACAATAGAAATTTAAATAAATATAGCATCTAAAAACCACTAAGATTTGTAAGTAATATGCTATAATAGCAGAGGATTACAATTAGCAACAAATTGTAATATTAAACAAATGTACATACATGACGACCTCTGTGGCGCAGTGGGCGAAAGCCCGCCTGAGACGCGGAGGTTGCGGGTTCGATCCCCGCTGCGGGACAAATGTTTGCATGAATTTGTTTCGTGTCTGGGTGTTTTCTATGTATAATATGTATGTATTTACAAAAAAAAATGTATCTATGTAGTATATCAGTCACTGGTTACCATAACACAAGCATTAATTTGCTTAGCTTGGGACTAGATGACGCTGTGTGGAATGTCCAAGGATATTTATTTATTATTTATTTATTTATTATACAAAAGCTCGCCAGTCAGGGAGGCAGTACCTATTGTATCGTAATGCTCAAAATCAAATCTAAAATGTTACATGCAAATGCTCCCGGTGAGGAAGTAACTTGAGGTTCAAACTCATGGACTTCTAAAGTCAATACATGAAATGCCACTCATTCGGAGTTCTCTTGGCGTAAATTAAAATCAGCTTTAAATTTCTTGTTTCGCCAATTTAACACCTCATCATTAAAAGGGAATCACGTTTTTTAGTGTCCCATCCACGTTCATTGTACTAATTGGGCATTATTTGGATTTACCAAATACATGTAAATTAGCAATTAAACGTATTATGTTGGTCTGGACGTTAACGAGCAAAGTTTTGATAGGACACAGGATTATGATTTAAATGTAGTCTTACTCTTGTTAAATTGGTATTATTTATTTATTTATTTATTTATTTAACCTTTTTATTTCCCAAAATTTTAAATATAAGTAGGTACATTTTTATTGCTTTAAATTAACTTGATTTTGATACAACTTTGTTTCATAATGAATGAATAATGATAACTACATTGAAATATTTAAGTAAACTATAATTAATTCAATTATATATATTTGGGACTACCCATTTGCGGGTGAAGGCCTCCTCCAACCTTTGCCAATCGTTTCTCTGCTGAGCTAGCCTAGTCCATGCAGAGCCCGCTATTCCCATTATATCGTCGTGCCATCGCCGTCTCGGTCTGCCACGGGGGCGAGCTGTGCTCCGGGGGTACCAGTGAAGGACTTTTTCACTCCATCTTCCGTCAGTAGCTCTTGCCACATGTCCGGCCCATCTCCATTTAAGTTTGCATGCAAGTTCTGCGGCATCTATTACTTTTGTTCTTGATCGGATATCATTACTCCTCTTTCTGTCGCTCAGTTTTAATCCTAGCATGCTCCTTTCAGTTGCTCTTTGGAATACTTGAATTTTTTGGATAACATCTTGAGTTAGTGCCCAAGTTTGGCAGCCATAAAGAAGTGTTGGGAGTATTATAGTGTCCATAGCCTTTTTCTTGAGTCTAATTGGGATATTTGATTTGAATATCTCTCTAAGAGACCAGTATCTGTTCCATGCCTTTTTTATGCGACGTTCCACTTCTTTAGATGTTTGTTCTTGAAATGAGATATTCTGCCCCAAATTGGTATTATTATTGAATGTAAATATTTATCTTATAAGTAGGTACTTATGGCATTTAAACACTAATACACTATCAGCAGATGTTCGAAAAGTTGCCAGTTGTTCTTTCTTTAGGACATTAAGAGCAGAGTTTGATTTGTTCAAGCAAAAGGAACTATGAGTAATAAACTACTAACTTGCGGCTGGAGTTGATTTATGAGCTAACTAGCTTACTCTCCCGCGATTTCGCTCGCTTGGTTGTAGTTTTCGCGTGAAAGAGTAACAGATGCCCATCTTTACATCCATTCAAACTTAAGCGTTTATATATTAGTAGGGTTTCATTTTTTAATACTTAAATTCAAGAAAAAACAAATTAAAATTTCCTACAAATTGTACGTTGTAATCTACAATACCATGACCTTATTCAATGTCATCTGGTCAACACCATTAACATCGTCCTACGAACATTCTAATTTGTAATCTATATAGAAAATACCTGAAAGGCTGACTGACTGATTATTTATCACCACCCAACCAAGACCCTTAGAGAAGCTGATTTTAGAATTATTGTCTAGACAATTTTTAAAATTGAACCTTTACAGCCCCATGTGGCTGTAAAAGGGACAATTCATTTTATAAAAACTTATCGAGAAGGTGGTAGAGTTTCTTAATTCTTGGGATATAATGCGGAGTGTTTTGATTCGTGATACGTTTTGCTCCATATCATGAAATACAAAAAATCTCACGTTTATTGAACAACCGCAGAAAGGCTACGCAGGTGAAACTGTGTGTCATAGCTAGATAAGCTAGTCCCACCTAATTAATTTGTTCAACCTATTTGTTATGCGCCAAGTTTGTAAACAAGTGGTTGCTAAGCTCTAATTGATTCACGCGTGACTAATCTACCGAAGTCGAACGTATTGATCAAACGCTTGTATCAAGCGTCCTTTTTAAACATGACACGACCTTTCAGTGTTTGGGTTAAAGGCTATTTTTGATTGTTTGCTGAGCTGAATGGAAAAGTGAATTGTGTGCATAATGTCTTTGTTGTGTAGGTGTTCAGGCCTTGTGTTAAAATAAATAATCTAAACTTCGTGATGTGCTCACCTTTTATTAACCAGGCAGCGAGGAATAGTAGAAATTTTCAGCAGTAAATAAATAAAATAAACACAGCGTCATTCATTAGATGACTATCCAAGAGACTACTCAAGCTAAGCAACTTAACTCTTGGATTATATGCAAGGAATGGTTCTAGTAATTACAAAAATAAGGACATTAAACAATTTGAAAATTACCCAGACCTGGGACAATTATCGGCAAAACATAGAAACGTTTGTCCAGCAGCGGGGATCGATTCCGCAAATTGAATCTTATGCTAGCCTTCACCCACTGCGCCACAGAGGACGTCATAGTAACAACATAATCAATTATTCTCGAAGTTCTGTATAGATTTCATAAAAACATACAACATTAATTAATTCTTAGGCTGCGGTTAGACAATGCAAAAAAATCGTGGCATAAAAACGCGCCTTTCCGTCATTGTATTTAGTAAACTAGATCTGGTTTAGAGCCTCCGACGTTGTTAAACGAGCAGTCACTGCGCGTTTTCATGTAGCGCGTCCCCTGCCATTTCACAACGCGTTTGTATCGATACAAACACGCAGAAAAAAATTGCCGTCTGAAAAGAGAAGAAACTACTAAGAAGTAGATTTCATGAAACTTCAAGATTCAGATTTCAAGAAACTACTAAGAAGTAGATTTCATGAAAAGATAAGAATGAATTTTAACGACATTTAATTAAGTGAACTAACGGTTTGTCCCATTGATAATTTACAAATACAAAGCATTGTCTCCTTAGTTGATATCGATCAAAGACGATTAATATCTAGAAGACAGACAAAGGCCATACACAAAATCGTAACCCTGATCCCGCAGTTCCAGATAGCCTGGAAACTTTAAAACATCAATTTTATCCAAGAAATTTCAATACTTAGTAGTAGGTAGCAACAATATTCAATATAAAAAAATTTTTAGGTAATTTTAACTAGAAAGTAATTGAAATTTCTTGGATAAAATTGATGTTTTAAAGTTTCCAGGCTATCTGGTACGGGTTACGATTTTGTGTATGGCCTTTGTCTGTCTTCTAGATATTAATCGTCTTTGATATCGATGTATATCGGTCAGCCGTAATACAATTTGTTGTATCTAGGTCGGAGGGGAAAATGAAAGGACTGATTTACTTATGAATAATGATGACGTCATGGATTTTGTGAGTCAAACCCAAGTATGGAAGGAGATCTTTTTTGTGTGTATTATTTTTAACTATTTTATAAACTTTTACTAAACTTGCCTTGATAATGAGTGGAATAGGCCTTAGCCGAGTTTATGTCCGTGGAATTTTTCATTGCGAAAAAAATAAAATTGTACATTAGCATGAACTGATGTACAATTATATTTTTTTCTATACTATGGAGAAAAATATCGTGAGAAAACCAGTTAGCTTTCCTATAGTCTAGATCCAAATTATAATAACCTAGTACATAACTCACATTTTCATGTTTTCAACTAATTTTTTCTTGTCTTTTTTTTTCTATTTCTGTCCACAAACAAACAGGCAAGCTAATTATAGCTATATATATGTGGGAACACATAAGGGCCATAGCGATTAAGTTTAGTTTGTAATCTAGTTTGTAAGTACTTTTTGTTCTCCGAATAAACCAAAATAAAATAAATAAATAGCTACGATGAGTTATTTTTTAGTTGTTTTGGTAGATGCAGAGCAGTATTTCGTAAGTTAAATTTTAGTTAATTTAATTGTACTTTTATTGAATTATATTTTTGCCTGTAGGTAATAAAATTATATCTAAATCTAAATATCTTTGGCTTTTAAAAGTTAAACTATAAATCCAAATCCTCTAATAATTCTAAGTACATTGTTTTTGCGTGACATATGTACAGACATTACAAGAATCATAAATTACATTGTCTGCGTTTATCGATCGGAAAACTGCCATAAAAGTTTTTATGTTAAGTGTCGCGCAAATGCTATTGTTTTGAAAATTTATAAAGGGACGTGAACTATGTTAACAAGTAAGAAATGTACGTTTAATTTTTTAATTAAACCAAAATTATAATTAGAATAGAAGAATGCTTAATATGCTTGTGGATTTGTGGATCGATAGTCGATCTTCAAAACCAAAATTTTCTGTGTATAAGTACGTACACATTACAAAAACAATTTTGAATTATCTAGTTTTTTTTTTGTGTGGAGTTTATTGCTCTTCCATGCAAAAACTACTAAACGGATTTGGCAAAAACTTGGAATGTACAATGTTTATGACCTAAAAAAACACATAGGCTACTTTTTATCCAGTTAGGTTACTAGAGCGTGTAAGGAACAAACATACACACATCTTACAAACTTTTGTGCATAATGACATTAACATATTTACTGAATTATTTTGTAGAATTTAGTTTATTAAACACATTTCAATGTTCTACACTACATTATAAGGGTTTAAATAGACGTGGTGACTACAAAGTCTGGAGGTCAAAAGATACACCATATTAAATTACCACATTATTCAGAAGTCTAGCTTACTATTCCTTTTGACTTCGGGTAACTAGGATAACTATTAGTTCATTTTTTAACCAAAGTTCACTGGGCATACTATACATACCTACGCAGAAAAATTCAGGCCCAAATAAAGTATATCTAACTATTAATAAAAGATAAAAAGCTAGGCTATATTGCACATTGCCCGACGTTTTTACCGGATTGCACACGTTATCAGCTAATAGATCTACCCCTTTAGAAAACCTTTAAAAGTGGGAAAAAATACGTTGCTTTGTTTTTTTAGTCAATGTTTTCAAGGTCTTCGTTTTATGAAGACAAGACATGCATGTAACGGAACTCAAATGTGTACTAAGGGCTCCTACACAAAAACACGATACGACCGATGGACGTCACATCGTGAAATGATGCCACCGTAACACGACGCGACGGCGTAGCTTGCCACGATACACGCACGACACAATATCGTATCGTAGAAACACACAGTTCTGTCCTTCATAGGTGCATTTGGTCAACTCTGGTGCATTCATTTGTTATTAAAAAATGGTCCATTTTTCAAAGACAGTTCACAATCATGGTATCTTACCGACAACGCCGCGTCGTGCGTCGGGTTACGATGCGATGTTGAGTCTTGTTTTTGTATAAGAGCCCTAAGGGACCGCATTATCGTCGTGCCACGTACCTATTTCTATACACTCTCTGTGAAAGTGTCTCCACGCGGTGATTTCATCGCGACGATGCTACGAGTGACGTTTACAAGCAAATTTAATTCTTATGACAATCGCCTTACCTTGTAAATTACCCGATGATAGGTGGACGGAATCGTCGCGATACACTCGCCCGTGGAGGCGGTCCCTAAGTGCTTCAAAGCCTGGAGCGCGGCTCGTTATATCTGGGCGCTGTCTTTGTTTTGTATGCCTTTCATCAAGTTCCAGCGCAAATTGACTTCACCTTGACATTTTTAGAGTTACCTACATACCATTGTAAGAGTATAGAGGAAAGAAAGAAAAACAAAGTTTGTCTTTTCAAAATTTTAACAAGACATGTGAGAACTTTTCAAGATTTTAAGTCGTAAAGATAGCTCAACAAGAAAAAGTAGCAAGGTACAATAGTATTTTATTACCTAGTCTGTTTGGAACAAATGAAAAGAAGAATTAAATAGTGAATTTTTAAAATGATAATAAAGAAATTTAACCATTGATTGGTTTGTGCCAAGATGTGCAGTGTCACGCAATTCCGCAAATAAATGAGGTACCTACTACTTCTTAACCAACTTCAAAAAGGAGGAGGGTTTTTAAGGGTATAATCCCGAGGTATTTCCATAAAAACAATATGTAAGAGTGATTCTAATGAGGATCTTCGAGATATGAACAAAAATACACCCCAAGAGTGCAGAAAATTGCTGTTTTCTTACTAAGTAGGTATTAGTTACTTACTAAGTAGTAGTTTCTTACTAAGTAGTAGTTATTAGTATTAGTCGTTTGTTACCGTTTCTAACATTATTCAGATTTCTAATTGAGAGTTTTTAACTATTCAGTCAAATGCAATTATGAATTATCTCTGACGCAATCTAACTTGCTTAGACTTAGTAGAAACCAAAGTTGCTACACTGGCACATTGGCAATATTAAGAAAGTTTTAATAAAACCAATTGGAACACCAAACACTTTTTGTCAACGCGAAACTCTGCAACATTCTCATTTAAAGTCTTGGAGAATTGGACCGCATTTGATTACATTATTTTAATAGCTAATTTGCTGCTGAGATTTCAGCTGAGACGCAAAATGAAATCTGGTTTGTCGCTACTTCAATTACACTGCGGCTCAAAAGCTGATTACATAATTGTTATGTCGATATTTAGAGCAGGATTTACTTTACGAAGCAAGTTTAATGAAATAGTTTCATGGTATTAATTCCGTCAACAATTTCACGTGAACTTATAGTTTCAGTAAATTGAAATGTCAAGGTTAAGTTTCAAATATTGTCGAGTATTAGTGAGGCATCGTCCTTATAGAACGCGAGCGATCATCGCAAGTTCGCGCGATTTTCAATCGTACGAATCCACGATCAAACATTCTGATATGGAACCGGCATTCGCGCGATGCTAGAATGATGAATACTAGAATAACGTGACCACACGATGGTCGCGTAGTCGCATTTTTTAAGACGATGCCTTAGAGTTGATATTCTTTATTAAACTATTTTACAAGCACACTGATTCTTCGAGGATAAACAACTTTTGATAGAACAAAAGTAGTTCGATTATAGTTTGTGTCTGACTAGAAATTAAATCATGAATCCACCAAAATTTAAGTTACTCTTGCTCCAACACCTAGTTTCACTTGTGTAACACTAAACACTAACTAGAGATAAGTTTATATTCATGTTTGTTAGACTTTAAGCCTTTAAGGTATATATTTTCTATGGGCCGTAGTTTAAAGTATTTTACATATTTTACTTGTAAAACTATTGTCGCCTGAAATAAAATTTATTATTATTATTCAATTTCAAAAACCATATTTTCTATTCCAAATTAACTTGAAATAGTCAAGTATCATTCAAATTGGTATTAATGGTGATTGAAACACAAATAAACTCACAGTGAACGATGAGCATGGCCGCTAGAACCTTCTCATTAAAAATAATTTGAGACGTATCAGAAACACTTGTGAACTCGCAACTCACGGCAACTCTCAAGTTTATAATCCACTTTAAAAATTGCTAGAACTGTGTATTAGAGTAGGGTCACTCGCGCAACACTTTAGAGCTCGACGGTACTTGAGGCTCTGACGTCTAAAATTAAAACAAGGGTCAGACACTTGACCGCTTTGCTGACTCGCACACCTTGTTCGTACGTGAAGATAGCAGATTTACACAATTTACACTTTGTCATTTTAAACGACCACAAGTAATTGTAAGGTAAAAAATATAGAGATAACTTTTCTTTTATTTAACGTAAAGATTATGAAACATGATATCCAATGAATGATACAGTATGACATTTAGAAAATATATTTTCAAAGTATCGAAGTTGGTACGGGTACGATGTTGAAAATACAAGCAGTTTTTCAGAATAATTTGCCACGAAGTAGATATTGAACGAAAAAAAATTGTAGTGACGTCGTGTACGTACTTGAAAGATCATAACTTAGATTTAACTATGACCACGTTCGTGGCGTTTGAATGAACTCAAATCACTTTACCTTTATTCCACACCGTTTCCTTATCACACTGTATCTCACTTTATCAAAGCCCTTCTTTGAGTACTATGAGTTTTAATTTCCAAAATCTTGAATTACAAACTATAAAATTGTCGAAAAATCCACTCGTTCCATCGTTTTATTCTTATAACGCCTTTCACGAACAAATTTCTTAATAGTTTGTTTGGAAATATAACAAAAAAGTACTAGCATTCCCCTAAAAGCCTCTAACTCAATTTACCTCAGCATGCGGGCCATCCACCTGGCATTTTGCTTCGAAAAGCGTTGTGAAAATATCGGTGTGTCAGTAGAGTGAAGTATTCCCAAGTGAGCACCTATTTTTTGAGCACCTAAGCATTGAGCACCCAAGCTATTCCCATTTGAGCACCCATCAAAATGTTGACGTGGTGCTCTTATCCTCATCGCGATTTCACTTGTTTTTAGACCCCGACCAAAAAGAGAAGTGTTATAAGTTTGAAATGTCTGCGTGTCTCATTCTCATGGCATCGTAGCTTCCATACATAGTATGCCAGCGTCAAATAATGCTGTCTCAGTTTTACAAAGTTATCCATTGCTCGGACACTGTCACTCTCAACCGTTCCGGGCGACTCACGAAAACCAGCCTTTACAACACAAGCCGCTCATCCACCCGCGGGTGACCTGGAATTTTCATACCTCAAAATCGGAATGGGCCTGCTTATAATACGCGAAACAAGCGTATAACCGCCAATTAGAATATTAATACGTAAAGTATGTAGGCACTGTGAGTATAGAACTATAGAGTTTAAACCTATTATACAGCAGATTCTAACAAAGCAAACCCGTTTCATCCGGAACAAAGCTCGATTGCCCAAATTCCCTGAACTTTAATGAACACGTGTCCCACTTATTATAGGCTTTGTAAAGCCTAACTAGAAACAATAGTTTATTGTGAGGCTATCTATGATACAGGTTCCGTAATATACTGGAATTCAGAAGAATATTTCAAAAAGAGAGACCGTAATTTAACAATTCACCATTAAAAAGTAGCGAAAATAGAGTTTGGTGGTCACGAAGTGCAACTTTGCTACTCCTCCTAAACTATACAAAATAAAACTATTACAGAGGTATTAAAAAAAATTTTGAGAAATTTTGGAGGCGTTTAAAATGTGGTGCTGGAGGAGGATGGAGAAGATCAGCTGGACAGAAAAGGTTACCAACGAGGAAGTATTGAACAGGGTTGAAGAGAAAAGATTATTAATGAATACCATCAAAAACAGAAGAGGAAAAATGATTGGTCATCTTATACGACATGACAGCTTTATAAGGAACATCATAGAAGGAAAAGTAGAAGGAAGGCGAGGAAGGGGAAGACCGAGAATTAATTACATAAGTCAGATAAAAGAGAAGGTCGCTGTCATGTCGTATCAAGAAGTAAAAGAGATCGCATTGGAAAGAAGCATATGGAGGAAATTGCATCATTACACCGACAAGAGCTGAGCTCTTAAGTTTTATATATAAAAAAATCTTATGATAGGTTTCACAAAACTCCATTGTTCAACTGGGCGGCAGCGCTAGTTTGACGCATACAACCTTAAGGTATATTACGAATTCGATTATCGTCATAGCGCACATGTGGATCTACGAATGTCCCGGCCAGATATCAGATTTTTCGTTTCGATGATGACAGTAGCACATTTCAGCACATCCAATAACATAATATGTTATTGGATGTGCTGAAATATTATTTTGCGGTCCCGCCCACATTGAATATAGGCTTGAATTATATTTTATCAAAGTGGTATTGGAGTAAGTTAGGTTCCGTACAGATTTGATTTTAAATAAATTAAGTACTGATGCTATTTTTGAGAATGCGTTAAAATCAAGCAAGTTAAATATTGAAAATTTTTGCATATTATTATATCTTGAAAAGAACTTAAATAATTCAGACACCCCTGTGAAATTTGTATGATTCCGGCCACACTCAGAGCACTGCTAAAGTGGGCCTCAGAGATTATCTTATGATTTATCGTTTTCCATGAGCTTCAGTACTTTTGTTATGATATGAAAATAATAATTCGAGAGTTATTTTGCTTTAATACAATCATACTGATTTCAACTTTTTTGAGATGTTGTTTTCAGTAGGTTTCGTGCTCATGATCGAATGATGTTTTATCAAATACCACTTGTACGAAGTTTAATAATTGGAAGCAATTGATTTTAGACCATGCAAATCATGATGAAAGTCAGTTTAATTGTATGTAACAGGCAAGAATCTTGCATCGTGTAAATTACATTTTGGGTGCGTATTGCATTCAATCATTACTCTAGTATGTACAAGAAAATAGCAAAAATGGTTCTAGTAGCAAATACCTAATAGGCAAAAAAGTGTTATTAGAGTAGGGTCTATCTCTCGAAAACATGCCAAATTAAGTAGCAAGAGCAATGCTTTTTTCACTTGGATGTCATTAAAAGTGGCTATAAATAATTTAATTATTATTCGTCCGATCTTAATTATTATACATCATGGTTACTGCAAATTGGGTAGTGGACGCGTTTATCAGTGTGCGGCGAATTGCGACGGATTACGGACTTGTTTTTTGCGGTATGACACTCAGAACAAGAGAGATTTGCCATTGCCCAACGCTACCATTCCCTGGAAAATAACAGGCAACCATGACAATAACGTAATGAACTATTATTTTGGTTCACAGCTGTCATTATAAAGCGCGTAAGATAGCCTCGTTGGTCGCTCACGAATTACTATTAAAAAATGGTCGCATTCAGTTTTTTTCGTGTTGCATCGCTATGTGTCGCATCCGCCGCTCACCTAGGACAACGGGTTCAGTTGTTTTGAAAATATACAAACCCATATGAATTAGCTTAAATATAGGACTTTCATAAATTATAGGCCTGGTGGTAATTTATTTACCATACCACCAGGGCTAGATCATTTTCTTATTATTAAAGTGTTTACGTAAGTCGTCAATCCATGACGATAGCATTTAGTCGGCTTGAGAACTTCGTCACCTGAGTTAGCCATGCGCATACACTATAAATACTCTAGTTATTAAAAGTTTTATTTCTACACAACTCCTACGTATCTTATCCGTAAATACATTTCATTTTTCTTGCTTACATAAAAAGTTCTATAAACTTTTACACGAAATGAGGCTTCTTATTTAAACTTCTAAAGGTATCGAACTCACGTTTGATCGGTTCGCGCCTTCGCTCAAAGCCTCCAATTATTTATTTACACCTACGAGTCGTGATGTGCGTCATTTTACGGTTGAGTTACTTCGATTATGGGTGACATTGCAATTTATAAACAACTAGTAGTGATATGTAGCTCTTTGAAGAAACTGTTTTATTTACGGATACTCTCAATAACTTGTTTGTCTTTGATTTGCTTACTTTCTGTAGATATTTGACATTACTTCTACTTCCATACAAAAAATGACATGTATGTTTGTCTACGCATTTCTTTGAAACTACGAAGCAGTTATCTTTTTCTTACTTTTACTTAAAGTAATTCTAAAATAAAATAAAATGATAGCAATAAACATAGCGTGCGATAAGAGAAATCAGTTTTTAGTTTCTAGAAAAGTTGTCTTGTTTTTTAAATAGAGTATTTAGTCGAATTTTGTGCGAGTTTCAAGTAACAGAATACCATGGATGGTATGGGTTGATCGATATGTTTGCATAGGGCACACGGAGGTCAACACTGGTTCTTGAACCAGATATTAAGGTTGATAAGACAACGTGTTTTTATTTTTGTTTAACGTATAATGAAGGGTAGAATGATAATATAAATGTATATACTAAAACTAAATTATTCTTTTATTTAAATAATTAGAGCCATCTAAGGATCTTTTTAAACTATCTGCAGTTAGCTCAAATGATCCAAAGTCCCTGCCAGTCGAAAGCATACCGTAGACTCTAGGTAGGTTTATGTTCAACTATTTAACCACATTTTGAGGAAATACTGATAATTTAAATTATCATAATTGAACGGATCACTTTCGGATTATTTCATGCTTCACTAAAATAGAATTGACAATTTGGATTCACCCGGAATAGTGTAAATTTCCTATGGGACCGTATGCGATAACACGGTATATGCTAGTGATCAATCAATTGTGATTCTGATCTGTTTATCGTATGAAAATATTAATTTCACAAATCAAATAGAACTACTTTTATCTCTAGATTTGTTTTGATTGATTGATGGACGTTGGAGTCAAAAGTGAGGCACTCTTACACAATAAAACTAAAAAAAATAATAGAATATATTAAAAAAAAATGAGAAATGCTTATAAATTAAGATAATGAATATCGTAACGGGACTTATTGGCTGTTCACATGGCTGAACGTCCAAATGGCTCTATCACCTATGTGTAAAATAATATAAGAGTCAAAATGCACAAAAAGGCATAAAATATGATTGTTTGAAAAAAACATTGTTTACTAGTCAAAAAGTAAATTTGTCAGAACGAGCTAGTATCAAAATGTACTAACTGTTACAAAGTGGATAACGACTGTACACCTTGTACAGTCGGATCATATTCATTATTTCCATTTTCTTTTTTATTTTAACTTACGGAAAGGTTGTAGTCACGTTTCATGCATATGTAAGCATGATATACTAAGATGTGGGTTTTCTTTGTAGAAATCCATCTTAATTTATATCTGACATAACGCTGAGTTACCTTTACCGTAATTTCCGTTTTCGTGTAATGCGTAAATATAATGAGAAAGCTGTATGCGTTCTATCTTAATAAATTAGAAGAAATTTTGTAGTCGAAGGATTGTTGTACACGATCTATAGATAGCTCAACTGTTTTAAGTCGTTTAATTGGTAAAAAGAAGATTTATTATAGTTACTTAAGGTTTTTTTTTCCATATTTATTCCCTTTTATGAGAATACAAAACTTATAAGAGTTTTTCTTTTTTTTGTCGTCAATCTAGAAGTTAAACTTCACCTACTGTTTAAAAAGACATAGGCCTTACATCGATAACGAATTGAACGATACGAGCGTTTCTTTTTATCCGCAAAGCCAAAAAAAAATGCTATGTATTTTGGTGTCTATGAATTGTACCTAATGCTTGTGTATAAGTACTTATGTTTCACCGTAGCGCCTAAACTACTCAACCGAATTTGATGAATGAGGTGTCAATCGATTTGCTATTACTCGTACGGTTCAAGTAATTTAGGTCACATTATTAGTATAATCAGCCATCTAGTTACCGTAACACAAGTAATCTAGTTACCGTAACACAAGTAATGTGTTGCTTAGCTTCGGACTAATAGATGACGCTATGTATTCCAAGGATATATTTTTAAAATTAGCGGATCCGACATCTGAAATCGGTAAAACCGTGCTCAAGTTAAAGCGAGACCAGGAGAAATAGGGGTTAATTTTTATATATATTGATTAGATAGATTTATTTGTGTAGTAGTAATTTTATGCAGTCAAAATTTACTCATGATCTTATCATTCATTTTATTATGAAAGTTCAGCAGAATAAAGTTTTACCTTACTATCGTTAGTAATAACTATTTTGGACCACTCGCTGATCAAATTCTCATCATACGCTTTTTATTTATCAATTTGAGTGTCATCCATTTAATTCATAATAATCAAGCTATTGGTGGAGCTATGAAACCTTTCATTGCTGGCTTCCAAGTGTCATTGAAAAAGATAAAATAAGTAAAAAAATATGTTACGAATACGAGGACCTATAAAAGATAGCATCGGTAAAGAAACTCGCAATTTTCCGACCAAGCCATGATTAGGTCCTGACTTTTCCCGAAATGAGCCAGTTAGCTGTAATTAAACCAGTAAATTACCACTTGTTCGCTTTTCCGTGTGTCCTAGTTATTTGTGTTTAACGATTCAAGGATTGTTCGACCTTGGTTCGGAGCTAAGGGCTAGTACACATTGGGCACTCAACGTTGCGTTGATAGCATACACCGCTCAGCATAGCATTTGACGAGCGTTAGCAAGCCGTGCGTACTTCTGGCTTAGCTCAGGCATAAACTTCGAAGTTGTAACTGCACGTTCTAAAGCTGGGTAGTGACATTGCGATCCAGCCTTGACTTACTGGTCCAGTGAGCAAACTTCCGAGAAGAATCGCAAGCAGTCTTGCAATGTCGATTAACACTTATTTTCTTACACATTTACACATTGCCAAAAAAATTAATCCATCTTTTGCATTTATTAAAAATATCGTCTAGGTATGTATTGTACTTATATTTTACTTAGCTGGTTAAAACTAGATGAATCTGGTGACTTACTAACCTACTTTCTATCCAATCAATATTATTAAATTCAAAATTTTGTACGGATGTGTATTTGTTTGTTGCTCTTTCACGCAAAAACTACTAAACGGATTTGGTGGAAACTTGAAATGTACATAGTTTTTGACCTATAATAAGACATGGGTGGGGTAAGTACCACGCGAGTGAAGCCGTGAGTGAGTAAGCTAGTATCAAATAAAAAAATATTTGCGGGTAATTATTTTATACAACACAGACATTTATGTGGGTGTAATTTACCAAGAAATAAAAATAAATATAGTAACCTAATTTAAAATGTTCTTATCCAATACTTTCCACAAAACAGACTCGGTTTCAAGTGCATTTAATAGATACATAAATTATAATCAGTTAATTTTAATTTTATACATTATACAACAAAACTTCTAATTTATTATAAGTACCCTTTTTACCAGACCTCCGTTGTCCGTAAACCTAGCTAAGCCGTGACATAATAAATCTTTAGGTCCAAAAATAAGCTCCTAAACAGAGTACCATTTCCTCATATTGTACCATTTATCTTTATCATACTCTAAGTGAGATTGCGATGTGCGAATTCTTACAAAGAAATAACTGTGTGAATCGCTATAAATGTAAAAAGGGCTCGCGGGGTAACTTGATTACGATCAGTCTCAACAACCTATCTATCTACAGTTTTGCTTTCTGTAGTGAGATATTTGATATTAATTCTTTATCACATTTGGTTCGTGAGGTTTTTAATAAATTTATGGAATCTAGTGCAGCGCCGCTCGCCGCAACTTTACCGAACTAAATGCCATACTATTTCACTTTCAAAACTATTGTGAGTTGTATTATACATTATAATAGCACACGGGAAACTACTCACGTGAAATTATTGTCGATTTAGATACCGACAATGTTTCGATTCTTCCGGAGAATCTTCATAAATAAATCTAAATCGACGATAATTTTACGTGAGTAATTTCCCGTGTGCTATTATAATGTCTAAATGAATTTGAAATACTTAACCAGGTATCGAGCTTAGTTTACTATAACACTTGAAACTGCTAATAGAGCCCCAGACAGAGTCAATCAGCGATAACGAAGTTATCAATTAATCCTCGTAGTTATATTAAATTAATCTTTTGAAACGCTTGTAGTAATAAACTATTTGTTTTGTCTGGTAGCAGATGTTACCACAATATTATTATACTAGACCACAAGAGTTATCAATAAAGTGCTAAATTGGTAAACAAATATTTCAGTATAAATAGATTTAACCGAATAAATAGCATGGTCAACTAAATGTAATTAAAGAAAAAACAGCTAAATTAACAAATCTATCTATATACGAGTACTCAACATCCTTTCTAAGATTATTACACTCACAGAAAGAGAAAACTTACATCAATCTTGAAAATCGGCTTACTGTTCGAGTATTGATTTCTTTACAAGATAAAATCTCAAACACTGATAAGAAATAAGATACCTACTTTTGACCTGACCTTCTCCAAAATACTTTCTTAGCTATACCAAAAGCTTTAGTACTTTTGAGTGACTGTGCCAATTTTCTTTAGTCTATAATGTGGGCTTGTAAATAGAGCAGATTGAAATATATTATGAATAGGTTTATGCAAATATTTGAAGGAGAAATTGAGGAAAGGCCGGAAAAATTTGAATTCAGAACTCTACCTGAATTTTCTTTATGAAAACGAGCCGGAAAAGGATCTTTACGAAAATTTAGATTTTTGTAGATAACAGCTTTTTATACCATCGATATTCAAGGTAATGATCTAAAATTGATTAAACTTCACAATCTGTAAGTGAGAATGTGGTGTTTATCAATATATATAAAACAATAAGCATTTTTTTGCAATCAACGCACAGATCAAACCGCTGAAGCTATGAAGCTGAAATTTGGAAGGTAGCTTTCTTTTAAAACAAAAGTGAGCACTAAGAAGGGATTTTTCGAAATTCCACCCCTAAAGGGTTGAAAAGGGATGAAAACCGTTGTATGCAACTTTTTAATGCGTGAAGCGATTTTCCTCAAACTCAGTATAAATATTATAAATGATAAATAAATTTAGATGTATTTCAGGAATTTTCAAAAAAACCCCTAAAAAGGGGTAAAATGTGGTTTCAACGTTTGTATGGGAACTTTTTAATGGGTAGTTCGATTTGCTTGAAACTTAGTAGTAATATTAACGATGCAAAATAAATATATACGTGTTTAAGGATTTTTCAAAAAAAACCCTTTAAAAGGGTTAAATCCAGTTTCGAAGTTTGGAATGAAACGTATTAATAGGAGGTGCGATTGGCTTGAAAATCGGTTTAGATACTATAAATACAAAATGGTTGGACACGTGTTTCAGGAATTTTCAAAAAATACCCTTAAAAGGGGTAAAAAGTGGTGTCAAAGTTTGTTTGGGAAATTTTCAACGGGCTTAGCGATTTGCTTGAAACTTTGTTGCAATACTTAAAACACAAAATAAATAGAATCGTTATTTTGTTTTTTATTTATTTTTTACAAAAAACCCTTAAAAAGGGTAAAATCCGATGTTAAAAGTTTGAAGTGGAATGTATTAAAGCGAGGTGAGATTGACTGGAAATTCGGTATGGATACTATAACTACAAAATAAATGGGCAATTGTTTAAGGGTTTTTCTTTAAAACCTTTTGTACGGGAGTTTCAGTAGGCTGTATGGCGCAACTAACCTGGTCTCGTCAATCTAGCAGGTCCAGGGTCGTGTCCGGCTTGCACTGAGAATTCACCGCACTTTCTAGGTCCATAGGTGAGGAATGATGCTGGGACTGTAGTTTGTGTCTCTTATGGAACGATCACTAGAGGTCTTATATGATATTGAAGCGCGAGCGGCACTGTGCGAAAACACGAAGGATGCGCGCGCGGCTGTATCGGAAGGCGTCGAACAAGCAACTCTCAAAATGGCTTCCTTTCGCCGTTTCGAAAGACAATAGAGGCGTCACACCAAAACAGCCAATAGAAATATTGTGAACGGTTTTGATCTACCCTCAAAATTGTGTATGTCTTTAATACGCTACCTACATAAGAAAATAATGAAAGAAATTCGAACGAAAAATATATCATCTGTTCCGCTGGAACATGCCGCTCACCTTAAAAGAACGTGGTTGCTTTTAACATGAAAATTGTTTGTAATTATACTACACTAAAGAAAACTATAAACTAATAATGAGTATGTACGTACTGCTGATTAATGAAAAAGAAACGAAAAATTATTGCAAAGGAATGGGGCAGATTTTTACCACAGGTCTCTTAGTATAAGAGTTGCCCATTCGAAGGGTTACGGTACGTGTTATATTATCCGTACCTGGATGCAGAGCATGCACCCGTGCCAATCTCCACTGTAAAACCGGCAAATTATCATCGCGCACCACAACAATCATACCTTCACTAATAGGAGGGCCGCGATTATGAAACCATTTATGTGTTTGTTGGATTTCGTGTAAATATTCACGACTCCACCTCTTCCAGAAATGTTGAATGCATTGTTGCACCCACTGCCAACGATTAAGCCTATCAGTATTGAATTCTGTCAATGAAATGTCAGGTAGGGCCGTAAGAGGTCCACCAACCAAAAAATGCGCTGGAGTCAGCGGTTGTGGATCTGACGCATCTGAACTCAAGACGCATAAGGGACGTGAATTTAAGACTGCCTCGATTTGACAGAGTAAAGTGTGCATTTCGTCGTAAGTTTGAGTACGAGTTCCTATAACACGATGTAAATGATGTTTGAAACTTTTAACGCCTGCTTCTACTAAACCACAGAAATGTGACCCAGTAACAGGTTGAAAGTGAAATGTCAAGTTTTGTTTAAGTACCTGTTCATGTAATGTCCTTTGAACGGCGTCTGAATTTAAAAATGTATACAACTCACGAAGATGGTTGCTACATCCTACAAAGTTCTTTCCGTTATCGGAATAAATATCTGTACATAAACCTCTGCGAGACGTGAATCGTCGTAAGGCCGCGAGGAAAGATTCTGTCGTAAGATCAGAAACCAATTCTAAATGTATTGCCTTTACGCTCATACAAACAAATACCGCAACATATGATTTTATTATTTTAGCATTTCTAACTTTATTTGCACGAACATAGAACGGGCCGGCATAATCAACAGCTGTTTTAATGAAAGGACGCGCTGACTGTGCGCGTACGCTCGGCAACGGAGCCATCTGTGGCTGTGTGTGTGTGGGTCTCGCGCGAAAACACGGAACACACTTATGTATACGCTGTCTAACTATATCCCGCCCAGATATAATCCAATATTTTTGTAACAATAAATACTGTGTGGACTGAGGACCTGCGTGTAGGTGTGTAATGTGAGCATCATCGATTATTAACGTAGTTAAGTAATGTTTCTTCGGAAGTATCAATTGATGTTTTGATTCGAATGAAAGCAAGGATTTATGCAAACGTCCACCCACACGCAACAAATTATCTTTATCTAGAAATGGTGATAAGCGTTTTAATTGATTTGTAGACGATTTACTATTTGAAATATTTTTAATATCTTCTACGAAAGTAGACTGCTGAACTATACCTATAATCTTTTTTAAGTTAGAATTATACTCGAGCACCGTTATGTGCCGAGGAAAGGCAATCTGTGATTTTTTACACTTGTAATAAAATCGAAAAATGTAAGAAACGACACGAACAAGTTTTCCTAAAGAAGAAAATTTTGAAAGAAACTCAGGTTCTTCTTCTTTACCTACAGAAGAAGGATGTGCAATAATGGGAAGATTACGTTTTTCTTCCATAGTATTTATATTTTGATTCAGAACCGGCCAAGTATTTGGCTCAGTTTGTAACCAACTAGGACCATGAAACCATAAGGAGTGTTCGATGAACACCGCGGGCAGCATTCCCCAGGAAGCCGAGTCAGCTGGGTTATCGAACGACGGTACATGTCGCCAACAACTGGCAGGCACCCGTGACAGTATGTCACTTGTGCGATTGGACACAAACGTCTTCCATTCATGTGGCGATGAGCGTAGCCATGCTAACACAATCGTGGAATCGGACCATGCGTAGACATGATCGAAATGAATTCGGTCGCCGTAGGCGAGCATAACTTTACTAATTAACTTCGCTAGTAATAGCGCTGCCATAAGTTCTAATCGGGGGATCGACAATCGTTTTAGAGGTGCAACCCTTGTTTTTGCCAAAACAAGGGAGACCCGAGTTTGACCATCACTACATTTACACCGGATATACACACACCCGGCATAAGCTCGTTCGGAGGCGTCAGCAAAACCGTGAAGTTCAATAGAAATTGAATTAGAAAATATGTGACGCGGAAAAACACACTGCGATAAGAGTGGAAGTTGCTTGACTAAGCTTAGCCAAGCATTTACGATATCAATAGGAGGTGACTCATCCCAACCTGTACCTGCTATCCAAAGTAGTTGCATTAAATATTTAGCGTATAATATTACCGGTGATAAAAACCCTATCGGATCATAAATTCTTGCAATTTCTGACAGTATTGCCCGTTTTGTACAATTTAAATTAGAAGTTTTGACTTTAAAAGAAAAACTATCTGAAGTGGGGTTCCATTGAAGCCCGAGAACCTTTATCGAGGGATCTTTTTCTACATCAGCGAAAGATAAGGCTTCAGGCCGCTCACCATGAAAGTCCGAGGGCACTGCGGCGAGTATCGCCGGCGAGTTACTGTGCCACTTGCGCAACTCAAAGCCTGCGCTTGCACAAATACCGATCAGCTGTTTTTGTAGATTGAGTGCGTTCATCTCACTGTCTTCCCCGGAAACGACATCGTCAACAAAAACATCCCTCATCAAAACTGAGGACGCTAGTGGGAACTTCTCAGCTTCATCCCGTGCGAGTTGTTGTATAACACGTAACGCTGTGTGCGGAGATGAACTGATGCCGAAAACGACGACGCGCAACCTATAATCTTGAATAGGTAGGTCAGGAGATGGCCGCCAAACAATCCGCTGGTATTCCCAATCAGATTTTCGAACAGAAATATTGCGATACATATGTTTAATATCAGCTGTGAAAACAAACTTGTGAACCCGGAAATTAAGTAAAATATCTACTATGTCAGAGTGCAACTTCGGACCCGTGAGCAAAAGATCATTTAACGATTTTCCGTTACTGGTTTTACAAGCAGCATCGAATACCACCCTCAACTTGGTGGTTTCACTTGATTCTTTGACCACGCAGTGGTGCGGAATATAATAGTGAGGAGAATTATCGTCGTAAGACGGAGGATTACAGAGTTCCATTTGATTTAAATCAATGTACTCTTGTAAACAAGCGTGATAGTCCTTTTTAAGGGACGAATTACGTTCTAAGCGATATTCTAATTTACGAAAACGAGCGAGAGCAATGTCACGTGATTGACCTAGTATAGGTGCAGTTTTAAATGGAAGTGCTACGACGTATCGACCGTTTTCGTCGCGAGAATGTGTATTTTGAAAAATCGATTCACACTGACTCTCATCGGGGGTAAAAGATTTATCTTCAGGAACTGCCTCCAGCTCCCAAAAACGTTGGAGGTCGCTGTCCTCGAAAAAGGAGCTATGACACACCTGGAGTGGAGACGGAGTAGGACAAACATCGAAAAATACTTTTCCCATCAATAAGTAGCCGAAAACACTATTAATTGCTATTGGCGCATCAGGACGACCCTTAACAATATTTCCCAGCAAAATGTGAGAAAGAACATCAGCACCTAAAAGCATTTCAACTGGTTGAGCGTTACTCGCGTTGAAATAAGGGTCGGCTAAGTTTAAGTTTTGAATATGGGGCCACGCTTCGATAGGTAATGGAATTCTTGGAAATTGCGAAAACAATTTAGGTAAGATTAAAGCTTCGACCGCTATAGCTGGAACATTTAAACCACGAGGAGTGACAACACACGAAACTATTCCTTTTGGTTGTATCGGTTTTTCTTCCCCGATCCCAAACACTGGAATACCAACATACCTAGGATTCAAACCTAAACGCTTAGAACACGCTTCCGTCATAAAGCTCGCTTGGCTACCGGTGTCAATTAAACAACGAATTGAGTGATTCGTTGAACCAACGCATACATTGACGAGCGCAGTAGATAGCATGACTGTACACTTCCTAACCAACGGCGCAATGGACGACTCGCCACTCTCGCGCATCGCATGATTCACGTTAGTCGGTTGCAGTGACATGGTAGTGAGGCCGGGATCGACCGTAGCTTCCTCCGTAGGAGGGAAAGAGACGGGGCATGCTTGGTTTGAGTTGTTATGTTTAATTTCAAAATGTAATAATGTGTGATGTCGTCTATTACACGTTTGACATGCATAATTCGACCTACAAGTTCTTAAATCGTGACCTACATTCAAGCAATTGTAACAAATATTTTTATTTTTAACAAAATTGTACCTATCTTGTGGAGACATATTCAAGAATCTCGAGCATTTTGATAAGATGTGTTGATCGTCACACAAAATGCATCGTTTGCCAATTTGAACATCGGTTGATTCCGTAACGGCGAATGTTTGTCGCGGAGTAAAACCGTTTGGCTTTGAAACACCAAAATGACCGTTAGCGGCGCCACCGGAGCCGCTAGCTCGGGACGGGTTCACGCTGGGTACGCGAGACCTACCCTCAACAATTTTTGAATCACTGTTCGACATAATTTCAAACGTTGAAATTTCCTGTTCTAAGAAACTTATGAGTATATCTACGGTAGGTATATCAGAAGCTTTATTGAGCGATAACTCGAAACGCTTACGAACTGAATGCGGTATCTTACGCAGTAAGATATTTAACAAAATGAAACTCCATTCGTGCACTGGAAATCTCATCATTTCGAGTGCTTTAATATTTTCCATATAAACGTTAACTAGTTTACGTAAACTTACATTAGACTCGTTAGCACACTTTTCTATGTCAAGAATGCGATCTAAATGTTTAGAAGCAATGATTCTACGATTCTCATACCGATTTATAAGAATTTCTAAAGCGACAGTATAATTTTCATCTGTGATTGGAATGGATTTAATTAAGTTATGTGGCTCATTTTTTAGAGTTAACAACAGGTATCTAAACTTTTCCGCTGATGTGTAGGCATCATTGTTGTGGATAACGGCACGATATAAATCGTAGTATGAGGGCCAATCTGTAGATTCTCCACTGAAAGTTGGCAATGGCAACGTAGGCAATTTGTTAAGGCAATGATTTTGTGTGTAAGGCAACGATTGCGTAGTAATACGGCTCATGCGTCTACCTTCTTGATCGGCTTGTTTAAATTTATTAACATGTACTAATATCGCGTAATAACAATCATTAAAATCATTACGAATTTTTAACTGTTCTTCTTTGTTAAAGGTTTTAGATTTCATCAAAGCTTTTTCTATTTTAGCTTGAAGTTTGCCAAACTTTCTTTGTTGAGAAGTGAGATCAGTAGATCTAGATTTAAATTGTAAAATATCAGTAGTGGAAAAAAGCAACGTTCTTTTAAGATCCTCTAAGATAATATCACGTTCAAAAATATCTTGTTCAATAGCCGAATCGTCCGCCATTTTGTGTAACAAAGATGACTTACGATTGCAATGGAAAATTACTAAAAATATGTACACGTAGTGTAGCAATAAAGACGACACAATCTGGAGGAATCAAAACTGGATAGGTACTATCCGGCTCGAAGGACCAAAACTATGTACGGGAGTTTCAGTAGGCTGTATGGCGCAACTAACCTGGTCTCGTCAATCTAGCAGGTCCAGGGTCGTGTCCGGCTTGCACTGAGAATTCACCGCACTTTCTAGGTCCATAGGTGAGGAATGATGCTGGGACTGTAGTTTGTGTCTCTTATGGAACGATCACTAGAGGTCTTATATGATATTGAAGCGCGAGCGGCACTGTGCGAAAACACGAAGGATGCGCGCGCGGCTGTATCGGAAGGCGTCGAACAAGCAACTCTCAAAATGGCTTCCTTTCGCCGTTTCGAAAGACAATAGAGGCGTCACACCAAAACAGCCAATAGAAATATTGTGAACGGTTTTGATCTACCCTCAAAATTGTGTATGTCTTTAATACGCTACCTACATAAGAAAATAATGAAAGAAATTCGAACGAAAAATATATCATCTGTTCCGCTGGAACACCTTTAAAAAGTTAAATTCGGTGAGAAAGTTTAAAGTGAAACATATTATAAGGTGGAGCGATTTGTACGACAAAATCAGTTGTAACGCTTAAACTACAAAATAAAAAACCTTTAAAGAGTGAAACGCGGCGGTTTCTAGGAGCAGAATAAGCAAAATCCAGCGTCAGTGACGCATTTGTCTAAAAAAAAAATCGGCTCGCTACGCTCGCAATGTTTGAAGCTCGCTTCGCTCGCACGATACGCCAGACCATAGAATATACACCGACCAACAGCCAGCCTTTTCTAGGAGTAGGTAGAATAAGCAAAATCAAGAGTCAGTGTCGCATTTGTCTAAAAAAAATTAGGCTTGCTACATTTGCTTCGCTCGCATGATAGCATCTTGAATATTTTGCAAGCGAATTTATCTGTGTCAGACAATAGAGTATGAACCGAACAGTCAGCCTTATCATAAGCAAAATTAAGAGTCAATGACGCATTTGTCTAAAAAAAATTCGGCTCGCTACGCTCGCAAACTTTGAAGCTCGCTTCGCTCGCCCGGTAGCTTCTTCAATATTTTGCAAGCGAATTTATCTGTGTCAGACAATAGAGTATGAACCGAACAACAGTCAGCCTTATCATAAGGAAAATTAAGAGTCAATGACGCATTTGTCTAAAAAAAATTCGGCTCGCTACGCTCGCAAACTTTGAAGCTCGCTTCGCTCGCCCGGTAGCTTCTTCAATATTTTGCAAGCGAATTTATCTGTGTCAGACAATAGAGTATGAACCGAACAACAGTCAGCCTTATCTGTAAGCCAAATTAAGAGTCAATGACGCATTTGTCTAAAAAAAAATCGGCTCGCTACGCTCGCAAACTTTGAAGCTCGCTTCGCTCGCCCGGTAGCTTCTTCAATATTTTTCAAGCAAATTTATCTGTGTCAGACGATAGACCAACCAACAGCCAGCCTTTTTTATGATAACCATTCTACTACTACAAGCAAAACCAAGTTTCATATGACGCATTTGTCTTAAAAAAATTCGGCTCGCTTCCGAGTCAAAGAAGTTCTTGGTTCGAAGCTCGCTTCGCTCGCACCATAGCTTTGTGGATATTATGCAAGCAAATTGAACTGTGTGACCATAATAGGAACCGACCAACAGTCAGCTTCTTTATGAAAATCAAGTGACAGTAAAAAAGTTTAGCTGGCTGCGCTCGCACCATAGCTTCTAGAATATTTTGTAAGCAGATTGAACTGTGCCAGACCATGGAATATGAACCGACAAACAGTCAGCCTTTTCTATGAGCACCGTAAGCAAAATCAACGTAGGTAGCCACTTTCAATACAAGTTAATACAATCTATGATCCCTTCAAATTTGAAAGTTAGTTTTGAAAATAAATGTTACGAGACATTTTTGTTGTGTAGTGATATAAATTCAATTTTACTCCATTCATTCACTCTATTATGGGTTTAATTTCTAGAAATCCCTTCTATGTAGGTACACCTCCATTTATCAAGATTCACTTTTCTCAAAATAGCCAGTCAGTACGACCAGTGTTTAAGGTAGGTATGAACAACACGCGAGCGAAGCCGCGCGGGTCTGCTAGTTATTAAAAATAAAAATGTTCGTGTTAGCTTACAGAAGATATATAAAATATATTCCAACATTATTTTTTTATTGGGTGTAAGTTCTTCGATAGTTCTTAAATGGGATAAAATGTCTTTAAAATTTTCGTGCAAAATAAAACATGGTACCTAATTATGTTTCAAAAACTATGTGTCCAAAATACAAGCAAGTGTTTAGATTTTCTAAATTATCTTTAAAAAAAGTCATAAAAGTCCGTTCACGTCAGAAAATGAAGACAGGCTCACAGCTACGCTACAGCTGTGAGCCTGACTATGAAACGAAGTGCAATGAAACCTGGTGACAAGGCGTGGTGGACATTCTACAGAGTCCTACGTTTTCGTTAAATATACACACATAAAGGATATTTTTAAATAGCGAAAATTACTACAAAATGTCATACAACTGTAGTGTATTATGCACCTAATTGTGGGTAGACCCGTGATTGTCAACGCCTGGTCGATAATAAAGTCAGTTTGCGATAGTCTGTCTTTTATTAAACATTACATTGTGGCGCAGCCGATAACTTTTACTCTAAATTCGCTCTCATAAAGTGTATAACAATGCCTATCGGTAAAATTGAAACTTTTGAGATAGGCACCCATAAGTGGGACGCGTATTGTCGGCGAGTAAAACAATTTGTGGCGTTAAATAACATCGCAGAAAATTTACATGTGGCGGTGTTAGTAACGCATGTTGGTGTGGCGTGTTATGAGTTAATGTGTGACTTATGTGCACCCGAATTACCAGAAGACAAGAATTTCAATGATCTCGAGAAGATAGTAAAAGATCATCTCGAGCCCCAGAGGTCGGAGATCGCAGAACGTCATATTTTTCGACAAAGAAAGCAAACGTCAGAAGAGACCGTCAACGAATATCTCCAAACTTTAAAACATTTAGCCAAAACATGCAACTTCAAGAGTTCGTTAGAAGAGAACATTCGGGATCAATTCGTGTCCGGTCTCTATTCTGAGGATATGAGATCCAGGCTTTTTGCCGAACGAGAATTAGATTACAAGCGAGCCATCGAGCTTGCATTGGCGTTAGAGGCGGCGGACAGGCATGCGGCGACGTCGGCGGCGAGCGATGGCGGTGGCGGGGGCGCGTCCCTGGGCCTGCATCGTGTGGCTGCGGCGCGCGCTCAGCGTCGCCCTCAGCGCAGCGCTGGCCCAGCGGCGGCGGCGGCCGGCCTCGCATCGTCGCCGGCCACCTCAACATGTCCCTGCCCGCGTTGCGGCCGGGAAGGACATATGGCGTCAAAGTGTCGATATAAGTATCATAGTTGTGATAAGTGTGGTGTAAAGGGTCATTTAAAAGTGATGTGCCGTAAGTACGAAAGTGGTCAAGGAGCCGATTCTACGAAGAAGTCCAAAGGTCAGTTCTTTTTAGTAGACTCTGATTCTGATGAGGAAGTGAACTTTTATAACCTAATTTGTGATAAAGGAGACGATCCGTATTACGCCAACTTAAAGGTCGAAGGTCATGTACTGCGATTCGAGGTGGACACTGGATGTAAATTTTCAGCTATTTCGAAATCATGCTATGATGAACGATTCAGTGATTTGGAACTGATTAAAAAATCGTTAGTTTTAAGATCGTATACGGGCGATGTAATTAAACCGTTAGGTTACATAAATGTAAATGTAAAACATGGCTCAGAATCGCATGAATTGGAACTTTATGTCATTGATAAAGGTGGTCCTCCGTTGATGGGACGTATGTGGATAAGAATTTTACAGTTAAACGTGAACAATTGTTTTGTTCTAGCCGATATGAAACACGACTTATCTGTAGAATCGTTACGAAATGAATTTCCGGAAGTTTTGCTGATGGATTGGGAACTTGTAAAATTCTTATGCAGTTACATTTGTCAGATAAGACTCCTGTTTATGTGAAGGCTCGCCCCCTGCCTCTGGCATTGCGCGCCCCGGTCGAGCGCGAGCTTGAGCGTTTACAACGGGATGACGTCATTTTTAAAGTAGACCGTTCAGACTATGGTACTCCAATAGTCCCAGTAGTAAAAAAAAATGGTGATATTCGCATTTGTGGTGACTATAAAACCACCATAAATCCATTACTTAAAGATTTCCATTACCCTCTTCCACGCATTGAAGAGATATTCGCGACCCTTGCCGGGGGTGTAGTTTTCTCAAAACTTGACTTATCCCATGCATACCAGCAGTTTTGTCTGACAGAAGATTCTCAGCCAATGACTGCAATAACTACTCACGTGGGCACGTGGGTATATAAAAGAGTTCCCTTTGGAATTAAATGTATTCCCGAAAATTTTCAAAAAGTAATTGAGGAAATTCTTAATGGTTTACCACACACAGTAGTATTTTGTGACGATATTTGTGTCAGTGGTAAAAATGCTGATGATAACTTAGTAAATGTAAGATCAGTATTGAAGAGGTTGAGAGATGCTGGTTTAAGAGTAAATTGGTCGAAATGTGAGTTTTTTAAAGAAAGTGTCACCTATTTGGGGTACAGAATTGATAAGCACGGTCTTCATGCTGATGAGAAGAAAATAGAAGCTATTGTTTCAGCTCCTGTACCAAAAGATGTATCACAATTAAAAAGTTTTTTGGGACTCGTAAACTTTTATTCAAAGTTTTGTATGAATATAAGCGATGTTTTGAAACCGATGTACGAGCTCCTTAAAAAAGAAACTAAATGGTTGTGGAGTGAACAGTGTGAAATAGCCTTTAAAAAAATTAAAAGCGTGCTAAGCAGTAGCCCGGTGCTTGCGCATTATGATGCGACGTTGCCGCTCATCCTCTCGGTAGACAGCAGCTCGTACGGGCTGGGCGCCGTGCTCGCTCACCGCTATCCTGACGGGTCGGAGCGCGTCGTCTCCTGTGCCTCACGTACACTCAATATGCACGAACAAAATTATTCGCAATTAGATAAAGAAGCTTTAGCAATTATATTTGGAGTGACAAAACACCACCAATACTTGTACGGGAGACATTTTCTGTTACGAAGTGATCATCGCGCACTTAGCTATATTTTTGGCAAAAATAAAGGCATTCCGCAGACAGCCGCCAGTCGTTTGCAACGGTACGCGGTGCGTTTGGCCGCTTACAACTATGATATAGATTTTGTTCCCTCTTCCAGGAATTGTTTTGCCGACGCTTTATCTCGTTTGCCATTAGATCGCACGGTTAGGCATAATTATGATGAGAACCTTTTGGAGGGAAGTTATTTGAACTTCGTTCAGGATGTTTTGCCCGTTACTTTTCACGAAGTAAAAATTGAAACTAAAAAGGACGTTCAACTCAATAAAATAATTGGGTATGTCAAGTTCGGTTGGCCGGAACGTCTAGAATGCGAAGAAGATAGGGCATTTTTTTAAAAAAAAGATAATTTGTTTATCGAGCACGGTTGCTTAGTTTGGGGTTATCGTGTAGTTATTCCTAGCCGTTTAAAAGAGACTGTTCTAAGAGAATTGCATAGTGGTCATATCGGGGTTGTCAAAATGAAGCAAGCTGCCAGGAATTATCTTTGGTGGGAAGGTTTAGACGCAGACATTGAACGTTTATGTCGTGAATGTAGTGCGTGCGCGTCACAGCGCGACCGGCCCCCGCCCGCGCCGTTGCATTCATGGCCGTGGCCGCAGGAGCCTTGGAGCCGATTAAATGTTGATTTTTTGGGTCCGTTTAAAAATAAATATTATTTTGTACTAATCGACGCACACACCAAATGGTTAGAAGTCGCCTGCGTGTCGAGTACCTCCGCGTCGATTGTTATTTCGTGCCTTCGTAAGATTTTCGCGCGATTCGGTTTACCGAAATCGATCGTTAGCGATAACGGCCCTCCTTTTTCTTCAAAAGAGTATCTTCAATACTTAGAGAGTGATTGTATCAAAAGAGTTCTCGTTGCCCCATATAGGCCACAGAGTAACGGCGCTGCAGAAAACGCCGTGCGCTCTGTGAAGCAGGTTCTTAAAAAAGCGACAGTTGATAAAGAAGATTACGATGTCGCTTTGTGTAGATTTTTATTTACGTACAGGAACACCGAACATTGCACAACACAAAAAGAGCCCTCAGTAGCAATGTTCGGTCGTCGCCTGCGCGGCAGACTCGACCTGCTGCGGCCCAGCACCGCCGACGTGGTGCGCGCGGCGCAAGGCGCGGCGGAGGAGCGGCGCGGCGGAGTCGTGCGTGACGTGTGCCAAGGAGATTCGGTTCTCGTACGCGATTATATCAATAAAGATTGTAAGTGGAAGGAGGGGGTTATACTCAATAAAACAGGCCCGGTTTCGTATGAAGTAAAAACTCAAGACAATAAAATCGGAAAGCGACATATAGACCAGATTCTAACTAAGGTAGCACCGAGAAAATCACGTTATTCGGTTATATGTCCTGAACCTATCAACGACTCCAGCGTGCCCGATGTTGCTGAGTTAGATAATAATATCAATGATAGTTGGTCAACGCCAGTGACTCAGTCTCCTTGTTCAGATAAATCCGTACCCGTAAGTAGGACCCCGTCCCCGACCATTATTATACCGGATGATCGCCAACAAGCTAGTAAGCGCCAGCACCTGTCTCCTCACGCTATGAAGTTGAGACCTCGTATACCTAAATAGTTTCCGTTAGTATATGTACTCGTAGATGCAAGTATGTAAGCACCTATGTATATTACCTTTATGGTGCTTATCTTAGCTTTAGTTACATTAAGAGTTTTCTATTAATTATTGTTATATAAGAGGGAGAAAATGTAGTGTATTATGCACCTAATTGTGGGTAGACCCGTGATTGTCAACGCCTGGTCGATAATAAAGTCAGTTTGCGATAGTCTGTCTTTTATTAAACATTACAACAACCTTTACAGTTTTTATTTAGTTTTCGTTAACACTTGTAATATAAATGTTAATCTTCAATAATGCTAGGCATGGCTGTTATTGGTGCTTAATGGTACTATATTTATTTTTTTTATAATTTATATTATATTTAGTGTTATTAAGTAGGTACTGGGGGCAATTCGGAGTGTCGCAAAAGCTAAACTAACCTAACTAAAACTATTGCCATCTTTTTTATTCCCATCGCTATGAAAGGGACGGCAACAATTTTAGTAAGCTTAGTTTAGCTTTTGCGACACTCAGAATTGCCACCAATAATGGCGTTGCCTAAATAAATAAATACATATTTGTACGCATGCCGGAAGATCTGTGGGCCAAAATTACCACTACGTGGAGCCCTGACACAGGGACCCGGCAGCGCGGCCGACCACGGATGAGATGGCGGGAGCGGGACGAACTAGACGCCTTTGAGAGGGACTGGCGGACGAAGGCACTGGATCGGCGTGACTGGCGAAAGTGGGGGGAGGCCTTTGCCCAACAATGGGAAAGTATGGGCTAGTAGTAAGAAAAAAAGAAAGAAAAATCATTTATTCTTGTAGGACCTCAAGGATCACTTAAGGTGGCCCTTCCCGGTGCGTCTATCATCGACGCGGGCATAGCTGAAAAGCTTGTTGTTTCATCCAGCGCAATGCTAGAAAAAGAAGCAAAGCGAAAAAAGAGAGATAGCGCCTCAGCGCTCGGCATTCAGTAGGTACTTTCGCCGCTCACTCGCTCACTCGAAAAATAGTGTGCGGAAATTTCATAAAAAGTGTTCCAGGAAATACGTTTTTTTCAGTAAGCCTTACAAGTTTGTAAAATAAATATTAGTCATTTAGAATCTCCATAAGATTTGCAAGGTTTCTATGACAATATTTTCTTTACGTTTACAATTTATGAGTACATTATGAACGGCCAAAGTTCAGGTAAAATTTATGCTAAAAGCAGATTTTTGGAAGCTTATACTGAATTTGTTTCTCAAAATTTGGATTTTTAGTTTCTATAGAAACCTAGATATAGTGCACAAGATACCTATTAGTCCAAAATTTTAAAAGAAAGGTCTGTTACAACGGCATAATCACGTACGAGCGTTTGTATGAAAAGTGAGCTGGGTTGACCGCTCTTAAGTATCGTTTTACATGCTAGGTGATTCTAATGCCTGTTCCAACGCGACTCCCTACACCTAGTAAAAGTAATAGTAATAATATTTGTACGAGGTACATGGTAAAAATGTGTACTCCCTGTTATATCATCTGAAATACCAAATGTATTTGCGGCAGTGATCTGCGTAATCGATGCCATTGATATTAAAATCCATCGCAAACTCGAACCACTGGAGATTTATTTCAGTTCCGTTCCAAAAATATCACATACTAACACGCTTTATTACAACCTACTATTGCATTAACGTCGTATATAAATCATTGGTATTCGAGTAATTCATAGCATTTTCATACATAGACTAGGAGTAAAAAAATGGAAACAAACTTTTTAGAACACGGGATCTTTGTTCCAGATGATTCATAAATCACAATGCGATAGAAAGAGCAACTTCTTTCTACCAAGGCTGTTTACATGATTTGAATGAAATTTGATACCATAATTGCTTATACCCTGGATTAAAGAATAGGCTACTTTTGATCCCGGTATTCCCACGGCAACGGAAACTAATCACCGCGAGTAACACCACGGGGCGCAGGTAGTATAATATAATACAAATAAACCCCTATTTCTTCATATAATGCTATATATCGAGAATGACTGGACTGATTTGGTTAATTTTGATCTTGAAATATTTGTGGAAGTTCAGGGAAGGTTAAACGGTGAGAAAAGTAAAAAAAACTATGGTGGTATGAAGTGCGCAGGGTCAGCGTGTATTAAATATAACTAAGTGTAGGCACATAATAAATAATAGTACAATATCGGTGATAATGCTATCTATCTGGTATAAAGTAAGAAATAAGCAAGCAGCTCCTAACATCGTCCATTTTTTATATGAAATCCTAAATGTTATGTTGTAGGCAGAAAGCCCTTGGCATTTAAACGTAACATTTATGAAACCTTCGTGTTACTCGAGAACGTTTTCTAGAACGTAAATGAATGGTTCGAGTTAAAAATTGGGTGGAAAGAAAAAGGTCATCGCTTCGTATCCATATTTATGTAACTAGCCTTCATACTGCGGTTTTGTTTGCATGGGATTTTTTAACAATCATAATCTTTCCTGATAATATGTAGATTCTCCACACTAAGATTTATCATATTATCAGAAGGCAAGGCAGGTGAAGTAAAGCCAAATCTGAGTGGTGGCCGAGAGAAAAATACAGAAATGTTGATCGTTCTGCAGCGAGATGGGCAGACAACATTGATAAAATCGCGGAAAAATGATAGATCGGACTCGCGCCAGTATTGTGGCGGATGGCACAAGCTAAAGGAGGCCTAGTATACCAAGCAATAGATAAAATCGGGCTGTGGCCGTGGATTATCAGAAACTAGGAGTCCGTGACTCGAAATTTTGTCCTACTATTCTACCTGGTATTCCATTCGGTACAGGCCTCCACCTGCCGTCACCACGTCACGCAAAATATGTTGTGGACATCTCCACTTCAGACACGTCAGTCAAACATAAATAATGTGTCTTTCATCAGAATCCGTTAAACTCTCGTATAATTATGTCGCAGACGTTTGTAAACAGTCCTATATATAATTAATTTGTTGAAGCAATGGAAAGCAAATAGGTTAGATTTCGCTTTGAATATTACTGTAATGTCAAGGTCATTTGTACTGATATTATACTGACTGATACTGTAACTAAATTGCCTAACTCGTCGCGAAATCTACATTGTCGCGAATCGTGAAATATGACAGGTTTACTGACATATTTGACGGTTTAGTAGTGGCTACAAATTTCAAATTCGCTACAAGTTTGGCAATAACCTAGCAGATGGTACGAGATTTTTAAGCTATTGCATAGCTTCTATCGCGGACGTTGAGCGTGGAGACCGAATCCAGAAATTCCGTAACGAAAATAACCTAACACCCCCCATGCAATAGCTTTACCGCGGCAGTCTCCGAGTGCCACACGTCTTTTTTAGTTCAAGATGGGCACTTCTTGACTCTGGGCTCTATCATGACTGAATTTTAGTCAATTGGCCGGTTTACAAATTAGGATAAAAATATCACGTGCTTACAATCTTTAAAGCAATATACTATGTTTCGAATTTCAAAGTGAATAGAAAGTAAACAGCTTTCGTATATAACAGCAGCGTGTTTTCAAGGTCATTTTTATTTTTAACGACCTTGTGGTGGGTTTCCTCAATAAAACACCATTGAGGTACGTTTATAAACATTTGACGTTTCAAAATAGAAAATATCTGCTAAGCCTGTGGAGTTATAATCAAGTTTGTAGCTAATATTAAATGCTTTGCCCGGTTAAAACAGGACATCTACACAAATCTATTACAGATTTTAACAAAAGTTATTAGTTTCGCACAAGTCGTGCAGAAAAAGTGACTTGAGAAACTCATACTGTTCATAAACTTCTGTAGCTGTACAAGTTTGAATGAAAACATCTGCAAAAAATTGTTTCTGACCTGCTGTAGAATGGTACTTGTAGTCTGTAACCCGCAATAGAAAATACAGTATTTACGATAGGATTTTCTGTGTCTTACCAACACCCAATGGTCAAATATATCCTTATCAGCATTTATCTTAATCAGTGCTCTGGAGTTCTGTACGTGACTCAATAGTGTTATTTATTTAGATATGAGTTGGTTCGATTCCTTCTACTAACAAAAAACTGCAGAAGATACAAAAGTTCCTTTTTTATTTGCGAGTTTTTATTACGTCATCATCATTATCATCATTAGCCATTATCTGGTCACTGCTGGGCATAGGTATCCTTCGAGTCTGCTATTCGCATCGTTAATTAATTTATCAGGCAGTTTCTACTTTGATTTATTTAGTATTTTAATCATATCTCTGAATACACTGTCTAATAATTAAATACAAATGCAATATTATGTACATAAATGCAAAATAGTACCATACTGAATAAAAATATGATAGAAAATAGCCTTTCATAATTAAAAACACAGGAGTGCTTTTAGAACACGTTTTTCACCATCCTAGAGGGCCTAGCCAACCGGCATTCGCTATGAAGCGATTCGATTTCTATCATCGCTACACCTTTGATTTGACATTTCTGATCGCTCGAGTTTTCGTCATCGAATGTCAATTCCTATACATTTTTTTTACTTTCTAATCGAAAGCGATTGTCGAAATGTAACATGGCTAGGGCCTCTGTTATATTTATTTTATGGCACTGGCTGTCAATAAAATATTGTGTGAGTCTACTTGTCAAGTCGAAATATTTAGTCGCGTGTAACAGTATACACGATGTTTATGTATCAAAACTTTACTTGCAAATGTTGAAATAAGAACCGTAAAGCGTGACTATAGATAGATAGATTCGTTTTAATTGTAAAAGATTCAACTTCACTACCCATATTATATTTTTCAATTCTCAACAAAATAAAAAAAATTTTGAGCATGCATGGTATCCTATAAATAAAACGAATTCACTCAACACTTACCTTCTATGTGAAAAATCGATATCAATTAAGGCTTCGTTGTCGTGTGTTCCTTGAATTGTATAGGTTTCTATACATACTATGTTCACCTACTGAAGTATTTTATTTACACTAGCACTACACTTCTAAGAATAGTCGAAAAGTTTTGGTCCACTCACCAAAAACACTCTTTTATTTACAGTTTTTACAGATATGGAAAGTAGATATTTTTTGATATAGGTTGATAAGTCACAGTATTGGACCGAAGGGTTAGTTCAGAGGTGTGGGTTTGGCTAAATATTGGTAATGTTTACTCACGAACACGGAACTAGGGACAAAAATAAACTTTGTTCTGTAAATCACTTATACATAGGTACTTATTAACGAAGCGTCTTTTAATAACAAAAAAATTGTTCCATTTACATTCCAGTTCGCCAATGTGAAGATAAATTAAGTACTTGAAAGTAACTCGTTATTTCAAAAATCGCGGCAAGTTGTCAGCGGCTGAGTGACACAACCGCTCTTCATGCCGCCTGAACGCGAACTGAAGGATTTTCCAACACTTCTCAAACGGCTGATGCATGATTGAAAAAGCTCATGATATTTCCAGCGCCTATACGAGTAAAAGAGATAGGCATAGTTTTGTAATTGAGGCTAGAAGTGATAGCTGTCACGAGGAAATGCGAAAGTGTCGGTATCAAAATAAACATGCACTGAACCATTTGAACTATCTACTTTCATGATTGAATAAGTGCGCTTAAAGTGCACAGTATTTCTACTAGTTTTTTGTTTAGTTTATAAAAGGTGATTTTAAATGAACTCGACACATTCTCATGTTTCTTTCAACACTTTTCTTGCAAACAATATTTTCGAGTCAAAACAGTTGTGGTAGTTTATTAGATCACGCCCACGGCGTCACGTATTCTAAATTTCATCAAATTTACTTGCGGTTGCGGCACGATAAAAACTCACAAATCATTTGAAATTAAGTATAGGCATTCTTTAATATTATTTTAAATAATACGTAGATCAACAAAAACATAGTCGTCAATTTTCGACAATTCCACACATTGATGTGTTTAATGTGTGTGGTGTTTTTTATATAGTATAGATGACGCACTGTGTGGAATGTCAAAGGATATTTATTTATTAAGTATTTACTGTGGAAAATGTATACTGAGGACATGGTTAAGTTTAGAACAAGCCTATTGTCACTAGTTACTGAAAATTTAAGAGAGCATAGCGGCCTCATAGAATATAACAATAATACCTAATAAACTTTATTTCAGGCAACATTACGGCCCATATCAAATGCGCCACTTGGCGACGATATAAGTATAGACCTAGCCTATTATTTGTAATTAGCTGTCATTTTGTCAAGAATTTGAAGAGTTTTTTATTCTTGTCATTTAAATGTTATTGAAAAGAAATTACATATAACAGATTTAGCAACCATTTGTGTCATGTTCCCCAGCAGAACCATCCCGGAATTTGGATATGAGACTATATTATACGCCAGTTAGAAAAATAGTTCGTATCAGCAAGTTTTTAGGCCGCCTGAAGCCTTCCGTCAAAGATTAACGACTTTAAAAGCCGGGACCGAAAATTGTACGTGCCCTCCAAAGGTCGAAAGCGCTCAGTTGATAATAACACTTGCGGTGACCGCTCAGAACGTCGTTTAACTTAAACGATCTTTGTAGAACGATTCAGCAAGCGCTTTGTGTAAAATACTACTTTCATTAACAACAACCTACCTTTTTAGAAACTAAAGTTTATTTTTTATGCTCAACTATTTATAAATTAAAGAACATTTTAAAGAGAGAAACCTAAATTTTAAGACCATTATGTACCAACTTGAAGCAATAAATGAATATTATGAATATGAAAAAATCAAAACCTTAGTTGTACCAGTTTTACTTACATTACTTACATTGTTCGACGTATAATATAATATTATAAGTCTCCACAAGGTCCACACCACAGGTCTAAACATTGTATTACTTACTTATATTAAATAACTTATTTTGAAAGATTAATACCTACTACTTACATCAATCAGAACTTGTGTAATCTTGTTTCACAAAGAAATGTAAACTTTTATATTGCTTAAGATCTTGTTTTAATTATGCAAAGGCTGTTCTAATCCTCTGACTGGCACGATCTTAATGTAATGCTGTATTTGTTTTGTGGCATGTGCTCGCACAAGTACTAAAAAAATGTAAGCTAAAACCTGCTAGCTGGATAAGGAAATAAGAAAAAAAAGTAGTATTAAATCTTTTTTATATTATTTCTTTATATTATAAAGCAAACAAGAACTTATATATTTTACACAGGCCTATAAAGGTGTTTTCCTAAACTAATGATTTTTTTGAAGATTTTACAACACTAAGTTGGTTGGTTTTGGTTTGCAAAACGACTCGTACATCCATTTGTGAGTATGTTTGGATGATAATAGTTCTAAGAGCCTTGTTGACTAAGTGGAGTAGTTACCTACCACGACTTTTGATCCAAAGGCTTCGGAATCCGGCCGTGCATCAAAGGAATTTTTCGAAAGAAAATATATACGCATTAACAAGAGCTCTAAACGGTGAAGGAAAACATCATGAGGACACCAAATTCTAATAGGTCGATGGCCTTGCACACTGTCATCAATGGAATGTTAACTTTGCAAAATGTGCAATGGGCATGTACCAAATGTACTTGGAATACCTCTGACTTACATCAAAGGATCTAAAATGACTAAAAGATCTGAAAAAATTGTCTACCGCTATTAGGAATACGGTTTTGATCATATTTTATTTTATTATTTCATTAGTATTCTTCTTTTTACGGTGCTTCTTCGACTAGTGAAGGTTGGCAGTCAAAATGCACTTATAAATCACACTGCTTCTAAGATTAGAATATTTGTTACTCTTTCACGCAAAAACTACTAAACGGTTTGCCTAAAACTAGGAACATACATACTTAATGACCAAGAATAACATATAGGCTAGACTTCCATACGTATAGGCTAGACTTATAGGCTAGGCTCGCTCCGAGAGTCCACGCGAGCGAAGCCGTGGGTAAAAACTCGTAATAATATACGAGAAACATCATAAAACATACACTTTATGTTGAAACACAAAGTTACTAGCTTACGTAGTTTATAAATTGTGTGCGCTTATACTGAAATACAAGCCACTTGGGGTTAACCTTGTTTGACTGAACAAGGAATGGGTTGACATGACTTAATGGATCTCATTTTAGTCTCGACTCATAAATTTTTTAGTGATAAAGTAGTATTTTATCTCTTTGAGTAGGTCAGTCTCATTTTTGCAGTGACATAAAAAGTAAGGATGATGTGGGATATTAAAAGCCGTAGCGAATAGTAGTCGATCTATCACAGTAAAAATAATGATCACTTATTTATTTTACAAAAAATATATTAATGAGCTATGTGATTCGAGCTCTTTTATATGATAGAATACGCATATTTTAAATTACAATTTAAAACTAACTTAGGATTATGGACATTGTAAAGTGAGTGACATTACTTTTTAAGGTGCCTGTATGGGTGAAACTAGCGCCACCGCCAATTTTATTTTATTATTACGTTGAACAAAGTAATTTAACCCAGATAAGCCTACTGTCCTACATATAGGTCGGTAGAAATAAAAAAATATTTACGACTACCCTCTCCATTTACGGCTATTATTGTTTGTGATTTAAAGTGACAAGGCTATGCGTTATTAAATATAAAGTATAAATCTGAAGTTATTCTAAGTTATTTACGCAATATTTGATTGATAAGTGTGCAAAAAAGTGATTTCCAGATATGTCCCATAACAGGTATGTGTAAAAAATCGGTGTTTATAGAATAGTTACTATTTTTTGTAGAATCATGTTGTTGATAACCTCTTCTGTATGATAAACAAAAAAATTATGAAATTAGAACCTGGGAAGTGGAGAATACTTGTTACAATCAGGAGTGTTCTACATACAGGACAGTAGGATAATGCGAGTACCTCTTTGTTTACAGGCCGTTAGCTGCGCATGCAATTTTAGATGCATTGGAAAATATACCTGATGATGAAGAGGATTATAGGGAAATAATGATTTGTATTCTACCACCTCCTGTTGATCCTGACTGTCCAACCGATAAAAATTCAGGGGAAGAGGATAATATGACGGTGCACTACTTACTACGGAACATTTTGCTTCAACCCGCAGAAGTATTGGTTCAAGGTAGGGATCCTGTGAGTTATACGGAAGAGGAACCCGCTGCACCTCGAACCAAACGCAGGCGGACTTACGCATGGAGAAAACAGGACCTAGAAAGATCTCCAGTAGATTGGCCTGAAGTCCAAGGAGCATTCTAAAATAAGCGTCATAAAGGAACCCCATATGGTTGCTATCAAACTGCTATCAAACATATGGGAGGAGAAGACCGGTCCGATGAGAATATATCTCACGTCGAATTGGAATAAGAGGAATGAAATGGTATATGCCACTACTCACACACATGATAGATCTTGCTGAACACAATGCATGGCAATTGTACAAGAAAAACCATGGAAAACTTGACCACCTAGGCTTTCGCAGGAGGGTAGCGATAGCCTTGATTGAATCTAATAGAAAAACTGTGAAAAGAAGGCCAAGTCGACCTTCCCTGCATGAACACGCTGATAGTAGAAGAGACCAAATCAATCATTTCATTTGGTTATACCACAATCAAAACAAACACGCTGCTGTCAATGTTATAAAAAATGTTTGACCCGCTGTAAGAAATGCGATGTTGGATTATGTGTAAAGTGTTTTGAGACTTATCATTCATAAACATTTATTATTAGAGCAAAGTTTTATAAGTCATTAGTACGCCTTTTTTGATAAGGAATTATTACATGCAGTTTTGTCAAACAACGGTTTTTAGTTACTTATTATCCTACTGTCCTACATATAGTACGGCTGTTTTCCTGAAAACCTAACAGCCGATATTTTTTTCAGTACTTTTTATATTTCACTTAGGACCCATATAACTAAAATATATTAACTTTTTCAAAGATTTAAAAAAAATATAGTTTCAGGCTTATCTGGGTTAAAAAAACTGAATGTACAGTTTGTGAAACCTATCATAAGCTTTTTTTTAATACCTATGTAATATGTAGTTTCATTTTGTATAGTTTAGTAGGAGTAGCGAAGTTGCACTTGGTGGCCACCAAACTCTGTTTTCGCTATAATAAAATAAAATAAGCGGTGGCGCTAGTTTCACCCATACAGGAACCTTAAAGCTTTGTGCGTACATTTGATACTGTTTCAAACATAAACTTTTAACAGGCTAGTTTATTAGAAGTCAAGTTGTCACCAATATCTAAAGCATCAATTCTGCGATGCCTTTATCCAACGCAACCCCGTGAACAATTTCGATCCAATGAAAATGGTGTCATAAAACCGAAATAAGAAAAGGATTTCTTTATGGACCGATTGGCACTGTGTTTTGGCTGCTAATAATAATCTTAAATCGAGTATAGGACTTGGTCTAGTAGATGTTTAATCTCCACTCATAATGTTTTAAGAGTCCCTAAATAGTTCTCCACTAGCAAGATAAAGCTTGTTATTTTTAGAGATGTTAATTTTATAATTTTGTTTATTACAAGAAAATGAGTCAGTGTCATTTCTAACATCTACGGTCCTTGCAACGTCCCTATATACATTTTAATTTTCCCTTTTAATAGTACTATTTACAAAATATTTTAGAAGTGTATAAATATGAGACTCGCTTCTTCCTCTTGTATTTCAAAACAACGACATTTTCAAAACATGATAATGCATAAATTTATATCTCTACCGTTCAAAATATGTTCACGCCAGCAATGAGAGTTGCTTAGAAGCATAATAGTACACGAATATGCACTCTCATAAGTAAGAAAGTAATTTCCCTTGACACACTTCCCGTAATACCCTTTCGTCGCGATGCATTAGACAGGTGCCGTGAGTGACTGTACGTTTACTGTGAAGGAAAACGAAAAATGCAAACAGTAGGTCTACTCTACAAATTGAAAACCGAAAACGATGCATCGTACCAATAATCGCAGGTCAGCTTATGCTGGTAGTAATTGAATTCGGAAGATTAACCAACATAAGCTGCGATCATACAATGCATCGTTTTTAGCCAAAAGAGTAGAGGGGCAGGTATCGTATTCGCAAGTTTGTGAAGCCTCACTACTAATGCATCTATCTTCTCGATGTGAATTCTCCTAAACTTAGGTTGGACGAGCAAATATACTCCGTGAAACATGTAACAAAATTGAAAAATAACCTCAATATTGTCTCAATGTTGTGTCCGAACATCATTAGCCAGATAAAGGCACACAAACTTCGCTGGCTTGGAAATCTTGTGAGAATGGGAAACGATTGTGCTGTGAAGAAGGCGTATTTGGCACGGCTGAGTGGTCGACGCCCGGTCGGCAATCCCAAGTATCGCTGGAAAGACAAAGTCGAAAAGGACCTAAGATTTATTCTGTAAAATATTATTTTATCAATTGTATGTATTTGTTTTTATATTTCTAATGGATATCCCTTCAACCTCTTTGTTTTGATAATAGAAAACACTATTAATTTTGATAACTCAGGAATAATTTCATTATTTCATAGAAATTCACAAAAATCACACCCATTTTGCCAGAAACAGCTTTGTGAAATCAATCGCTGTTAAACTCGTGTCGATGAAAAAGTACAAAAAGCGGAAAAAAATATGGCGAGAGTATATTGTGGGTGATACATTCGAGTTTTCAACAAGCTGCGGAATGTATGAAATACGACTGGCATTCGTAAAATCGAAAAATGTAGGACCAAAATCGGAGTTAGATTTTTTAGTACCAGTATTTCGTCAGATTTTTATATTTGGACTGACTTAAAACTACGAACAGAGAATAATATAATGAGTTTATGTGCAGCCTCATACGGCTACTTAAATAGCTTTTAATTTAACCTTTAACTGGTGACGTGGTATTTGTGTAACGTAAGTGGTGACGTTAGGCCTGACAGGCCTCGATTGAATATACGTATAATTCGCGATGTACATAAATATTAGTGACTGTAGTTTACGTATTTGTGTTAATTTGGATATTGAGGTATTAAATAAAACGATTATGTGTTTCTAATTATAACATTTATTTAGGAACAGACATATTAAAATTTGCTCTCGCATTATTAGAAAAAAACGACATGAGATAAACATTTAGTCATAAAAAAACAAAAATTAACATTCTTATTTGAAATAATATTTTTAGATCATAGAATACACTTTAATCATCTTATAAAATAACATAAATCTCTTATAAAATTAATAATTACAAAACTGACAAAGGGTAAACTTGTCAATTTTTTTTTGACACTCAGGATACAATTGTTTCGCGCACTGCAGGCATACATGCTTTTTACACGAAACACATGGTAATAAGATTACCAGTCCAGCTTAGGTGGACAGGTGGCACATCTCTTTAGCGTCTTCTGCGTGATTTGTGGCTCAGATGGCAAATCTGAACCCAAAATTCGTCAGATGTTCAATCTTATTTCAAGTGGCATTCGCGAGTCACAAACTCTGCGTTTCATGTGCTGTAAAATCATTCCTCTGGCCAATATTTCATGAAAACCCCTCCCTCAATGCTTCTTTTCTTTTCAAGTACATGCACGTTCACCGTAGGTACCTACTTATGTCCAGCATGCGATAAAAGATCACCATGGGCCATCGTGTACGGTGACTGCAGATTTAGATTGAACATTTTTTATCAATCTCGTCCATCCTCCTTTGCTAAAATTGTAATATGTTAATCATTTCAGGTTTTTCGATTTTCTCTGGAACGTAGTTTTCTCCTAAATCATCAGCTTCAGAACCACTGGAATCTTCTACCCAACAACCATTCTTTTTATTGAACGACATTTTAACTGGTTCGCGATAAAACCTGTCTACTAGTAGGTACTTGGAACTGAATTTCTCTGCTCCAGTACTGTACGTCTTTTTTTAGGAGGTTCTGTATCATCCATCCTTTATGTTTGCAGGTACACGCTATAATAAACCACAAATAACAATTTTATAACACTAACAAAAAAGTAACGTAAGAAGTGACGTAGGGCCTGAGAGGCCTCAGTAAAACTTTAAATACGCATAACTCACCGAATTTTCTCATGTCGACACTATTATCGTTGTCACGGCTTGGGTACAACTAAACTTGAAGCTACTGAGACGCACAAACCCGGGACGCGCAGGGAAAGGGGTGAAATATCGTTTTGTTAGTGCTCTCGGGCCTGTGAGGCCCGACGTCACCAGTTAAAGGTTAAACTAGCAGATGCGCTTTCGACTTTAATCGCTTGAATTTAGTATTAGTACCTTAAAGGAGGCTGAAGAATATGTAATACCCAACAAACCACCATTTGATTATGAGAATACATCCGTTAAGCAGTTTTAATACCAACTTGAACACCCTCCCACACCATTCTTCATAGGTCGTCTTTACGATCAGCGGTTTAGGTTCGTCACGCTCGCGCGTTGATCCGTCAGTCAGTCATTCAGGACAAAGCATTTTATAAGTATAGATAGATAGATGTCTGGATGGGGCCACGCTATCCTGTTAAAACCAAGAATTAAACTATCAGTAAAATCATCAATTATCTAAAATACCAATTTATATACAAAAAATACTTTGTTTTTAAAACGTATCAGCATTTAACCGTTCCCTTAATAATTGTATCAATATGAAAAATGTAAAAAAAAATCGTTATGTTTATAGATTAGGGCAAATAGTAACAAAACTTACTTGAACGTTGATTTGTAACTTGTAACACCCTGATTTTATAAAGCAACGAGCGTTTTAGTGTAACGTTTTATCAAGAAAAAGCAAGAGCAACATTTCAATCAAAAATGTACGATGGGTAGCAAGAAATGTTTAAGGTATTGCTTATTGGCTTGCTTTACGTTAAACATAGCGTCTTGTTGAAAAGTTTTTGTTGACAATTTAGGAAGTTTACAGTAATTTACAGTTAAAGAAAATGAATTCATTTTATCCTACAGTTCAGGTTGCGATGCATTCGACAAAGTAATCCGAATGATTGCAAAACCAGAACGACCACAACATAGTAAAGCTGATAACGAAGCGCAAATTGAATGGGTCTGTCTTTCTTCATTAATACGAGCATTGTAATGGTGCCTAATGCAAAACCATTCATCATTTTGCTTCGTACATTTGGGTTTTGGTTGGGGAATCATGGTTAAAAATAGAGAGTAATTATCATAAGTATTCATAAGTTGAAATAGGAACCGTGCGTAAGCAAGAATGACCATAATAACTCTGTGCGTAGTGGGTGGAAGCCCATCTGAGACGCATTGGGTGCGGGTCCGATTCCCGCAGAAGTGGGACAAAATGTTTGTATTTTCTGCAAATATTTTTCTCGAGTCTGGGTGTTTTCTACGTATCAATAAAGTAACATGTATTTACAAAAAGTAGCATATCAGTCATCTGGTTAAAATCACACAAGAAATTGCTTAGCTTGATGACGCTGAATGTCCAAGGACATTATTTTTATTAATATTATTATATCAATGCAACAGACCCTGGCGATTTCTGAAATTGTATTACGTTGTAAGACTGTTTTAGTACCTTGTCGCTGTATTCACTACCTCTGATGGCTGAGATTCGGCTGTGCTTATGTCACGTCCACACTCGGCTTTAAAATGCCAAACAGTCTAGTTTCAATCTGGTCTGCACAGGCACAGTTTGAAAGAAAAACTTTGAAAAGCGAAAAACGGGAAACGCGACATGCGGGCTCTTATCTTTTTGAGACCTTCTAACCTAATATTAATCTGCTACGTTGACTGGAAAAAGGAGATACTTTATCAATTTTTGTTTTAATTTAAATGTTTGTTTTGAATACAAGTCTTTGAAGAAAATATTATTTCTTATTTATTTCGAATCGTCGAATATATTAACTAAAAAAGTTTTGGAAAAAAATAATTTTGTAAGATAATCATAGTAAATAAATTAATTAACTTTCGGGATAGGCGATACTTTACTGATAGAGTTTATTGATTTACAAAAACAATCGCAAACTATAACGACATAGTCCGTAATCTCCAATGCTCATATTTTACTAAGTATAGTTTATATTAGTTACCAATTCAGTAAAAAAACACGTGACACTCGACACGAGCATAAAAAGCCAATAATAAAAACAAAAATACGAAGTTTAAAGTACGGCCATTATTTGGAGGGTGGAAAAGGCAAAATAATTGACTTCGCATTGTATGAAAACAAGGAGTCAACTTTCTGGGTAAAACAATTTTAAGCACTTGGGTACCTTCTCGTTCTGAGATTTTGCTCATTCTAATACCGATCGCTTTCAGTTTGACGTTGTTTTTATGAATTATGCGGTCACACCTGCTTGCTGGTTCGGTAATGAAATAAATAAAAGTAAAAATATTCTGGAACAAATTGGTAAAAAATATAGGTAAGTACATAGGTTTTATGAAAGTATACAAACACAATTACGTAGTAATAAATTATAGTTGATAGTTTAGTGTAATTTCTCCAAGTATTATCACTTATGTTTTAATCAAATTTTGGTACATGTCCAAATTTTGTGAAAGTTACAAAACATATAAAATAAATAAAATAAAAATCGTTTATTACAGTCCATAGAAATAAGAAACAAGTAGGAACTTTGCAATAAGAGACATAAAATGCTATCTTCGGCATAATTTGGGAATATACCAAATATGTATTTGAAAATGCCTCTAAATACCCGTAGACATCAAAGGACCTTGTATGCCTAATAAGATCTGAGAAATTGTCTACCTCATACCTTGAAAATACAGCCATAATTATTAGTTCCTTTCAAGTGAAAAGTCTGAATCAATTCAACATTCATAAAAAAAACAATAAAGCGAACTAAAACCACTTCACAGGATTATATTGCAGAAAAGCATCGAAGTGGACTTGGTGATGCGTGCAGAAATCTACTATAGATCCCTTTTGTAGGAATTCTATCACTAGATCTATTCTTCATCGGAATTTTGCTGAACGTCATACAGTGGTCGCACTGTTAGAAAATTAATCTTTATGAAATTATGATTTGTTCTAATTTTTGCTGTATTAAAAACAACAATTATAAGACTTTTTTTTAAAAATTCTGCTCGGTTTTGCTAAGGTTACAAGGTTACTTACATTTTAAATGACCTATTAAGTTTTTCTAGATCAAAACTTTTTCGAAGTTTTATACAAGTCGGTCCACTGGTTATTGTGCTATCGCAATTAAACCTCACATTTTATTTTTAGCAATTAATAAATACCTAATAGTACAAGAGTAAGTGTATTTACAGTTTGAACAGAAATTAATAAAATGGTAGTAATTAAATAAACGGCTTTGGGGTAATATAAATCTCGGAGCGTGGTGCAAGCTGAGCTCGTGGAGAACTGAAATGCTCTGAGCTCGATAACTAGACTACAGTTTAGCTCTCATTTATCCGAATCCCAACGGTATGTCTCATTAGCCTACCCACCAAGCAAGTTTAAATGAATGCTTTATCCTTTCCACTTTTATGTGAATGAAAAAAGATGGCAGAATATAAAGCAACTTTAGATAAAGGAAGCTCAACCAATGTTTATTATGATACAGTTCGTGTTTTGTGACGCAGTGGGTGAAAGCCCGCCTGAGACGCGGATGTTGCGGGTTCGATCCCCGCCACGGGACAAATGTTTTCATTTTCTGCAGATATTTTTTCCGGGTCTGGATCTTTTTCTATCTATAATATGCATGTATTTACAAAAAAAAGTAATCTAAGAATTATATCAGGCATCTGGTTAGCATAACACAAGCTTATTTTTTTTACACGTGTTTTTGTGCACTGTGCGATTTTGTGTATCGCGTCGCTATAGTCACGCAGCGATTTGAAACATTGCTTGTGTTTGTTTTGTATCGATAATTATTATTTGAAGCTAAGCAACTGAGCCACGAGGAACAAAGAGTTCCAGGATTTTTCTCGATTTGGGTTAATTGATTTTAAAGTTTGTTAAATATTTATATCTTTTCAATAGGTACCCTCTTTGTAATATTAAGGTGGGTAAAATACGTCGTTGCTCCTATTCACTAAATTATTTAATAGTTTTGAGTTCACAATTTTAGAAAGACTGCTAACTTACTCGAGCTCGAGGGATTTGTCGCCAATTGTTCATAATTTATGAGAGAGAACGTCAGACTGAATTTATTACTACCTAAGCAGTCGGTGATATTAGAAACACGTTACTGTGCGACTTATAAAAGGCGTTCACTCAGGCCTTTACACCTTTACTAGATGATTTATACAGCATCAGGAGGCAAGCTTTGCCTACACTAACGGGACACTGGTAGTGCCTGGGACATTGTTGAGATGTAATAAGCTTGCCCATCATCTAAACTAAACCATCCTCTCAGCTTAGCCGGCCATATTCACAGGAAAGACAATGGTCAATTAATACGCGCGGGGCTGACTAGCCGCGGGTTTCCTCACGATATTTTCCTTCGCCGTTGTGATACCTACCAATATTCACTAATATTCAATATGAGTGCAATCTAGAAGATTTTTAAAGAACACATTAAATAATAATGGTGACTTTATAAACTAACGGTACATAGAGAAATATTAAGCAGCCAAGGAAGTTCACCTATTATTATTATAATAATAATTCTATACTTATAAGAATGATATTTTTTCGAACCAAAATCATGTACGTCATACTGCAGTCATCGGTTTCCAGAAATCTAGGGTTTCCACAGTGTTAGCCATTCTCCTAAATAATTTAGTTAGCCGCGGCTGTACCTTCGGGAAATTACTGACACTCCCTCTACTCGGACAATGATAGTCGCTGTCGCTAATCGATTACTCTTTTTTAGTTTATTTTCAAATTCTGTGCTAGTTTCTACATTTCAGTGTAAGAGAAGTAAGAGAAAATGTATGTGCCGTGTTAACTGATTGGGATACTGCCTACTTTTTAATTTTAATAATATTTATATCTTTGCCATGAAATTTAAAAGTCTAATTTCTCTCCATTTTACTTATCTGGAATATCCAATATAATAATTTTAGTTAAGATTTATTATAACGAGCTGAATAAAATTAATAACGTTTGTGTGATGAGAGTTTGTTTTTCCAAATTTGTTAAAAATAAGAATATTTTAAAAGTGGAATTAATATTTTAATAATTGGAGTAAAACTTCATGGTATTTCCTCCGCCTTAAACTCGCGTTTGTTTAGAATCTAAATAAACTTTAGATGATAAATCAAACCAGATATTTAAACTGAAGTCTAAGTCAAAATTTCTATATTCATTAAGATCATACAGACCATTTTATTTGAGTTTTTCACTATTTTATATTTCAAAATAAACGTTTTATTATTATTATTATTTCTTAAAATCGTCTTAGAATTGAGTGATTTTACTGCCTGTTCCAACTCAACACACCAATCAATGAATCAGGCAAAATCACGGATGGTGTGGGCTATCTTTTTTCCAGTGGTCCTTAAAGGCCTTAATAATATTAACTGAGTAAAAATAACTTGTTTGCACGAATAATTGAAATGTTCATTCTTTCAACTCTCAACCTCAAAACAAAACAATTTGCAGTGACCTATGGTTCAGTGAACATTAATTAAACTTAATGGTGTGATATTTAATCTGTGGAAGCTAGATCGCTCACTTATCGATGATAAACAGTGTACAGTGTTTGTAGCACAAGTTTATAGAAACAAATATTTTTAGATTACTGATATCTAAAAATATTTGTTATTTCAGTGATACTCACTTTTACAGTTTCCTAAAATCATGCAATAAAAAAAAACAAAGCTAATCAGAGCCCCACCGAAAAAAAAGCTATTACGTAAGAAATTATATTGACCAAGTAAATCAGGGTGTATCCGATTTAAATACTTTCAAAAGCTTTTGTTTGACATTACAAACATAATACTTTAATTTTATTTTATAGATATTTTTACGCAAGTAATTTCAGTGAATAAACTGCTTTGCCTCACAAAAAACATTATGTGACATCAGAACAGTGCTTAGAAGTTTTGTCTAGGGCGTCAGACATGGGCGTTCCAAGGCTTGTTTAAACTGGTATAATATTGAAGTCATGATATTTAGTTGGAAAATTGCTAATGGCTCTTTGCCAAAACAAGTCATGGTACTTAAAAAACCATTCTTATAAAAAAATACTTCAAGAACTGACCTTTCACCAAAAAGAAGATTGTGAAACAAATTTAATTTCAATTATTATTATTATTATTTGGAGCCCGTATCATCCCACTGCAGAGCAAAGGCCTCCCATCCTTCTCTTCACTCCTCTCTTGTGAGATTAATTTAAATTAAAAAAATATATATATTTGGAATAAACATAATATGTATATAGAATAGACCTTGGTCCTTTGGTCCATCTGGCAGTTTATAAAACCGTCTCCCCAGTAAGTTAGCTGCTGATGATACGCTTAGTCAGCCATAGCATGGAGATATTCTGATGAGGCAAAGTGACTGTAGAGTCTCACAGACCCGCCTCATCTACTATGTCGCCTCGTCAGAGCCCATTTGAGTAAAAACTAGGAAATAAGTTAACACGGTGGATGCAGGCTGATTCAAACCAAAACAACTGGAGATCTACGAGGGAGGCTTATGTCCAGGCTGGACATAGCCTCCCTGGATAGTCCAGCAGTGGACGTCTTATGGCTGAGATGATAATGATGATAAAGTTAACAAGTAAACCACTCTGAAATATCTATACCTACATTTGTCTTACCGCCTGCGTACCTATAAGCAACATCAACATCTATCTATCTACTTAAATATGTTTGTAGAATGTACAACTATGAAAAGCCTTCTGAAATGGCTATCAGCCGGATTCGTGCCATAACTAAGCCAGGCAAACAAGCTCCGGTAACGAACGTTGGAATGCAGACATTTCGGATGAAAATCGAACCAATGTGTACTAGCTTGCAGCAGGCATAGAGCTATGTTTCGTTTGTCGATTTGGGGAAAACACGTGGTGGCAAAGTTTAATCTTGATGCGGTTGCCTACAATACTTAGTAACTTTGCAGAGAATGTGTTAAGAAAATATAATTTGATGGTATGCTTTATGAATACTGGCTATAATTTTATGAGATATTTCTATTTAAATTTCATCTTTCTTTAGTTTTCTGCACCAGCGTGATTCCAATTCAAACGTTCCAGCATGATAGCCCTATAAAAGTGCTTTCGATAAATATTGCGGTTTACGACGGAAATAAATTTAAGTACTTCAATGTTCCATTAGTTTCCAAGTCATAAAACTAGTTCTTACGAAGTTATGGAAGATCACGTTATATTGATAAGTTTAAAGAATTTTAGAATTAGTAAAGTTATCACTAGAAATTATGCCTACTTAACATCTTTAAGAGATGATTCATACCATGTCAGGAGGTAATCTCTGCGTACGCTTAACAGAATACTATTGTTGAGAATGTTAGACATGGTTGAGGACGTAGGATGAACCAACACTTCAACAATCCTCTCAGCTTACCCTTAAAGTAAACCCAATTGCAACGCAGTGATGTTGATTGATCATGTATTTCTAACAATTCGTTTACTATCTGATGAACTCTATTTAACTATTAAATTCTCAAAACAATAGTTCAACAACTGAATCTTAAAACGACCTTTATTAATGATCTTTAACAAATCTAAAGCACAATAAACGAAAGCTTTCAAAGTAATTTGAAAATTGTCTTTAAATTCTCAAATGAATACTAATGAGTTAAGAAAATGAAAAGCTTGTGGAATAAGCATTACTTGATTAAATAGTTAGCTCGAATTAGCTTAAGTGAACGTACTTAAAGAAAGAGGAATCAGATTGCTGGATTGCAACGGGTATGCATCGATAAAAATAGTCGATCCGAGATAATCGTAATTTTGTGCCATAATCCTGTGCTAAAGAACAACATTACGACGATATTGGATCATTGAGACTTTTAAGATGCTTTGAAGATGTTTATAGAGGTTGTCAGAGAAATTTCTGAGGCTTGTTAGGCTCTTATTGCGGCGAACGCATAGAGTAGTACCTCGATTTTTAATCTGTAGATTCATCAATCAGTGCATCAATGGGTTTAAAATTTCAGTAAAGTTATGTATAGTTTAGCTTGTTTTAAGGCATCTAATAATGTATTTTTTTATAGAAACTAAATTGCTACTTGATAAAATAACTTTACAAAATAAAATAGGAACCAGTTGAGTTCATGCTTGCTAAAATATTTGCCCAACAAACCTGTGATATTTCTGTTACCGTGTTTGGTCTGCTTATACTGAGTCAACAAGAATGATTCATTATGTATACACACGCTCATTAGTGTGTTGCCGCTCAAAACACATTCCCCCTTCTTTTTTACTAGGAATATTCATATACTGGACGCAATTCAGGCGCTATTTAACAGTTGGTTAGGTGCTAGCGTCCGCCTGATGCTTCACTTACGTAGTACCAAACACAGCTACACTGGACTGTATTTTTCTACTGGTATCTTTATTTGAATACCAACACAGCGAATGATATTGGGATACTATTTTGCAACCTGTGAATTTGATGTTTGTTTTACATCCTTTTTATCTTAAACATGCAAACTGACAAACTTTCGACCAAGAGTGCGTGCTAAATAAATGTCATAGCTATTTATCTTGATGTATATAATAATATGAATATTTTCGATTTGCAAAAAAAAAATAAGAAACTTAAAAACACTTGCAATTAAAGCACTGACAAGTTTTATAACGTTTCTTAACTGTTTATTATTCTATAAATGAAAAAGATAACAATCTTCAAAAATGCTTAAAAAAGCGGTCATTGTTTGCATCTCCATAGTTTAAATAGTCGATGCAATGCTCGATAATAGCTGCATCTGATATTTGGGTCAACGATACAAACTTTATCGAATCGGCTATCACCTGAAAATTACACAGTTTAACGATAATTTGAATATTTACGTGAATTTACGAAAAAAGGTAACAAAAGCATACGTTTTAGGGCGTTTTCCCACTACATGGAATTTTTCTATGCATAATTTTTTACTGTCCATGTGATATTTAATTCCTTATATTTCCGAAAGGTTAGAAGCGGATAAAGACATCTGAAAAAGGCGGAATACTGAAAGTTCCGTGTAGTGCACAAACGCCCTTATCATTTTATATATAACTCTTTTTCTTTTTCTCTTTATATATAACTAGCTACGCTCCACGATTTACCCGCGGTTAATAGTTCTCGTTCCCGTGGAAAACCCGGGATAAAAAGTAGCCTATTTTTTAGTCTAGGGTATATGCAATCCTGGTACCATTTATTGGTGTTATTAATTTCATTGAAATTTGTCTAGCGGTTTGAGCGTGAAAGAGTAACAACACATTTACATACTTACACTTTCATTCAATAAACTTTCATTTTTATAATATGAGTGTCAGAGTGTGATGAAATTCAGAAAATGAGGGCAATTATTTCTACATGAGAATTTTCGCTTTATAATCTGAGAAAGATCTTCATAAAATGAGATTTATATTAAAAAATCGAAATTCAGAAGATAGTTTATTAGATAAAGTTTATGTCTGCATAATTTTTATATCTCCATTCTCCATACAATTTTACTGGGTTATACCTAATCCGTAAAAATTTAAACGACGTTTAATATAAAATAAAATTTTTGCTTTTATTTGCATACATTTATTAAATACCAAAGATCCAAAATATAAACTTCAGCTCACCTTTTTCCACAGTTTTTTGCTTTCAGTTCCTTAAACTTAACCATAATTTATTGTTAACAAATAAAAATTAGATAAAGTATGGTACATTAAAAACTTTTTGAAGTAAATAGTTAATAGCCACGTGGCAGCTTTATCGAACGATTTTGTCCAACTTTATTGAGTTTAATCTAGGAGTTATTTCATGTGAGTAAGTGAGTTTCGTGTTAAACGCAAAGAAACTAACGGACAAACTAAAAGCAAAAATTTGGGTAACTAAACCTAAGCCATGATCGAACCTAAACTAACGCACATGAGTACAATAATCTATAGTTAGTTTCAATTGATATAATATCATAGTTAAGCAATTAATTATAACAATGTAAATTAATTGATTCTGAAGCAGTACGAATATAACTAACTGAAACTTATTTAATAAGTCAATTAGAAAATTAATTGGAATATCATAGGTGGTGTGACAAAATCATGAATTTGCTAAAATCTTGGCTCCAACAAATTCTTTGATAAACTTCTGTGAGTTTCGGGTTTCTAAATGTTACTATTTATAATTGTTCATCTCGCTGAGAGCATTCGCTTGTAATGTAACATTACTTATATCGATTTAGCATTACGTTACAATAATGCTTTATGTTTTTTTTGTGTAATTGTTTTATCTTTAAGCAAATAACTAAGTATTTTAAATATTTTCGCCTTGGTATTACAATTACTTGAAAAGTGGAAACTGACTTACGTAGAGAACAATGAACCCTTTATATTCTTGAAGCAGTTAAAAATAGCTTAGTTTAAAAACTTGTTATTTTTATAAGAACACAGAACCACATAGGGAAGTGCAATACAGGTAAATAAACAATGACACTAGGGCACGTTATAATGAGTTATTGCAATTAAATTTCATAACTAAAATATAAAATAGTAAATAACACTCAACTATCTTATACTAGTATCTACTTAAGTTTTTACTGAAGCTTTTCTTTCTCTTTTCCGTTAAACTTTCTTACTCTGCGAAAATTTAACGCAAATATGGCTTCACTTATATTACGAGTACGTCTTCCCAAAACCACAAACAAATCTTATTCTGCCAGTGTCAAATCATGAGATTAAAAAAACACATTATTGGCGTCCCAGGTAATTACTTACTCTTTAATTAAACCATATAGGTACTCAAATAAATAATAATAAGTATAAATAATCGTTTTTTTTTTTCCGCAACCTATATCGTCCCACTGCTGGGCAAAGGTCTCCCCCATATTCCTCCATAAATAATCCTAAATAATCTATATTATATAATTATATATCTGCGTAATTCATAACTGACCACAGGCATCTGAGAGTCAATCGATATTGATGGTAGGAAATAGGTTTGGAGACGGTGAATGACCGAGTTGCTAACAGTTATCGGTTAGCCATGTTTGCTAGTTCAATCCAAAGATAATGTTGCTCAAAATAGAAATATGGATTATACATATGGATATACTCACAATATTTTAGAAAGTGAAATATTAAATGTTAATTAGTATGTTACTTCATATGGATGGAAGTAACTTTACTCCATGTAAAAAATATCCAGTATGTTACAGTCATATTTTGTCTGTTGTTACTATTTATTTATGGACCTTGATACCCTATCAGTCAGGTGGTTACCATAGCTCATGCACAACGTTTCTTAACTTAAGTTTAGAAGACACCGTGTGAATGAGCACGAATTTTTTTTTTAATAAATAAACTGTGTAATTTTTAAAGGTTGCAAACAAACAGCGGTGGCCTCACCTAGCTCTTAAGACTATTTAAATGATCTCAGTAAAACTTTTTTCATAAATGTCTATTGACTTGACTTTTAACTAATTGACCTACTCGTAATTAGATTTTTCTAGTATTAATAATCTCTGACAAAGCTGCGGATAGAGGAAAGACACGTTTAACTACGAGTACCTATCTATGTACTTCCGACCGACTCTGTAGGGTAAGGTCATTTTGAGAGGTAACACGGTACACACTTAATTCAAAGGTGCTACATATTAGAAGACATTTCGCAGTAACACCGAGGGTTCTGCCGGAAACATGCAATGTGTTCGCCGTCTATCATAAATCACTTCAAATTTGACAGCCACAGTTGATTTGGTACTGAGCTAAGACATTGCAACTGTTAGTCTTGTTTGAAGCACAAAATAAAACATTTAAGTCTAGTCCTCATTTTGACTCAAGGTCTAACTCTAGTTTAAGTGTAGGTGAGATGGAATGAGTATGAGGTATCTCGTTACAATGTTTACGATTTCTATCACCTTCGTCGAGTTTTGACAGGTATTCATCGTGAATTCATGACAGATATGCAATATACCAGTGAAATGCCTGTGGCATGTTGTGCATAATGTTTCATAACGATTCGATGTCATTCTCATAAATCTTATAAAATCTAAATAAGACTATCCAATGTTTTAAATTCAAATTCTACAAACAACGTTCCGAGTAGTTTTCATTATGCTAAGCTGCTGGCATCAAACTATTCTAATATCAAGTTCTCTTCTCCTATCCAATCTATTGACAACCGCTTAAAACGCCAATATGTTCCACACATCCCACCAAAGCATACTTAAACTATACCATCCCTACTAAGTATGCATGAGTTTATCAAACTGTGCCAACCACTTCCAATAAGCTATGACACAAAGGCAGTCGATAAACGACACTGGGTCCTATGAATAATTTATGACGGAAAGCTCACCTGAGTATCGAAAAACCGAAAACCGGCAGTAGTAACACGTAACGTGTGTTATAGCCTTATTGGTATTGACAAATGGCTGAAGAGATGAAACTGGATACACGAATAAAACAAATAATTCAAGATTGGGTTTGCCAGATTGACGAACATGTTATCGTATACCGTCGCGTAAGAACAATCATCTAGCGCTTAAGACGTTTCAATTATGATCACAGAGGTTCTTTTTAATAGATTATATTTAAATTTAAATTTTGCATACATTATAAAATGATTATCGTTGGAGTATCCATAATAATAATAATAATATTTTAATTACGTTTATTTCAGGCAACTGAATAGTTAAGTGCAAGATGTAAAATATTTATAACTACGACCCATATAAAATAAATACCTGAGAGTCTAACAAACATTATTACTATAGTTTTTTTAAATCTTTCTCAATCACAATTAATATTTATAAATACATGGACACGGGGTTTTATCGCGTTATTTACCTTATTCCGTTACGTCCCGACGTTTCGGCTATGTTGCAATAGCCATGGTCGCGGGTTGACAGAACGGTCGCGGGACGTAAAGAAATAAGGTAAATAACACGGTAAAACCCCGTATCCATGTATTTATAAATAAAAATATTACATGTAGGCATTATAATGTAAAATTATTATTATTTTTAAATAATTATTGTTATTACAATCCCTGTGACTATTCAGAAGCCAAATTAAAAATCCTAGTTAATTTTCGCACGTCAACATATTTTAATTATTTTCCTGTAAGCAAGAATGTGAAATTAAAATTATAAGAAGAGTCCCAAAATGTACGAAGATATTTATTTAATATTTGCAAGATCACGAATCCTCTTGTCAATTACATTTTTCATGCGAAACCTCCAACGTAAAAATGAAAAAAAAATATTAAACCTCCATGAATCTTAACATAACATTACACTCGTAGCTATTGTAACTTTTCTTTTCTTATTCACTTGAATAATATTAAATTTGTAATTTAATGAGCTCCTATAAAAATATCAAGGATTCGTTCAATGTAAACCTCATTATGATTTCGACATGATCAAGATACGTTAAGGTTGGTTTGCTATTAATATTTGTATAGTACCAGCTGCATGCTTTTAATAAACTGATAATTATTTGAATAAATTGATCGATCTAGGACCTAGATTCTAGGTGGTCTGATCTTAACCGTATTCTCAGTGTCATGCTCCCCAGCAGACCGATCCCGTTATTTGGATATAAATAGAAAAAAATGTGTATAAATTGTATGTTATTGTTGTGCTATTCAAAAAATTGTACATACCACAGTTTCGGAGATATCAACATACGGTTTGGTTCTGCTGGGGAGCATGCTCTCCAGCAGTACCAAACCGTAAATTATTTAAATACATTTTTTTACATGCTGTGTGCACAAGATAGCATACGTTATAGCTAACCCATCGCTGCTATTCATAAGCTCATAACTTGTCTCTACATCTCAATGTATTTATAGCTTAGCTACGTCAAATTCTGATGGCCGTATGGCCAGACGAGATAAAAGCTAGACAGAGGTTGTCGTCCCAACGGGTGTTTTATGTTCAGTATTTATGGTTTTATAAGCTGTCTGCTTTGTTTGCTCGGATGTTTATTATTTTGTTAATACACTTTCAAGTTATTAGCTTCTTTTAATAATTACCGAAGTTAAACGTCCAATTTCAAGTTCAAATAAAAAACAAATAGTTTGGGGTTATTGTTGAAATACCCTTTAACGGTCAGTACAAGCAAGTCTGTAAAACACATAAAAATGTAAGCAACATTTTTTTAAAGCACCTATGATACAATCATTTCATTACATATTGAAGCCATCGTCTCATATAAAGACCACGAATTTATCGAAGGAAACTGAGTAATCAATCTTTTTTCTAGACACTCAAGCATCTTAGCATACTGGCTTCAACTTTATAAAAGAAAAGATGATCAAAAACCACAACCTTACTTTTATCTGAAGGGTCTTTGTTATAGTTCAAGATGGTATTGAAAAAGTCTTATGATAAAAAGTTTCAAGGCGAAGTAGCTTAAGAAAATACTTTAAGATTTCCTGTGACCCAAAAACAAAGATGGCCGTAAAATGTCCGGTCCTACTTCACCTAATTTGAGGTGACACAAGGGTTGCGTGACATTTTATGCAGATTACAGCGAGCCTTCGCAGCTCGTAGCTCCGTAGACCTGCTACGGCGTAGCAACGTAGCAGACCATAAAAACGAGATGATTTATAGAAACTGAATGTTCTATTGCGCACGGCCATAAGCCACGGCCTTCAGAAAGAGTCATAATTTTACAATTTTCAAGGAAAGTGTTAGTAAGTTACTACCTGAATTATATTACTCGGGAGAGTACTCCTGCAAACGATTGATTAGTGCTAAACAGAGATAGTTTCTTTACTTAATTGAGAAAGCTTATTTGGGACCTGAATTAAAAGTCAAAAATTGTGAAACATAAAACTATATGTAATTACTGAAAAAAAACCGTTCAAGAATAAAATAAAATACATATTTCCCTTTATGGATAATCCAATTACAGCGTCGATGGGCTTGCAACCTATCACGTATGGAAAGTTAACTACTGCAAAAAGTGGGCATGTACCAAATATGTATGTATTTATTTGGACATACCTCTGACAAAAAATTGTCTAATGATCTGAAAGAAATGTCTACCGCTCCCGGGATACAGTCGTGATCATATTTCTTTTTTTTTTCTTTTTCAATTACAGCAAATATCAAAATTTGACAGAAAACACTGTGTTAATAAATATTATATTAAAACAGGGTTTTCTGTCAAATTGTATGAAAGCAAAGCGAAAAGAAGTTAATTCTGTTGTCGCTTTATCCGTGCTATTACTTAATATCTTTGTGGAACCAAAATAAACACACAAAAAAAACTCTACCGTGAACCTAAATACGATAAACAAGTAAGAAAAGTGTGAGTCGCGCATACACGCAGAGTTCCGTATCAGTAAATAATAATTTAACATTGTATTTATTTTGTAAAGTTAGGTAAAAAGCACGTTTCTTGTGTTGGAGATTTCCTTTAGCTATTTTAATTAAATAAATTTTTTTTTTCAATCAGTTCGTCTGAGCTCATGTCTAACTCACTACAACAACAACTATAATTATACTGTTGTATGGACAAACCAATATACGGACGGATAAATAGACAGATAGCAGAAGTTTTGTAATAGATTCCGTTTGCCCACGACCACGGCTGTTGCAATCCAGTCGAAACGTCGGAATAAAATAAAGGTAAACAGCGATAAATAACCGTAAATGTATGTTTTATTATAGATTCCGTTTGCACCCTTTTGATACATAACCCTAAAAGTAAACTGAAAAGACGCCTTGCTTCCATTCACTACTGTTGTGCTCGTAAGCCGTGCCCCGAAACTTTTTCATTACAAACTTTCATTCTGTTTGATTAAAGTATTCCATTCGTCTCAGGTTGCAAGAAAATTAAAAGTACAACAAGACCCGGTTCTTTTGTTATACTCACTATTCAGTTTTAGTTTACTTAGCATTCGAATATCAAATTTCATTTGTGACCAAATTGAAGCGAATTGAAGAAAACGATTTAAAGACAACCATTTTGAACCAACTTCTTAAATTCCTTTTTTGAAGTCTGTTGCAAACTGGGATGGGTGGGTAGGTTGGGTTAAGCCATAATTGAGGCCTTCAGGTGGCCTAAAATACTGTTACTATAGTCGTCTTCTCCATCGTGTCGACAATAGATCGTCCCCAACTATGTTTTGATTTGTTTTTTGTTACCATAGTAAGCCATACGAACATAATTATTATTTTATTTTTTAGTCTAATGCATCTTGATTTTACTAGGATTATCGTTTTGTCAGCGATCACCGATTCTGGGCTACCTGGTGCTAAAAGCCCTCAACCAGTTAGTGAATAATGGGAATTCATTAGCTAAGTATAGCTCGGTGAAACTATTCCAAATCTATGCCGTGACCCCACGACACAGTTTCAAATTGAAATTCTCGTTTTTAGTTAAATATATTTGGAATTGTTGTCATGTGTAGGTTAGGTACCTAAAAAGAAAACTTGGTTTTATGCATACAAAAATGTTAAAGTATAGTGTATAATATAAAACTCATTCCCAGCACAGCTACAACGGTCGTCTCTGAAAGGATAGCACAGTGGCTGACGCTCACAACTAGCCCACGTACGTCATGGACAGTAAACATGTTAACGATTTCAAAACCGGAATTAACAATTTAACGTGCCATTTTGCGTCCTTTTTTCTTCTGATAACAGTTATAAAAAATGTAAAAGTATAGTGTATAATATAAAACTCATTCCCAGCACAGCTACAACGGTCGTCTCTGAAAGGATAGCACCGTGGCTGACAGCTCACAACTAGCCCACGTACGTCATAGACAGTAAACATGTTAACGATTTAAAAACCGGCAATAACAATTTAACGTGCCATTTTGCGTCCTTTTTTCTTCTGATAACAGTTTTAAAACGGCTAGTCGTCAGGTAATGGGCCTATAAGTAAAGTGTTCAAAAATAGATAGACTGATGGTGTCATGGTCACACCTTTCTGTAACGGACATTGTATAAGTATACTTTGCACTGCCCGGGCCCATGAAATTAGATTAAAAGGCTATGAATTGTACAGTCACCTACAGTTGTTATTCATTACTGGTAAAGATTATAAATTAAAACGGTCACATACGTAAATTATTGTTGTTGGTAAATATTAACAGTTTCTTCAGTTTATCTTACAGTAGACAGTTTGGTGTAAACAGCACCAACATCAACAACTTTTCTATAGTCCAAGTAAGTGTTCTACAGTGTAGGCAAAGAATTGCCTCCTGACACTGTTTATATCACAAAAGTTTTGATTTAAAACTTTTTTTGGTGTAAACAGCACCATTTCAGAATTGTATGCCATCTTGTATTCAATTCTTTGCAATTATTTTATGTCAAGACTTGCATTTCATTTTTTTATTTCGATCCACGTGTAAACAGTTGCTTTAAATTATGGAGGTTAAATTATTGCATTCATTTTGCACTTGTACGTACAAGAAAACGGCATCATGTAAATGACACTCTTATTGATTTTTCACTTTTACTTTGATTTTGATTTAAAATAATGTCGTTGTTTATAAAAACAATAATATGTGAGCAATTTCCGCATTGTCATCATACAACTCATGAAAGTTACAAATTTAACTTTTTTATGATGTGATTATAAAAAATAATAACATTTTGAACGTGATCACACTCCGTACTCAAGTTAATGGAAAAGTCACCGTTCAGAAACAATTTTGTTCAATCCACAAATTACAGTCATTATGCTGCTTTACTAAATTAAGGCGGAAAAGCGACAAAAATGCGCTAAGTGGTACAAAATCGACCTTCGTTTATCTAGCCTTAATCGAATTAAGGAAGCCGGACAACTATTTAGTTTGTCTGCAGATTGAGTTTCAAGTTGAATTGATTTATATAATATAAGAAGTTATTGTAAACTGATTCTTTTAAAAAAACCAATTACTTACATACTTATTTAACATAAAATAATATTTTAAATCTCTGTATAGATTTTTAGTGATAAAATACCTACTCCACTTTTCAAAATTAGAAAATGAAATTATCACAATAATTTTGTAAATTTAAGTTTAAGTTAAACTTGCGTTATCCCCTACAGCCAACCATCCATAAGTATGGCATTAAATAAAATTGGCAATTTCTTACTTCCTTTAAACTTAAAATAAAGTGGCTGAAAAAGGGTCAGGGTCTACTATTGATGAGGCACGAAAAAGAAATGATAGTAGGAGGGTCTCATAGAAGGTTTTTAAATGTTCTAGGTAGATACAGTTATCTGTAGTTTTATTGTATTCTGTTCTATACTGTGTAGTTACAGAGTCGTAATACTCGGTTTTAGTAGTCAGTCTTTGGTAGCTGTAGTTAGTGGCTCGAGCTAACGACTATTGGCCGATAATCTGGTACAAATTGGATTCCCGAGGACCCTTGCAATTGGTTCTGACGTCTAAATTGCTCAATATTTGTTTGCTTCTGTTTGTTGAACGAAATCTTACATTTATAAATATTTGATAAAGTCTCAAATCAATAGGTTAAAATCAATAAACATAATTTTATTCAAAATCAGAATTTGATAAACTGACATCGAAAGTAATCATCTTCTGTTGCCCAAATTATTGCTTGCGAATTACATTGCGAACTAATAGTTTGAAAATGCTGGTGCCCAAAACTATGATCTATCTAAATACTCGTATTTATCGAACTATAAGTTGTAAAATCAAATGTAGAATATCAAAATGTATACATATTTCCTTCGACAGATCCACAAAGCCCATAGCCATAGTTTGTAATAACAAACGATTCGTTTATATTCCCTTACTATCAACGATAAATCCTTTGTTTGTACATTTCTGATCACGTGACTTATCGTCATCGAATGCCAATTTTTATAAAAAAAACTATTTCTATAATGAAATCGATTATAGAAAAGCCTATGACTAGAAGGGTAGATTTGTTTTTTACATAGAACAAACAATTTGTTCTACGTTATACGCTAGAGAAACTGTGCGAATTTCTAATAACAATGTTTCAAACAATATTTTTTTCAAGAAAGCGCGGTGACAAAAGCGAATTATGACCAGCACGTTGGGACAATAAAACTACTCCAATAATTTTTGGGTCACGCTTGGTCCCGCAAGGACTGATGTCGTTGGTCAGTTTTATTTCAGCTTAGTTATTCGATTCAGTAATCAAGATAAGCAGCTATTTATTCACAGAACATTATAGCTATTTATAGAATAATATCTTTTCTGACGTGTGAATTCAACTTTAGTACAAAAATTACAACGCAAAATATAAACCGGTTTTTTGTACCACGTCTCTTGTCTATCTATACACAGTAAAAGGTATATAATATAGTCAAATCTGCATTTCTCATAAATTTAGTTTAACCATCTTTCTCAGAAGACCAATAAACTTGGAATGCTGGAAGATTTTTATATTCCAGACAACGTTTTTGTACGTGACTATCACGTATTCAGATGATTTAATATCTCACGAAACCGATTCTAAAACTCACTATATGAATGTTCAAAAATACCTTTTTTTTTTACAAAAACCTTTACGTCAATTTTAATAAAATGAATGAAAAACAAAACACAAAAATGTCACAATTCTGCCAGTGTTTGTTCATGATAGATTCTAAACATTGCTGGAAAAAAACTTAAATAATATACTACATTATATATTTATGTCGTGTTAGCTTCTTGAGTCTTGAATTTTTCATAAAATATGATTTGTAATATGTTTGTTTTTACCTAAAACGATTGATAAGACGGATAACACCTTTATATTTGTATCTAACGCCTCACTTTACTTCATTCCAACGCCTATACTTTCCTGGAAAACATAATTTATATCAACAACCAAATGAATAACATTTGCCCATGCAAAATACTAATCAGAAACAGAAACGGCGTAGTGCATTCAACTGGAGGCTTCAAAAACAGCGTCTAAAAGGGGCATGGATGTGGTATAAGTAGCGATTTCTATGATCCGTTCACCACTACTTAGAGAATAAAGCAAATAACACTAATATTATAAAGGTGAAAGTTTGTATTGTGTGTGATTCAATCACAACTTAACAGGTAAATTGGTTTGAATTAAATTTAATTACAATTATGTCGATCGAGTCCCGGATCATAAAGGCTATGTACTCGTAAAACTTTTATATTCGAGAGAAATCAAGAGGGAAGCTTGCCATGTCTTCCGCCTAGTCATATCTTCTTAGGATGGTAACAAGATCTAGTAAATCATTATGAATTGTTATAGAACTAGCGCTAGTAACTATCCTCATGTAAAGTAGCATGAGATTGGTTTTGTTTGGCCAGGTCAGAGGTGAAAGAACTCTCGCGTGATCCACTCTATTGCCGTAGACTGCAGTGCCAACGATGTATGTTCCTGTTGAGTGGGTTTTAGTATAACCCTTTCTTTGTATTTTTACAGCGGAAGTTTTGTATTTCACTGAAAACGTTGAAAGCTTGTCTTTTTAACTTAAATTGTATGATAGTTTTGTGGTGACTGATAAGCAACATTTTTTTATTTTTGTAGTGACAGAAACTTGACTCGATTTTTACGAAAACACAGCAAATTATGTCTGTAAACTATATTGTTTTATAACTCCTAAATAAAAATTACTAAGAAGCGCTGAAATTTGGAAATTGTACCTATCTTAATCCAGCTCCCATATTTTACAATTAATTAGTCTACTATACCTATTTGAACTATGTAGGGAAGATAAACTTTAATTGCTTATTTTTATAAATTTGTTAATGCTAAAAGTAGTTTAATTTCGAAACAAATTAGGACCAATTTCATTTAAAATTTAAAGACCACTTTGTAACCTGTAAATTGAACATAGGTTTTTTTTATTTCGGTGTCCTATATAGTCCTTTAAACTACTTTTATACTATAAACTTACAGTCAATACGAATTGTAATCCTACCATATCCTGAAACCTGAAATTTCGTGATTGCCCCAAACAATTCGTCATTCGTCAACAATTTGTCATTTTTAATCTTCTTTGACAATTTGTATCAAACGTTTCGACAAACATACCAACTCAATATGACGAGGCACAAGTTTATTTAGCAAAGTTTGGAGAATCACTGTTATTACCTATGCTTTAACTAACACTTTACAAAACAAAATATACTAAAAAGTCATTCACTATGTTATTCTAATAATAGGTAACAAAGTCAGTTTCCTCGGCCCACGTCTTTCTAAAATTATCGGTACTCTAGAGACATCGGTTGAGCCACAATCCACTGATAAATAATCAACCAGACCCCGCTTGTTACTTTACTATTCAGTGTCAAAATGTTTTGCCCATAAACATTGCCTACGAAAGGAAAGGCCAGTTACTGAATTGTACTGAATTGTTTTAGGAAATATTTGGTATGAATATCAAAACATCAACCCTTTCTCGGCAGTCTTACTCGATTGTAGTGTTCGTTATTATTGCATCCCTTACTGAAGATAGACCTCACTTCGTGTCAGCCAGTCGCCACTATCCTGCGCTTGTTAATGTCATTGACCTATGAGTCGGAGGACGTCATCGACTTATTCAGAACAACTAATAACATGGCTAAGCACATCATAATCACTCCAGGCCTGAGGCCCTATTTGGATTCCACGAAAACGGTAAGTAACTAGTATAGTAATAACCGTTAGCACTCACCCAACTCTGCGTAATTATTTCTTACAACTGCAGCAATAACTTTTGAAGTGCACACATAAATTCGTAACTCAGTACATACCAACTTGTTAATTTATATAAAGCGGAAATCCTGAAGATAGCCGACTTAGGCCAGTTAGTTTACTGTCTAGAATGTTAGCGTATTTTTTATTTCTTTTCATTCATAAAATGTACGTTTCTAACTATTTAAACTAGAAAGCTAAATTATTTTTGTTAAGTTTGTTCGGACGTTGCTTGTTCAAGGGAGCTCGAAGCCAATACATTATCATAATGAATAATAGAGTTAGGTTATATTGCCAGTTATTATTCAAATATACTCTAACAGAGTTCATGGAGATCAAAATTGAGAGTTGTAGTTTCAGTTCAGATACAGATAAACTAATAAGTTTCAATCGCTTGCATCCTAGCCTGTTTGTATGCAAATATGCTTGATATCGAAGTTCAGAGTCGATATAACTCTGTAATAAGATGAGATCGTTCTACTTTGATCGATTTTGAAGAGTATCACTTTTCTTATTGTATTCTGTTTGTTCAATTTCATCACTTTTATCAAATGATATTATATTACAAGTAATAAGTCAAAAAATCAGCATAGCCATCCAGCGCGGCAATGCTGCCAGTGTCTTGGGCACGCTTCCGTCTGGCAGTAGTTTGGATCAGTTGAACTACCTATAGATCGATTGTAACGATCCTTAGGTGGCTCAACTGGTTCTAATTGTATTTTGTACAGTTATGTAAATATGTAGTAGTTTAGTTTCTGTAAATAAATTATTATATAAAAAGTAATAACAAATAAGGATCACGGTGTAACAAATGGTATCGGCTGAAATGTTTTTCTTTGTACCGAGTAACAGTGATTTCTATTTACAATGATATCGTTCAAGAGTAATTATGTGAACTATTGGTAGCTCGTCTCGGCCTGTCGTGTTCGTTCAGAACGTTGCTAAGTAAGTAAACTTAGAACGTTGCTTATCTTCAACGATCTACGAACGGACTTTTATTATCAAGCTTCGCCACGAGCGCTGATAAATCCCCAAGGTGGGGTAGACATTCTCCCAATCTTTAGACATTCATCTTTTGATGAAAATCCAAATAACTGTCAACCAAATTTTTTATTTTTATTTTATTTTACTATCCAAATGCACGCCAAATATTTGATATATCCATAGGATAAATGCCTTGTCTACCGTGCCTTGGGGATACTGTCGATATTTTTTTTTGTTTTAAATTCATTTTATTTTATTTCAATAACCCCAATAGTCACACAGTGGGTGCCTGAAGATGGGCGGAGACGCCGGGGCAGGCTTAAAGACGCTAGCGTGATGATTTAGATGCATTCAAGGCTGATTGGTGGGACGTAGCCGGCGATTGCAATGTTTGGAAGTTGATGAGGGAGACCTTTGCCCAGCAGTAGGACAGCAGAGGTAAGAAAAAAATACCCTAATAGCAAATAACAAACAATTAGCACTCTTCGTCGCAGTTGTTCTATTGTCGAGTTTCAAGTGGTTGTAACAAGCCTGTGAGGGTGGACCGGCAATTTGGCACTTTCAAGAACACTCGAGCAACTGGCGGGAAATAAGGTTGTATAACGTTGTATTCTAGCAGCAAAGTGTGGCCTCTAGCAAAACATCGTATTTAGGACTTTTGGAATCTCAATGAAATCGAACACGTTGTTATCGAAAGTAATGGGATGGAAGAAACCACCATAAACTCAGGCTTTTACATCTTTACTAGATGATTTATACAGCGTCAGGAGGCAAGCTTTGCCTCCACTTAACGGGACACTGTAGTGCCTGGGACATTGTTGAGATGAAATAGGCTTTTCCAGCACCTAAACCGTCCTCGCAGCTTAGCCGGCCATATCCACAGAGGATCATCGAAGTGCATAGAAATGCACCTCGAGAGTACAGAAAATTGCTCTCTTCTCACGTAATTGAAGTCAGTTTTAATACAATTTATATACATAAATATATACGGTCGAATTGATAAACCCCCTTTTTTAAAAGTCGGTTAAAATTATAAATACAAACTAGCAAATGTTTCAATTCAATGTGCATCAACACACCTTTGTAATAAGTTTCTCTTTGTGAATGTGACACGCCTTTGAAGACTCGAATTAGTTTTGATAGTTTTCAAAAGATTTCAGAACGGTAAACTTCGAAACTTCGTTTATTCAAAGTAGTCAACCCACACAGTGCTGAAAGTGCTCTAAACAATTTGAAATTGCTTCTAAATATGAAATGTCTCTAAACAAAGTTTATAATGTAAAGAAATACAATGATGAGCATTCTACTCGTAATAATGTTAACTTGTTTAATTGAAAAAATAACACAATGGTTTTGTCCTGTTCATCATCTAGTAAAGATGATTAAAAAAAAGAAAAGAGTTTGAAGTGAACTGGGCTTTGCAAAATAATAACAATAATCCGTATTTTGATATCAATTTAATTAAAAACCTATTACAAATCTACCTTTAATATCAGGTAACTTTCTAAAGAGTTTAAAGATAAGTCGTGTAGAAGAGCCTCAATGATCATGCAAATTAAATTAATATAGCGATCTTGGCGTAACATGGCTTTAAAATTATTTAATTAAATCGTTCAGAGTGACGTTAATTATAATCAGACAGTTTTGTTAGATCAGCGCGGCGGAATGAGTTCATTTAATTAAATTGATTGTCAAAATCACATTTTGATCTTCATTATAGCGTGATGTCTATAGTACCATTAATGGAACTAGTGACACTACTATGAGTCACTGGTACCATTAAAATACAATATACTAGTTCATACCGTGTATTCTCCCACTCATGTATGGTCTCCTGGTACTTTAGTTATAACGAATCATTGTGAATTGCGTAAAATTATAAAATTATAAAACATTTTTACAAACGGGTATTTATCACGAATTTTACCTTTAGTATTCGCCCGACGTTTCGACTGGATTGCACCAGCCGTGGTCGCGGGAAGACTGAATTTGTGAATTGTGTAAAATTCATATTTTATGGCTAACGACGATGACAGTTAATGTCATCTTAAAAATGACAGTACTAGGTTCTATTACTTCTAGTAGAAATAGTATGTCGATGCATAACTACTTTCACACATTATTTCGAAGAAAATAATTTAGTCTAAAAGTATTATTATCTGTGTACTTGAAAGAATTATTTTCTAGTTGGCCACCTCTGAATTATAATAATGGACAACAAGAACCCGAAAGTTGTAAAAGTTGATGTCCATCACAATGCTGGTTATCAAACAAAAAGGTCAGGTTTTTGTTTAGAAAAATATTAAATTTCACACATGGGAGCAACACATGCCTCTGTAATTAGTGGTTCAAAGTTTAGAGGGCATTTGGCCGGCTGCTTCATAACGGCAAGGTTCCCCAAGAGAAATCCTCACGGCCCTTTATGGACTAAAGTAAGAGGTCATTCAACTTTTATCTGTCCTGAGGTAAGTTAAGTTTTTTTTTTTCAATTGCAAATATGTTTATTGGTTTAAGTCTTACAGGAGTTTGATGCTATCGGTATACTTCTTATCCTGTGGACTTATAGGATTGGGATTTTGCCGCACTTTAGTTACCTAAGTTTATAGTGAGGAGTTTAGTTTGTATGAGCAAGCTAACTCCGGTGAAGGAATTCTCTGTGGCGCAGTGGGCGAAGGCTCGCCTGATACGTGGAGGTTGCGGGTTCCATTTTCCGCCACAGAACAAATGTTTGTATTTTGTACAGAAATTTGTACCGCGTCGGGATGTTTTTCTATATAATATGTAGGTATGTATTTACAAAAAAACATATAAATAAGTAGTATTATCAGTCATCTGGTTACCATAACACAACTGAATCAATAAATTATGTTGATACATTGAAGCCGAATTATGTCTACTTGAATCCTGTTTTGTAAGATGAAAATAAAATATCGGTGTTCTTGACATTTTCAAAGAAGATTCATCTTCGTTTTTTGATTAGAAAGACCTTTGATGAATCACTTTGACCTTTGACCTGTCTTCAGAAGAGGCTTTTTATTTTAAGATTTAGAGAAAGTTTTCAAACAAGTTCGCTGATTTGTCAAAGAAAACTAATATGAATCAAAATTTAAAGTTTACACTTTGTTATAAAGAGAAACAAGAAGACCAAACATGATCATAACTCTAATCCAAGGTGCGGTAAAATTATTTCATTGGCATTCTTTGAAACTATTTGAACATAATCTAAGGGGGCAGTCTGTTATTTAGTAAATTCGAACATTAATATTTTAGAGAAATAAAGGTTTCTCATTATGTTTTTGTGGAAACTGAGTGATGAATCACCACTTGGGACACGATGCACGCATGAGTTATCGACTAGACTCGTGCCGATCAGTTGCAAAATTGACGTATAGCAAACGAACTTTGCTTTTGTCCTAACTTCACTTTTAGTCGTAGAAAATTTTTAAACAGTGCCGGAGCCTAACATAGGTAATACTGCTGTGTTCTAGCTGTTTCCAAGTAACGCTTACATCTAAATATGCCTTTATTATTTTAAAAGCGCAACTTTAAAACTATGTGGTTTCGATTACAAATTTTCTACTTTTCGCGGTTGACCTAGTTTCTCCATGAGGCAAAATTTTAATGATTCACGTCAGAAGGCAAATTAGAAGGAGCTCTGTTTTAATACAGAACGTGATGAAATATGTAGCGCTCTTTTAGAGATTCAAGGAAATGTAACTTGATGTGTATATTTAATTTTAAAACTAAAATATTTAATTGAGACTTACTCAATTAATTATTTTAGTTTTATCAATTTCTCCAGTGTGAATAAATAACAAATCTTACATCGCAAGTAAGTAGCCTATTTCACATTCCCGGAAAAAATTACCAAACTACTGACGCGTAAACAAAAAAGACTTTTACCTATAAATCAATAGGGATTTAAGAACCTGCGTTTATATGGAAGATGTCAATTCGAATCTGAACACGGAAAAGGAGTTGGTGGAAGCTTTTACGGTTCATGAATTGATGCTACGTCACATAATATATTTGGCGTCGTAACTTAAATAAATAAATCTAAGGTTGCGTTTTCACTATATACGTCTATGAGGTGTACCTACTATAGTGAAACCATAAGATCGAATTTTCTTTCTTCGACAACTTTTCATCGACATCTCTATGCTGCGACGCTTTGTTAAATCGACGTCAGCATAGAATTACTTAATCATAGCGCAGTTCTAGTGAAAACGGCATAGTAAAGCAATGTTTTCTACATAAAAAACATAGATTAACTTGTGCTATGTATGTGCGGATGTGTTGCCAGAGATGCAATACTAAGAATAACAATCGATGTAATCGATGCCAAATTAAAAGAACCCACTAGGCATCCCTACACTCATCTGCACATCGTTTGACAGCGTCGCTACGCATCCTCGCTCCGCAAAGCTTACACAATTCTTTCACATAATTTCACGACTTTTGTACGCATCTAGCGCTTAGCTACATAGCATATCTTTCGTGTAAACGCAGCATAAACTGGTTTTACATAAAATATAAGTGACACTAAGCTGTTTGTGAATAATTAAATTAAATTATTACGATGCTAAAGTTATATTGTCAACAAAAACAGCTTAAATATTATATTTAAATGTTATTTGTAAGTTACAATTAATATTATAATCTTAGAAATTAATTTAGAAAAGCAATAACGGCTATTCTTAATGACTAAATTAAATTTATCGGAGTAACATCAATATTTATTTATTGTTTCAGAGAAATAAATTTAAACGGTTCTAGCTTCCTAAGTTCTTAAAAAGAAACAATTTAGTACCTATAAAAGAACCTAATGAATGAATCACACTTGTATTAGAAAAGTGAAAGTTTGTGTGTGTGTATTTACAAGATGATTTATAACGATATTTATAAGAGTTAGGAGGCAAGCTTTATCTACACTTAACGGGGCACTGTAGTGCCTGGGACTTGTTGAGATGGAATAGGCTTGCCCAGCACCTAAACAATCCTCTCAAGTGTAAGTATGTAAGTGTGTTTTTTAACTCTTTCACGCTCAAAGGGCTGGATGGGTTTGAATGAAATTTAGTTCCAGGATTGCTTATATCCTGGATTAAATAGGCTTTTGATCCCGGTATTCCCACGGGAACGGGAACCATTCACTGCGGGTAACACCGCGGGGCGCAGTTAGTGTAAGAATAAATGTGTCTCATTACCATTACAAAGTTCCCTTTTTACTGTGAATAAGTGAGGCTCAGAGGACTCTACATAATAAATTGATCAAAGGTTGTTCAGGCCTGTTAACAAAACAAGTGGCAAAATTAAAAAAAAAATTGGTAAAAAGAGATAAAGTTCCTGCGCTCTCGAGGAACTTTTATCTTCTCCGAAGGTCCTCATCCGATCCTCAAAAGTTTTTTCTTCTGTGCTTCCGTGCTTCCGAGGGCACGTTAAATTGACGATCCCGGCGAAAACTCCGTCACTGGAGTTGGCCAGTTGCTCCTACAAACTTACGTTTGTAAAATTTTTCCCTGCAGGATGACATAATAGGTTATTTCACTTTCAAAACTATCGTGAGTTGTATTAGACATTATAATAGCACACGGGAAATTACTCACGTAAAATTATCGTCGATTTAGATACCGACAATGTTTCGACCGACTGCCAGGCAGTGTGAGACGCGACCGCGAGGAGTGACCACACTCATACCCAGATAAAGATTCCGGAAGAATCGAAACATTGTCGGAATCTAAATTGACGATAATTTTACGTGAGTAATTTCCCGTGTGCTATTATAATGTCTAATAGGTTATTACAAAAAATGTTTTGTTTTCAAGAAAATCTCAGACATTTCTCATAGAATAAAGGGTTAGTAGCACTAGCGGCGTAATTCTTTTCGCTATGTTAAAGTTAAGTGCCGTTTAGAGCGGACAATTTGGGATGGTGACCCCATCTTCCATGCTTCGTAAGGCACGTAGAATTGTCGGCTCCGACTTTTACGTCGGCCTAAAAACTCCAGAGTTGGCACTGGCTCTTACGAATATAATCCACTGTTCTTAACATTTTAAGTCCAAAGACTCAGAGTTTTCATTTAAGAAATGTTGCGCAGCTAAAATTTTACAGTCAAGACGCTAACAGTTACTTTCAAAATCTAAGTAGCATATAAAAGCCATTTGAATGTTTTAGAACACAACTGGGTACAACGCCAACTAAACTTCTGAAAAATGCATGAGACATTTTGTTGACCGAGCCGATGGTCGAAGTTCTACCACGTAACTACAATTTACCAAGTTTCCGTGCTATTAACGAAGCTTTATAATTGGTTTTTATACAATAGATGCTACAAGAGTTGGTTTAGTCTAGTTTAAAGTTATAGTCAAATATTGGTGAATTGTATCGCAGTGCTATCTAGCCCCAAACTTAGCTAAGCATTTCCAATCGATTGAATTCATGAAAGACAAAAACTCCCTTGAGGTGTATCTTATTAATTTTACAATTACTTTTGCTTGTTTTGACATGCCTCAATTCGTTTGACTGGCTCCGCACTGAAGCTTAACTTTATAGGGATCACTGGGACACAACACTTGGGACTAACGTGCTCTAACTCAGTTTAAATTATTAAGATTGGACAACTGAAAAAAGGTTGGCTCACACCATCAGGTTGTTGTCTCATTCTTGGCATTTTTACTTTGAAGGTCTAAGTTTCAAAGTGATCTATAATTATGATCCTAATGAATAAAGAAATTTTGAGTTTGAGTTTTTAAAGTGGCATCAGAAGTCTATTTAGCGAGAGATGTATTTAGTGCTCTACCGATGGTCAGCGCTTACCGCACGCAATGATCATAGTATACATTGCAGCATTGATGTAGTGCGTAGCAATTTATCAGAGCTGAACTGTACATTCATACATTTTCATACAGCTACAATAAATAAATAAATAAATATCCTTGGAAATTCCACACAGCGCCATCTAGTCCCAAGCTAAGCAATTTAATGCTTGTGTTATAATAACCAGATGACTGATATACTACTTAAATACGTTATTTTTTTCAGTAATTACATACATATTATACATAGAAAATACCTTACAATGGGCGGACGTAGCGCTTACCGTCGGTTGAACAAGTTTTATTATTTCCGTACACCTTCCAATAACCAATATCGGCTCATTACGAATTCCAGCGCCGTATTCACGATCGCGTGTCAGGTTGATAATTCAGTGACTTTCCTAAAATATTACATTGTTATCATGTGAACACTCTGAATGAAGGTTGCTCTGATGTGAAGATTAATTGCCTTATTCAAATTTCCAGCAACCGCCTGTGGTTATGCTCGCGTAGTAATGAAGTTATGTATATACATGTGAGCTCAGGCGTATCAAAATTTTCACAAGTTTGCAATAAAAGTAAGTAAGTTCGTATGATGGGCTGATGATAGTTGTATCGATAGATATAGTATAATATTTATGATAAAGTAACCTATATAGCTATAGATGTCAATCTTATAGCGGTCCGGACATGGATGAGGCGAGCGGCGGATCGTGGAGATTGACACACGCAAAGGGAGCCCTGCCCCAGCAGTGGGTGAAGTCAGGTTACGGCTGATGATAATGATGATAACGAAGTTTGTATGAGCAAGTGGCCAACTCCCTAGTGATGGAGTTTTTTAGCCGCCTTAAGACCTTCATCATGGCTTAACGACTTTATAAGCCGGGACCGACAATTTAACGTGCCCTCCAATGCACGGCTGTGCTCAGCTGTAGTAAAAATATTAAAATTAAAGGTGTATAAAGAACAAATAATCAAAAACCTTTACATTCGTAGAAATGAAAAAGCTTTTAACAATTTCTAGTCTATGCAATTTTACTGCGATTTTACTGTTACAGTCAATGGAAATTCGTCTGTTTTACTGTAATAGTAAAATTCATATCGTAAAAAGATGGTGAAATGTTCTGTGAATGTCGTTTAATAACATTTTACTGAACATTCGTCCAAGATTTCCTTGACTGCCGGGGAAACTTCACTCAATTATTCTTCTCGCTTCCGCTCTAATCAGTAAAGCAATATATCTGGAATTACAGAATGGGACAAAACGGTTTGATCATTGAAAAAAATCTTTTTAATTAGTTGAATTAAAACTTTAATAAGCACTTAGCACTAACACAATTTCAAGTGCAATTAGTGACTATTATAGTTAAGTCTGAAAATTAGTTTTTTGTCATCGTTATTCTCTGATGCATCGTTTTATCTCTTTTCTTATTATTTCTAACACTATTTTAAAATGACATAACGCGTAAAAATGCCGAAGTTTTTTATTTTGCTACTTACAATATATTTCAGCACACAAAAAACTGTTGGCTGCCAAATGTGAGCGAGCATAGGTAGGTTCTTACATGACTACAATTTAAACTTGAAGCTTGTATTCAAAAGTAAAACGTTCATCTCATAAAACCAATACAACTAACACGTTCCAAAATACTCAGTTACAGAAGCACTTGTATTCTAGAAACAGATTGAGCTTACTGCAATTAAAACTCACCATCATCAACCTGTCGGGCCATTAGCCGGAACAATAAACTTGCGATAGCACTGCCAGATACAAATCACAGGGGAAAGACGGAGTATCCTTTTTAAAACTTTGTTAATTTAAGAGTTAATTAAAACATTTTAGACCCATTTACGCCATGGCCATGTAAATTTGTGACAATATAAACTGACTTGGCTATTGAAAGTAACTAAAGTAGTCTCTTAATAGTAGCTGGTCGATTTCGCGGTCGATCGGTACATTTTTGTCTTGCGGCTTGGGAGGCCGTGCAACCCGCATTACATGATGTAAGAATCTTGCTTGTTGCATACAATTAAGTTGAATCAGTATTTAACTTGCATGATTATGCAAGTCATGATGACAGTCAATTAAATTGTATGCAACAGGCAAGAATGTTGCATCGTGTAAATGGGACTCCAATACAAATGAAAGCTGGTAAGTGTTACTCAGTAAGATGCTATTATAATATTAGTAGGATTCTACTAAAATAAATGTTCATTCACAGGAACAAGCTATTTACTTATAAAATTTTGTTTTTATTCTAATTTGAGTCCGCGGGGAGGTTCCGCAGACCTGAATTCCCGACTTAGGTTTTCTTCTTAAGTGATTAATCCATGTTGAGACTAACTATTTTAGCTAACTTCTATAAAAAAATTTATAAAATCTGTATTTAAAGTTATTTCTCCTTCAACTCGCCTCTCCTCTTGAATAGCTTCGTCGCTTGGATAGATTAACCGTTGGAATAATGACTGCGTTTAAACATTGGAGTAGAAATGTAAATCGCAGCGCAACCTCAGAATAAATAACAATCGAACATCTACAGAAGACCCTAGACCTAGACCCCAGAAAACATTCATTGAAATAGCGACTTTTACTACAACACAACAAAGTGAGTTTGTTGTTTTTTCACCAAGCTCCTCATGCCCAATCATGCTATGCACATTCTAACAAAGTTATCCATTATAAATCAATCACTGTCACGCGCATAAGCTAACTCCTAAATTTTTCTGAAGTCTTTTCGACTCACTTAAAGTAAAACTGTGAAGGGTATCCTATACATAAGTGTTTATTAAATAATATTGAAAGAACATAATAATAAAATGTATAATTAAAATTTTAACTTAACGGTTTAGATTTATTTAATTAATCCCAATCTTACATTTACTTGCTAAACTAATGAAATGTTCAATAATGTTCATACCACAACGGAAGATGTTTAAAGTGTTTACTCTGAGTTCTTTACAAATTAAGTACTACTGTCAAGGCAGATAGCTTACAATCACGTAGATAGATTAGCAGCTCGAATCTCAACGTAGGTCGACAACGCACCGTTTTTATATTTATGTAAAATATTGCTGTAAGTTTATAAGTGTTTTGGGATTTTCGTTATGCACAGCGCAACTTCACTTTCTTGTAAGTAAATATAGGATATCTACGTTTGTATAAATCACCGTGTCTCTATATCTTAATATTTATGTAAAAAATATTTTTTTTAAACTCGAAAACATTTATCACACTAAGTATAAAATTATAAAGGTGAAGGTTTGTGTAATTTGTGTGTGTAAGTGTGAATGTTTGTTACTCTTCACGCTCAACTCAAACGGCTGAACGGATTTGAATTAAATTTGGTACCAGGATTTAACACATAGGCTACTTTTGATCCCGGTATTCCCAGGGGAACTATTCACCGCGGGCCGCAGCTAGTGTGTAATAATGAACATTTTTTTGTAAGACCTAAGTTATAAAAAAATGTGTAAAAACTTAAAATATTACATAGTTCGGTACAAATCTTATTTACAAAATCTGTATACTAAAAAGGCTACACAAAGTAATGGTATCAGTATCATGTCTTTTAAGAGTAACATTTTATACCTTATTTTTGTCCTTTGGGAAAGAGCTAAGTAACATTGGCTCAAAGGTTGTCTGAGTAAGCAAACTGCTACTTAGATTATAATATTTTTTTACTTAAGTAATTTATTTATGATCTAAATTTTAAGTAAGAGTGAGGTGAAATTTTTATTTTTCTGTAATTTTGGACGTATTGTATTTCTTAAACTTTCGCGATCACAATTCATATTTAGAAATCATGGACACGGGGTTTTATCGCGTTATTTACCTTGTTTATTTTACGTATAACGTATTTATTAGTAATTATAGAAACACACATAAACAACAATAATTGAAGAAACAAAGCTGGTAAAGTTTACTTAGCTTAATGTTACAAAGATCTGACTCAGCACTATATGTGTGATTGTATGTATGTTTGTATATGTATGCTGAATGAGTTATCAGACATTTACAGTTTTTGACATATCAGGAAAACAGTTTGTAACTTACGTGAGTAAAGATAAAATAATTATAATGATTGCCGAGCCGCCCCGTAAAATTAAATAAAAGTTCCTAGTTTGATATTGCTTAATTCAGAACTGCCATATTGAAGGAAACCGACCCACGACAGTGAGGAAATCATAAATATATTAAAATGTTCGTAACAGTCTCTTTTAACTCTATCCAAACCGTGAAATTAAATTCAAATGAATTGAGAAAGCGGTAATAAAATTTTAACCGACCTTTGCTAATTAAATCTGATGCAATTAAATGTTAAAATTAATTATTCGTGGTCACATATAATTAAGCCTGTAAAATGATTGAAACGAAATAAACGGCGTCGCCATGGTAATGTTTTATTATTCAAATTCAAAGAATCAAAAAAGAGACAGCAAAATATTATTTGCTATAAGTATTATTTGCATAACACTGAATGATATGAAAGTTTTTGTCAATTGACAGAAAGTTCAAAGCAAACTACATTCTACAAAATCTCGTATCTATAACTACATAATCATTCTACGAAATCTCGTAGCGACGCTCTACAAAATCTCGTATAGCGTCTAACAATATTATTTTGTGAAACAATTTGTAGAACTTTCCATTTCTCGTTTTATTTGTATTTTTGTTATTATAATGAAATAATTACACCGTTACTTTGTCTGTTGTGTGTTTTTTGTTCTTAGTTATCTTATAGTACAAAGGGATTCCTTAACTTTATTAGGCGCGTGACATCTTTTTACAATACACACGAGTAATGTTTACAGGGACATGATATGGATTTAAAAATAATTGATATAATTTTTAGGACATCCGGTCAAAGCAATGCGTGAACGGTTTCAGACTTACACTAAAAATTGTACCTCTCATCATAGGAATTTTAATATGCAGGATTTGCCTGTATAATATCATCGAAAAATAAATAAGATTCCGTCGGGTCTCTTAAACAAAAGGAGGTAATTTGAACAGGCAGGTGTCAGTAGATAGGACCGAAGAGTATTTGTCTCTGTATTATTTTCCTAATTAATTTGATATTTATATTTATCAATACCTATTAATTTCTATCAAGATAGACTTTGGGAATATTTTAGGCACTGTTTTTTATAATATATTTATATACAGATTTTTAAAAAAAATTCCTATATAGTAGTAATATTTCCTCTCTTATCCAAATACCGGGATGGTTCTGTTGGACAAAATTTAAAAAATAATGGTTCATAACAACAAAACGAAATTAGCAGCTCTTATCTGAGCCAACTAGCCAATAAGTAGAAAATACGAAAAAAATAGGATTCGGTCAAGCCGTTCAAGAAAAGAATCATGAAAAACGCTCTTTGTGAATTATTTGACAACCTGAAGATACTTTAAACCACTTATAAATCAGTAAACACCATACATACTACCATATTTAAAAAATGGAAAATGTTTAGTAACTGATTTAAAAAATGCACGAAAATCCTCTCATATTAAGAAAACGGTTAAAATCAAACTTCAGTCATTTTAGTTAGCAGTAAGATTCAAAAGACTGATGGTTTCATACAAAATCAAACCTGGCTCGTCTTAAATCATTGTCTTTTCAATATCGCGGATGAAGACGAATGTCAGTGCGATGACCTCTCGACATCTCATTTACTGGGTTAATAGGAAAGGAACAGTGTGGAGGCTCACTATTAATCTTCCTGAAAGGTCTTTTATTGAAGTGGGCAAGCTTATAAAAGAATACGATTACTTGTACCATTGTATTGAGGTCGGAACATAGTCGAAACGTAACATATTGCCGTTTGATTCATTTCACAGATTTTTACTTTTTTGTTAAACCACACTTAGGTATCTCATATAATTTTTACTTTTTTGTTAAACCACACTTAGGTATCTCATATAAATGAAAAATCTTACTTAAAGTTATCCTGCCTTGCTGTTAACTTTTAGTAAGATTTTTACTTGTTCTTCTCTTCTTTGTTTGATCTACAGCTACACTATAAATACTATACCAGAGTTGGCCACTTGCTCATACGAACGAACGAACAAACGAACTATACCTACACCAATTTAAAGTGGTCGTGACGAAGCTTGCTAAGACGTTCTTCAAAGATCGTCAAAGTTAACAACGTTCTGAGCGGTCACTACTTGGATAGGTGACAGCAAGTGGCATTATCAGCTGAGCGCGGAAGGCACGTTAAATTGTCGGTCCCGGCTTTTAAGCCATGGTGGAGGCCTTTAGGCGGCCTGAAAACTCCGTCACTAGAGTTTCCACTTACTCATACGAACGAACGAACGAATTCACCAATAAAAAAATGCAAAGCAAACTTTAGCTTTAACTATTTCAGCCAACTTCTTTCACTATTTAAATATAAATAAACCAATTGTTCCAACACTTATGAAAACTATAGTTTGGAACTCCACAAAAACCTGACCCAGTTACGGCACTACATAATTCAGTGTTGGCCCAGCTAGACGGTTCACGGATTTCTGTTTTAGTTTCTTGAACTTACTTGAAGAACAATGCCTTGGAAATAATAAGGTTGTGTCTACCGATTTATAAGCTTTTGTGTATGCTTCTTATCCGTCAATGATTTTTAATTGAGTTCGAAAACGAATCACGCGACTAAAGAAACGGTAGAAGTACATTCAAATATTTGAAGAAATTCAATATCATTGAAGATTAGTAATTAACCTTCGCGTTTTATGTAGTCCTGGCTACATATTACATATTGTGTTATCAATTTTATAACCTAGCTGTTTGTTTCCCTAAGACTGAAAATAAAATAAAATAAGATGCGGGGGTCGCCAAAGACATGTTCAAATTCATAATCAAATTCTCAATTTGTCATATATTAAGATATCTTTTATCCGTGCCGTCTTATATCTTAGACAATTTAGATATTACAAGATATTTTAAAATGTTGCACAGTGCACTGTGCATACCTACCTACATAATTGTGTTTTTGTATGAACATCAGATTTTTAAATCTGCCGTTTTAGATCAATACTAATTAATGTTAAAAACGAAATCTACCGTTTCTACAAATAAAAAAACATTCTTTGGCTATGACATATTCAAAAGATATTTGCATTACGTGCTAGTTTTTGAACCGTTTGGTTGGCAGACGTGTGCCAGTGTGCCAGTTACTAGAAGTTTAGTTGATGTTAAATTGGGATGGAAGTCCATCCCAATTTAACATCCACTAAACTTCTAGTAACTGACTTAAACAAAGGCAATATCCAGATAATCCAGTTAAATCCGACAACTACCGAAGGTGGAACCGGATGGACAGGCCGGCTCGTTAGTAACTTTATAAGCCTCCGGATAAAACCACAAGCATTGGTATCTATTCCTGTTGTTTTATAAATGCTACTGTGACCTGGTTTACACCCTTATTCGATCTAACGAGATTGAATTTATTATTTACAAGACGTCACTTTTGCGTCTCTGCAGCTGCAGCTGGAATCAATGATCTGATTACATTCATAATGAATTTATATGTTACTTTAGATTGTTAGTATGTAGTGATTTCTAGTTAATATTTATTGTAACTTATCTAGGATTTATAGTTTTGTCTTCCTACGATATCTTAACTAAAACGTATGATGTTATTAAAAACTGTCTAGACCTGGTTACAATGGGTACATTTCCTTTATCATAATCTTATTATGCCACAGTACCTACGGCACATTTGCGCTGATCCGTGTAATGAGGTGTTTGTTTAGTCAGAGGAGGCTTCCGAAACCGAAGCCCGCTTTAGTATTCAGTACGGAATCGATAACCGAGGTAACCTCACTAACTAGACAGCGAACGTGGAAGTCGAGGGAGCAATGATTATGCCAAATGAATAGTACATGAGAAATTTATACCTACTGGCAACTCATTTTTGGATTGCGGACATACAGTTTATCTTGATCGCGCAAACTGATGGTCTGATGGACTAATGGACTGATGGAATGATAGACCGATGGACCGATGGACCGATGGACCGATGGACCGATGGACCGATGGACCGATGGACCGATGGACCGATGGACCGATGGACCGATGGACCGATGGACCGATGGACCGATGGACCGATGGACCGATGGACCGATGGACCGATGGACCGATGGACCGATGGACCGATGGATCGATGGACCGATGGACCGATGGACCGATGGACCGAGGATCATAGCGTGAAAATGTGACAGAGTTACTTTCACATTTATTATTAAGTAGTAGGATTCACTTGTAAAGTGTTAACTATAAATATTTAAGGCCTCTTTTTATATTTTTAGACGTTAAAAGAAAAATTACTCAAGAACCCAGTTAGTGGGTCACGGAAAGTTTCGCTGACTTGATAAGTTAGCTTACTTTTCCTTCATCTGTCATGAGGCGTTAGTTATGTTTTTGTCATACTGTGTCCCCGGTGGAAATACCCTCAGGTAACAGCAGATTTTTTTCTTATACCTAACTTTTTTGTAAGCTATTCTCTTTTATCTTGAAAGATAAATATTTGGGTAAGATTGACTATAGGTACTTACTTCAAACATGAGTCAAATCATCATCATTCAGCCCGACTTTACCCACTTCTTATCTTATAGAAATTAAAAGTTCCGTCTGTGCTTAAAATTAATTTTTAAAATTCTAAAAACATCCAGATTTTGCCATTGGTTTCTATGAACATAATATTATTACCTAGGTAGGTAGGGTCAGGTGTCCAACGTTGAAACAGTGGTAGGTACACAGTGAAACTTTGCGAAATTTCTGAAATGTGACGTTACCAGATCTTGCAGTTTATCGCATAAGGAGCCCCCCTCGAACCTCATGCTATATCCCAGTTTGCGTCGATGGCGCGCTTTTTTCAATTTTTTTACAAAAAAGTACGAATTTTCTGCTTTCTTTCAAGATTTTACATTTAGTTATGCTAGCATATCTCATATTTCTCAGGATTACCTAACATCGGACATATTTCATAGATTAACGTGGACTATAACATTTTAGTAAAATGATGCAATGTAGTAAAAATAAAATAAGATTACTAAAGATACCCCTGGTAGTCAACAATGAAACAAATGCACAGTGGACACAGTGAAACAGTATTTTATATAGTAACCTACTAGGTTACTATTAGAGTCTAACTAACTAGTACCTTATGGATACCATACTATTCTTATGTTGTTATTTTGTTGTAATGAAGTATTATTTTTAGAATTCTTATAAAACAAAATATAATAACTAATGATTTTCATTATGTAAAGAAATTTTTTTTGCACATAACTAATTCCTTTGGTCATTTACCTATTTTATGTAATTTGGAAAGTCTGATAGCGTATTAACTTTGAATAAAACCTTTTTTTATTAAATACAATCAATTTTTGACATTAATTTAACAATGATGGAAACATCCGGTACAAATTAATACGTTTCATTGTTTAATTTATGGTGTTTCATTGTGTACACGGTCGTGTCATTTTGTTGAGGTGTTATCTTGTTAACTTTACAATTACTTTTACTTTCTTTGACATGCCTTACTTTGTTCGACTGGCTTCCCACTGAAGCTTGACTATTTAGATTAAGTATTTTAGATTGTTAAGGGATTGCTTTTAAAAAAAAGCTAGGCCCACACCACCAGGTTCTTGCCTGATTCTTTCCCTGGTGTAGGGAGTCGCGTTGGAACAGGCATTAGAATCACCTAGCATGTAAAACGATACTTAAGTGATCCTTGAGGTCCTACAAGAATAAATGTGTACACAGTGAAACATTTCTAATTTTTTAGTTTTTATTTTTTTATGGCCTGTGTATACATAAATTGAAAAAACTATAAATGACATCCAATACTCAAATAAATAACCTGTATACCTGTAAAAAACTAGATTCATATCGGTAGAAACGAAAGATCTATGAGACTTTGAATTTTTGGTGTTTCAACGTTGGACACCTGACCCTAGGTATTTGAGTTTACCAGCGGTGATTAAACACATTGAAATTTTACTAACAGGGTTTAAGGCAAGTTACCTACCTAGTGTTGTTTTGAAATTGGACTTCGAATTCTCGATTAGAATAAAATTAGTTATAAGTAGGTACCTACCTAGAACAAACAACTTAGGTAGGTAGGTACTTGATTGAAATTTGTTATTGTCTACCCTTCTAAGACTGAATCTTTCTTTTTATATTTTTCCAGAGAAATGCTGATTAAAGTGAACCCCCAGACATAGAAAATGTGATTAACAGTTGAAAAATCCTGCCAAAGCATAATAAATTGAAAGGTCTTTGACCAAAGTAGACAAATCTGCTTCATAAAAATGTCTGCAGACTAACTGCTAACTTGATAACTTGCTCGAGCTACGTGTTCTAAAATTTGAAACTGATTTATTATAATTCTTCAAACTTGTCTTGGGGGCCAAAAGGGCCACTTGGAATACCTAAACATAGTTATCCGAGTTAGTACCACGTCAGAAAAACCTCGGGCGGAAGCTTGATAATAATATTCATTCAAAACATCAAGTGATTTTAATTTACTTCAATTGCAATATTTGCGGTGACTGTGCATTCATACAAAGTATAATTTAATGAACTTAATTTTTTACTCAGGTACAGCACCATCTATTTCAATTACAAAGGACTAACCTAAGAGAATGCTTCTCAGAATCAACCTTTTAAATCGGCTAGATGGCGCTGATAAATTATGGTATCCTGTCATTGCACATTGTACGAGGGAAAAAATGGAGATGTCGCTATTAAAGTTTTTATAACCTAATGTTGTTTCATAAACTAAAGACTTGGCATCACTAGTGTATGGTCCACGCACTAAAATAGAAACAAGAATAGGTCTACTGCATCGTTTGAGGAGTGACTTTTTCCCATAGAGACGTTAAGCTTGTCAGCTCCAATTTGCAAAAAGTTATCTGTAGGTATTCCTACTTATGTGTTCCAGTTTCAAAACCATAGTTCATCTCTACAGAAACTATGTTTTATTTCTATTGGGACAAATTGTTGTCCGTTTAGTAGGTACATTATTATAGTAGACCCATCCAACTTATTCACTTTTATCAAAGGGAAAAGTCAGTCATTTACTTTTTGTAAACTTATTACACTAATAGTGGCAATTCCCAGGTTCGCAAAAACTAATTTAAACTAACTAAAATTAATGCCATCCTTTTTATTTCCATCGCTATGAAAGGGACGGCAACATTTTTAGTTAGTTAGGTTTAGCTTTTGCGACACTCCGAATTGCCGCAATTGCCTGTCTATCTATGACCAAAAGTGTCGTCAGAAGTTTTGAACCAGTAAAGGGGGCGTAATCAGAAAGATTGAAAAACACTGATCTACGACCTGTGACGCGATGAATTAGGGTAGCGACGAGCGCCGTAGCGGTCGTAGAACAAAGGTGTCTTGGCGTAGCAGATGGATGACACACCAAGACCAAAATTTAAAATAGAAGTTTAAAAACATTTCAAAAATAGTTTTATGTTAGTCTTTTTAAACTTTCGTGATCAAAACACATTATAAAACATAATAAATGCGTGTTCTAGGGATGTCTTTCCGCGACCACTAATGGTGCTACCCATAAAGGTAAATACCCGTTTTATTATGTTTTAAATAAATATCCTTGGACATTCCACACAGCGTTGTCTAATTCCAAGCTAAGCAATTGAATGCTTGTGATATGGTAACAAGAGATGACTGATATACTTCTTAAATTTTTTTTTGTGAATACATACACAGTATACATAGAAAACACCCAGACTGGAGACAAATATTTGCAGATCATACAAAAATGTGTCCCGCAGCGGGGATCGAACCCGCAACCTCCGCCGTTTTATACGGATAATAATAGGTATTTCATTTTTATAACTTACTTATTTCCTAACTAAGTTCTGCAGTGCTTAGCGCCGCGGCCCAGTCTGTATCCGAAGCTGAGAATAGAGAAAAAACCAGAAGTAGTTATTGCGCCTAGTACTGAGGCCACAAAAACTTGGCTAAAAGAGAGTAGTTTTACGCGCAGCCGATCAGTCACGTTTTGAACGTCATACCGCATAGTCGACTTCAATTTTATTTTATTATGCCGTCTTGTGTTGTTCCCACATGCTAAATGCAGCGGGGCAAAACAGTAGAAAGAATGGGATTACATTTCACGTGTAAGTAACGCATTTACCTAACATCTTATTGAAATATTGAATAAATTGTTTCGTTTGTAATTGTCATAGAGAATGATGCGTCCATCTTGTTAATGTTGCCAGTATAAGAATTTTGATTTTCCCTACTTTTTATTATTATACAGAAATGTTAGAATTTCATAATAGGTATTCTATACTAATATTATAAAGAGGTAAAGTTGGTTTGTTTGTTTGTTTGTATGTTTGGGGTAATCTCGGAAACTACTCATCCGATTTCAAAAATTCTTTCACTAATCGATTTGACACCGATTTGCTACAGCGAGATGCATATGGCATGGACTTTCCGAATGAACATAGGCTACATTTTACCAGAGTAGATACCACGCGAGAAAAATCGCGGGCGAGAAGGCTTGTAGTCTATATATTTGTGGTGTGTGTGAGAGTGGATTACTTAAAGAACTTCTCTATTACCTACCATTGTGCAATTATTCTTAAGGTTTACTAGTTCTTAAGTTTCTTTTGTAAATGTACAATAAAGTATTTTCATTCATTCATTCATTCATTCATTCATACTTAAGATTATCAGGTAGGTATGTAAATACATAAATATGGAAAAGGACAATTTAGATTTTAATATTATTATCATAATATCACACTTCCAAATTCCAATATTCTCAATGTTTACCCCAAAAACGGGCAAATTATGTCTAAGCTAGCCACATTACGCGGGTGAGAAGTGAGGCGGGCGGGGGATGCTTGTTTCGTATTTGGACTCAGCGTGCGTCTTGCAATGACAGTTGATTGTACCTTCTGTCATTTTCTCTATTCTGAGATCCGAAGCATTGTTGATGACAACATAACAACATCGCTGCATTCTGTGCCCGCATAGCCTCATTGGCCCATGCCAATGAGGCTATGCGGGCACAGAACTCGTTAATAAATAAAAGACATTATTTTTTTTATGGAGTTTATTTCATTCAACTTCAAACTACACCTTCGAAATTACAGTTGATTATAACTACTATAAGCTATAATATTTACCTACATCCTGATCTGGACCTAAATAAGTTTTTCCAAAAATTTTGACACGTTTTTGAAACCTCCACATATTTCCAAACATTATTATTACCTCTACATACCATTCCATTATGTGTTTACTACATAAATTAGGGGTTTACACATTGCGACTGAAACGTTTCTACATTTTAGCAGAAGTTAAAAATCGTCATAGACGATAGCATGGACCCGGATTGTTGAAATCACTAATGTGTATTCGCCCTTACTTATCAAACTACATTAAGTAAAGTCTATTTAAATAAAAACATTAGTTGCATGCTTGCAAAAGCTGCTTCTGCGGTGGTTAATAATTACGTACATAACTAAACTTCTTTCACATACAAAATTCGCTCATTCTCATACAACACTACTGTTACACTCTACAGTTCCTAAATCAATTATAATAACAAAATAAATCTGTGCAAACGTAATTTTAAGTCTCAAACAACGATTTACAAAAATCAGGTACAAAATCAATCAAAATTAAGTCTAAGGTAACTGAATAAATATTCAGGAAGTTTTATAAATTGAGATCGAGTTAAATGTTAACTTATTAGTAAACTATTGCCTAATCAAAGATTTTTAATCATGAAGTAGTTAGTCTGTAACTTATTTAAGTTGTATTATGACATAGTATTTGCATAAGTATTTAAGTTGTAATCTTTGATCAGGCTTTTAAAAGATGAATACGACAGTTTTACATAAAGTACTTACAATAAATACAAACTTATTATATAAACACAACATTTTTTTGGCTTTATCTATAGAGCTGACAATCACAGAATAAATAGCTGCCACTTATCCAAGGACAACTGTTCGTTATTAATCGTTGTTTTATAGAGAAAACCTTCTTACTTTGGACAACAAGATACAAGATATACTTAGGTCGCGCCACGTAAAAAGAGCGCTGAGGGGAAGTAGCATATGTTTGGGGTATGTTTGCGCCTGTGTTCACTCGCCGACGAACCAATAGCACTCGCTAAATCAATGGTATGAAGTGCGCCGCGTTACCTCTCCACCAATCATCGACCACGGCGCAGTTTGACAGCCAGCGCTCTTTTTAAGTGGCGCGACCTATACAAGATTGATACTCTTCGCAGTGTTTTTGAGAGTTTAAATAAAAATACTCGTCAAATGTCTCGTGTTGAGGTGTCTAGTTTTTGTCATGGATATCTAATCTATTGAAAAAAGGGAACCACCATACTACAATAACCCTTAAATTCTAATGTAACAAAAAATATAATCAAGTCCGTGAAAAATTACATAACACGTGCTTATTTACCATTACGATTATACATAGTGCTTACATTGGGTTAGATAAAAAAACTTTTAACTTGTATGAAAGATATAAAAATCTATTTGCATAGTTTTAGCACACATACAATGTAAGAGTTTAGTAAGATGAAGACTTGATAGATATCACACTTTCAAAATCGTCTTACCAGTTGCAGTTTCATTTTATCGTGAATTTGTAGGTACATAGGTACATACATATTATAGCATATAGATAGCGGTACATAATCTCCGCAGTAAGAAATTAATAAGTACTTTCTTACATAAATTTGATATAACAATCTCTTACACATAGTATGTGTGATAAAACATTAGATACATAATACCAACTTAATTTGACACACTCATTAGGTATTGTGGAGTGATAAACATAGTTTAATCGTACTTTTGTACTAAAATCGATACGATTTCGTGACCGGTCTGCCCACGTGGTTACGATGAGTCATACTAGTAATTTTACAGCTAAATTGAACTCTACTGCTAAAGAATTAACTGCGAATCATGTTCGCGACAACTGCGATCTACACAAATGCTGGGATGTATAAATAAATTACTATTTTCTTTCTAGCCTTGTGGGATATTACAGTATAAAAATTTGCGCAAACACGCTATTTTCAATTCAAATATTTTCATAGTGACTCACTCCACACTATTGTATTGTGTCGACGTACTTTGCAGTGATTTTCATGGTTCAATAATACAATTACTTATTATCATTTCTAACTTCGTATTTAAATCTAAGTAAGATTTGGGTATCCTATTCCTCATAAAAGATTGTTGACAGTAACTTAGGCCATGTTATTGCAAATTATTTACAATCTACAGAGGTTAAAGTGATACAGCATGATAAAAAAAACTGACCAATCTGTGTGATTCATCATTAATTATGAAAATCATCATTTACGTCAATGCATACAGCTATAGTAAAAATATGTGTTATATACGATAACATTGTCTAATCAAACTTTATGATACCATTCCTCTCTAAGATAAAAGATAAACAATGAGTAATATCAAGCATAGGATTTAAAACCAAACTATTTCGATACATTAAAAGATATGCGAATAAATACTTATAAAATTGGCTGCGATATTCGGACTAGCATAAATACAGTGCTGCACTGAGCTTAAACAGTAACCTAATTCTTTGGTAATATTCACTGGATAACTAAAGCTATGAATAAATAATGCAATTGTGCTTTTTAGCGTTCGAAACTGAAGGAATTCTCCTATGTACACTCGTCTCGTGGCTGAAGAGCGTTTTGCTCGCTGGTTCTTACCAGAAATTCACTTTCCATTTCCAGGTCCGATATCGTTCAGAGTAGGACAGCAGGGAGTGGGGTTGACAGTGCCATATGCTCAGCGCCTCTAACTGGAAGCCTCTGAGCTGTGACGTAATGCCTCATGAGAGCTGGCACACTTGGAAAAGCAGTTGCAGCTCCTCCCAATGTGTAACCATCATTGCCTCGAACAATACGCATGTGCATAAAACCCCTGGTAGACCTGAAAATAAAAAAAACTATTTAAAACAAGTCTAATTGAGATCAAAAATTATTATACCTAAAGTATGCTATTGCTCCAATTATAGAGATAAAGGTATCAGAGGGCATTAGATAACGTAATACTTACTTTAAACTCAGTGAGTAGTCGTGTTTCGCTGATTCACTGGTTCTGACCAAAAACGCGCCTTCGTCTGCTTCTCTCAGCAGACTTTCAGCTTCGACGCGCGATAGGGTCCCGTGGTACCACCTGAAAAACAAAATAAATGGTAAATTTAAAAGTATAGAGAAAACTCCCGTAAACTGCTATGTATTTTATATATTTTTTTAATTTTACACGAATTATGAATATAATGCTTACCCTTGTCGGTCAAGTGGAAGAGCTGCGTCGATGAGATCACGTGGTGGAGCAATAGGTCCCAAATTCAAGCTAAGTCCCTTAGAGCTTCCTGAACCACCGCTTCCGCTATCGAAATTCAACTTTAGATTTGGTTTGATGTGTTTATTACCTAAAAAAAAGAAAAAAGTTAAAAAAATCAAAGATACTAAAACTCGAAACATCCTAACCACATGCAATCTTAGAGATTGCGAGCTCCTAACTCAACATAACGGTTACAAATTGCTCCCAACATACAGGAAAAAGTTTCCCTCAAAAAGCACTCAAGCAAATTAAATATTGGGCGTTGGACTAGAGAATTTCGTGTGGAGTAATCCGAAGTCATACATCTTAATCGGCATAATGCGGTAGCGGTCGCTTCGAGTTACGAAGAATGCAAAGAATTGACTCGACAGACCCTTCGTGCACTCCTTCTATGAATTGACAAGTAAATCCCACTGACGTAAATGGATTTGAAAAGAACTGATCGTTGGGAATCCCTTTGAGAAACTGATTTGACGTTTATATGATAAATTGGAAGTGAGAGTAAAAATACAAACCTTGATTCAAGTCTTGAACGCTCTGGCTCGAAGAAGCATTAGAGATGACACCCGTAAAGTCATTGTTGAGTTGCAGGGACTGTCCTCGCAGCTTTCGGCGCAGTTTCGGCATATCAAATGGCAAGGATCGTAAGTCGGCTTCGGCTTCAGCTCGTCGCCTTCTCAGTTTCGGCATGTCGAATGGTAGATCGGACAAGTCTACCTCTTCTTTTTTCTTCTCCTCTTCTGAGTTACTATTTTTAAAGTTCACAAACGCGTTCCGAGAATCCACTCCTTCTCTCGAATGAATAGAAATTCCACTATCTGATCCTTGAATTTCTGAATCACCAGGCGTTGAATGTCTGAACGTTAGATTCAAAAGGTTCCTGTTTTGTAATGCTCGACGTTTCGGCTTGGCAACGATTTCGACGGTTGTTTGTATTGTCGTGTTTCCAGTTTCGGCGTCCTCGGGGGATACTTTTTGCGAGTTATTATTTTTGTTGTTATCAGATGTTTCCGATGCTGGCTCTTGCGAAGATTTATCCGATATCGGACTCAATATGTGAAGTTTATTTGGATGGTTCCCAAACCCCGACAGATGCATGTGATGATGCGATTTTGTGAATGGGACGTTTCCGGAATCTGAGCTGTGCGAGCTCAGAGAAGAGGAGTGACGGCTCTCGGAGCTACTGCTGCTCCTGTCTCCCTCGCTGTTGCTACTGCGCAAGGACTCCATGCTGCCACCGCTGCTGCTGGTGGCCATGCTTTCTGTGCTGGAGTACTTGCGCCTTGGGCGTGTAACGCCAGGCCTACCCTTAAACTCCATTATAGGGCCGACCCCCTTGGGCCCAGTGTACCGATTCAGTTCAGGTGTGTCAGAATCGGAAGTGGGTCGACCCTTAATCTCTAAAAAAATCCCGTCCTTTGATTGTCCTCTATCATCATTACCATCGCGGGACTCGCGGCTGGAATCCCTAAGGCGCTGTCCGATATCGAGATCAGTGGATACGGAGCCTTTTGCGTCGGCAATGCTCGCCTCACTGCTGGTCGGAGTGTCACGAGCTCGCAGCGACTTGACGGGTAATCTAAGATCCTTCAGACGAGGATGTGCCGGCTGTGACTGAGGCAAGTTCGGTGCACTCTTGATGCTGTTCATGGCAGATCCATCTTTCTGTTGAAACTTTGTTGGCAGTGGCGCAGTTGATGGCGGGGAAGGCGTATATCCTCGTAACGGTAATTGAGATACTGATGTTGTGCGATCCTCCTCCTCAATCTGGACCTTCTCCAATTCCTCTGATAAAGCACAAGCGTTGTTCTCATTTTCCCTCTTCTGACGAATTGTCGGAATTTTAGACCGCCGTACACTGTCTGTCTTCATCGTCACCTTACGGCGACCTTTGTAGTCTGGTTCACTGCGCTCGACGGCTTCGAAAGCTGATGAAGCTGAAGAAATGACTTTGCGATCCTCAGCTTGTAAAAGTGCAGGATGGTTGCTAACTCGGTCAAAGTCGTCCAAATCATCATCGGACCGAGTAATTTTGCAGTCAAAGGCAGTCTCGTATATCTGGCGGGTTGTCATCTCTTGCGGCCAGCGGGGCAGAGGCGCCGGCACGTAAAAGACGCTGCGAGATGGTCGATGCTCCTCTACATCTTCGGGCGCGGCGCACACGCAGCCGGCCGCGTCGCGCCCGCGACGCCTTGGCGGCATCCACGCGCTCTCCCCAGACGAAGAAGATGACCGCTCTAGCTCACGGAAACCATCTTCGGCGACTGAAAACCTCTTAGGCAGGTTCGGACGCTGGGCAACGTGAGGAGCGTCTAGACTCGCGGACTTCCTGTACCGCGCTCCTCTAGAGGAAGTCGTGGACGCCGTCGGGGCAGATGGGGTAGGAGCAGGTGGAGTGGTTTTGAACAAGTCACCGTAGTAGTAAGGACTTGGGTTACGGCGAGGTGCGTTCGCGTATCTGGGATCAGAGCGACCGCTGTCTGGCGAATGCAGGGAAGGTGCAGTTGCAAATGTATCAAAATCACCGAACTCGTCCTCTTCTTCTTCCGATGATGACGAACGATCTTCTGATGATGATTCTAAAACAAAAGAAAATGTTATTATAATTTCTACCTATAATGCATGGCCCTTTAAAATCTCGACGAGAGATAAACTTGGTAACGAGAAGCAAGCTTGCGATTTTTCTTAACAGCGTAAGAGGTCGCCTCAGTATGTCTCAAGTGGTCGTTTGAATGAGCATCCGGGCTTTCCATATTCACTTGAAATGCAATCGACTTGAAAATATTTTATTTTTATAGGTGCTTGACAAAATTTTCGCTTTGATATTATAGACTCTGGCTTTTTGGAACTGGATTTTCCTTTTCGTTTAGCAACTTTATAAAACTCACATCTCAGGTTATTTATAAATACAATTCTTATGATTATATTTAACAAAATACTTAGTTACCGAGCCTAGTTACCCTTAATCTAATTTTCATTTCAATCAACCTCAAGGACTGTTAAGGCTGTTAATGAATGCATTACATCCCCCGCACGGAACACACGCAGCTAATGTTATTTCAAAGGCACGAAATACCCTAATGAGAGTTCCTTTCTCTACATAACAAAAGCATCCTTCTGAATGCTCTACGAAAAAGGCTGGGGTTATATTTGCGACTATATGCAAGACCTAACGAATCGTAGACCACGGCATGTTAAAAAATAAACTTTTTATAAACTAAAAGTCCTCTGTACAGTCTTTGTTATAGTTCCGAGTTTGCTGTTTCGTTTAAATTGCTCTGCAGCATTGTTTTTACTTTGTAAGCCTGTTTAATATCTTCAGTCATTGTTTATAAGCTATTATTATTACAGCTTTACTCAAAAGATCAGCATTACCATTCAGCGCGGCAATGCTGCTAGTGTCTCGGGCACGCTTCCGTCTGGCAGTGGCTTGGATCAGTTGAGCTATACCTATAGATCTTTTGTTACGATCCTTAGGTGGCTCAACTAGCTCTAAATGTATTTTGTATAGTTATGTCAATTGTAATAGTTTAAGTTTAGTTTCAGAAATTAAATTTAATTCGCGCTTTTCTTTGATATTTTCAGTTATTACAAAAGTACGGAGGACGATCGCTTGTATCATCGCGGGTTCCAATCCCGCTAGAATCGAAAATTTTAGTAAGATTTTTCTAACAAAAGAACTGTCATAAATTTTTCGATTGATAAGGATTTTTGTGTGTATTTTCATGTCAAAAAGGCTGATTCATCCCCTTGACAAAACGACATGAAAAACTGAGCAAATTGTCTATTAGCATGGCGTGAAGTGCTCTGGGGTGGGGGATAAGTGACGTCATTACGTGACGTAATTACTTTTCCGCGTGGATGACCAGGCGAGAGACGAATTTGTTAAATCGACGCGATTAACGTGTTAAATGTCTTTCTAAATCGTGTTGGATAATGTTAGGTTGGTGTGCACACCTTGAATCGAAAACTCTTATTATGAGACGAAAATTCGCTAAGTTGTAACTAAATTGGTGTCTTTACATTTTCGTATAAAAAGTTTTATTATAAGTTTATATTCATCGCAATGCAATTTGAAGAGCGTAATAATTACGATCTAAAAAAATAAAGAACTAATCTTTCATTGTCAGTTTTATTTGTTTGAGAGATTCAAAGCGAGAATTTCCATCCTAGGCTGACTGCAAAGGGACTGATTAAAAATAGCTATTGTTGCTTCAATACAAATGGAACTCTCTGAATGATGAAGAAATAGATATTGAATAATGCATATTACAATGTTTTCTATAAGCTACGTCAATGGCAATTTGACTGATAATTTGATAAAAGTTAAAAGATAGTGATGTAAGAGTTAAATTTAAAAGTTCAAGAAAAGGTATTGCTGGGTCAGTTGGTGTAATTATATTTTAAACTCTATTTTAAAATCAACTTGTTTCGAGTACCTACTTTCTTGGAAAATATAAAACATCTGAAATACAGATTTACAATTTCATCAACAATTGCAGTGTCTTCCTATTTTTTTAATAAAGCAAAGGCAGGACTAGACTAGACTCATTCTGGCTGAGAACAATGCCTTAACTAGGCTCTACCGCGATTGTTGGGCCGAAAGAAAGGCTTTTGTCTTCTCGACATCGCGAGATGAGCTAGGACTTCTTACAAGCTTCAGGCAAACAAGCAAATGAAGTGTGAAAATCTTTACGTGTTTACGGTGAATGGAGCTCTGATTTTAGGCTATAATCGAATATTTACCGCATGATATATTCCCTGTTATTGTTTTATGATTGAAGTGTTTTTTGTTTAATAAAAAAAATTACAGATATTTTCGGACGATTGCTTCGTATTTTATAACCATTCAAAATGAGTAAAACATTGAAGTTATCGTGATGTATTAACATCTGCAAGTTAAGCCAATAAAATTGTTATCAAACTTGATTGAAACGCCTTGCATCAGTTTGTCAGGATGTTTTGCCAATCAACATTGCGATAGGAATTGCAACAATTTGCTGAACACAATTGGATGGAACGCGATCGGAAGCACAGTTTCCAATTTCATTGAATGTAAACAATTCGTTCACTAACAATCGAGACTTAAATGATCTGAATGAGCTAGATTACAATCAAAACAGAACTCTTAATTGGATAGCCGTATAAATATTCTACTAGCTTTTTTACAATTTTGTGTAAACACGGTAATTTTCGTAATATAGTACCTTCACAAGTACGTGAAGTGCATTTTTTATCAAATATAATAATAACTCTATATTTGTCATCGCTATCACTTTAAATGATAAAATGTTATCACATCAATATCACCTGTATCTTATTGTAAGGGGTTCTACCCTAAGTTTAGTGAAGTGAGTAAAAGGGTGGAGAAATAACCAAACCCAATGAGTGCTAGTTTGCAACTACTGATTTAATCATAATTCAATTACACGTAAAATTATAAAGTAGGTTAAATAAATAAGTGGTAATAATGTTGAACATTGACCAAAGACAAATCGCTTACGCATAGCCTACACATTTTGTAGGTCACATAATTGTATGATGCTAATAGCTCATACATCCTGGCCACTCAACAAGGAAAGTTATAAAAGTATAATTATCTAATCTAGTTAACGTAAAATGTACTAAATAACATAAAATACACAAATTATCGTAAAATGCAAAGTCAAGTTAAGTTTAAATCAAGTTTTGTATAAAATGTTTTAAAATATTGTTCAAGAATGTCCAGTTTCATTTATTCAAGTAAGAAACCTAAGTAAATCACTTATCACTCGCGGTCGCGGTAGCGTCTAAATTGTTCGCGATGGGTATGTTTAGTTTTACGATACGCACTCGCGGGGTCACTTTTGGGCTAATAGAGGTTGCTTTATCTAAACTAGAAACACTTAAGGAGCACATTTCAACACTAGACGCTTGTAGCTGCCTTGGACCCTTAGTGTCCTCTTCCGGGGCCGCCCTGTATGTGGCAGTCAAGGGGTCAGCCGCTACCCTCGCCTTTAGCCGCCGAATGATGATGATGATCACCGGAACCGCCAAGATAAACATCGCTAGCATGATGTACATCACCGTGTATTGATGAACGTCGTGTACGGTTAGAGAAACGTCGGATTGGGCTTTTAAGTTTTCTATTTGAGTTTTCAGTTGAGCCCATTCGTGCGTGTGATTTTCAGGAACATAAACTGGAATCGTCGAAGAGTTTACCAAGACATTGAGAATTGAGTATTCTGGTATGACTGGCAATTCTCCCTCTATTTTCATTTTGGTCAAGTAGTTGTTGTGACCGAATATAGTGATGCTGTTACTTTTTACAAGGCAACCTTGACCTATGTCAAGAATTCCATTACCGGTCAGTGTTTCTATTTGCATGTCGTCTGCGCAAAATATGCGTATGGTGCACTTAGCGCAACATGAGAACAACCACCTGTTATTGTATTGTAATTTAATCCACCGCTCTTTACAAGGTAACTTATCGGTATTACATAGTTCGGTGTTATTGTTGATTTTTATGTCGCAGATTGAGTGTGTAATCGGCAACTCGTAAATAGGTTTGTTTATAGGACATAGTAGGCGGTTATCTGTAGTATGAACACATGCTTGAATATCAGTTTCTGTCATTAGTACAAGAAGATTCTTTTGTAGGTTGAAAGCAATATAGGGTGTTGCGAATCGCACAATATGATTTGAATGAGGCAGGCTTATCAATTGGTCAATTTCCAGCGTATCTTTGTTTATAAGTGGGATCTTAATTTCGATTATCAAGTATTTTTCTCCGACTTTAACATTAACCTTCATTAGTTTATAGATTTCTCGAATGTTGTGCTTGTCACACGCTAGTGCCAGATCACCTCGTAAATGACCCGATATAACGTTGGCTTGTTCTTCTAGCTGCTCAGGAGGGAGCAAATGTGCATCTATGTGCCCATGTGAGAGATCTGTAATGGTATCAATCAAGTTGTCTTGTATACGACGCAAGCTTGTTATGATTGAATTTGCAGAGAATGATAAGGATAGAATGTTAAGTTCGTCCCATTGTTCTTTTTGTAGATCCCCCATTCGAGATCGAATGTCTTGCAGCTGTTTTCCGATGAAGCCAAATTGTTTGTTCATTATAGCTTCATTTCTCTGCATAATGTTGTACTGAGCTTCTAATACGCTGGTCTGATTTTTTAAAAGTAGTTTTAAGTGATTTTCATTCAGCGTTATTTTTTCGATGTCCTTCTCATAGCGTTTAGCGAATGAATCGTCCAGAACACCGAATAATGTGTTAGCCAAATAACCCACTCCATTAATTAATCCTCTTTTCTTTCTCCTATTTTGATTCCTTAAAATTATGTTGTAGTGATCGATTTCAGATATCTCTTGTTGCAGTTGATATATTATGCCTTTGTATTGGATTGGTAATGGAGTCGTCGCAGTAATTAGATAGTGATTTAAGTATTGAACGTAATTGTTTATGTTATATAATCCTGTCCAGTATGAAGACATATTATAGTACACAATGAGTTTCCATTCGTCTCTTATGACATTCATGTTGTACATTTTGTCAAAGTAAATGCTTTGGTTTTGGTCCAGAGACGTGACATTATGTGTGCATTGTGCAGGGGAAAGTATTGTCAAGAAAAGTACAAGTGCCATAGTGACAAAATGACAAAATCCCCGGCCCTGCCTAGCTCCCCTTCTTTGTTTAAAGGTTTCGATACGAGGCTCGTGCTCGTTGGCCTTGGAATCATTCGTAGTTACGTGATAATTTATATGCTCCTGTGGATAATCTTTTACAGGCAATACTGAAAGTTTTATACAGGGCCTCTTTATTATTCCATTTTTAGTCTTCACGGAAACTACTCTTACGTGGCCGTCCGTTCCAGGATGGACATCCACCACTCTTCCTATGGCCCACTTACCAGGGGGTAAGTTTTCTTCCTTGACGAGAACTATGTCGTCAATTTCTAAGTTTTTCGTCGGAGTTCTCCACTTGGATCGTGCTTGCAATTGTTGTAAGTAATCAGATGACCACTTTCTCCATATATCCTTACTCATCGCTTGTACCATTTGCCACCTAGTTGTGAGATGCATGTTATCAGGCTCTGTTATAGGTCTCGATAATAATGAATTTCCAATTAAAAAATGTCCTGGTGTAAGGTACATGTCATCTGGATTTTCCGTAAGAGCGATTAGGGGTCTAGAATTCAGGCAAGCTTCGATTTGATGGATTACTGTTGTGAACTCCTCGTAAGTAAGTTTTTGTGTTCCAATAACTCTCTTCAAATGATATTTCATTCTTTTGACTGCGGCTTCCCACAGACCTCCAGCCGAAGGATTAGCTGGAGCATTAAAATGCCATTGAACATTAAAATCTTTTATTTTGTTGAAAAAAGTAGAGTTGATAGTGTTAATAATTGCTTTGTACTCTTTCTTTAATAGTCCGTCGGCTCCGACAAAATTGGTACCATTGTCACTGTATACATCGCTGGGAGTACCTCGGCGCGAGCAGAATCGTCGGAAGGCTCCTAAGAATCCTTGAGTACTAAGGTCCGACACCAACTCCAAGTGTACTGCCTTTGTCGATAGACACACAAAGACACATACATATCCCTTTCTAGTTTTCACTCCACGACCCTTATTTGCCTTGATGTCGAAGTGTCCTGTGAAGTCGACACCGGTGTGAGTAAACGGCCGTGAGGGGGTAACTCTGGGTTCCGGCAGATCTCCCATAATTTGTGGTCTGGTTTGATCCGTGTGTCTTCGACACTTCACACACTTACGTAGTTGATGTTTTACAGTGCGTAGTCCAGATAATATCCAATACTTTTCTCTTAGATATGTCAGAGTAAGACTGGGTCCACCGTGAAGAGTAATCTTGTGCGCTTGATCGATCATAAGTTCAGTAAGTCGGCTATGGCTTGGCAAGATTACAGGGTGCTTAGTAGATTGTTGAAGATAGGAGTTATTTAGTCGACCTCCAACTTTCAGTAATCCGGTCTGCTCCTCCAAGACCGGGTTCAGGCATAAGAGTTTGCTATTTTTCTTTAGACATTCCTTTCTTTTTAATTGCGCTATTTCTTCAGAGAATTCAAACTGTTGTACAGTTCTGATAATTAAATTATATGCATGACTCATTTCATGTACTGATAGATAATTTTGCTTACATGTGCTTTGTTTACCGCGCAACCATTTAATGTAACGTAATAGCCAGCCGGTCATTGTTGCCACGCGCTGTATCGAGTTACATTTATTTAATAGCTTTAATATAATGTTATCGTTTTTATTTTCACAAAAGGCTACGTTCACATCGAGCTTCTTTGCTTCAACGGAAGGAGGTTTATAAATTTTGTTTTTAATCAAGGTAGGATCAAAGTCGTGTAGCCATTTTGGGCCTTCCCACCACAAGAGATTATCCAACAGCTGCGTGCCATTCATTCCTCTTGTGGCGCAGTCAGCTGCGTTATCCTCAGAGCGCACATGATGCCAACTCGATGCAGGAATGGTCTTCAGAATGGATAGTATTCTATTTGCTACAAATTCCTTCCATTTGTTTACTCCTCCGTATATCCATCCCAGTACAATCATCGAGTCCGTCCAGGCATACATAGTCACTTTCTTTTCAGTAAAAGTTTCCAAGACCTTTTCCATCAGTCTAGATAGTAGAAGAGCTCCACACAATTCTAGTCTTGGTAGAGTCAATTTATTTTTCACCGGTGCGAGTTTAGTTTTAGCAGTTATCAATCTTGATGTGTACTCGCCCTTATAATTAATTGTTACAATATAGATAGCGCACGCGTATGCTTTTTCTGAAGCATCGCAGAAACCATGAATCTCATACTTGTATTGCTTATCACCTAAGTATCTCGGGATTTTAAATTTATCCAAGTTTTGAAAATCAGTTTTTAGCTGATGCCATTCTTGGGTTATCTCGCAGGGTAATTGAGCGTCCCAGGCATCATTTGCTTCGACCCATGTTCTCTGGAACAGTAGTTTGGCTCTCACCGTAAGTGGGGACAACCATCCCAGGGGGTCGAAAATCTTAGAGATGAATGACAGTAACTGCCGTTTAGTAAGTTTGTCGGTATTTGTCACGTCATCGAATTTATTTTGAAAGGTGAATGTATCTGAATCCGACTTCCAGCAAAGTCCAAGCGTTTTTCTTGATTCACCGCATTTGAAGCTAAGTGGCTCTTCAACAGTTCCTTCGGGCAGATACTTAGTGAGCTCTGATGTGTTGCTCGACCACTTCCTGATGTTCATTCCAGCCTCAGCCAAGGCGCCTAATACCTGCTGTTGTAACTCTCGGGTTCCTTCTATAGTATCGCCACCCTCCAGGAGGTCGTCCATATAAAACGAATTTTTCAGAGCTTTTACTGCTAACGGGTACTTCCGCAACTTATCGTTATCAATAGCAATTTGCTTTAGAGTTCGCATAGCTAAATAAGGAGCGGACTTAGTTCCGTAGGTAAGAGTAGTTAGAGTAAATTCTCCCAAGGATTGTTGTGGTGAGGGTCTCCAGATAATAGTATGTAGAGGCTGGTCTTGTTCTCTTATATAAATGGTCCGAAACATCTTCTCAATATCAGCTGTTATAACGTATTTATGATGGCGCCAGATAAGTATGAGGCTCTGCAGGTCCTTTTGTAGATTGGGCCCACGTTCCATCAAATCGTTTAAGCTTTTCCCTGTCGAAGTTTTGGATGACGCGTTAAAAACTGTGCGTAATTTAGTTGTTGTTGAATCAGCCTTTAGAACGCCGTGATGAGGGAGATAGCAAGATACATTGTTTATGCTTTGTACGCGTTTCATATGCCCTAGTTTTTCATAGTCGGACATGAATTTTTTGTAACTTTCCGAGAACTCGATGTTAGCTGACATTTTATTTTCTATATTGTAGAATTGAGCAATCGCTTTATTTTTAGAGGTGCCCAGATTTCTTTCGAAATATGGCTTCATCGGTATCGCAACTTCGTAACTACCATTCTCCAGGCGACGAGTTGTTCTTTGATAAAGCTCTTCACAGTATTTTTCTTCTGTAGTTAATTCAGTAGGGCTATCTGAAATCTCTTCTAATTCCCAGTATTTAGAGAGTTCTTCAATGTTATTTATTACTACATTGCAATTGAAGGTTTTCACATTGCCTGATAAAATCCAGCCCATTTTAGTTTGCTGAGCTATAGGTGCCCTGTCTGGACCTTTAATGAGCCCGTTCATAATAATTTTAGAGTAGACACTAGCGTCGAGTAACAGATCAATGGGCTTCGAAAGGTTGTAGTCTGGATCAGCCAGCTGAATAAAGTCGAGATGAGCCCAATGTTGTCTTTTAAATGTAGAGTTAGGTAAGTTTTTGATGACTCGTGGGATCACCAACGCTTGAGTAGTAAAGTTGAAGTTTTCATAAATTGATTCTATATCTAACGAAACGATTCCTCGGCCTTGCTTTGATCCATCTCCAATTCCCCACACAGATGCATTGAAATTTTTTCTTGGAAGCCCTAAAAGTTGCACTGCCCTTTCAGAAATGAGCGAAATCTGAGATCCTTGGTCGAGTAGTGCAGTGAGTGTAGTGAAGGTGCCGTCTACTGACTTTATCTTAACGGACATAGAGGGTAGTAAAATTTCTTCATCCTCACTGGCGACATGATTGACTCTATGATCCCTAGAAGTAGATGGGAGCGACAACGATGGCTGTTTTTCCTGTTGCATCTTTTCCTCACTGTCATTTCCAGCCGAAGTCGGGTGTAAAGTCGATGTTATTGCTAAAGTGAATGCGTCATGCAATAGCGAATTATGGTCACCTGAGCAAATTCTACACGTGCGATTATTGTAACACTTTCCGACGTCGTGCTTAGTAAGACAATTTTTGCATACACCTATTTTCTTGAATGCCTTCAATAGGTTTTCAGGTTTAAGTTTTCTAAAAGTGAGGCACCGGTATAAAGCGTGATTACCGTTGCAATGGGGACAGGAATTAGTACAGGCATTGGAGCGGTATTCCTGATCTGCTGATTTTCCATAGTTCTGACGATACCGTCCTTGACCTTGATACTGCGGATTATATTTATTATTAATTGTCCTCTGCTGTTGGTGAGAGGGGTTACTTAGCTTTGGCTGATAGGAGGCAGAATCTTTTTCCTTTTTATTTATGGGCTCTAGAGCTATAAACTTACTCTCCAGAAAATCTAAGAGCTCTTTAAGTTTAGGTATATCTCGCGGAGATTTTCGCGCTTCTTTGTAGTCACCATAAGTTTCTGGATCGAGTTTCTTACTTATTAGGTGGACCAGTATAGGGTCCCAGGTTGAAATATCGATTCCCAAGTTCTCTATGGCGTGTATATTCTCCATGGAGGTGTCATAGATTCGTTTAATATCGTGAGCCGTTTGTTTTTGCATAACAGACTGATTAAGAAACAGTTCAACATGTTTAGTGAAAAGTACTTGAGGATTATTGTACCTGTGGTTAAGGAGCTTCCAGGCAGTCTCGTAGTTCTCGGATGAAACATGTAGATGCTGTACCAAACGTTCAGGTTCGCCTTTCAACTTACTCTTTAAGTGCTGCATTTTTTGACAGTTAGTTAGCAGATGATTGTTGTGAATACTTTCGGAGTATAAGTCAAAGAATGTAGGCCATTTAGTATACATACCGCTAAACACGGGTACTTCAAGCTTTGGAGTAGCATTCTGTAGATGCGCTGTCGACGCTAACTTTTCATTCAGGGCCTTTTTGATGGTCCTGAATAATTCCTCGTAGTGAAAAAACTCCTCGTCGTAGCTGGGTTCCGATCCTTGCAAAATATTGTCGATTTGCAGGTGCAGCTCGTCGATGGTCTTCCATTTATTCTGGATGTTTTTCAGCTCATCTTCTAGCTCCCACTTGACCTTAATCTCATCTACCTTTATATGCCTAGTTGTGCGATCGAACGATCTGAAGTTAGTACGTTGCATGCTGAGTAGTTCGGCTGCTTGTTCTGTGCGTCTAGGCGCAGCAGTCGGTGAAGTTACCTGCACCAGTGGTGGTGCTGACACGCCAGGGGTGCTAGATTTCATCTGACCAGGTGTCGCAATAGGCGTACTTGGTGGGTTGATCTCATGCGCTTTCTCAGTTACCAAGTGCATTGAAGAGGATGCTATCTTCTGTCTGACGGACTCATAGTAAGTCCTGGCCCTTGCGAATTGACCTTCCCTAAAGTATGGGTTATCAGTATTTTCATAAGGAGTCAGCTTATCATTTACTATCTTAAAATCTGCCCAAAGTTTATCTAGCCTATCCAAACGTTTCTCTAAGTACTCACGAGTTTTACGGCTAGCGGAGTCCTTGGAGAAGTTGATCTCAATTTGCTTGATGCCAGCGAGAATTCCCTCCAAAGTTTGCATCAGATCCTCCATGTTGAAGTTAGTAATAGGTAGAAGGTAAGTAAAAAGACCTTACTTGGTGTCGGGATACTTAGTTGATCCTTTGTGGCCGACGAAGTAAGGAAGTCCGGGTCCCCAAGTTGTTGAATCCAAATCCTTGCAATCCAATAGAGCCCGCACTATTACACAACACTGCTACGTATATTACGAGTTAAGTAGTAGGATAACGTATAACGTAGTACGTTATAATGTTCGCAAAAGATCGCTTGTACCATTTGCCACCTAGTTGTGAGATGCATGTTATCCGGCTCGAAGAATGTAAGGGGTTCTACCCTAAGTTTAGTGAAGTGAGTAAAAGGGTGGAGAAATAACCAAACCCAATGAGTGCTAGTTTGCAACTACTGATTTAATCATAATTCAATTACACGTAAAATTATAAAGTAGGTTAAATAAATAAGTGGTAATAATGTTGAACATTGACCAAAGACAAATCGCTTACGCATAGCCTACACATTTTGTAGGTCACATAATTGTATGATGCTAATAGCTCATACACTTATCAATACCAAGGCATTCAAATTATGATCTTTTTGTAAATCTGATGGTGAGAATAGGTAATAGAGTATTACTTATTATAATATCTTTGATATTGACATTATAACATGGTTATAACTAACATACACAATTTCAAGATCAATGTAAAAGAAAATCGTTTAAAGGTAATGACAACAAAACTTACCAGATTCGTACAAAGGCTGTGCTCTGTGTCTCGTCTGCCGCTCGTGCCTCAAAGGCGCAGAAGGCGCAGGCTCAGGCGGCGACTCCGCCGACCCCTCAGGAGCACTCTCAGGGCTCCGTCTCGACACACCAGGCGCAGACAAATCAAAGTCTGTCGTCCTAGCCGACTCGTAGTCAGCCCTTCGCCGCGCCGACTCCGCGTCAAACTCCGGCCGTCTTCCCGAGTCACCGTCGAATTCCCTGTACCTCCTTCCTTCGTAGTCGTACGGCTTCCGACCGGTGTCAAAGTCTTGGGTACGGCGGGAATCGTAGCGCCATTTGGAGGAGTCTGGGGAACGTCGGGTCTCGCGGGAGCGGCGACTGCGCGGTGGAGAGCGGCGGGACGATGTGTCTCGTGGTGTGCAGTATGCTTCTAAGAATTCGACCTAGAACAAATGAGACAGTATGTTATTGAAAATTTAAAAAAAAATCACGATAATATCAGATTTTTTAGATGATAATTATAAGTATATTTTCTTCTATTTCAGAATTATTGTAGTGTAGTGAAATGATCTTTTTTATTGTTTATGATTCAAGATAAAGTTGCAAGGCCTAATATGGACAAGATGACATACCATGATGCTATTAGTTGAAAAAGAGCCCTTCATCACGAAGGTCGATTATGTGGCAGAGTAAAGTGGTAATAAAATGCAGCGGTCACCATATTCGGTGACCGTAACGGCCGGTTAGACGTCCTCTCCCCTCGATGGGGCGTCATTACCACGACCCGTTTGTGTTTATGGCAACGGATATAAAGAATATTATGAGATATTGTCCCAGAATCGAGGATACCATGAGGTGATAACATTTTGAGGGACGCTTTCGTGTCGAGACAAATTTTTACGATTTTTTTACACATTTTGACAATGGCATCGTCTTTTCTGAATTATTTAAATTCGAAACGCTGAATGGTTTCAGTGAAATCAATCCTCAACCCTCTTTTAATTGGTGGGTGTCTCGAAAATAATGAGTCGTCGAGAATTCGCATGTTTTATTCGAATCTGTTTATAAATAAGATGATATCTGTTTAACCCGAGGGTGGTTTCAGGCCATTAGAGGCAGTGATGAGTTCCCGCTTCCGCGCCTCAGGTCACGAAGGGTCTCACTCGAGTTCTCATTAAGGGTTAAATTAGTAAGACTCAGATAGATTTCAGTCACGCACGACGCTTATTTGCGAAAACCGATCCGTTTACTTACTCTAATTATAACAATAATAATATCTATTATTGCTAAAAGGACGATCTCGCCTTAGAGAAATATTAGTGAAAAGTCTCAAAATACAGTGTTGGTTGAAGAGATGAGGTAGACTCTTTCCCAGCAGTGGGATAATGTACTTAAAAAATGCCTATTATTCCTTATTTTGAATACAAAAACTTTTGCTCAACTGACGACAACTGTCTATAAAAGTCACTAGAACAAAAGAACATGAACCGGTTTCGCCTCGAGGGCAGTTCTTTAGAAACTTTTACTTTAGAAGGGTAGGCTGTAAGCTTCATCTGGCGCATTGTTTTACAATTCCTTGCTATGCATGAAAATTTATTTACATAATTAAACGGGGCTGCCATCCCCTTCTGATTTGCGATGTCTACAAAGATTTTTACCCGTTATTTGCATATTTTGATGCTTAATTAAAGGCTTGCTTTATAGGGCTCGCTAACAAATACGAGAAAAGACAGCATTTTTTGACATGAAACTTTTCACTTTTTCATATCATAAAGTGTTTAGTAATAAAAAAAGGGTAGTAATTAAACGAGCTTCTTTTTAATAGCATTATTCGCCTCAGAAAATATAACTTACCTTCTAAATTACTAAGTCGGCCACAACCAACGCGCGTCTGAATAATAGTATTTTAGCCACTAGTTATCTTCTATGTAAGCCACTGTAAATATAACTCAGCATGGTGGTTATTTTTTAGCATTTAAATTTGTGGCATGCATTCAAATAGCAAACTTCTAAAATATTAATATATGACACCAAAATAGTAATTCTTTTAGCTTCTAATTTTATAATTTAGCATGTTTAAAATGTAAGTCATCCTACATTAATCGATCGATAAATTTACCTAAAATTGTCATCAAATAGTATATTAAAGCCACTACTCATAACTTTATTTTCATAATAGTTTATGAGAATCATGTTAGTATTCATAAATTTTTTAAACACTTCATTTTGAATGAGAGCATTGTGTCTTCTCAAGCACAAGGCAGCATAGGGAATGTAACTGATTTCGATCTTGGTGGCTGATTACTTTTATTCCACATTTTATTGGCGCTTCGGCGGCCGCTACCGCGGCACGCTCGCTACGCTCGCTCGCCTCGCGAGTTGGTAGTCACTGTTCAAACCTAACCTAACCAACTGATTTCGATCTTGGTGGCTGATTACTTTTATTCCACATTTTATTGGCGCTTCGGCGGCCGCTGCCGCGGCACGCACTGATTTCGATCTTGGTGACCGATTACTTTTATTCCACATTTTATTGGCGCTTCGGCGGCCGCTGCCGCGGCACGCTCGCTACGCTCGCTCGCCTCGCGAGTTGGTAGTCACTGTTCAAACCTAACCTAACCAACTGATTTCGATCTTGGTGGCTGATTACTTTTATTCCACATTTTATTGGCGCTTCGGCGGCCGCTGCCGCGGCACGCACTGATTTCGATCTTGGTGACCGATTACTTTTATTCCACATTTTATTGGCGCTTCGGCGGCCGCTGCCGCGGCACGCTCGCTACGCTCGCTCGCCTCGCGCTTTAGTGGTCACTGTTCAAACCTAACCTAACCAACTGATTTCGATCTGGGTGGATACAACCTAAGTAATTTCTGCTACTATTATTACATATGAACTATAGAGGACAGACATAATAAAACACGTTATTTATAAACATCAATTTGTGTATAGAAATACAATCATTTATATCTCTCTGATTGGTGCAAATGGCCGGTTGCTGTCAGGTCGCGCACTCGCGCCAAATCGTACAGAGGCTATTTTCACGATAAAAGAATATGAAGTATTATTTTACATGTTAAGTTATAATTATTGATGTTGTCTATTGAAGCTTGAATATTTAATTTTTGAGGAGCTTGTATTGAAGCTGTAAAACGTAAAATGGTGATGAGTTGCAAATTCCGTGGCCGACTTAGTAAATTAGTGGGCAATGTATAAATCAGAAGGACAAGTAAAATTAATTGTTGATATTGACTTGACGCTTTCTTTAACATTTTTAGTTGGCGTTGTAAAGAAGATAAAGTAGTTTATTAGAGGCTATGTCAAATTCTCGATGCTTAGTTATTAAATAAGAAGTTTGGCCACGTGGCTAAAAAAAAATTCTGTGGCCGGTTTTATTATTTCTCATAAAAAAACTGGTTTTAATTATGACGTATAAAAATCCCTTTGAGATACTTATTAATTTTAAACCTTTGTATGATACAAAGGAATATTAATTTTGTAGAACATTGTTTACAACTTGAACAAACGAAAAAAGTTCCATTCATTTTATTCCGATTCAAATCAATGCTGCCATACCATCGGAGCGCGAGGGTTAACTTTGAAAGGGATCAAATTGAATTTTGCTCAAGCACACATGTTCGTCTGGCTATTCATCAATTGTATCGCATAATGGGGGAATAGTAGTCAACAGTCCACTTCCTGTGTGTTCGGATGCTCCGATTTATACATACTCTACATAGTCTATTTAGTATCAACTGTATTACGTTACCAATGCAACTACAATATCAACTCAATTGGTATAGATTGAAAAGCATGTACCAACGACGCAAGTATTCATTACGCTTATTATTGTATCAATTTATTCAACAAGGAAGGAAACTGAGCGAGACAAAAAGATAAATAACGGAATGACCTTGCATTGATCAATGCTGCGAACCAGGAAATTAAATCAATCATCTTCGAAAAGCAATAACTTGATCGTAAAAATGGTCAGAGAATTCCTAGAATAGGTTAGCTAATCGGATAAGTATTCAGGATCTAAGTTGTAGATTCGAATGCAAATCTTAATTATCGACGTCAACACAGCACGTATGTTTTGACGTCGTTAAACTTTGAGTCATCTTATCTTTACCTAAGTAGATATTTATACGAGCAGCTATGTGCTAAGAGAACAATATTTTCCATGAGATAAGATGAATAGTATCTTGTTATGTACAAGCTGTGGAATATTGCCTTATCCCATTGTTTTTATTTTAACGGCCTTAGAAATAACAATACTATCAAGTGAGAAATCTTTACAATTCTCAGCTACGGCGATAAGGTTGTCTATTCTTCGCACAAGCTTAAATTGTATCATTGCCAAAACGTCCCAGCAGCACAATGCCTCATTGTCTACAGCTCATTAAATCCATATGAAACTAAAATGTCGTCCAGATAAACAATTCCGGGTTCGCCCTATGAGTAATACGAGCAGTGAAAGATGTGGGACAAGTCGAAAGTTTCAGACGTTCGGGTGAGTCACCGGCCGGGCTTGGTGTACAAATATAAGAGACACGCCTCCTGGGATGGCTAAAATAGCACGCCGGTCGCGTGACTACGCCATGGTAATATGCGTTCCTTAGCTCTATGGAAATTTTCCATGGTACCCATAAATTAGGTGGGTCGATCGATACACGAAGAGCTGGGTGCTCGACCTACATGTATGTTACTAACGATTTCGACTTAGACAAGTTAACTCCAATTATCTATGCCTTACTCATTTAACCTACCTAACAGAGTATGAAACTAATATAACACAGTAACAAACTCTTACTTTTAATCTAGCAATGAAATGAGATAGTGAATACGAGTTAAATCAAAGTAGACGATGAATAACCATCCAGTTATGCAAAACGAGAACTCGACATCCTCAGACTGAAGATGGATATAGAGACAGTCATTAACAATTAGTTAAGCAGATGCGTTGCTTATGACTCACGCCTCGGGGACACACGCGCTTTGTTTACAATAACAATGATGACGTAAACAAAATTGCTCCATCTTATTCTTTACGCAAATAATTCATAAACAATTAATATAATTTTTTTTTGGTTAACCGTTAAAATCTATGGAAAAGTCCCTAAACACTAATCTTGTTCCTTCAATATCGTAAAGAGTAATTGTATAATACTAAATTTCTTACTGTAGCCACAGAAGATTCCATCGCCGACGAGTTGTCTTGTTCCAATCCTTTTGTATGAAGATAAAAGTAATAGGGTAAAGAAAAATAAAATTCAGTTTGAGGGAATTGCATTTTCAGCCGACAATTGGCACGGTCATGCCTACACCAAACACTGTCTGGTCACGTTCAGCAAACCAGAGACCGCAAACAGGTTCGCAACAGTATTAAACAGATTTTCTTTTTATCCTTTTCACTTTCATGGGCTTCTAGGTCTGATTTCCAATTATTCCCAGTCTATTGGCTCGAAGCCCTGAGTCTGTCATATGTCTAGTCGGTATTAATGTTTATTTTGGAGCAAGATGAGACGATTACATAATTGAATTTAGTTCAGTCTTTTATATCATCGAACTTGTCGTTTATATACATTGACGACCTCTGAGGGCTGTAGACGATTCATTAATCTATTAATTAATGTTTGTATTAAAAAAACACCTGGTTGTAGAGTTAGCTCGGGACTAAATGACGCTGTGTAAAAAATGTCCATGGATGGATAATTAGATATTTATTTACTATTCATTAAACAGCATGACTAAACAAGGAAATAAGCTTAATTACTAAATTATCAGTCCAAGTCTCCGGAAGGGCCGAGGGTCTTTAAGTACACCCTTACGAATATTTCAATGAAAGGAGCAATTATGGAGACATTATTTGAACACCTACTTGAAAAGGTCAACGTACTATAAATACGCAATGATAATTTATTGTTCTGGTTAGCCTATCTACAGCCAGAACATAGCAAAACAGAAAGTTATACCTACGCTTTAAATGATTATAATTATCAGCCTTTACAATTTCTGGAATAGTATGAAAAGAGCTGTTATGGCCATTTGTAGTGATAATAAAGAGTTACAAATCAAATTCTTTTCATCTTAAACTATTCGTCCGTTTAACTTTAGTTCTTTTGTAGCCATTCAGTTTTTTTTAAAAGACTGTTTGGTTTCTTTTAATCATTGATGATTTTTGTCCTAGCATTTATGTTTATTATTGTATTATTAGACATTAATGTGAATTATACATCGCAATAGGATTGCATTTTATAACTACCATAGGTAAATCATTTAGTATTCATTTTATTGTTTTAGATTAAAAATCTTACTAAAAGTTTATGACTTTGACCTGATTCGACCCGCGTGATACAAGCGATCACCTTTTAGCCAGGTTGCCACTGACCACTCGGCCACGAAGCCTATGACGCCGAAGACTAAACTATCAGTAAGATGATAGCATCATTGGATGTTCTTAGGGTATTCCAATATCTGCCAGTAGAAATTTTAGCAGGATCTGCAAATATTTGTCTCGAAAATGGTTTTGTGGTACCAAAGTAGGTAGGTACCTATCTATACTTGTTGGTAGGTACATATTCATAATACAGGATATCATAGTTTGTGGTTATGATTGAGGCTAGATTGAGCCTGCTGGTTATTTAATATTTATGACAACATGATCAATACAATAATGATATATATTTTCATTCTGTGTGGTCTGTTTTTAACTTTATTGTCGAGTTATTTATTGGGAATAAATAACATAAAAGATTGCGTCTGTCTGTACTGTCTGAGGCAAACTTTGCTTTCTGAACTTCTAACTGAGTTAAGTCAACCCTTGGGATAGATGGTCTTCTATGTAATCAATATTTATTTAAGTACTTCTTTTATAGACATTGAGAACTATTTATTTCTTTATATTACTTGCTGCCTCTACTTTTTCAGACATTAGAGAAATATTATTTTCTTCATTTTAAGTTAACCTGTCAATTAACGGCTAATTCTGTCTGATTCTGTCGAATTCCGAAAATTCGATTTAGTCCTTATTGTTATACTATTTATAAGTACCTACCTACACGTCGTTTCCTAGTTCATTGATCAGCTTTGACTTACTCATTGTTGTCCAATATGTTAGTTTACTGAAATATTGGTAAAACATGCTTGACGCAACTTCATTATCAATATCATTCATTAGTATCCTATAGCTTGCTATATTAGTAGGTTATGCAACGTTAAAGTGACAGTTCTAGTTCTATGTAAGTACAAAAGTATTTGAACAATGCAGTTAGCAACTCACCACATGCACAACCAGTATCCATTGGGCAATCTGCCGCATTTTTGATATCAACTTCTTGTTCGAAGGCATTTTCAATCAGTCATTAATCCAAATAGTCACAAACAAATCCAATAGTATTTTAAGATTCCACAAATAACACGGAACGATCACAAACTTTATTGAACGTTTCACTGTTGACACGCACACACATATAACTACAAACTAGACCTATACTTTCCCACAACTAGTTTCTTCACAATAAACGTCTTACGAGTACATACACAGTAAGTATATCTCCAATCGTTTGTAATTGTTTGACGTTTTGCAGTAAAACCTGCGATATAAACGCCTAGGACGATTTCTGTTGGATACTTTGACGAGTCCAACTGTAGACTGACAACACTACTCAAATGCTATACGCGAATGTGTAAAACGGTGACTCATCGCCCCGCATACTGTTTACCGAGGCTTGAGTCATCGCCGTGAAATTACACAAGACAGCGATGCAGCGCTGCGGCAAAAGAATACTAAACTGGACGCTTTCCGATACAAAAGCGCTAGAGCGCTTTGTTGCTAGCAACCGTCTCCATTAATACCTCGATTCCGCACGTGTCCCAACTTTGTGTTGGAGTAATATAAACTTTAACCCACTGTTATAAAGTACTAACTTTTCTCATTCGCTATTGGGTAACGAACGTAAACTTTCGCGTTTGGATTTCGATTCGGCTTGAAGTTATGTTAGATTACGCTCGACCGGTTTGACTAGGTCGAATGCCGTTTTGAGGTCGTTCGGCGATACGTTGAACTATCTAAGCGAAAGAAGGAATGGATCAGAGTTATTGGAAACCAGGATATTAGCTGAGCACGGAGAAATAATTAAAATAGATGCGAACTAGATTAGAAATAGTGCAAACGGTTTCGAAACTAACTCACACCCCGATACTGGCGGAACAAACGACACTGCCAACAATGAATTAGATTTACTGACCAATGGTTCTCTTGGCCTGGGCATTAAATCCAAGTGCAGTGGTGGGCCAGCAAGCGATAATGAAGTTAGCGGAATAGTAGATTGTGTTACTAAATACCGTGAGCTAAGTTTGGCCGTTTGGCATTTACATGGCGACCTTTTATGGTCATCGAGTTTTTGCGTAACTTGACGTGAGAATTAGGCGTAAATGTTTTAAATCTATCTGTCCGCGACCTTTAAACAAAACTAACAATAACCCCACTACGCAGAGCTTTACAATTAGGTAAAATGATATTTTGTATAAGATTGTGTTGTTCTATGTCTGTGGACGTTTTTCATTTGACAATAAAAATTTCATTAAAATGTGAGCGAAGTCGAGTAAGCAGTCTTTACGTGTAATTTCCAAATTGAATTCAAATTTTCGATAAAGCAAGTCATAGAATTCAGTTACTTACATAACAACATTACGTCAATGGTGTAATATAATATATTTAGTACATAATATCAATGACTTTGGAACCTCTTCAAATATGAGATCACTGCGTGCCTTTTGAAGGTCATATAAATACACTAGGTAATCTAAAGACGTGGGCAAACAAATACAAAACAAATGTCCTAATTGTCGTTTAAACAATGTAATGTTTATAAAACGAACTAAGGTTAAAGTTGTCGCTAGTCAAATTTTGAAACTTAAATAAAACTGTGTAAGACACAATGGTGAGGCGAGGTGATGGCAGCTAGAGGAAAGCCATACATAACTGAATGGTGAACGAGAGAAAGATACAAAAATGTTGGTCATCTGGCAGCAAAATGGGCAGACGACAGTAATAAAATAAAAGAAATAAGGTAGGCATATAGGCCTGGGTATGCATGAGCATAATATAGTGGGTGAAGTCGGGCTGTGGATGATGATGATAATGCTATGTTTATTTCATCGCATAATCCAAATATTAAGTCGAAAGATGTTCCTGGAGTAAGCAAGATGGGTTCATTTGTGGGCACATAATATTCGCCAGAGGAAATTTTCGATACTTATAATGCATTTTGACAACGGTGACAAAAAATACTTTTTAAATCTTCGTCAGTTAGACTTACTCATAACAATTACAAAAAAAAAATCATTAATCTTGGCGTGGTATTCCCCCATTTGAACGTTATCAATTAGTGCGAATGCTTGGATGATCTCAGCTCAAAGGTGAATGCACTGACGTAAATTTGTATTGATGACTTCACTCATCACAGTTTGAATAGATGACTGACAGCTATTTTCGGCATGACAAAGGGTGTTTGTAATTTATACGTTGTTTAACGGGATACTTGCATGGCTTCCTATGCTGTTACTTTTAGTATTGCTCTAATATAAAACAGACTTATTTTGTTAACGTCAACGTAAATGAAAAAGATTATCAAAATGATCTAGCTACCAACCAAACTAAAATTTTACTCTGTATTGTTTTTGATGATTACATTTTAGGACAATTTGTTGAAACATAAACAGTTCCATTCCTTCTCTGAATTCACACCTGGCGCCTGTTTAGAACGAAACCTACGTAGTCCATAAAAATCTGTTGAACTCTGCTAATTTAGGTAAGTAATACAGTTTTATATATTTTTTTGTATTATAGTGTTAATGTTTACTTAAACATTTGTAGCAGAATGAGTCATGACTGCTCTTGATTTAGGCAACATATGGTCTTACCTCGCGGCAATCAAATGACTCACATACGCAGGTGTTTTACGCATTTGACGTGCACTTTACGTTAAAGTATATTAATACTAAAAGGAAAATTGGGACCACACGTGACAGTTGGCTTGTAGATTAGCTTAGCGGTGTTTATGTTCTTCCGTTGCTGTACTTGCATTAGTCATTTTTCTAGAACTCTTCAGCATTTCCCTCACCGCTTTAAGCACAAAATCATGAAAATTAATCATTTAGTGGGTTCTACCATTTAATTTACTTAGCTTATTTTGTATACCTATTGATTATTAACAGTTATAAATGCATTCAGCATTTTGGATAGGTAATATTTATTGTGTTTTCTTTATTTTAAAACACATAGTTATTATAGATAATTTTTTACAAACTTTTATTTCCAACATCCACAGACAATTACAAATGTTTATAACTAAAAATATTAGTTAAATGGCATTAACTTAAACACCACTGAGATTAGTTAAGACTTAGATAGGACTATATAACTCAATTTGAAATCATATATCTTAAATGAATTTACCAGTGAAACTGTTGGAATACCTTATCCTATGTAGAAGTATGTTACTAACTTGCTATTTAATTTCCGGGAAACAGTAAAAACAAGATAATCATAATTCTGCCGTGCTGAGCTTAAACCGCAGTAATAGCAAAAACGCGGTTTTGAGAAAACGGCGTTTAAAGTTTAGATTTCATATAAAACAATCTCAAAGAAGATATTTGACAAAAAAATTAATGCAAAGTGAAAGGAAAATTTATAAACTATCATAAGATACAATAATACAATATAATTTCTTTAAAATAAAATAGTTATAGGCATTAATTGATTTTAGCCCCTATTACTGCAAACATTTTTTTCAAGAATTCTGAACAAAAACTTACTAAAATGCAGTAAAATCTCCTATTACTGCATTTTGGATCACTTTTTTTGTCATTTTACTATTTAAAGTGCAGTATTCATGTGATAATACTTCATTTTAATGCGGTTTTCTATAGGAAAATTCTAAAGTTTCTCGCTTGCAGTAAAATAAAAACTAGCATTAATTTAAAAAAATGTTTATTCTCTCTTAGAACTGCTATTAAAACATAGTTTTTAGAATAACTATAGGAATAAGAACTCATAAATATTTAATTACCTAGTTTTTTGATAATCTCAGCATTAATGATTGCGACTTCATCTAAAATAAAGTTTCATAATCTTCTACATTTTCTCATTTAAATCATTATTTATGACAATGAATAAAAAAAAGATTAAGATTAGATTTTAAAAGAGAAATGAAAGGCTTTTTGTATGATTTTATATTAAAGTTATTGAAATAAAATAAATTTTAATCACGGCTGCACTCACTAAGTTAGACAAATTCTTACAGATATTTATTATAGGATACAAATACCCTGAGGTAGGTAGGTGCTAATAAAAAATGACTGTCTTTTTGACTAACATAACTAGTTATTAATGCTTCATATTAATTAAACTTAGTCATATTATTATGTAAGTTACACTTTTTTACACAAACACCATTGTTAAATTATACCTTGGTATTCATTAAGTCAGATTTTCATGTTTAACTATTTGTATTGTCATCGATCATTAATAAGTGTGCAGTATGCAAAGTTTTAATTTAATCTGGAACTTTCGAGGCATCATTCACATATGGGTCATGGGCACTGAACGCGTTAAATTATTGATTGTCTTTACTGAAGAACTGTGTCGTTTGGCGATGTTTTTCGCAGTATTTTGCGAGCCAGTCTTATTTATTTCGTAAGGTTACTTACTAAAACGCAGTATTAAGGGAATATTACTTCACTTTACGTAAATGAGCTAACATAAATCAGTTACATAAAACTAACTAACATGCAGTAAAATGTATCAATATTGTGAATACTTTGGTTTTTGCCTTATAACTTTAAGCACCAATACCTACTAAACTGCAGTATTATTTGTTAAAACTGCGTTTTACTTGGTATGGGTACAGGCATTTATAAATCATTTACCAGTTAGACTGCAGTATACTGTGTGTAATACTGCAGTTTAATTGGGAATACAAGTAAAAAATAATATTTTTACAGATTGCAGTAAAATCAACTTGTATGGAGTGAAATAATACTGCATTTTAATTAGTTTTATCTTTTAATCTTCTAGATCAAATAACCACCTAAAGTACGACAAAATGTTATGTAATACTGCACTTTAGTAAGGAAACACATCAAAATCTCGTGCAGTATTATTTTTACTGCGGTTTAGCTGGGAAACATTGTAAAATTTGCGTGAATTTGTTGCAGTTTTGACTTTCCTTCTTCCTTAAAAACATAAAATAAAATACTTCCATACCGTTTTACGAAAAAAAGAATAGTTTGGTATGTAGGTATTGAAATGAGGTATCAAGCTGTGTATTTATCTCAAAACCGACCAAAAGCCTGTTACTGCGGTTTAAGCTCAGCACGGCAGAATTAGCCAACCGGGACAGGGGCAAGTGTGAACCCCTAAAATTACTGGAACACTATAAAAACATGCGTCACCTGTTGTGACAGCTGGAACATTATGGGAATTTATATGAACGTTTCTTTTACCCGTGACGAAACGGAAATGCTGTATGCATTAGGGGCTTGATGTCTGATGAAACTTGAACAGTTCATAACATTTTTATTGACTTAAGCTTATTGCACTGACTTATGTAGCTCTTATGAAGTGTGGGAACCCAGGCATGATGTAAAACTAACGTAAAAGTTGAGTACTTCTTCAGTTGCCAAAAATATAGATACCTATAAATAGGTCGCGCCACGTAAAAAGAGCGCTGAGGGAAAGTAGCGGGGGTATGTTTTCGCGTGTGTTCACTCGCTGACGAACCAATAGCACTCGCTTAATCAACGGTATGAAGTGCGCCGCGTTACCTCTCCACCAATCATCGACTACTGCGCAGTTTGACAGCCAGCGCTCTTTTTACCTGGCGCGACCTATACTAGTGATTTCAATAAATAAAATTATGTTTTACAATCTACCTTGCTCTGAATAAGATTGTGATCTTCACAGAATTTTTGATTTAAATTTGTAGCATATAATTTAGATCTTATATTTTATTTACAAGATGGATTCTTTAAGCTATAGTTAGATACTTAACGGAGCTGCTCTGCAGCAAAGAGCATGTAATAGTGTCGGCCTTATGCACATAAAAGACATTGTCAATACGTGAGCGGTTTATATAACACAGTGGGTTTCCTAACAAAACTTTCCTTCACCGTTTTGAGCCGCGCTCGGAAGTCTTTTAATAATAAGCACTGTTATTGGCATCAGGACATCAAATAAAATACATTTTAAAAGTTTACAAATGTGCGGTAGGTCTTTCAGATTTTTAGTTAGCCAAATCAGTTTAAAGCATGTTACATAATGTATAAGTAAAGAGAAACTCAAATTGAAAGATCGGATCACGTTCGATCGAACGATAAACTTGAGCTAAGTTTAAACTTATCTGGAAAGTTACTCATGCAAACTCATCCTGACGTCACTCTTTTTGGAAACAAGCACAAGTTCACACCTTGCATACTAAAGTAAGTCTTTTACAATACACGACATTGTCATTTACGCTTCAATTCAGTAAACGCTTTTGAAATGTGTCTAGATCACAGCCTGTAGCCATGTGATAAATGTTTTGTTTCTATTAGAATAGAATAGTTTATTATTATCACACAAACATTTTACAAAGCAAATAGGTACAATTAGATATGACAATAAAATGTATGAGCTTGAGCTTTGCTTACTTATAGATATTATGTGCGCTGAGAGCCGGACTAGATTTTCTGTATCCCGGCTCCGAGCGCCCCCTACGGACACTAGATGGAAATATTAGTAGTAAATATAATATATATATTTAATTATAATATAAGTAAACCCTGGAATTGTTAACTCAGAACTGTTAAAAGGTTCTCTGTATCATCATAAGACAGTTCCTGAATCCACATTTTGATTGTGTTGCGACAGTTATTATAATTCAGTGTGTGTATAGACAATGATTTATTTAATTTGTTGTATAGATGGATTGCCAGAAAGTCGAATTGGTGTTTCATAAATTCTGTCCTAAGAGAACTAGTCTGCATTCTGTGTCTTCTGCGTGTGTGTGAAGGATGTAGCGGAATTTTTTTATTATTTTTCTATCATCGCTATTCCTCTGATTTGACATTTTCTGATCGCTCGAGTTTTCGTCATCAAATGTCAATTCCCATACATATTTTTCGCTTCTACTTTAAAGTTTAAAGCTATTAATTTAAATTGTAAATTTACCTTCGCCAGGAGCATGTATTTGCTAATTACAAAAATCTGGTGTTTAGTAAATTTTGTCACTTAAAAAAGCAAAAACCGCTTTAAATCAATGCAAAAAACGTCATTTATTTTGATGAAATTATTAGATAATTAAATTATAACAGCGAGTGATCATAATTTATGAAGCATATTGGATCAACAGAATCACCGTGAAAAGTCAGAGCATGTCATTACTTTTACATTATTTTTTGTCTAATATCGGGTAGGTAATGTAAATGAGTTTTTACCGTCATCATGACGTAAGAAGGAAGGAGCTTTTATGACGCATAAAATTCCATTTATGAACCTGATTCTTTATGCTGAGCGATGCTTTTTATTTTATTTTTATTCTGTAGTTGAATTTAAATAATTCAATAGTAACTTTAACATTTATATTAGGGAACTCATTGGCTAATCAAAAATACCCTTTAACCGATGTCAAAATAGGAGGAGGTTCTATGTTTCACTGTATTTTTTAATATGTATGTTTAAAGATTTCTCCGTCAATAGTGGACCAATTTAAAAAAATATTTTTTTGTTTGAAAGATTACACTCCCAAAGTGGTCCCATACATTTTTTCTGAGGTTCTTCAGAGCTATGAACAGAAATGCATTTTTTTATCCGTCAAAAGTGAACTGATTTGAATAATTATTTCTATGTTTGAAAGAGTATAACCTCGAGATAGTTCCATAAAAAAATGAAGATCTGATGAGGATCTTCGGAGCTCTGAACAGAAATGTAGCTCGAGAATGCAGGAAATTTCTCTATTCTAACGAAATTAAAATCGGTTTAATAAAAAAAATAATTTTGGCACTTGTTAAAATGTCGTAAGTCTAATAAGTTCGTATGAGCAAGTGACCAACTTAATGTGAACATTATTGTTTGATGCTTATTTAATTTTACTCGTAATTGTAGTTTCAAATATGCTTTGGCTACACAGGAGCATAACTCAAAACACGATTACTAGACAATGAGTCGACTTAGAATAGTGTCATTGGTGTTTCTCATAACGCTAACCACAACACTAGCCTACAATGACACACCCTTATTGCGGTATGACGTGTCAAAAATAGGGATGTACTTGCATCCTGACTCATGTCCTGAGTCAATCACAATTTGCCCTTGTTACAGCTGATTATAAAAAGCAGCTAAATCATTACACATTTTTTTCTAAACCTATAATGTGTCCTACTGCTGGGCAAAGGTATCCCTCATTTCTTAATATTTTAAAATTGAGATCATCATCATCATCCGCAGCCCGATCTCTCCCACTGCTGGGTGTAGGCCTCCCTTCGTTCTTGCCATTTCTCCCGGTCTTGCGCTTGCCTAAAATTGAGATACGTATAATTAATTTATAGTTATAAAATTATATTCAAACTAAGAATTAAAGATCTAACCGGAGATGCGAGATTATACTAGTTAGCTATAAAATTTATAGAGAAAATATAAAGATTCCAAGAGACCACATAATCACTTGAATACTGAATAGTATTTTATCTGTAGCCAAGAACAATACATTTGGTACGAAATCAAAAACTTGTTCAAAGTCAGCCAAGAGGAGAAAATTACGAATAACAGGCATTCTACATTTAAAGCTTGTTATTTTTAATAATACATTATATATGCTGCAAGACCAGAACCGATATAAGATTAAGAAGGAAAGAAAATTCTTCTATAAATGTTTACTTTGTTGCAAAATAAAAATAAAAAAACATATATTTCAGTAAGACCAAGGATCATTTTCAAAACGTCTTACATGCTAGGTGATTCTATTGCCTTTTCCAAGATCTAACAGACCCCTTGGCATAATAACCGAAATAGAAATGTAAAAATCGTTTGCATAGAATGAATCAGTTGTTAGCGATATCCTTTGGCCCTGACTCAATCGACGCCCTTGTTTAAACGAATGATTAATGCCAGTAATTTATACGTATCATTGATCAATTAGCATAACTATGAATGATTTTATTGTATCATTAAAATTTTACACAGATGACCGTGATTGAGTGTACGTTACTTTAAACAAATCGATGAGGATAGTCATCGACTAATGATTTAACATGTCATTATTGATATTTAGGCCATACGTGTGGTTTGATGATGTATTTTATGCACCTAAATCGTTATTGTGAGTCTTGGCTGTCCTTTTTAAGTATAGGTAACTTTAGAATAGAATAGAGTAGAACATATCTTTAATGAAAAAAATACTTACATAACAAGTAAAAACAGTTTCAGTAAAAAATAAAATAAAATAATGGGCGGCCTTATCGCGGCTTTAGTCAGGGACAAAGTAAAAAATTATAATAAACGTAACATAATAAACAGTAGGTTCTCAAGGATCATACACTAACCAGCTAGGTGATTCTACTGCCTGTTCCACCGTGATACACCAAGATAAGAATCAGGCCTAACACAAGGTGTGGGCCTAGCTTTTATTAACGGTGATCCCTAAACAATCCAAAATGGTCAAGTTCCAGCCAGTCATACAAAGTAAGGCTCGTTAAAATAAGTTATAGTACACGTTGCGGGGTGTCAATTAAAGTTTAAAATGAACACCTCAGAAATTTCGCACATACGAGTAACTAGGTACCTACTCCACCAAAAAAAACAAAACCTATTCTGCTGTTTTGCCTAGTCTAGTGGTTTTTCCAAGTCTTGTTTTAGGTACTTGTTTTTACAGAAATCATGATCAATGATCATCATGCATCAAGCGACGTCCACGATGTTTTGAAATTCATCTAAGTAATTAAAAGACTAAAAATACATGATATTAATTTCCGATTCCCCGAATCGAAAAATCCACTACTAGTCATACAGTACCTAGCTTTTATTGATAAAGTGAAGTATATTTTTGTTATCGATAAAGGTCAGTTATTAATTTTATAGTCGCAAAACCCAAATGTTAATCGTATGATTCAAATTGAAGAAATTTTAATTACCTTTAATTACTTTTATGATAAAGATGATGAGTCAGGAGACCTCTGAAATGCGGCATACGATAACTGTGGCACTTAGGTACGTGGCTTAGTTTATGCCGGTAGTTAATTTAGATCACCAATTTGAGCTGAAAATGATTATTAAAGTCAAGTTAATAAATAAATAATAGTTAATAAATATTTATTAAGAAGATTCTACTCTCGTAGATTGACACCGAAATCTCAATCTTATATATTTTTAGAAAATAATTATTTTCAATTTTATTTTATTTGTACGAAGTCAAAGCTTTTAAATACAGCTGATGAATGAAAAGCCTTTCAAGTTATGAAACTTCTAAAATGCTTAGAGATCATAATGATAACTGTTTAATATTTGTTCATTTCATTAAATTTATCTTAGTTTACGCTTTTGACTTCCAAGTGGTTCACGGATTATTTGAAATTGTAATGTTAATTTTGTGTTCACTTTAAGCAACCCGGAACTTTCCTCTTAACCCATAATAAAGCATGCCCCGCTAAGCACAGACAGTGACTCATACTTTCTAATCAAATGCTTAGTTAAGCCGGTTTCTTTGCAACCATTTCACATGACAGTTCAATTTGCAAATACTGCTTGATACTTACGAGACATGCCCGGGGCTATGGCCCACGCTTATTGGTTTCATACATGTTTCATAGTATAAAAACAACTGAGATTTAATATAAACAAAACATTAATCGTTATATAAAATATAAAAAAACAAAACAAAAACAAACAACAAAGGCAACTTATATATTCAGACGAAAAACAATAGCTTAACTCAAAAAAAATTTTGCTACCGAGCAAACATTTGCAGATCGATAAAAATAGTGGAAGTAAAGACACAAAAGGCACCAAAAATCCTCATCACATACAAAGAATGAAGATGACTAAGTGTACTAAAAACAAGGAGTAAACTCCTTGTCGGTTAAAACCGGACGTCACAAAATGTCAGTCATAATTAACCAGTAATTACCGCAGAGGGGTTTTACTTCGTCAACTTCATTGAGGAAGGTCCAGTCAAGAAAGTCAGTGAGATATGAGTCATCTCAGCTTATGATAAAAAGTACAGAAGGTATAACAATTAATAGCTTGAAGTTAAATGGCTTGTAAAATAACTGATAGAATCATTTTTGTTTTGTATTTTCAGATCTTAGTTACTTCAAAATAATACCAAAGTTCTGCTGTTACATTTTTTGAGACTTGTAAATTGATCTCAAATTACCTGTTACAAGATAATTTTGTATTTACAGTAATTAATTAAACAGTTAAATAAATAGACAAATGAAAGGCGGAGTGCTGGTTGTAATGCACTAAACAATTTTAAAGTTTTATTTGTCATACCTACTTACAACCAGGTTTGTGAAGATGTATCAACAATAAAATTGCGACATGTCATATTACTTAAACAAACATTCCTCATACAGATCTGAGTCATGAAACTTAAAAAGGATGCTTAAGTCGACCAAGCGATTCAGCTGACCGAGTAACGAACCCAAAGATACAATCATCGAGTTGAATGACTCATGAGTCATTCTTTCACAACACTACGTTCTTGAAAGGTCATGTGATACTGGTTCATTGATTTTTTCATCGTGGGCGCTCTTTGGTGGGAGAAATTGCGAAGCTTATGAGATGGAAGGCAAGCTTGTAGTGAAATGAGATAAGGCTTCTCAGGATTCTTTTAAACAAAAGTTTTACTAAAATATGAAAGTATCTTTTACCTATACATATTTTACGGGAAGTTCCTAATTTATTGAGTTACGTAAGACCTTGGGATTATTCTCAAGACAACAATACAATGGCTATTACAGATACAGATTCGATGTACAATGTTTTTAATGGTTTTAACACAAAATTGTACAAACTTTAACAATAATTCGCCAAACGGAACTTAGAAAAATAAGTATGAACCCACACAAAACATCATAATCATAATTCCCAAAAATAGTTAACACAAGCTGACTCAAATAACTACTTTCCAGGTACCTTACTGGTTAAAAAGTAGTTATTTCAGGTCATAAACTATGTATATTCCAAGTTTCAACGAAATCTGTTAAGTAGCGAGTAGCTCTCGTGTGAAAGAATAACAAATATCCATCTATACATCTATCAAAACTTTCGCGTTTATAATATTAATAGGATTTGCCCAGGTGTTTAGACACTCTACATTTTTAACACATTTAAAGAAACAATAAAATAATAAAAAAAAAACGATTTATCGTATCTTTACGAGTAAGGATACTTTTTCAACGTATGGTTTTATCTGTGAAGAGAAGATTTGTCTCCTTTTCTACACCGTGCGAAGCCGGAGCGGGCAGATAACGTATTAAAGCTATCAAATTACGCAAATACTACTTGAGAACACTTTATATTAATTCTACTTGATAATGTTATATGTATTTGATAAAAACAATCTATCATATCAGAATGATTGAGATAAAATATGAGTCAACACAAGTCCTTTGTTTCCAAAGGTTAAACAACCGTACTCGTAGCTCATACTATTGTAAATAGTGCCCTTTACTTTTTATAGTTTTGATTCTAAAGTATAAGAAGTAAGAATTAGAATAATAGAAAAATTAGTAATAATTCGAATGGTTATTTATTTTTTAGCTTGCATCGTAAAGGATCTTTCATCATCGAATCTTTTTTTCACATAGGATGTGTGATTTAGTAATTGTAAAGTAATGTTCAAAAACATAAAGTAAAAATTTCAAGACCCACACAAATGAAACATTATAGCTAAAACACTTTTGAATAAGACACCTTTCGAACAAAAAACTGAATTAAAATCAGTTCATGCCACAGACACTACACACTACGAACTTATAACACCCGTATAAAACATCATTTTATCACGCTTAAAGACCTCTAAATGCTGTTTTACGAATACAATGATAACTTCTCCAAAGATATTAAGAATCACCAATCTCTAAATATTTTATTGTATATTTACGCCTTCCATATTATTATTATTTTTGATGTCACCATTAAATGGTTTCACATTGCAGTTTCAAAACACATGTCAAGTTTTGTAATGTTTCAATTTATGTTCTGTGATGTCGTCAACGTGTCTACCATATGTGTTTGATTACTATATTTACTAATACTTTTTTGCAAAGGAAAATACAAACTGCATTATTTAATTGCTAAATGAGCAAAATGTGTTATGAACTTGTGTTTGTTAATAAGGCAGTCTAAATAAAAAGGTTTTCCTCTTTTGTACTACTACTAGCGCGTTGTGACGTGCAAACTTCACGCGAAAACTTCTGAACGGTTTTGGCTGAAACTTGGAATATAAATAGTTTAAGATCTGGAATAACACATAGGGTAATTTTTACCTAGGTACCATGTGAGCAAAGCCGCTAACTTGTAATTAACATAAATGCGTTGGAAATCCCTTTTTAAGTAAAATTAAGTACCTTAGGAGCAGATATCTCGTGGAAAGAGCTAGGTCTCGGAGCTGGGCCTGCGTTCACGCAGTCTACTGGCACGCTGTAGTCTGCACAAAGGGCAGCCTGGAAAAAAAAAGTTTCTATTAAGAAAATAGATAGACGGTTATTTAGAGAACCATTATTGTGTATCTATACTTATAGTTATAATATTATAAAGAGGTAAAGTTGGTTTGTTAGTAATCTCCGAAACTACTCATCCGATTTAAAAAAATCTTTCACCGATGCGTAGCATGGACTTTCCGAATGAACATAGGCTATATTTTATCAAGGTAGGTACCACGTGAGCGAAGCCACGGGCAAGTAAGCTAGTAATTAACGAATACAGTGGAACATGGAACCTCTTACTTGTTTGATATCTGTTAATAATAATTAATTATATCAATAATTTTTGTTAATCGTCGAGATAAAAATCTACACTACTACTTTATTAATTAGCCACCTCATTTAATCTCTTTCTTGTTATATCTAATGTCTGTGGAATAAAAGTAATTTTTCCGATGTCCATTCACAAATTAGAAGCTTTCAAGTCTGTCTTTTAAGATTTTTTTAAAGCCTAACATAGTTTTTGTGTGACCTCGGATGATACTGGAATTTTATTATAATATATCAAGGATTTGTTTAATCGTAATATATATTTTTTATGTCATTGTGATTAAAAAAAAAGATATGGTAACGGACACGGTATCAGTAATATATTAGTCACACTAATGAGTCATTTCTGCAATCGAAAACAAAAAAAAAAGATTTTTATTCAATAAGATTCTTATTTTAATACGTCTTTAGTGCTAGTTAATTCTAGACCTTAGTTCACAAATATGAATAAAAAAATGAGGCATCATGCTATTTTACTCCACATTAAATGTAAATAACATGTGGCCAACTCCGGTGACGGCGTGTTTAGGCCGCCGAAAGGCCTCCGTCATGGTTTATGACACTTGTACGTATACCACACAACTACATACAAGTTGTGACCGCTCAGAACGTTGCTTTAACTTCAACAATCTAACAAGAACCTTGCAAGCTTTTCCACGAACACTTCATTTAATAAAACAATATATTTAAGAGATTGTTGATCCCACACTACGTAACGCCTGAAAAAAAAAACCATTTGAATTCCCAAGCAAATGCCAAATCACAAAGAGCACTATTTCAATTGAAGCAATTCTCATTGGAACTCGTCAATCTCTATAAATAAAGCAGTAGGGACTAAACGGCTAAACAGTCGATTCGATAAAGCCTTGGTTTTTCGAGTCAAAGCCGTTAGAATACGGATGGCGTAAAAATCCTTTAATAAAACAACTTTCTTTAACTTTTAAATAAGATCTAATTTTGAACTAACAAAAATGATGTCCTATAATGTTGTCATAGCAACTGCGTGCATCTAGCTAGTATGTTTGCAATACCAGACACATCACAGATCCCACATATTCGTAGTGCAGCCTCAGTTGATAAACTGTAACGAATTCAGTATCCACAAAGTTAAACTAAACCGAATTTTGGCACGGCATTTCGTTTTTGAAGAAATATATCAATCATTTTGTTACCATAACACAAGCAAGTAGCGCGATTTGACTATGAAACATCCATGGAAGTTATATCAAAGATATTAATCTGACTTGGCAAAGATTTTGCTCTTAATTAAAATTAAAACTCCGCAATGAACACCTACATAGGTTTTATTTATTATGATTGCTGATAGACAGACATATCTGACGGCCGCTCTTAGGCGGCAGCAGAAAACTTCAAGCCTCAAGAAAATCCATTACAGAAGTAACAAAAAGCAAACAAATCGGACCAACTTATCGCCAGAAACCAATAAACGCGTACGACGGCGAACGGCCGTAGAGAATTTCCCTCATTTGCAAGGAGGCTAAATTAATTGGGCGCAATTATCTTTTTGTTTTGCCCCCGGAATGAAACCTCTGGCTATTAATTATAAAGCTGCAAAGTGTTGCCAACTCAAAAGAAGGCCTTGTAATAAGCGGAGCGATGAGCGATATACAGCATGCATTATTGAATTAAAAATAAAAATTTAAAGAATTTAAAGTCTATAATCATAAGGATGATAGAGATCCACTCAGATCTTTAGACTTCAAGATCGTAATTGAAATTTTATGTAATTCACGTGGTACCCACGGGTCAAAAATGTTATTTATACAAGATTTTTCATAGAAAATTCAAAAAGATAAATCATTAAGGTTCATAAGTCTAACAAATGAACAATACATTTAAATTTTCATTAAAAATATTTTACTCAATGCAAAGTCAAGACATTGTTTGTCAGTTCTAAGTAGCTAAAGTAAACCTACCGTCACAAAACAATAAATTGAATGCAAATCAAAAATCAAACTCAAATTGGATTTAACCGAGTCGCAGCCTGAAATATGCCTACAATCCATTTGTAAAGCTAGAGGCGCTGAAAGTTTTTAATAAAACACGCCAATTTACGATCTCGGAAATTTCTTCGGCAATAGTTTCGCGAAAGACATGGTATTGTGATGTCTGGGCGAAATCTTTTAGCCTCACAGTACAGTTTTAATTAATTTTACGATATTTCTTGTAAAGAACCATGTTTTATTTATTATTTGTACATAATAATGTATCTACAAATAAAACTTTGAATCACATAAATAGACAAAAGCAAAATGATCCAAGTTCTAAATTTTTTAACTCAATTTAAAAATACTAAGTAAGTACCTGTTGTATTGTTTTAAAATAGTTGACATAGAACGCGCATTGTTCAAACATTGATCAGTGTTTCCCGCCACCATGAAATTCAGGCTGGAAATTTCATATAGGATAACGACAGGGGTCGTTAGGTTGTCTGTACATAGAATATTATGGTGATAGGCGAATAGTTTTGTTATTGAGTTATGCAGACGGCTTCTGTTATGGCTGCTGTATTGAAATAGATATCATAGATTTAGGTATTTCAGAAAGGGTGGCTTGAAGACAAATATTTTGACGAAGACATTCAAACAAAAGATATTTTCAATATTTTAATGCTTTTGAATTTTTTTTCAAGGCTCTCGGTAACCCTACTTCTTATTTTGAACGTGAAGTCCTTTTTGATGATGATGTCATATTCCTTTTAATATTCCGTACACTGAACAACTCGATTTGCGGTTTGCTACTTACTATATTTGTACAGGGAAAATTATCAACCACAATTTACGACTGGTTTAACTTTTTACTCATGTAATAAAACTGCTCCTGAAAATTTACGCACATAAAGTGAGCTACGAGCTTCAAAACAAGCTATCTTATTTATTTACCTACAGATAAAAATTTGGAGCATCTTTTCTTATTTCATTTATTTAACCTTATTGACTAGGTACATATAAAACTATTTTGAAGGCAAAAGACTAGAATTATAATATAACATTTTTGAAAAGCAAAACTAGTTGGGATAAAAGAAGGTTACGCAGACAATATCTTACGTTTCCCTCCCATCCACTTATATCTTCCTCATAAAACTCAGGAAACTTCTCTACCCACCCCAACAATCAGATTATCATAAGGCGCGGCCCACTGGACCGCACAGATAAAATTGTCAACAACAAAGGGAGGCTAAATTAGCCTTTTGTTGTAGCTAATGATTTTAAACTGCCCACAGATCCATGACGGCAGACAAAAGGAATTATACAGGAATATAAATCAGTTAAGTGCTTTGGGATGACACAGCTGATAGAACGTTTTGATATAAGATATCAAACGTTGAGGCCTAGAGAACAAACACTTAGGAAATGATAATGTAATTGTTTAGGTTAATGTAATGACGTCTTGTTTATTGAATACAATTGAAAATTAACATATATTTTACCGACCTTAAATTGACGCACTTAAAATGTGAGTAGTATAGAAACACATTTTATTTCATAACCACTTATTTTCCTCTGAAATAAGTGTGAAATCATATCAAATTACCCGTAGAGGAAAACTGCCAATTCAGAATAACTGCATTTGGGACACAATACCCTGCAATTGGTGCGAATAGTGAATTCAGTCCCAAGTTTCCGACGGAAATGCAGCGAAAACCCGTCGAATAAAAAGCATTTATTACGGAGAGTCTCAACCAGAGCACCCACAAATCCAGACTGCAACTGAAAGTTCTGATTTATTAACCTCTGTATAAACTCAATGGTGTGAAATTAACGATAAAGATTAGTCCTCATGAATATTAATTTAGTTCAGTTTCTGATCGGAACTGACTTGTGCAGATAATGGCGAGTCAATGGCTTTCAACCCCAACGAGGGGAGATATCTAGTGACATTGTGAATCATTTGATAAAAGTTGAAAACCTCTGATTTGTATGTTTTTTTTTTATTATTTTTGATAACTAAATGATAACATAAAATAGTTGATTTGGCAGACGTCCTAGTTGGAATTAAAACATTATGTAAGCAAAACAAATATTAAAAAATATTATAAGAGTCAACATTTATGATTGCGTTGTTCATTTGAGGATCACCATTTTTTTAGAAGAAGTTTAACAGGTAATTATAAAAGTAATCTTGACGTCTCAAAAAAAATTGGACAAGACGTTTAAGAAGATAATAATTACGAACAGATGTGCAACACAATTTTTAACATGTAGATTGCGCAATAAGCTGCTAAAACTTGCTAAGGAAGGCCGAAGAAGAAGTGGATAGAGTGTGAAAGAGGATATGAATGTAAGAAGAGTGAGTTCAGAGTGACGAGTGATAGAGGAGAGTGGAAAAGAAAAAAAAGTTGTGCCGACCCCAATTAGCGTGGAATAAGGGCAGGAGAATCATGATGACACTAGTACTCAATTGTACAGACTAATTGACAAGTAACATAAAATAAAATGACACCAGATGAAAAATGAAAAATGTAAAATTCAATAGCCAACAAACCAATATTTTATTCGTAAACAAAAAATAATGATTTACACACACCAAAACTAAAAGGTTTTGTTTGTTCGTTTCATTGTTCAATATATTAAAATAATAAAATAAAAAATGAAATTATATAGAAACTCAGACTGAATATCCATCGAGCTACTGAATGGAATGAAAGAACCTGATATAAAATATTAGAGAAAATGAGACTAGTCTAGTGTCGTCTGCGATCTGTAGAAGGCGTAAGATTGCGAATATTGAAATTCTATTTTCAAAAAAGATTCAGGTTGTAATATTGATTATTTTGTAGAAAATTCGCTTTGATCATCAAGTATTTAAAAATTCAAGTTAAAAACATGCAAACATTTATAAAAACCTTTGGAGCAAAAGTAAAAGAACCAGCAATAAAATTGATTCTGATTTTTAAGATTTTGAATCATAGTCTTACATTTCTTACATGAAACAAAGCAAGGCTTTTTGTTTTAAAATCTTTTAAATTTAATAATTTTGCAGTCGACTAGTTCCTAAGTTATTACACTTAGGTACAAAAAGGTGCAACTTGTACCTGAACAATCCGACTGCACTAATGTAACACAACAATAGGTTTTACTTTAATCAAAGCTAGTAAGAAAGTACAGATCTTTAAATCATCTAAGCATATCTATTCTTATCTCAATAAACCACAGTAAACTAAAGTTTATTATTATTTATTTCATTTAAGTACAAAAACGTAAAACTTGTTTCTGAATGTATAAAAAACCTCCAAGCGACCAATTAAATATAACACTGCAATCAGTTCAACTTTTAAAAAAACTGTTAAGTAAACTACAGGCCTTCAAGTCATCTAGGTATATCTATTCTATCTGAATAAACCACAGTAATCTGAGGAACGGCAAATGTCAACGCTCCAGTCTCGCCACAAAGGATTTGTCAGGGACCTGCAGATCAACCGGGTTGGATAGCCGGTGCAGATTACAATGTCATATGCTGATTTACTGTTGGCGTTTTCGTCGCATCTGTGTAGGTGTTTGCTCAAAGCTAAGTTGTTTATGTCAGAAAGTAAATTATTGAAGGTATTTTACTTTTACTTTCATTAATGAAATGGAATTCACTTTTTTTTTGTAATAAACCTACTAATAAAGAACCTTATTTTTCGCCTGACTATTTTTCCGCGATCCAAAATGTCTTTGCATTTCCTACGTATCACAATCATTATTATTGTATGTGGTCTAGAAAATATTTCTTTTTAGTGATCGTTTAGAATCTGTGCTGCCAGGGATTATTTATGTTATATTTTCAGTTTGAATAACAGATAAATTAAAATATAACTATTATTAATTGATTAATTTAAATTATAAAATATCTTATTCTGTTAACACCAAATTAGCAATGTTCTAAATCACTGCATAACTACTTACGTACATACTTCTCACAAACCCGTCACTACACTACTAGCACATAGGAGCACAAGAAATTCATACTATATACGTAGTATAGGTATATATAATATATTATATATATAATACGTAGGTATATTATATAATACATACTTACTCCCTAAACCACATGTTCTAGTCGGACATCGCTGAAATACTAGACGGCCTGAAATTTAATTAACTAACCCTGCATGAACCCTTCACCGGGATTGCTGCGGTGATTTAGATTGCAATTGTGATCCAAATAGCTCATTATCACTATACATCCCTAAGCTTCCTCCATTACATTCTATGTTAATTAAATCACACCTGTCGCCACAATATATCTTAATTTATATCACTAAAATACATAAGTACACGTATTTACAATTTTCAGAAATCGTTGAGAATTCAATCTTACCGTAGTTTCATTGAAATATTTGGTTTTAACAAAAGCGTTCGACCTCATTACTTCACTGGTTTTACTAAACTACTAATTTAAGACACTCAGAAAATTAATTAAGCTCTAAATTCCTAGGTATTTAGTAAGTTAGATACCTAAAATACCTATAACTAATTAAAACCACGTGCCGGCACCGTGTAAGTTTCGCAGCCAGACTATGAAAGGGCGGTTTTGCTACAAGGCACTGCTTTAGTCCCACATCTATAAAGTTAATTAAAGTCAGCTAAAATATAAGATTCGCATAGCTTTAGAAGCTGGTACCTAGTTCTTTTTTAAATAAGAACAGCATCAAAGCGTTTATTCTAACATAACCTAGATAAATTTATACTGTACAGTTTTTTAAAACCGCGGTAAAAAATGTGACTGAATTATGAAGATAAAATAATAATTTTATATTTTTTCATAGTTCCGTTTGACTTTATTAGAGTGATACGTGAATTTTAGTTCTGTGGATTTATTATTACTTAATGAGAAACTGTTCCAAGTTCACAAGATTACTTAGAAGATTCTCAGAAAGTTTCGTAATAACATATTTTAGGAGTTGCTAAAAGTATCGGAATGGACACCAATAAAATGTTTAAGTAAAAGTTTACACAGTTTAAGTGAAAAGTTTTGGAAAACGTATTGAAGCTTAGCAAGATCTCGTATACAAACACCTCTCCAAATTTTTTCTACATTTTACAAAAGAGAATATTTCTCAAATTGGCAAATAAGAACAAAGGCAAGAGAAAGAAGTTTCATAAGGAGTTATAATTTTTAAGAATATTTTCCTGGATGACTTTACAACATTATTTTTACATCAAGATCTATTATTTTTTATAGCTGGTAAAACATTATCACTATGTTGCATTCGAACCAAAACCAAATGCCGGATTATCTCATTAATGCCTCAATAATTTCGGATCACTCACGCGATAAGATACGATTGGACACACTTAATATCCTTAGGCATGTCAAATCACTAACATTACCTTGCCGCCGAATTTGGTAAGACGATTTACGTCAACTATGCGAAAAATAGATTGTTTTCATGTTACCATTGAGTTACTTTACTAAAGAGTCACAATCTAATAGCTGACAACACTCAAAAAATGTCCGAGCAATGTTCAACATACCTATACAATGACATTTGCTCGAATATAGACGTTATTTCGTTTGTTTTAATGTTCAATGTCGCTTGTACGCAAAAACTAAAACTCGGCGCACTAAATGGCGTGCGCCGAGTTTTGTCTCAGACGTTTTATTTGTCTGATAGTGGCTCTATAGATTATACCTCAATGCATGTTACACGTACAACGCAAAATCACTAAGTTACCACTAAGATGATCGCTCACTTCGCTCAATGCTAAATGTTATATTTAAAAACATAATTTGATCCATCATGTCAAGATAATCTATTATATCACTTTATTATTTCCATTTACGAGGAAACTGTCGTAATTATATTTTATCTTGTTTTTGCAATCATTTTAAGTTATGATTAGAGACAACTCTGATATTTTAACGAGAAACTAAAAAAAATATTATGTACTGACACTGTATTTTTATTTGAAAGTCATGTAGCGTGCGGAGTGAATTAATTTGGAAGTCTACCAAATCTACGTAATACCTATCTGGTTGGTAGCAATCGTGATTTAATCACAGTGCAAATTGGTCAAAGTGGTTTAAGCTATATGAAACCACGACGCGAACGACTGTTTAATTATGCAAAATCCATCCATGTTCGGTTTGTAATTTGCTTCATTAGCTCATAAATTATATAACAATTATTTATTCATATAGTAAAATATTTACATTAAATAAACTATATAAACAAAAGTATTATTTTATTATTATTCTATTATGTCATCGATGAAACCTTATAATATATCTTATTATCTATATCTATCTAATACTATAATTATTATATACCTACTATAAATATATTATATACTATAAAAATATTATAGAGAGGTAAAGTTGGTTTGTTTGTTTGTATGTTTGGGGCAATCTCCGAAACTACTCATACGATTTCAAAAATTCTTTCACCGATGTTTAGCATGGACTTTCCAAATGAATATAGGTTATTTTCTATAAAGGTAGGTACCACGCGAGCGAAGCCGCGGGCTAGTATGCTAGTATACTACATTAATGGGTATGGTGCCAGTTGTATTTAGGCTTGCCTCTAGCTACCCTCCATAGACTTTCTTTAAGCGTCATAACTGTCTGAATTTTTTGCGAATGTTATATTAGAGATAAGTTATTTAAAAAAAACTATATTATTACTTAGACATAAGTTATTAAAAAAAAATACTATATTAGAGATAAATTATTTAAAAAAATATACTAAAATAATAAGAGCTTTAGATTACCCAGACCAGTTTAAAAAATGTTTTTCTAAATTTGATTAAGCATGAAAAGAAATAACTGCATAAAATCAAAAACCCGACGGAAAAAATATTTCATGAAATTAAACAGCGCAAAATGATTTATTCATGAGATTACGATGTAAAGAGGCATGTCCAAAGGGTAACACGTCAAAACAACTTTAATTTCCGGCAAATTAACATTTCGACAATATACCGGAAGCGAGATGTGCCCTTTGAGTAAATGTTCCATTTCTGTATCGGGACATAGCCTTTTAGGTTCTTTGACTTTTTGTTGAGGTGTTATCTTGTTAACTTTACAATTACTTTTTCTTTCTTTGACATGCCTTACTTTGTTCGACTGGCTTATCCCACTGAAGCTTACTACTGACTATTTAGATTATTTTAGATTGTTAAGAGATCGCTTTTAAAAACCACACCCCCAGGCTTGCTTGATTCTTTCCCTGGTGTAGGGAGTCGCGTTGGAACAGGCATTAGAATCACCTAGCATGTAAAACGAAACTTAAGTGATCCTTGAGGTCCTACAAGAATAAATGATTTTTCTTTCTTTCTTTCTTTCTTTATTTTATTCACATTTTTCAAACAAAATTTTGTTTTGAAACGTTTGTCGATACTAATCAGTAGTAAAAGGCACCATCAAAACCTATCTCACATACAACATTTTTCAAGGTACGTCATAAATTGATTCAAAATATAACAAACTTTTATCGCCGCTGCCTTTCTAAAACTATTATTCTTCTAAAACAAAGTAAAGTCTTTTCAAAAGCATATTTAAGCATCTTCACAGTCAATTAGTTTCTCAATGATGTCCATTTACTGAACTCAAATCTTTAAATCGCCCCTTTCAGCTCCACAAAAGAAACTCCATTCTTATCTCACTACATTGTGCATGTGCAATACTGCCCGGAATTAAAGTCAGATGCTTGGAAATCCTGTAGGGTGGGATAAAGCTCGTACACATTAGTGCAAATAGTACCGCGGTTATTCCTGTTCCTGTCTGGTCTTTTGCTAATGAGTTTTAGAGAGATAAATCTTAAACATACGGTAAGCATTGATGTAAAGTATATTTTAGTCCAAATGATTGCAGGTGATCATGATTTTAAAATACATGGAATTCTTTTTTCATATTATGTTACAGTTGACAAAACATTTTCGTCCTTGTTTATTGCAATATTACTTGATATCTTGATAATCTTTGATTTTTACGGAGATATCATGACCAAATTCTACATAAACTCTTTAAAACTACTTAAACTGTATCAGTGCAACATTGCAAGTTAATCACAAACCTTAACAACATCTAATAACACTAATATTATAAAGGTGAAAGTTTGTAGTGTGAATGTATGTTACTCCTTCACGCTAAAACGGCTGGACGGATTTGAATGAAATTTGGTACCAGGATAGCTTATATCCATGAATAACACATAGGCTACTTTTGATCCCGGTATTCCCACGGGAACGGGAACTATTCACCACGAGCTAGTTTTAAATGAAACTACATTTTCTAAAACTTAACCAATCAACGCTTGCCTGCGTTGCGGTTCGCCTGATGTACAATCGCTTTAAGCGTAAAGGGTGCGTAGGTTAGATTGAATGCGACGAAGGGGACCGGACAGCGTCCAGTGCGGTTCGATTAACTATGGATACACCCGGAGGCTGAATAATTGAAAATCCACTATAAGAGAGAACGATTTAGATTGATGAGGAGATACTGATAGATAGTTTGTTTGGCAATGCTTAAAAACCTTTGACGACACCGAGATAAAAGATTTATACAATAAAAATTTACGAGTTTAATTTAAAACATTTAATAGTTTACTTTATTAATCGAATTCATCTGTAAGTATAAGAAGGCTTTAATGTTACGTTTTTTTGTTTCCAAAACACTGAAAATAGGTTACTGAAAACGATTCCGGCTTTTACATCCTTTAACATTTCTTTGTAATAAGTTAGAACCGACACTTATTTTTGGATTATTTTTACTGCATTAATTTATTTTTAAATTCATTTTATATTCCTGTATTTATATTTTTTTAACTGTATGTATTGTTTGTGAGAGAAATAAATAATTGATTGATTGATGCTTGGTTAGTTGTTCTATAATTTGCCTGAAATATACGAGTAATTTTCATATTCTTGGGTCGTTTCAAAGCTGACATTATTTTCTTTTTAAAACCTACCGTCTGCGAGGATAGCCAGCTAATTCCAGATATCTTGGACCTTCGGACTTCGGCCAATACCCCGAATTCCCTTGCGAGCTACCATCGGAATTGAGTTCACTATTGGAATGAATGCGGAATAACGAATGCCTGGAAGATAAAGTTATTTGAATCGAATTGGTACTCGATGTATTTCTATGACTACACTATTTAGGTACAAGTAGCTTTATCAGTTTTAGTATCGGTATTTATTATAAATTAACTTGCGAGTTTTACTCGTATCACATAATAAAAGACGTTAATCCATGACGGAGGTCTTTAGGCGGCCTAAAAACTCATGGCATCATGTAAATGGTACTCAATTCGCATTTTTATTACATTACTTCGCATTTAAGAGAATTGAGTAAAATAAATCCTACAATTATTACTCCTACTCTTCGACTAACATTTCCTAACACTCTCGTTTTGGTGTTATAAAAAGCAGTCAGCATAATGAAAAATATTAGAAAAAGATAGTGAATGCTCCCGTGCGTAAGATTTATCAAAATCATTTGCACTCACCCCAGCCGTGAAATAAATCGAAAAATAAAATAAGATAAATTATCGCTATGATAGCTCACCGGCTTCAAATAAGGAGTGCGTAGCTTTTTATCTGGCGTTAGTTCAATATTTTAGTGAAAGTTAGGGCTGTCTCTTTAACAGTTATTGAACCTTTGGTATTTGCTGATTATACCGTTAGTCTAAGATCCCGTCATACAACGACCTTCACCGAGATGTTTATTTGATGAAACGTATTTTATATGTAATTTAATATGTAAATAAATATATTGCATATGGGTTGCCTAACAAATTTCTATCCAGTACATGCTTAATTTAAAAAAAAAATTTTTTTTACATTTCACCGGTATGATTATTAGACAAATTCTATACCAATCGAAAGTCTGAAGCCCATAGAATATGCAAACGTTGGGTTGCCTATTCTTTTCCGGTCACAACTCTCGGGCAGCCAGGTATAAACAGGTAAATAATATTAGCATTTTGCACCGATGCCGATATGATGATATTGAATTAAAATTAAATTAAAAATAAATTAATAAATTAATAATAAATTCATAAAAAACTCATAAATTAAATTAATTAAATTAATAGTTGTGACCGGAAAAGAATAGGCAACACAACATTTGCATATTCTATGGGCTTCAGACTTTCGATTGGTATAGAATTTGTCTAATAATTATACCGGTGAAATGTTAAAAAAACTATTTTTTTTAAATTAAGCATATACTGGACTGAAATTTGTTAGCCAACCCATGTGCAATATATTTATTTACATATTAAATTACATATAAAATACGTTTAATTAAATAAACATCTCGGTGAAGGTCGTTGTATGACGGGATCCTATACTAGTGCTATCCTACAAATATTATTAAGGCGAAAGTTTGTGTGGATGTCCGTCCAGACATCCATACATCCAGATGTATGGATGTTTGTTACTCTTTCACACAAAATTTATATGCGCTTTAACACGAGCTTTAAACGGTGAAGGAAACCATCGTGAGGAAACCAGTCAGCTTTCTAATAGCGTCGATGGGCTTGCAACCTGTCGCGTGTGGATAGTTAACTTCTGTCTCTTCTCTAGACCAATATCGATTCTGCCTGCGTTAAGTAAAATATTTGAAAAACTAATTCTTAATCAACTGCTCTCTCACTTTAATCTCAACGGACTTTTACACCAGCACCAATTTGGATTTACGAAAGGTAGATCAACAACCGATGCAGGTACATTGCTTCTAAAACACATATATGAGGCCTTTGAGAACTCGCAAGACGTAGTCGGAGTTTTCTGCGATCTGTCGAAAGCCTTCGACTGCGTATGTCATGCGACTCTAATTTCTAAATTAAAGTACTATGGTGTCGTAAACCAAGCTATTAACCTGATTAGATCTTATCTTTCTGAGAGACTCCTTAAAGTTGAAGTAGGAGGTAAAAAGTCTTCAGGGTCAGTTATTGATATGGGTGTGCCACAGGGCTCGATACTAGGCCCTTTTCTGTTTCTAGTGTACATAAACGACCTTCCTTCCTTTGTAAAAGACATGTGTGACATTGTTCTTTTTGCTGATGATACATCTTTGCTTTTTAAAGTTGATAGGTCTAAGGATAATTATGATGATGTTAATGCCTCTTTAGCCCAAGTCTCAAACTGGTTCACTGCTAATAACCTCTTACTTAATGCCAAAAAAACTAAATGTATTAAATTCACTTTGCCTAACGTGGTTCAGAGACCTACAAAAATTAAACTAAATGGGGAAGCACTTAATCTTGTAGATTCAACTGTTTTCTTAGGTCTTACAATCGACTCCAAAGTGCAGTGGGGTCCGCATATTGAAACACTTGCAGGTAGGCTTAGCTCCGCGGCTTACGCAGTGCGTACGATTAGGCAACTTACTGACGAAGGAACAGCTAAGTTAGTATATTTCAGTTACTTCCATAGTGTGATGTCGTATGGTATTTTTCTTTGGGGTAAAGCAGCAGATATTCAAACTATTTTCGTTTTACAGAAGCGAGCTGTCCGCGCCATTTACAAAATGAAACGTCGGGACTCTTTAAGAGAGCGTTTTAAAGAAATAAATATTCTTACTGTTTTTTCGCAATATATTTATGTAAACTTATTGCACACTCACAAATATATAAACAACTTTAAGAAAAAAAGTGATGTGCACAAAATTAACACTAGAAATAAAAATAAATTATGTGTGCCTAAATTTAGACTAGAAAAAGTAAACGGTTCTTTTATGGGAAATACTGTACTTTTTTACAATAAACTCCCAATCAACGTAACTAACCTACCGACTCGAAGGTTTAAAACGTACATAAAGAATATTCTTGTAGAGAAAGCGTATTATTCCATTGAGGCTTTTATTAATGATAAAATTGCGTGGCCTGATGTCGCTGTGCCCCTCGACGGTTGATGGTATACAATATCTTTACTACCTTGATAAGTAGGTACCTACCACTTAAGTCGGCCAAGTGTAGCGTGTGATGCCAGACAACATTTTGTTGAGGTGTTATCTTGTTAACTTTACAATTACTTTTACTTTCTTTGACATGCCTTACTTTGTTCGACTGGCTTCCCACTGAAGCTTGACTATTTAGATTAAGTATTTTAGATTGTTAAGGGATCGCTTTTAAAAAAAAGCTAGGCCCACACCACCAGGTTCTTGCCTGATTCTTTCCCTGGTGTAGGGAGTCGCGTTGGAACAGGCATTAGAATCACCTAGCATGTAAAACGATACTTAAGTGATCCTTGAGGTCCTACAAGAATAAATGATTTTTCTTTCTTTCTTTCTTTCTGCAAAGTGAGGGCATGTACCAAATATGTATGTATTTGGACATACCTCTGACTACCCCCTTATATAGACATCTACAAAAGGATGTAAAAATTACAGATCTGAAAGAAATGTCTACCGCTTCCTGGGATACAGTCGTGATCATATTTCATTTTCATTTCTAAGAACGCTTGACTACCTGGGGCCGATACTTTATTTGTTTACATAATCACAATTTAGCCGATGCGTCTCTATTTGCTACAGACACAAGCTGCCGTTCCTGTAATCTGTTTTAATGGTAATTAGTTAACGCAGTAACTACGTGTCAACCCTGCCGCTCGTGTTACATGCATTTATCAAGTTGATGGGCCGTGGTCGGTATCGCATACTCACTGATTTATACGCGCGTCAGAAAAAGCCTGTTCGCGATTTGTATAGGATAGTCGACTGTTTTGATGGAGTGTCTATGGTCAGTTTGCTTTAGTAGTTCCAACGATTTATTTGCAAAAACAGGTGAAAGAAATTATGACTTACTTACCTGTAAATTTCCTGATTTTATAAATGACAGTAGATGATCTACTCGGTAGGGTAGTCTCAGCCAAAGATAAGCAAACTTAAAATTTTAAACATCAATCAAATTGGTCGTGTTTATTCGTTACTGAAATTATTTACAACCTGGCAGCTGTCAGATATTATCAAGATTATAATGATTTGTGATGAATTTCTTCGCATTTTTGCACAACACTTTTTCTTCTAACTTCCTGTTTTTTTTTGGTATATTACGATCATAATTGGTACTTATGTGAGACCCTCTTTTGCTTCAAAATACATCAAAACATTATAGGTCTTTTGTCGTTTTTTTTTTCATTATTGTATTTATTATGTAACGACGACAGCATCTACACTATAAACGGTTAAAAACAAGATATTTCTTTTGTTTATTTTATAAACTCCCCTGCAGACTTTAACCCTTCATGTTTGTTAGCAAAAGGCCGTGCATTACTCAAATGGCGGCCAGAATGCAGCGGTGACCAAAAAGTTTACACAAAAAGTAACTTTAAAAGCTTTCTATTTTATCAGAGCCACGTATTCGAAAAACATAAACTTGTTCTAACAAAACTGAAACAAATAACTTAGTAGGTTAGCATGAAAATGTGTGAATTAAATTCAAGCGCTGTGGTGTGATAAATAAATGAAATTATATTAATGGAAAGATCATCAAAGTATTATGTCTGAAATTATTTCTCGTATTATTAAACACAAAGCTCTACAACTGTGTAATTATTTGCTATATCAATTGTCACTACTGATGAACGAATACTTAGATAGCCTTAAAGTTTATCTAAGGTTTTGAAACCTCTGTATTTATCGGTTGAGAGTAGCTGCCGTATGTGAACAAAATTAGGGGACTTTTAGTTACATTCTGTAAACACAATGTAAACGTTTTGTGAAGTTTTAAGGGAAATGGTGACAAAAAGGTTCTAAATATTTATGAGACATTTTGCATATTCAGTTTTGAACGTGTCCTGTCTTTACTGCGTTTATGTCGACCGATTTCGAAAATTATTTTTGTTCTAATTTGTTATTTTGCCAAAATAATATACTAAGCAGAGCAGAGCAGAGATCACAATTAAACATCGAGCCATTGTAACGGTTCCTCAAAAAATGACAGTTAACCTAGTTCATCTGGATTAAAGTATTTTAGTATTATAAAAGTTAATAATAAATAGCTTTAAAAGTTACAGAAATTGTTGAAAAAGTCAAGACTTAACGAAACCGCATTTTAATCTACCTAAGTATTTTATAAACAACAAAACGAAAAAAACAATCTTTATATTGTATTTAGTGTTGCAAATATGACTTATGTATTAAGTAATTATTACCTACGTCATTAACAATTTTATTGCAATGGAATTCCCTTTTCGAGTATTCCCATGATATTATGTTTATGGAATGCGTTATTACCTCATCAAAAGTTGTAAATGACCCGCCTATTATTAGCAGTTATTAATTAAAGTTCACACATCTGGCTTCTCAGAATTCATAGTATAATAAGCTTTGTGGTTACATTTTTCCTCTTACTATGACCACATAAATAAACATACGAAACTAAAAGGCCGTTGTTAGAATCATGACGAGGTCCTAGCGAATTCAAAGAAATGAGGATATGAAAATATACATCCAGAAAGCCGACAATAACAGTCATAAGACTTGATGCATGTATGATGTATGTATATTATATTTATACTATCTTATTAGGAGAATGGATATAATGTACAAACTTCTAATAAACAATTAAAGTTCATAGAAACACTAGGTATGTATAACAAATATATAAAAAAGGTACTCTTTTTCGAAACTAATTTAACTGTCTACAAAAGCATTGAAGTATAAGCTTAGTGTTTGGCTCAAAACCTATCAAAAGCTACTTGTAGATAAAATAACAAAACATTTGGTAGGAAAAGATGCCTGTCATAACAAATTCTGTTTTAATCTCCATAAAAGAGTTAGCTTTGAAACGTTTAAACCCTTCATTTACACAATTCATCAACTCAAGCCATTCATACTCACTTTGCAAAGTAAATTCATTCAGAAAACTGTCACAAAACTCAAAGTTACATTCATCAAAACATTGTCAAAGAACAATGAGTGTGCCCGCAGATACGACTCAGCGTAGAGTGCTAACATAGATTGTGTAGTAGTACTATGTTAAGAAGTATCACTTCAAAACGCTCTTGGCTTGCTGAGACACTCTTGATAGATCGTTGATACTATGCAAATTTCTAAACGCTCAAAATTTTTATAGGTGACCGCAATAGCATTAGCAGCTGACCACTGATGTGCTTTTAAAGCACGTCAAATTATTGGTCCCGACTTTTAAATCCTTAAGCCATGTCGTCCTTAGGTGGCCTTTAAACTCTGCCACCAGACTATACTATTAGCTTATACGAACAAACATAAAAAACAAACATGAGCTTATGCCATAATTATACAAAATCCATATTCATATCTCTCAGTCATCTCTGAATCTCTCTTGTATTGAAACATCGTAATTCATTTAAAAAAAATTGGCGTATCTTCGACGAAATTAATTTTAACAGCAGAAAAAATGGAGGATTGTATTTATCGAAACAGAACTATAGAAAACCATGAACCATTAAATGAATGTCTTAATTCATTTCAAATAGAAAGATAAGAAAGTGATAATGCTGGTAGCTTTTATCAAAGCACGTTGAAACTCTTTGTCATGAACCACGTCAACTCTAACTGGAAACGATGACAATGACTATCTGTCCTTATTCTATCACAAGTTTAAAGAGTACTCAGTTAAATCACATTTTCAAAATTCTCTAGAGGTTTGTTCCTAATTAGCCAGATTTTCTGAGAGGCAATGATTGTTCTGCCTCTAAAAGACGGCATTTGGACAAATAAGTAAGTATGATGTGGGTTTCAAGAATAAAAAAACATGTGCTGACCCCACTTAGCGTGGGATAAGGGCAGGAGAATGATGATGTGGGGTTCAAGAAAAAATCTCGCCTCTAGTTGGTGCCATTGCACTGGAGTGATTGTGGTCAATAGTGACATCGCGTGCTGTTAAAACACTACAATTCTACGATGATTATTCAGTCGTGAAAAACATTTGACAACTTTGTTAACATAATGCGATTTGACAGATGCTTGGACCTGACATCTCAGTGCTGCCACCTAGTGCACGTTAGTTCAGAAAAAAAATATCAAACGTCGTAAAATGACAAAAATACTAAGATACGTATAATACACGTACGTAGGTACACTAAGATATTATAATAAATAGACAAGTTGAATGACATCGACGCTCAAAATATTTGCTGATTTCAGAATATGCGGCTATTTACATTTAGGTATTTTATTGCAAAAACTCATCTACATTTTATAAAATCAGTAAATTATTTTAAAATGTAAGTATTTTTAATGAAATGGTGGTTGCTGCTTAAAGTTTTCGTATTGCAGTATAAACAATAGTTAGTTATGTTTTGTATCACATCAAGTCTCTTAAAAGACAGATAAGTTGTGACAAATTAGTTTCATCAGCCTCTTAAGGCTTCTGCGCCGTACGACTTCCCCATACAAACGTAATACCATAACCATTTGAAATTTGAGCATATCTTCAGCATAGTATGCTATTATTCGTATTAGGATAGCATTTATCTAGGTTTCTGCCAGAAGCTTTTTTCAAAATACTTAGCTAAAGTGAAATTAAACCGAATCGCATTTTGCATATTTTTACATCATAGAAGACATGTTTTCTTAATATTTATATAGTATTAAACACTAGGATATTTTAAGTTTCCTTCTGTAAGAAACATAGCTTATATGGTCTAGTATCAGAAAAACAACACTGTGTGAAGAATAAAAACAATTTTCAGTCATAATTTTTGGGACTACGGGAGACAAGCAAATTCCTTGCAAAATAGCCATGCATTTACATTTAATACATTTTTAACCTTTTCTAACAGTGCGTTTGTGTGCGTGTGTCACGCACGCTCACGCACACAGATGCAAAATGACAATCACACCAAGATTTTGTCGTGTGTCGATGTTTGAACGCGCGAGTAATTGAATTTTGCCGAGCCACGTCGCCGGACTCTTAAATACCAACTTTAATAAGGATGGACTGCTTTAGTATTTCAATTATTTTTGAAATTCCATAGTTTTATTTTTACTGTTAATTTTTACCATCTGGTAACTCGATAATGTCAACAATTGGTCCTTACACAACATGGGGATTGTGCATTGAACCGGAATATCGCAGTACATGGTGCTCCTTCACGGACCATTGAATCGCTCTACTTAGAGCTTTGACGTCATCGCCACTCCAGTTTTTATCATCAGACCTGTTTTAATTTGCTACCCAATTTTTGGTCCGCAGTTTTAGGTACATGGATATTCCCAAAACTGATGTTTTTAGGATAAAACAATTCTTATCTTACAGTTGCTATAAAGCTATAAGAATCATAAAATGAATATTATAATAACCGTCCTCAAGAAATAATGCATTAAAACTGAAAAAAAAAATCAAATCCAACTGGTAGATTCCAAATTTAGTGCTCGCAAACAAACAAATTCATCTTTATTTTATTAGTAAATTTAATGAAACTTGTGAAAGTACACCTACAACAAGTAACCTGTATGAGTACATGTTAGTGCCAGTAATCGCATTTAGCTTATTGTTTTTTTTTTAATATTCTTATGATAATTACAATATATGGAAACAGTTTAAGCAACCATTTGAGCTAGAGGATAATCCATTATTAATTTTATCTGTGCATCATTGCATTGCAAATAATTACCTAAAACCCATCTCATGCTTCCTAAATAAATGCGCGAAACAAGAAACTCAATATTATTAGTCTCGAAAGCACTTGAAGTCGGGGGTTTTATTAGTGCATAATAAAATCATACGCATGAATAATTCCAATATGAGTTTAGCTTGAAATTCTATTAACCTTTGTTACGATAAACATTGTTTGAGTTGTTTGTTTAGTTGCGATTGGAAACCTTTGATTGCGTAGAGTTTGCATTCCTCTTTGAATGAAATAAGAATTTATTTTCAAGCACGTTGCGGCTCGTACAATTTTTTTTACCTTTTACCTATGGACCTATGGTATACAGCTGTGGGGCTGTACTAAAAAAAGTAATATTTGTATTATCCAACGTTTTCAAAACAAAGTACTTAGGGATATCGTGAATGCTCCCTGGTACGTTAGAAACGAAGACCTTCACAGGGACCTTAACATAGACTTCGTTGAAAAAGTTATACAAAAATACGCAGAAGCTCACGAAAATAGACTTCACCACCATGTGAACGTTGAGGCCATCCAGCTCCTCGATAACACTGACTTAGTGAGAAGACTCAAACGAACTAAACCATTTGAGTTAGTGTAGTGTTAATTTATGTGAATAAGTGCTACATAATATAAAGAACACAAGAACAAAGTGTCTTCCCCTTAAATAGAGACAGTAAGAAACGTGCTATTGGGCACATTCTTAGTATTAAGCAACTTTATAAAACTAAGTTAGAATCAAATTGCTCATTAGCCTACTTGGCTAGATTGTAATTTTACTAGTGTATAATAATAATTTATTGTGCTCTAAGAACAAAAAAAAAAAAAAAAAAAAAAAAAAACCTTTTACCTACAATAATATAATTTCTAAACAATATTTTCTTCGGTATTGATTGACATTCAAAATTGGTAGGTAAATATAACTTTTATAAATAAATTGTCAATTTCTAAAATTAAATAAGTAAATTATAAGTAAGTACTTACTTAAAATTTTGTTTTTATCAAAATTTTAAATAATATCCGCTGTGGTATGCTGGATGTAGGCAAATCCATAACAAAATAGTAACTTAGTATAAAGCTAGTTAATATTACAATTAATTTAGTTAGCCAGTGAATAACGAAATACACACCAGACCTAGGCTTATAAAATAATCTAAAATTGCTTTAGCTATTGGAAACCAGATCAGAAATCAAAACAAAGGATTATCGATGATAAAAATAGATTGAATACAAAGTGATTGTACTGTAACTGCAAACTCAGGTATCTTAACTACTTTTCCATAAAATATGTCCTCGATAGCTGGTTTCAATTTACCGGAACACGGCGGGCTTAGGAAAAATACCATTTTCAATTAACGCCCGCTTGTTTCACACTGGCCACGTACCCAGCTCCTATTCTAGTTGCCGGCTGTTGCTATGGCATTCCGTCACCAGTGTTAGTCACTGACTCATAAGAGTTTTTCATAGTAATAATGACACTTCGTAAATAGGTAAATAGATTATCGGAATATAAGAACATCTCATCAAATGATCTTAAATAAAATTTGAGAGTCTATCGCATCTTGAAGGTAATCGTTATCATGTTTTTTTGTTTGTTATCATAGTTATTCATTCATTCGTTTATTCATTCATTTCATAAATAAAATAAAATAAATTTCTTCACTTTTTTATAAGGTAGGGCGTCAAAATTATCTAGTCTACAAATTAAAAATTGTGTACAAAGCGAGTACTGAGATGACGAATATAAGAAATAAAATGAGTAAAGAAACACGGAGTGCTCAATGAGATTATGCGGACAAGGCGACGATGATACGATGCCATTCAAATAGCCGTGCACTGTACATACATACCTACTTGTTACCTACATAGTTGAAAATTGGCCGACGACACTATAGGACACGCCCGCTAAATTGCACAAAACGTTGTTTTCGTACGTTTTGCCGACACACCGTTTTTGGCAATGTAGGAGCCTTAATTGTTTTTCTTTTGCTGCTAAGTGGAGTGGTTGTTTTTATTTGAGTTAGTATTTCTACGTAATGTTACTTCCCTGAAATTGTAATTTTTTTGTGTATTAAATATATTGTAAATTGTTACATGTTTTTAATGTATATTATTTATGTTGTATATTGTATTCTTCGTTTCTCCAAAATAATGAGGATTTTTTTGTAATTTCTACTTTTATATCCATTTAAATAAAACTACACATCATTAGTTATACAAACTCTTAAAAATTAATGGTCTTATTCATAAAGATTAGTCAATTTAATAGATTTAAAGAATATACTTTCTTGTTACTTTTATGTAAATGAAAAGAGATAGCAACAGATTTAATATCCGTTTTAGCTAAAGTAGGTTTACTTAACATGTTTGAGTTTAAACTGAAAAATAACTGGGGCTTAGATGATCAATACCATCAAAAAGTTACAAGAAAACATGAACTATACCGGCCCCTTCACACAAGAAAAGTACTCAAGGTACATACATATCGATAAAAGCCGTGAATTCGCACATTGACACCCATTACTATCAAATAGGTATTCAATCTTCTTGAAAAGAAAAAGGACGACAACGAAAGAGCATTATCTCCATACAGGGAGCAAAAAGACGAGTAAGGGAACCAACATGTGTACAATTGGCACTATAAGTAGGTACTTGCTGGAGGGAGAATAATCGCTTTCCTGTAGGTAGGTAGGTACTATATTTTTGTGCAGGACTTTTGTCAATGTTACGAAAGACATACGCAAAATTTTATATTCTGGGATTTTACAAAGAATTAGGACGAAAAGTACAAACTATTTAATTTACTTGTTGATAGAATTTGCGTCGTTTTGTATGGAAAATTCAGACTTAGGGAGTCTGAATAGGCATTAAAGATGGACATATTAAGGACTTAATTTTTCGAAGCCAAACAAAGTACTATGATTGCGTCTATAACTTAATTTAATTTACTTCTACATAGTTTCCAGAAATTCTTTAGAAATCCACGGAAAAAATAATCTAAAATCCCATAAAAGAGCATAATATTTATGTAATTAAAATCGACATCGGGTTCATTAATGGCTAATAATTCTCTGATTCTTATTAACAACAATTATTTTCATTAGAGTAATATAATAATAGTAACTCATATTGGCATTAGTCCATTACATTCTTTACATTTTTATTTGTATATCAGCAATAGCCACTATCATTCGTTGTAGGGTAAATCTGCTAAGCACTTTCGCCGGCAGTTTTTAAATATGGCTGCAGACGCAAAAAGTTTCAATTGCTCTAACTTACGGGGCACTTGTGTGTAATTGTCGCTTTAAAAGGACACTAAACCGCTGTTAGTACAGATGGCGTGGTTTTATGAAGTGCTTGTAAAGGTATATTTAATTATTTATAATGTTATTGAATTTATTGGTAAAAAGAAAATTATGATGAATCACAGAAGCCAAAATCTCGTTTATTTGTTTGTCAAATTCAAGTTTTTGTTTTGAATACTCATGTCTTATGTTGCTATAAAATATGCAATGCAAACCCAAACTCCCTATTGTTTGATTTTATGATTTAATTAATAAAATTTTATTTCCGCTCCCTTGACCTCAGAACAAACCATTTACGTAGCTTAGGTTATGTTGGTGAAATGTTCCGAGATCAACTTACACCAATGCAATGTAAGCCAAACGAATATTATCTAACGGATATTTGACGTATATTTATATCTAGAATCTGTACGACATAAAAAAACTCTCAAAGACATCATAAATCTTCAAGAAGTAAGCATAAAATCCTCGACAAAAACGTTATAAAAACGTTTATTAAAATGCCCACGCACGGACGAAAGCTTACAGAGATTTGCACATAAACACACAGCATAAATTGTAAGCAAAAACAATTTTGAATACGAGGACAGAATCAAGGGTAAAGAAAACAAACCTAGTCAAGGGCAGATTCGGCTGAGGATCTCAAGAAGCGCAAGTATTTAAATCTCGATAGGGTTTATATATCAGAACCTTTTAGGGTTGAGACCGTGGAGTACCGTGGCCCATAGTGTTTTCAAAATCTTGCACAGCGTCTGTTAGAAGCACCGTGTGGTCCGAGGTCTTTCACCTATTTGGCTCAACAGATCAACATTGCCATTCAGCGCGGGAACGCTGCCAGTGTCTTGGGCACGTTTTAGTGCTCTACTGGTTCTAATTGTATTTCGTACAATTAATTTGTAGTAGGTAGTTTAATTTCTGTCAATAAATTATATAGCCCGTCTTCATTGCATTTGGGCATAGTCGGATTAAAACTCCAATAGTGCCTATATATATACATCTTCAAATTATCTGATCTTCATCTGGGCAATATCATAAACCTGTTTACTGTTTTTGGTAGTAAATTCTAAGAAACTGGTGTGGAATGTACTCGAATATCTTTAGAGAAAGGACGCAAGGACGCCCAGTAGCATACCAGTTGAGAAGGCCGTATGGTATAATATAGATTGTAGAACCTCTCGCTATTCGCAATAACTACGTAAACAATGTCACTTAAACATGCAACACTACATTATTAAGTATCTGATTGTGTTTAACTAAATTACATTTTATTTGAAATCTATTGTAATAAATTAATAGAGAGTGTGTATTTCGTTTTGTTTGTATATGAAGGGGTATTTGCGAAACTATTTGAAAAATTATTTCATAAATTGAAAGATATATTGAAAAAAGTGTAGGTACTCTTTTTTGTTATGCCAATTCTACATAGAATAATAATGGCAGGAAGAAAAAAGAAGAATTTAAAAGAAAGATTATTCCAAATAGGCTAGTTGGCTTGAGAAATCTAATGATGAAGAGATATACCTACGAAGATATTTATATAACAAAGGCAATTGCTTACTAAGTTCTTTCGCAAGGGACCAGAACAATATGACGTAATAAAAAAGATGCTTATACAACAAAAGTGGGCGAAAACGGGCTGAAAGTTATGTTAATGATGAACCGTTTATCATGTAGTGGGATGTATGCAAGTTTGTCATAAAAAAGTCTGTGCAAATAATAAAACCATTAACCCTGCGTTTTAACAGTAGGTACGTATTTAGCACTAAAGCAATTTTTAGGGGGGCCCTAAGGGCTCCTAGGGGTAGAGCCAATGACGAGATGGAGAGATGCAGTGTTTAGAGTTAAGAGTGTTTTCAAAAGTACATAGAGGAAAAGTATAATGAAAGCTGACCCCACTACTATGTGTGACAAATCAAGACAATGGTAATGGATTTAATTGATAATAACATGTTTGGTACAAATGAAGACTACTCTAACATTTTTTGATAAGATTAATAAAAATATTGAAGTAGTCATCTGAATAAAAGATGTTAGAATGATTGATCTTGAATGGTATTTTAAACAACAACAAATAAATATTATAGGAACCAACCTAATCGCGCTATAAAATAATTTTATTGCGCTATGAAGTCTGGAAGCGTCATCAATACGCCTAACAAAAAAGAAAATCCAAACTCGAGTATGCAATAACCTCAAATCAAAACCATCTTGTCATAGCAATAAGCAAACAGTAAAGACTTTATCAATCATAATAAGTGTAAGCAAAGGAATGGTTGTTTACGTAATGCGTGCCAAGACTGTTTGTCCAAATGATTGGTTTACACGCCGGTCTAATCAATATACATACCACATACATACAAGCCAAATATAATCAAGGTCGAGGGAAATGTTTGAATATGAATCACACGCCCGGACACAAATATTATTTTACTCTAATATAAAATTGTGGAACGTAATCTGAATCATACCAAGGCGAAAATAACTTCAATAATGTTTACTTCAGACAAACATCCCACGCTAAATTCTGATCCAAAAAATGTAAAGGACTACAGACGGGAAAAAATAAATTTTATTCCGCAGACGTTTTGTGGACAATCTCTCTGAAATTGCATTGAAATGAAAGAGTGGATGAAATAAAAGTGTATTTTAGAGAAACAAAAGTTCACATTCTCAGTTAAAATGTTTTTCTCGATCCAGACGCACTCAGTAGAAAATTGATAAAAACCTGTTGTGGGCCCCGCTTCGTTTGCTCAGGTGACGACGGTGACTTATTTGTTTTATCGTTCAATCGAAATTGTACCTAAACCACATAACTTGAGAGTGTCTTTAGAAACTGGTCGTATGATGCACCCAGCCTCAGAATAGAGAAAGAACCACCCAGCGCAGTCTTGAGTACAAATGTTGTTCGCGAGAAAACAAGAAGCGTGAAATAAATAACTTTTGTGCTCTAGGGACTGTATTGTAACGAATTTTAAATATTCGGTTTGTATTCTCTTATTTACTTTATTTTTATCTATTTAGGTTTTTACATCTTCGTTCGATGTTTTATACAATGTCAAGGGACAATCTATCCCAATATTTTAAGAGATGGTGTTCTTGCTGGGAACAATTTTAAGATAGAGTAGGCTTGTTAGCACCTTAGTGGCATCAACAGCTTCCGTGCTTCTGAGAGTCGTTAGGCCATGACACAGGCATTAAGGCGGTTTAAAAGCTCCGTCACCAGAGTTTGTCACTTGCTCATACCTAAGCTAGGTGATTCTACTGCCTGTTCCAGTGATGTCAGTGGTCAACAACTCAAAATTGATTCTAAAAGCTATTCCAAATTCCACACGCATCAGTAAACACGTCCTTATAACGAAGACAAATCAAGTATCAAGTGACCCATGCCTCGAACACCCCTAGACACAAGACAGAATGCCATTAACTCAAGACGATCTTTGCTGCCTTTAAGGTATTCTGTTTGTTTAGTTTAACCTGTATTTAGTTAAAATACATACTAAATATATTTTTAAAGGGGAAAAAACCGACAATTTCGTACGAGTAACTACTCATTCGATTTTAAAAATTCTTTCGCCATGTGTAGCATGGACTTTCCGAATGAACATAAGTTTATATTATATCAAGGTAGGTACCACGCGAGCGAAGCTGCGGGCGGGTAAGCTAGTCTTATACATTTCCAATTTGAAACATCTAATATTGAGTTAAAAATCCCTTATTACGATTACGAAGCATCAAAATCTGCCTTATGGAAACATACTCGTGTATCTCAAATATTCAGGGCCCATAAATAATACTCACATCTGCGATTTCAAATCCTATGCAAATTATGTATGATCAGCTTTTCGTCGCGACGACAGTCATGCATACAGCATTTAGCTCGACACAAGCTGTTTTAGTAAAAACTTATGGAATTTTAATCATTATTCATTAGTAGATTTAATCATAAAAACTTTAACTTCGTGCAAGCTTTTGTTATGGTGAACAGCAGGCAATCAAATACTTTTCTGGAATTAAAATATGACATGTATTTGCAATTTTTTACACATAATTCATTAGGTATTTTGTTTTATTAAAACAATAATTGAATTATTATTTTTAATTCTTAATAATAAGAAAATTATTTTTTGTGCCATCCCATACAGTGCCTCCTGATGTATAAATTAAGCTAGTTAAGATGTAAAGCCCTAGGTTACGTTGATATGTGAAAATTGTCGCGACAGTATATGTTTTGATAGTATAATTTGGTATAATGGCTGAAGAACTCAGTCACCGGGGTTGACTACCAGCTCAAATATTTTACATTACCTATAATTGTTTACAATATTTGTTTCAGTATCATAAAATATAGTGGATAAAACAGGTAATGTATAAATAATATTTTTATTTTCTAATATATCACTACAGACATGCGTGTTTCTATTGCATGTCGAGTATACTTAAAAGCTTCCATGTATGCAAATAACTTAAAGCTTGCTAAAGACACATAAAAGCCCCAAGACTCTACGTTATGAGTTCGTGAAATCAACGTATGATTTAAGTAGTACCAGAGTTGGCCACTTGCTCATACGAACGAACGAAGTAGTACCTACTAATTGTGAATTTTATTACGCAATTAAAATATACCACCTGCTTGCGTATAGCGTGCAGAGAATGGAAAAGCGCCCTCAAATTAGATTCTGCTCATTACATCATAATATTAATTATCATTATCATGAAGCACTCGTGGCGAAGCTTTCTAAGATCGTCGAAGTTAAGCTACGTTCTGAGCGGTCACAACATGGATGCGTGACCGCAAGTGGCATTATCAACTGAGCGTTTTCGTGCTTCGGAGGGCACGTTAAATTGTAGGTCCCGATTTTTAAAGTCATTAATCCATGACGGAGGCCTTTAGGCGGCCTAAAAACTCCGTTACTAGAGTTGGCCACTACCTCGATACGAACGCATCCACCGTATTTGATGATAGAAACATAAACACATATTTTATTTACGACTATTAAGTAAAGTTCATAATTATATGTACTATTATTTGTACCGAACTTTTTTTCCGATTCAAACCAAAAACTCTGGGATAATCTAGTCAAGTTTTATCGCTGAAACATTTGATCACAACAAAGTTATATAAAACATTTACTACGCTATAAAAGTAGACATTCATGTTACGAAGGTATAAAGGGAACGAGCTATTGTAGCTAGTCTGACTCACCGCCTAGGTCAAGGCCACACTATCAACTTCACAATGACTGTAAAATTAGTACAAAGCTAAACATTAGTCATGGGTGAACCCCATTCTATTCGGAGCTACCCTGTATTTATGCCATAACTGAAATAGGTACGCAAATGATTTCAATTTCCTGAACACGAATTCATAATTTAAGCCTTGGTCTATTTGGAAATAGATTGTAAGGTTTAGATTCGGATTTTCGATAAAAATAATTTAAGCTTTTTGACATCTAGGCCAAGATGTTTGATTAGGTAGTCGAAGTAATACATTTTGTCACTAGAATTATAAAAAAAACACATACCAGATTATGATTTTTTTCTCTAAAGAATATACGGTTACAAAAAGTATCTCCATACAATGCAAGTTTTTTTTTACTTTTAACATATTGCAACTAATAAGGTACTGGATTTGAATTCTGACATGCAAACAAGAGTTTTCGTTACAGAATCCAAATGGCACAGGACCGAGATCATTAAAAAGATCAGGAGGATGTCAGCAGTATCTGCCCAGCAGTGGGATACAATAGGCTAACTATAATAATAACTATGATTGTTATTATTTATTTCCTTAGATTTCCTTTTTCAACATTAAAAAAAATATTGGTATATTTTCGTAATCAAGCCAACACTATTGATCAATGATACGTTTACCGCAAAACGAAATGCCCCAATTTCAGTGTGACTCACTACAACAGGTCGGAGCGACCTTCGAGCATTAATACATGTTATATCGATCGTAACAGGAAAATTAAAATTAACATAGTATTTTTATTCCATTGGAACACAAAGTTATGAGTAAGGTCTAAATAAAGAATCGTTTTTTTCATAAAGAATCTTTGGTATATTTAGCGTGCCTTGTCATTATTTATTTCTAAAAACTTAGCAATGACGCCATTCTTTCGGAAAAGACGATAGCCAGTTTGTCTGAACTTTATGAACAAATGCAAAATATTACTCATCATACTTTTACAGTGGATGCAGGTCGCTTCCAACCGAAAAAACTAAAGATCTATGAGGGAGGCTTATGTCCAGCAGTGGACGTCACAATGATGACTTATCCATATTCACTGCCTACCCTTTTAAGCACTTCCTTCACAAATTTCCCACCATCAATGATTCAAAAAACTTACACATAACCATATTCATTGTAGAAAAATCTCTGTTCATCCGTCTGAATGCGTCAGGCGCTCTTCCTGGTACAGCTATTGCTTACAAAGTGGTCTCTGAACATTTATCACGTCATTATAACTCTATAATGTCCTATTCCAGTTAATATGAGTAATGTGACGAGCATTTCAAGCAGATGACGCGTTATTTATAACTAAGTTCTAATATGGGCACACTAACTTTCTATTTCAATCGTGTAGTTGTGATAGTCACTTGTTTGACTCATATAAAAGGAGCAGAGTAGACTAAAAAATGTATTACAAAAAATAAAACGCTACTTTTTTTCTATCACTTATCCCTATGCACATTTCGCCTCCAAGATAAACTTCTAAATGGAAACATTCATCATCTAGCAAGCTGATCTCTTACAGGATCAACGAGATTTATTATCCTTTATGATGTAACTGATAGGTACTCCCTTTATGCAAACTCTTTAGTTATTGTTTTGTTCTGCGGTTGATTTATCTCGGTTTTTTACGGGAACATACTTTTTATACAAGATAAGATATGGAACGAAAATACTGTGTTTTATTGCTGTATGTTTCATTATTTAGAGAGTACGTAGAAATTATATTGGGTATAAAAATAGAAACTGAAATTTTTGGTAATTTTTTTCGGGTCCTAAAAAGTCAAATAAGAACTGCGGAGTTTTCAAGTAAATAAATATTGGTGGAAATTTCACACAGCGCCAAGCCCTAAGCTTATAAAGGAACTAAAATGCAAGGGATGCTTGAAAAAAATTGGAACTAAAATTTGTGAAATAGTTTAAAATAAATATGTAATGAACAACTTGAAAGTAGGTAAACAACAAGATTATTGTTCTTACAACTAAGGCTTCGCTTAAAGGTCGATGCAATTTCCTAGATGCACTACACGTGTTGTTTACAAAGAGCATTGGAATGTTATATCATTGTTAATTGAAATTTATGAAAGGAGTCATAGAAGAAAATAAAGAAAATAAAAAATAAAGCAAGGAATAATGATTAAATATAACTTTATTTAAAAGTTCAGATGAACCCCCGATATCAGATTTTCTTAAAACATAGCTTAGAAGTCTCTCGATGAAAACACCTTTAAAATAAACAAAAACAATCAAAATCGGTTCAGGTCAGGAACTATCTGTCTCTGTCTGAGGCAACATCCTCAGACAGAGACACAGATGGGGTAAACCATCTTCTTATTGCGGCGTTGTTACCAAGAAGAGCAAAAACTCCGTCAGAAAACGTGTCGAGAAATTAAGCAGAAGGTAATGACGTCAATGCTTCAAAAAGTACCCAATTACACGGGATAAAATATTATCCTATGTAAACAACAACATAAAAGTTAGTGGAACGCTCAATATTAGGGTCAGTTAACTCTGCAAGACGTAATGGAAGGTTACAGCGGCAAATTAGAATTCATTATCAATGAATTTATTTCTACTGTCTTTAGTTAGCTAATCATTTGAATTCCACGATCGATGGCCATTTTCGTCGATTTCCTTATTCTACTGTATAAAGTAGCCAAAAAAAAGCCGTGTTTGTCAAGTGGATTAGTACCTCGACTTTCGATCCGAAGGTCGTGGGTTCAAATCCGGCCGTACATCAACAAACTTTTCGCATCGAAAAATGTATATGCGCTTTAACACGAGCTTAAAACGGTGAAGGAAAACATCGTGAGGAAACCAGTTTGCTCTCTAATAGCGTCAATGGGCTTGCAACCTGTCACGTACGGAAAGTTAACTTCTACAAAAAGTGGGCATGTACCAAATATGTATGTAGGTATTTGGACATACCTCTGACTACACCCTAAGACATCTTCAAAAAGATCTAAAAATTGCCTAATGATCTGAAAGAAATGTCTACCGCTCCCGGGATACAGTGGTGATCATATTTCTTTTTTTTTTCATTTTATTAAAAGTAACCTTCCAAGTCAATAAATATTCCAAGTTTCAGCCAAATCCGTTCAGTTGTTTTCGTGTGAAAGAGCAACAAACATCCATACAAACTTTCGCGTTTATAATTAGTGGATAATGATTTATTTTTGTTTGTTAACGGAAGTTCCCAGTGAAAAACAAGTATTTGAATGTTAATGAAGGTACGGTTTCACGTCAATCGTACTTTTATAATGCATGATTTGTTCAATGTACATTATTATTATTCACTTACACAATTACTTGTATGTCAACTGAATTATAAGTGAGGACACTAAGCTATGCCATTTAATCATCTTTTTGTATGCTTTAGGCAGTGCTGATGTTGATGATGTATCTGAAGGAAAACATTAGTTTATTCTCTTTTACTCTCGTTTCACGGTTCTAAAAAATGTATTAATTATTATTGTTAGTTAAACATAATTAGGTTTGTCTTTCCACATTTTCCCGTAAATCAAACAAATTCGGCATCTCTAACCAATTACTCTGATTGACGGTTTAAGTAAAGCTGCTTCCAAGTCCCCAGGTTTCAAAACCGTATCAATCGCCTGAGGTACTTAGGTATCACGAAATCTCGCGTGCATTTCTATTACTTTAACCAAGAGGGAACCCTGAGATTAATGACCAGGAGTCTGAGTCACGCGAATAACAATTAAATAGACGATCGAGACCGATGCTTATGGGTTTGTCTTATGCGGGCTACTAACTTTGGCTGTTTTATTTTATAGCCAGTGGGTAATTTTAAATGTAGGTAAATTAGGTGTACCTACTCAAATAATAAAAATAGAATTAATGTTTTATTCCAGAATATATTTATTATTAATTAGCGGAAACCCGGCGTGTACTCTAAAGAAATACCTACACGAATGTGCCTAATACATTGTTCTGAGTGGTCTAAAACCATCTTCGTTGTGGAAGACATCGGTTGGATGGTTTCGAATTCTGGAACCGACATAAGTAGAAACCTTTTTTGTGTTTTATATAAATAGTTTGAATCCAAGAAGTTAAGTCTAGGAGTTCTCATACACGCAGGAAATGTTACAAAACTTCCGAAAATCTTTGTTCAAAATAGCGTAAAAATACTGCGTTAAGCAACCTTTTCCAGTCATATTTAAAATTTGAACACGAATTTTCTTTTTATTCTGCGCCTGCAAATGCGTTCCATTTTTAAAATGCCTCAAATAGCATGAGAGGCATACAAATAGCGCATCATGAGCAAGTAATGACAAAATGGCCGACACAGACAGATCATTACCATTTCTAGCGTTTTAACTACCGGCAGAATTGAAACCGTTTCTGGGAGGGAAAAATTAAAAGATATTCGGATTTAAGCATTCAGGGAACGTGAAGTCATAAAATAAAAGCTATCTCACACTATACGTTGGACTTGTGATTTTAGTTTTAACTTCATTTTATGTCTGAACAAAACCTAATCCAAAACCTATTGATTCATAATCGACATACCCTTATGCCGTCTCTACTTTTTTGACATGAAAAAAACTAACAAGAGCTTTGCTAAAAATATGTAATAAGTAAATGGGGCTTACTTACTATGAACATTTATAAATACTTGTACTTTATATAAAGCAAAAAAAATTGCAATTCAGGTCGAGCAGGTAACCTTTTTTCACCGTTTCATAAAATACCAATTTCAATACTGGCAGTTAGGTAAATATCGAAAAAGTATTTTTTCCCTCCATTACCTTAGCAGGAGCTTACTGCATCAAAAGCTAGCTCACTCAATATTCCTCACAAAGCTCTTACTTTATTGAGATATTTATAGACGTGCTATGAAAATATTCACTAAAGTGTTTTTGTACCTAGCACGTATACGTAGAAATATAAGATTTTCTGTGCGACTTGAGATTATATTTTTAGAATGCTTAAAGATATTACCACAGACATTTTAATGTATGTCTAAGGATATAACGATATTAGTATGTTTTCAAGTTTGAGCATCATGGGGTTTTAAAATCCTTTTCCAATCGTTTTTGCTGTTTATCGCTGTTATATCCCAGTAAGCATTTAGGTCAGTTAGACGGTTAGATGAGTCTAGCTGCAACCCAGCGCTGTAACTGCATAAAGCCACAGAGTAATCAACGGTAATTACACAGTACAGTGAACTAGCTGTCTCCGAGCTGTGGTTCGGCTCAGATTACTGCAGGGACGTGGAAAATCTCTATATCGCTAATTGAAAACCGAGTGCTGTGCGCATTTTGTGCAGCGACAAACAAAAAAGCCATTTTTGAGCTGGCAAAATGCTGTTTTTTGTATGGATATTGTTGCTTACGTTTGTTTGATTTTGCATGGAATACAAAAAAATCTGTTATGTTTACTTTTGATAAAACTGGCAAAATAGCACTCGGAAATGCAATGGATATACTGTTGTCGATGTTTTGTATTAAATTAGGTTATTGTTTGCAACTATAAACGGAAGTGTGTTTAAATTTTAATTTATTTTTAACAATATTTCATGTATTGGTGTTAACTGTGTTTGTCCAACTGAATGAACAAAAATTTTTCGCATTTAATCATTATTACCAAATATTGAATTACTCATCACAATATAGAATGGCACGAATACAGTTTATTCCTGAAACAAATATTTCCGCATTTCCTCAAAAAAATGTTAAATAAATATCTTTCTAATTTTATGTTTGTTACTCTTTCACGCGAAAACTACTAATATATCTGGCTTAAACTTGGAATATACATAGTTTATAACCTGTAATAATACATAGGCTACTTTATATCAAGGTAGGTACTATGCGAGGGAAGCCGCGAGCAAGCGTGTATTTAATATTATCAGTTAGTGAATTATAGGCCTCGCCTCGGGGCCTGAATAAGATTTTCCAGAACGTGTAAAACACGCCATGGCAACATCTGCACAGAACATTCGGGCACTATTTCACGGGCGCGTTTAACGTGCGTGGAAATATAATATCGTCTATGCTTATCGAATATTATAGACGATTCAGATATACTGTTTCTGCAAAATTGAATTATGTTACGTAGTAGTACTTAGTAGATTGAGATTTAAAAATCAAAGATAAACTCGCGTTTTAAATCGAGATTATCAAAACTACTGTATAATCTAGTTTGCTAAAACTACAGTTTTGAAAGCATTCAATTCAAATCACATCTTAGTTCATTATTTGTATTAGTATATCTATGTAACAGAAACGCAAATAATAGGAATTTTCACCTAAAGCATCTCTCAAGACGATACATGGCGATATTTCCGAGATAAAATCACTCAGCAAATATAAAAGTTCGTCCCCATCGCATTCTTTACCACTGCCCTTACGTCTTAATAACCACCAGATATGATTTACAGCAATTATTTCCCAAACTCACCGACACCTTACTTAATGGCACCCTAATGATGTATAGCAGTAATATACGGCGATTAACTTGCAGTTCCTGAGATGCCCCTCACTGTGCAAGTGCAAAGATACAGACTGCTGTATCTCACGCGATCGTATTTTAACGGACGATTAAGTAGTTGAAGGAATAAGTTGTTTGTACCCAAAATGCTTAGCTATGTTGTTCAAGGACTGTTTTTGGACTATTCTTTTGTTAGGTATATTTATATTTCTTAACTCAGTATATTTTCTCTTTTATCTCTTGTATGGAGGTACACATTTCAATCCACAGCTGTTTAATAACCTCTCTCTATAACCCAAGGTTTGCTGTGAGAAAACTCTTTCAGGGTTAAGCTCACCTATGTACGTATATAGCCTTTAAGTATCTATGTCGTTTGTTTTATCTGTTTTGTGTACAATAAAGAATTTAAGGACTGATGGCACTGATGGGCTTTAGTTCAAACGCAAGATCTGTTGCTATCCCTGTCCATTGACAATAATTCATGCTCTAATGGCTTATTTTGCCATAATCAGTAAAATAAACATATTTTTTATTTCACTTTCAAAACTATCGTGAGTATCGTGACCACACTCATACCCAGATGAAGATTCTCCGGAAGAATCGAAACATTGTCGGTACCTATCTAAATCGACGATAATTTTACGTGAGTAATTTCCCGTGTGCTATTATAATGTATATTTTTTATTAATCAATCTTTAAAAGCGTGGTTCACACAGACAGTTTTTGGACAGTTATCTGCTAAAGATAATAATAAAAAGTGGCAATGCTACTTCAATTACATACTGTGCCAATTAAAAACATTGAATACAATAACATGTACCTAAGCAACGTTTCAAACTTACATGTTATTTGCAATGAAACTAGTGCAAACTTAAGTCTGGATTCAATTTATACCGAACACGGAACAGTTAGTGCTTGTGCTTAACTCGCGTTATTGAACGTGCACTTGAACTAAGCTTAAGTTAGCTAAGTTAGAACTAAGTCTCTCTCAAGCTAAGCCGCCAATATTGAGTGTGGAAAATAATTAAAAAAGATTACTTGACCTAGCTAAAATCAAGTTGTACTTTATCAAATCTTTATTTTTTAACCGACTTCAAAAAAGGGGGAGGTTCTAAGTTTCACTGTATTTACTATTATTATATTATCTTCAATTAAAAAGAATACACTTCCGAGGTGGTCCCATATAAATGTTTCCTGATCTGATGAGGATCCTCGGAGTAATAAACAGAACTGTACCTCGTCAAATAGTTCCCTATTTGACGAGGTACAGTTCTGTCTTCAAATATTAGATGCTTAATATACTTACCCGGATTTAAATTATTTCAAAATACGTGTATAAAATACGTGACATGAATGACAAAGAAACCACATTCCTCGTAATTCCATCTTAAAAATATGAATCACTCAGGATATTTCTTATTAATTAAATATTTATCCAACGAATCATTATAAGTTATTTATTATCTTATCCATTAAGCGCTTTAAATAAAACATTAAGCGTTTTTGCATATAATGTATGATTTAATCATACATATATATATATGCAAATCGTACGGATTACATACAATTGTCAATTCACGATGGTAGCATGCTGACGTCACGTGGTAGTCACGTGATACGTTAAAGAGTTTTCCAGGCGAGGTTATGAGTGTGAGTCATATTGGTGAATGGTCTAAGTGAAAAGATTTTAGAGTTTCTGGTACCTACTGATTACTTTCTACGTAACAAAAATATAATTAAAATCAGTTTACTTTTCGAAACAGTTTTCCTAGTCATAATTTCTCTCAGGGTTTAAAATATTGTTTCAAAATTATTATTTAAAACAAAATATTTATTAATTTAAAACAATTTTATGCTTAGACGAAACAAAATAATAAAATACTTTGCAATTCCAACAGGAGCAAAAAGGTGACGTCCACAAAATATTAAAATATCATTTTTTCCGCTAATTTCTCATCAGTTATACTCATAAGTAAGTAGTCACTAAACAGCCTTGAACCCAGTGTATGGAAATGTTACACGTAGCGTCACTTAGCATGTGGCCTATGAGCTCTCGGTGTATTATGTATTATGTAGACAATTTAATACTTTATTAAAACTAGTGAAATTCTCGTGACTTTGTCCGCAACCGATGGTATTATTACGGATTTAAAATAAAAATAGTCTTTTTTCAGTCGATAATTGCATAGTTGAATAGAAATGCAAATTCCTACATTTTTTAATAGTATTTGAAAAAAGTTAACCATGCTACTTGGTTGTCATTCTTGATGACCATATCTAGAGTCCCATTTCCCAGTTGACAAATACAATTCAATCTACCCTCCAAAAGCTACGAGCATTAAATAATGATGATCACACCAATTATAACATTATTACGTCACGAAATCTATTGTACAGTAATTTATAGCGGTGTGAAGCGTGAAATACAGAATACCCCACAAAGGAGCCACGGAAGAACATTTTAATCTATCTACAACTGAGAGCCCGTAATGTCTATATGTACTTAACTAAATTACTTGCATAAATCATATTTAAACGTGACGAACGGTGGCGCCTCCTCTAACAACAAACTTCATGCTAATACCACCTCTATTCACTTACATATTAATGCGACATTTGCTTTCGACTCAGCATCCCAAAATGCAAGCCCTTACAATGGTAAGAAATGAGATTTATTGTTCAGGGAATAAGGTCTAAATTGGTTAGGAATGGAAAAGCGTTGTCTAACCGAAACTTTTTAGAAAATAATTTCGTTCCGGACGACGATTTCGTACGAAAGAAAATTGTACCTTTATTTTTGCTTTTCGTTACTTTTGTTGATTGAAACGATAACTTCAACTGTTTATGAGGAGGCTTTGGGAAACCTAATTTAGATTAGAGTGAGACGCCGGACTTTGCGTTATTCATGCAGTTTAGTTTTAGAGCCTGTGGCCATATTACAAACGCTTTGGATTGATTCTTTTTCTATCGTCGCTAATCTTTTATTTGACACTTCTGAGCAAGTGAAAGCGTCGTCGAATGACAATTCCTAACAGTTTCTCTGTTTTTGTGGCGAATAAAAGTTAATGTTATGCTGCGTTTACACGCTTGCCGAACCTTGGCAAGCCTCCGCAATCGCAAGCGTGTAAAGAGGGTGATTGTGTTGGTTTGCGTGAGTTTGTAGACGCTTGTATCCGATCGGGTCTAGTGTCGGTTTTTGAACACAAATCAAAGGGCGATTGCGGCAATCGATTGCGTCGCGTTTACACGTTGGCGCGCGCTTAGTAGCCGCTGTGATCTCGTGGCGAACGGACGTCTAGTTCTGACTTCAAAATGAGTGGCTGGTCGAACGAAGAGAGTTTATCGTTTTTGAAAAATTACCAAAAATATCAAATAAGTTGCAGATGCTTGAAGTCGTCTTGCCCAGTTAATGGGAAAGCCAGTAAAGGAATTAAAATCCAAAAAATAAATATTGATGACAACTTTTCGAAAACATTTTTCTGAGGACCTCTGTGGCACAGTGGGCGAAAGCCCGCCTGAGGTGCAGATATTGCGGGTTCGATCCCCGCTACGGGACAAATGTTTGTATGATCTGCAAATATTTGTTTCGTGTCTGGTTGTTTTCTACGTATAATATGTACCTACCTACTTATGTACCTATTTACAAAAAAATATATATATCTATGTAGTACCTACTTATATCAGTCATCTGGTTACCATATTTCATTAAAATGCTTAGCTTGGGACTAGATGACGCTGTGTGGAATGTCCAGGGATATTTATTTATTTATTTAAAAAAAAATTAAAAGTAGGTTAAACCAAAGGTAACAGCCGATACAAGATCGACGTCCGCCATGCTTGGATGTACGTAGAACACTGACGCAGTCACAAGCGTGTAAACGCCTTCCAAATTCCAAGCGAGAATTGTGGACGCTTGTGGTTTGCGAAGGTTTGCCAATCCTTCGCAAGCGTGTAAACGCAGCATTACATTCTCTTTGATAATAGTAGAAAAGTAATATGGCTAGGAAACAGGCGATATACATTCATCGACATTCGCGAAAATACATAACTACTTTTAAGTTCAAAACACATATAGAAAAGAGTTTATAATTTTTTTATGGTTTATTTTTCGATGTTTTAGTAGTTATTCTGCTATTTTAGTGAAGTCTTTAATGACAAAGATTTCCAAATACGTAATTTTCAAATACATATACATTGATGTTAAGAATTTTTAAGTACGATAAAGAAAAATACCTAAAATTTTATAAAATCTTTCAAAACATAAAATAAAGTGCCCCAAAGACAAAGATCCGTGTCACAATCTGCTGTTTCCCACCGGGAGTGTAAAACATTCAGCCGATGATTTATTCCGTCCCTTATCATGTACCTACTCCATTAAGATTAGGTATTCATGTTGCACACCTGATACTTTGAGAGCGTCTGACAATGCCGCACTACTAAACGTAGACAAAGACGTCGATTCTGCGTTATAAACATGAAGTTAGAAATTAAACACTAGCTTACTCGGCTGCGGCATTGTACTTATCCGGATAAAAAGGAGCCTATTTGTTGTTCCAAGTTTGAGCAAAATTCTTTAAATAGTTTTTGTGTGAAAGAGCAACAATCATACACACATGCAAACAAACTTTCGCGTTTTTAATATTAGTGGGATTATCGAGACGTTATCGCGTATTGTAATCATTATAATGTACTGACTAGTCTCATGACTAACAGTGTATGTAACGTCAACTAAAACCTCGAGGTAAATACATTATAATGATTTCAATACGGATTGTAAAATCCTTAGATTGGGTAAGTATATTCATAAGTTAAGAACTTTAACCTGAGGAAACATTTTACTATTTGATTTTTATTTTGTTAGAACAAAACTGGACCCCTGAACAACATATTATTATCAAAGTGTTTACACAACTTCAGAGGATATTAACGGTGAAAGTTAAAACCGTACCGTAAGTGGTATTACATGGGGATCCGTTTATTGGCGCAGTTCAAGTGTCGTTAAGTTTATTAGCTGTACTGCTATTAATGGCTTTGCATAGGCTGAGAGGCTTGGCTTGTTGAGTCAAATAACTCCCATATATCCCTATTGTTGATTGGAATATAAAAGTTTTAGGGACGTTGGAATGTTTGTAGCAAAACAAACACAGGTAATTATAATGTCAAGTGTCAAAACATAAGGCTAGTTTTTTAGCATGCGGACAATTGTTTTAGGTTTATTATACGAGTATATCTGTCTAGTGTTTTTGTGTTGAATAAACATGTTTTCTTTCTTTCTATATTTCTACTTCTAAGCAATTTTGGTTTATATACTGTGAAGCTTTAAGACGAAAAGGCTTTCTAAATGAAACCATTTTGATAATTGTCGTTTCATAAAGTAAAAAATAGAAAGACACAATATACAATTGAACCCAGTACCTTTCTCTAAGTTATTTCTCAAGTTCACTAGTCACCAAATCGCTAAGTTTCGACAAGTTCCATCTGTTTTCTGCGCTCTAAATAAGGGACAGTCCAAAGGCTCCCTTCTGGAAACTTTATAAAGGGGTTTCTGTGTTTGAAAGTTTCTTCCTTTGAAGTTAATTTTACGTTTCTTTTTTATTATTGAGATGATTCCTCGGATTAGAAGTCTCATAACATTAACTCAAAAATATACTTTTACTCAAATGAAACCCTTGAAAATTCTACGTTGCTTGAGTATACAATGGTATTCATACAAAATTTATACGATTACAAATAATCTATACTCATTCATACATACTTATTCGCTATACTATTCTGTACTCGTACAAAACAAAAATTTCCTCAACATTTGAATCTCTTTTTAGACTTTAAAAAGTTGCCTTTTAAATATTTTTTGTATATAAATTAAATATCTTTATTTTTTTCAAAGAACAAACAGTACTTACAAACTACATAGATTACAATCTAACTTACAATAGATCTTAAACCAAGAAATAGCGTCGATGGGCTTGCACCCTCAAGTATGGAATGTTAACTACTGTAAAATGTGGGCATGTGCACTAAATATGTATTTGGAATTTTGGACATACCTCTGACTTTTGTATCTCTACCGAAATGTCTAGTCTACGAAGATGTTTACGGATCATCTTCGAAGTATCTAAAAATGTCTAAGAAAGAACTGAAAGAATATGTCTAATTGTCTACCGCAACATGAGAATACACTCGAGATCATTATTACATTTTGAAAAAAAGAAAACTTAGGTATTCAAAAGGAGGTTAATTAAGTACGAAATTAAACGAATAATGTATCATTTTGTCGTTAACAGATTTCAGCCACTTGTCTTCAGTAAATTTTAACACAGTAAATTTGGCAAACAGGAACGTGCTACGAGAAAGCTACGCGGTGCTACGCCTGTGCTACGTGGTTGTGACGTCACGGTCCAATTAACACGAGCTACGAACAATGAATGCGGTAATATTACTGCATTAACTAGTTTTAGTTAAAATAAAGATATAATTTTCCCGACTGTTTAAAGCAAAGGTGAAGTGGATGAATACCTGACTTGCTGAATGTAATGAATACAATATTCATATTTTATTATATTCAGAATTTCTAAAAATAACCCTCATAAATTATTTACCTTGGTAATAGCTAGCTATACTCGATGTTTCATAGTTCATAAAAATTGATTCAGTGTTCAAGACATTACTTAACAACACATATCTCCTTACAAGTTTTCAAAACAATACTTAGTGCTTCACAATTTAATAAATAAAATCCGCTTAGAAGCAAACCAATAAACATCGTAAATTGAAAAATATACCTATAAATCTTGCGCTACAACGCAACATCAATACAACTTTACATAAATAACACATCCAAATCACTTCACACCTCCATGGCATGCGAAAGTTTATTGACCTACGTAGCAGTGAAATGTTCCAGTGCTCATTGTGAATGCTTGTGATGGCATAGTTTCGAAATTTAGTGTAATACTGGAATGCTCGACTATGAAAACTATTTGTGGTATGCGGTTAAGCTGTCATGCAAAACGACTAACAAAGGATTATGTTTTCTATCAAGTTGTGCCACAAGCTTTTATGAGCTCTATTGTGTTTGAAAATAACTATTTTAATACAAAAACAAAAATAAAATTTTGTAAATGTGTCAAATATTTACTAAACAACATAAAATAATCTACAATTATCAAGCCGTATAAGCGGAGAGAACACCTAACACACGCACACTTATCATAACATAATAAGATTAAAACTATAAATAAATTAATATTATGTTTATCACAAATTGCGACTACATCATAAAACCATTTGACTTAAACTGTAATGTTTGATATAATATATATTCAATCAATCGCAAATATATTCATCCATTTTGTCCTTACAACTTAATCTTTCATGCATAAAAAGTTGTAAAACAACAAAAAATCCATAATTTTTGACATCCCTTCGACCAATATCCATTTTGCTTGTTTTTACCAACCCTGATTGCGAAACTTTCACAGTCCACGTTCAAGCAAAAAATGGCTGGGATTTTTTGTTAGGTCGCGCTCAAACGGGTGTAACGAGATATTTATGGGAGAACACGTGAGGTCATCGGTGTGGACACTGCGTTATTTTGCCAAAATTCTCCTTTTATGGCCGGATCTCATGCGACCGGAAATTGTTTTACCGAGATTCTCAGTAGAAGTATCTTATTAAACTAATATAATTTTCTTAGCGAATTTAGTAAAAACGTGTTTTTTAAATCTGAATACTTAAGTAAGTAAGTAAGTTCGTACGAGCAACTGGCCAAATCCGGTGATAGAGTTTTTAGGCCGCCTTAAGGCCTCCGTCATGGCTTAACGACTTTAAAAGCCAAGACCGACAATTTCACTTTCAGTTAGTCTTTGGAACGAAAATACCTAAATTCAATTAATATGAATCATTTTTCCCGATTACTTACAATCATGATATTCTGAGGTATTATATTTATATTTTAAATTTTTATTTCTTAAATATATTTTCTAATAATAAAACAAAAAAAAACATACAATGTAATCGAATCATTATTACTTATGTTTTTCTTTACATTTCCCAAAATCCCTAACAAATCCGTCTACATGTAGTCCATCCTCAGTGCAAAGAGGGAGCGATATTGCGCGGCGGTTATTTATTGGCTGGTAAGGCTTCGCAACGTGATCGGAACTATACCTATCGTACCTACGTAAGGTTTATTATCAGGTTTCCAGTCGACAGAGTTGAAACAGTCAAATTAATTTGAGCGTTGAAACCTGCCGGGTCGTAGTTGTTATGTAATGATGTGAACGTTGCATAAGAAATATTAAGGGAAAATGTGTGTTTAGGAGCCTTAACATCTTTGCTAAATGATTTATGTAACATCAGAAAGCAACCTATGCCTACATTCATCACACTAATATTAGAAAAAAAAATTTGCAAGCTTCATTATTTAGAAAAATAAGATCGATAACTTTATATTTTACAATAACAATACATTCTCGACTATTTGACGACCTCTGTGGCGCAGTGGGCGAAATCCCGCTTGAGACGCAGAGGTTGCGGGTTCAAACCCCGCCGCGGGACAAATGTTTGCATGTTCTGTAGACATTTGTTCAGGGTCTGGTTGTTTTTCTATGTATAATATGTAAGTATTTACAAAAAAAAAAGTATCTATGTAGTATATCAGTCATTTGGTAACCATAACACAAGCATTAAATTGCTAAGCTTTGGGACTAGATGACGTCGTGTAGAATGTCCAAGGATATTTATTTATTATTCTCGTAAAACTCATCTTTCGATAAGTGCTTCTAATTTTTTTATAAAATACAGTAAGTATTTAAATGACAATCATTAATTTAAGCCCCAGTAGAAATCACAACGTCCAACTTAAGGGTGCAATGTGTCTAAAGTGTAAGAACAGACGCGGCACGTTAATCTCCTCGTCCCTGGGGACTGACGACTGATACGTGACTTCTTCACGTCTGATGTCGATGAATTGATTTATGGATTCAATAAATACTGACCCGTCGTAAAAAGACAAGGGCGAGACATTTCTTTTTAGGTTCTTTATTTTGTATTTTTTCGACAATTTTGTGCTAAGAAGTTTTATTTTGTGATGAATACAAATTATCTACGAAGCTTTTACAGCCTATTAAAAAAAAAACAATGACAACGATTTCAGCGTAACGTATTCCAGCAGTTAGACCATTCTCTCAAATCTTTAAGCATTTATTATTATAGATATCTAAATTTGCATGCAGTGTTTAGGCACCTTTAATTGATTGTGCAATTAGTTTTTAATTAGGAAATCTAAGATTATTATAAGCAAAGACGATTAATATCTAGAAGACATACAAAGGCCATACACAAAATCGTAACCCGTACCAGATAGCCTGGAAACTTTAAAACATCAATTTTATCCAAGAAATTTCAATTACTTTCTAGTTAAAATGACCTAAAATTTTTTTTATATTGAATATTGTTGCTTCCTACTACTAAGTATTGAAATTTCTTGGATAAAATTGATGTTTTAAAGTTTCCAGGCTATCTGGTACTGCGGGATCAGGGTTACGATTTTGTGTATGGCCTTTGTCTGTCTTCTAGATATTAATCGTCTTTGCTATAAGCATGAAATATTGTAATAATCGTTGGTAGACCAAATAAATAATTTTTTTTTTTTTTATCATTTAAGATTTGCTATCAATAGAATCAATGAAACAGGATCAAGTTTTAGCAGTTGCGTTTCGGCTAGTAACGATACAATGATAGACAAGTTAGTTATAAATCCTTTGCAAAATCCGTAATAATTTCGATGCCAGTTTATATTTGTGTGATTACATTTACGGGAATTTATCGCATAATTACCTTATTTTATTTTTTCTCGACATTTAAAACAAAGTATACTATTCTATAAGTATTATTGTAGATGTGGTATAAACTGACAACAACGTTTCATGTCCTACATTAGTCAACATAAATTTACTGCAACGGATCCCAATTTGCATAACTCACCCTAATTAGATCAAACCTTATTGAAAACGGTCTATCTCTCTCACATTACCGCAGTATTTTGACGTCACATAATGGGGTCACAGGTTATCAGGTTATCAGGGCCTTCGGACACCAGGTGTCTTTGTCCAAATTGCGATAATCCGCCTTATTACGTCCCAACAAAGCTTAGTTCTACAGTTGAGTGTACATTTCTGGAAGTGCCTTACGCGTGCGTTTATGTACACTGTGTCTTGTTGTATTCTAGTAAGGTCCTCTTTTGCGTTTTCCGGATATTATGTTTTTAGCCTATAGATACCAGGTGGTATTTCCCTACTCAAGTTAATGTGACAATGTTTATCACTTTTGTACAAGGTCTCCGCTTACAATGGAAAATTTCGCGGCTTGTTACCCAAGACAATATTCCAAATTGTAACTACGTAGGGTCTAAAGCATACAGCTGGTTTCAGCAACTCTGAAGAAAGTGTAGATTAATTAATTGCAAATTTACGTCACTTCGACAGCGTGTAACTGATACTCAGAGCCTGTAGCCGAGTGTAGCCATATGACTAAAGCTTCGTTTCTACATAATTTTATTTCTATCATCGCTACTAAGGAGTCAAATCAGCGATCAAAAGTGTCAGATCAAGGGTTTGACACTTCTGATCGCGTAACTTTTAGTCATCGAATGTCAATTCCTATACATTTATTTGTGTTGCTTTTCTAAAGCGATTGTTGTATGCAAATATAAATAGGGGGCAGGTGTCATTGTAAGTCTTCTTCTTCTTCTTCTTCTTTATTTTGGCTTCGCCGGCTTTTGCCACGCATTTAGCCACTACCATGTGTATGTGTATATATTTTCGTTTCGTCAAGGTCGAGTCAAAGTCATAGTCAGCGTCAGTAAAGATGTGGGTTCTTTACTGCAGCTTTTTACATGGACTTTTTGAGAGAACTCGAAATGCAATGATATACAGTTTTGTTTCATTTGCCTACACTTATGTACGTTCACGAACACTTAACAGTTAATAATCCACCATTATTACATATTAACATTCGCCAAAACACAAATTTCGGAAAATAAAACAAAAGAGACAACACGCCATCTTGAATTCCCGTCAAAAAGCCCCTCATTGTAAGTCACTCGGGTAATAACGGCTCCAAATGTCTTCTGATTAGTCCTACTCAGCAATAGGGACGGGAACTATGTTCCAAATTAATTAGTAATTCTTTTTAATTATTGTATTTATTTTCAAACATTATTAAGCTTTATTATTGAATTTTAATCATTATATAAAAAAGAATATTCAAAAAATTCAGTCTTCATTAATGGTTAAAGTTATTTGAAATTTTTAATTCAATTACGTGTCAAGTTTCGGGTTAATAATTTTATAGCATCTGATACTTTTAGTTGAGCGATCCATCATGGCATAATGTTTGGTGACACTACTGGTAGCTTAATTGACACTGGGATGACAAATTTTCTGTTAATATAAAGGTAGGTACTCTCAATAATTATAAAATTAAAAGCTAAATTTTGATTATTAAAAACTTTTTAATATTCAATCATCTTAAAAAAGCTTTTTAGTTTAATTAAAAATAAACTCTGTTAACATTTCCGAGACAAACTATGTGAAACCGTTTACTTTTATCAAAATTAATTTCTGATGGTATTTAAACTTACTAAGTATTCAATTAAAAAATCATTTCATTTAAAAAGAAATCTAAAATGTAATTGACTTGAAAAATCTCCTGAATGCTCAAATTTAGTTATTCAAATTCGAAGCATGTTCGAAAAGCTGTAGAAAAAGTAGTCTACAATTTATTTTCTTAAAACTGTATTCAATTAGACATCAGATAGACGTCTGGACAACTTTTACCTCACTTTGGTATTTCTACATAAACTTTGTATTAAAGGGCTTCATTAGCTCTTTAGTTAAATAAGGCACTTACTCAGACTGATATCAAAATACAATTTAAAAGTTACTTTCGTCAGTAATAGATTTCTTATTCGGTTTCACTGAGAACAATTTACAATATTTTATAATAACGGCTTCTGATATTTTTGCTTTTAATAATCCGATTTCAACATGAATTTTTATAACAGCATAAAAATAAATTGTTGTCATTATATAAAAGTAAGAGGTAAGTAGGTACCTATTCATATTCTTTGCACTATTTGAATAATTACATACTTACTCGTATTTTCAACGATCATAAAAACAGTTAAGTACCTATACCTAATTTCGTACACTAAAATTTCTGCACACTCAGGATGACTGGTAGAAAATGCTTTAGCAGAAGTCTTCCCTGAGCTATTTGCACCTGTGAGTTTTTTATTAAACTTAAATATCACTTCACTTACCAGACAGCTCCTTAACTTACGAGGCTACATATTCGCCGCAGACATTGGACACCCTGTACCCACCTGAAAGGAAAGACATCTCATGAATATTCTGAAAGCTTTTAACTTCGGTTTTATTGAAAAGAATCGGAGAATGGAGATAGTAAAGGACAGTTATACAGGTACAAGAATAGGGTAACTTTTTTGCATAATGTGTAGGTTTTAAATGGCCTTTAAAATAACTTCAAAGCTTTTTTAAGCAATTAAGGATTTCGTGTTTATGTGAAAGTAATAAAATTAAGAATACTGAATTTGTTACAAACAACTAATCATCATGATAAATATCGGATAATGCCGTCGGAATCGAGCATATTATAAGTTTGGTTTAACATATTTTACTAGAACCTGTCGTATTTTCTTTCAAAGTAAAGGATAATCCATGGTCAGTTCTAATTTAGCTTCTATCAACCAGAACAACGTGACGAAGCACTAAGGCCCTTAGTCAACAAATCCCTTTATCTTTCCATTTCGTCAGTTGCCCTTTTGGCTTAATCGTTATAATGAACTTTCGCAGATTCATTACTTTCCTTTTGACTTGGTCAACAGCTCAACAGTAAATGAGAATGTAGCGGAATCATTTAATTATTCTGTTTTATAAACTAGATGCCAAAAAGACCTAAGATGTAAATAGTACAATAACGTCCGTATTTGAAGGAAACAGCTTAGTTTTCTGATCTTGCGGTATCTGGTAACGACGATGATTTTTCTTTGCTGACATTAAAAATACTTATGCATTATCTTTACAAGATGTTTTATTCAGTCGTAATGATGCCAATCGATTTGTCGAAATAAAATAGGCTTTCCCAGTTACTAAACCACCCTTTCAGCGAAATTGGTCCTATCCATCCATTATGGTATTTGCGTGTCGGTTAAAGTTTGATAAAACTTTTGATCAATTAAAAACGGTTTTAGTTATTTTCAGTGAAGTTAATAATTATGTAACGCGAAATAACCAACGTAAAAAAAATGCAATTCATTTTAGTCAACCAAAAAGAGTTAATTCCTTCAAACCGTAAAACCACATACCGTGAATTATGAATTTCAGCGCAAAAATTCCATTAAACCACAAAGCCTTTCAAAGGGAAATCCTAAAATTTCATCAAGTCGAAAAGGTTTCCACGGTAACCTACATAGCCAAAAACGTATATTTATAAACTATTTACATGTCCTAGTTAATAAAATCCGATAGATCTATCTAGAGGTGAACCAAATAAACTAGGTTGAATATATTAATGTGTAAGATAATCCCTGCCTCGACCACTATATTCCTTTGAATAGCTTAAAAGTCCTCTTTTGAAGGGTTCTCGTTCTATCTAAGTCGTTATCTAGTCGTTATCTATCTAAGTCGTTATAATGTCGTCGTCGTATCATACTACATGAATCAATGAATTTACTACTTCTATAATCGCCACTGAATTCATGAATGCACTTAGGAATTAAATTACGGAATTTCGATTATCCTGACATGCTACAATAATTATTTTTTCAAATTAAATTTGTTTATTTCAGGCAGTTAAATGTACTTAGATTAAATAATACATTGGACACAATGCATTGCTATGATGGCAACACAAGAATTGGCATAAAATCTTTTAACTCTTTATCATCATCATTTTCAGCCTGTGTCAACCTACTTCCGGTGTTGGACCAATCGCATCCCGGTCTTGTCGGACTTTAACAATGTCAATAGCATTCTTCATTCTGAGTAAATTCATGATTTTATCATCGCTTAAATTATTATTAGCAAATGTCAAGAACAATCATCGTGGATCATTTAATTAACCTTTTCTTTTAGAATAAGTACAAAATATGTTTTATAACATTATTTATTTTAAACAAATATGTGGTACAATCATTATAACAAGTTTTCCTTTTTACGTGATTAGCGAGTGAATGAATGACTAATCTGTACTAACGAGCAACGCCATCTGTAAGTAATTGCTGTTACGTGCTTAGAAAAAATATGCTCCTATTTACTTTTAGCTTTTTTTTACATAACAGAATGCAATATTACTTATTTTATGGTAGGAAATTTAAATAATGGTGTTTCCGCATATTTTATTAACACTTACTGCTAATTATTTTGTTTAAATGAATAAATGTGAATATTGCTTAAAATCTAGAAAGCTCTAACCGATAAGTGACTACAAAAGTATCTTAACATAATCAGGCAATCCTAAAAACGATAATGTGAGTGAATGAGACGCGTCAGGATCGTAACAAGTAGAAATCATGTCTCTGCCCACCCATTCGGACCAGCTCATACATACATACGGGAAGAAGTCTTGGTTTTATATACATTTAAACGTTTGTATTCACACAATAACACAATAAGTTTTGAACAAAACAGTTTTAACACATTTATACAGCAACAATAGTACCTACAACTTTTTCTAGTAAAAAGACGCAGCCCAGTGTGAAAATAGCCATAATCCAGTTTTGTTTATGAGAATATTTTATTTCTTTACCAGGCCCCAAAGAGGATGACGTTATTTCCACAACAAAGAGCGAGATTTACTCCTAAGTGTACGTTTTTCTGGTATGATATGCGCATTTTTTATAAGCATTGTTGTTGTACGGCTATAGTTATAGCGGTTGAATTTCAGTTTTATTTTTTACAATCATATATGGCGGGACAAGCAGGGTGTCCATGAGACGGGTATCCAGAGGTGTGATGGACTGGCAGAAGAAGGCACTGGATTGGATCGTAGTGACTCGGACATAAATATCAAATTTGTTAAGTTAATCTACAAAATGTCTCAACTTTTAGTCAAAGAATATAGGATAAATATTAAACCACAAACTTTAAACATTAAGTATATTAACTTTATTATAATTTTTCATTCTTATCGCTAAATCTTGGGCTCAACCCCGAGCTTGGTCCTCGGGCAAAAACGGCATTTTCTAAATCCGGATTATATTCTCATCTCGGCGAAATGTATCCTATATTTATCGTTGACCGGACGTTTTTAACAATGACCCATGAATACCTTCGAGGGAAATTGTCTGAAACGGATTTCGTAGATACGTATATATTTGACTAAAATTATATTCAATGTGGATATGTTAAGAAAATGTTTATAAGATTTCTCTTTTGAAACGATTTAGGAATAAAATTCAGTCCAAGAAGGTCAAAGATGTCAGGTATATATTTGGCACGAGCCCACATGTTGAAGAAGTTAACAAACCTACTTTTTAAATATATTTTATAATTATTTTTAAATTTAACTCAGCATCATGAATGTTTTTAATTAGCATTATTACTTAATTTCATAAAAAATATTATAGTTGCAGCCGAAAAAATATTGAATTCGTTCTACCGATCTGACTGTATATTCGATTTAATTGTACAAGTGCTGCAAAGCAAATCAACCGTACGGCTGCAAGAATTACTTTCACTAACATTACGCCCACTATTTCACAATCAACCTTCATTGTTTTGTCACCGGAAGTTGAACCCCTGACACCTGACGCCGGAGACCGCTTCCGGTCAGTTTCCGGCGGATTTTTACACCTCATTGTTTGTTTAATTCGTAATCAATGTCTGTTGTAACTGTCATAGACCAATACTCGTAGCTATAAGGGTTGTTGTAGGAGACTGTTGGAGTAATTTGATAGCATGAATTAATGGTTGAATGTTCGATTACACTTTACAAATAAGTATTTAATAATCGTTTTTTAAATCTGAGTTTATTTTCCCGTTCGTGATTTCCGTTTTTTCATAAGCCAAAATTAATCTAATGAATTGCAAGAACCCTTAAAAAATAAATGAGAACACTTAGATAGTTTGTACATATTTACATGGTGTTGACAAATTAAAAGATATTTATTTATTTTATTTATACTAAAAATTTTTTATTCTTATTTCCTGTTTTTAGTTGTTGAAAAATTCTGAAGTATAATATTTTTAGAGATTGTAGAATTTAAAAGCCTATTAGCCTATTGGTTTAATATTGGCCTATCTAGAAGTTCCGAAAAAATGTGTACCATGCCTCAAGCATCAAGCACTACCATGCATCAAGCACTCGTGATACAATCGTCGTAGTTCACTAAAAACAAAGGATTTCAGGCAATCAGGATCCCAGCCTTGCAAAACCGCAGACCACCAAACTAGATATTGTAAAACTTTTCAAATGAGTCAAATGCATTTATCACCCCAACTCGGTGCCTCCCTTCTCGTCACGTCAAAACAACATGACGTGTTCACTGAGTTGTGTAGCTAGTTCTGCATAAATTGAATGTTTAATTGAAATATATTTTTACCTTGCAAATAAAATTTTAGTGGTACATTTTAATATTAGTTTCGCTGTTTCGTTTATTGTTTTGAACTTTCCAGCAGATATAATACTAATATTATAAACGCGAAAGTTTGTATTAGTGTTTGTCACTTTCACGAAAAACTACTGAAAGGATTGGCTCAAACTAGCTAGTGTATAACAAAAATAGCACATAGGCTACTTTTTATCCGGGTAAGTACCATGCGAGCGAAGCCGCGGGCATATACTAGTCAGATTATATTTATACCTGAAGAGAAAAATAATAGTAAAAAAATTTAAGGCGAATTTTTGGTTGTTCACAAAAACTAGTTCAATAACAACAACTCTTACTCTCTACACAATAGAGCGCACAAACTTGCAGCTATTAAACGACCCAAGAAAGCTTAACAGCGGGAAATATAATAAATAAAAAATAATAAGAAAACTTTCCCCATCACAGCATGCAAGACTCGCATCGAGATGGCAATTCACCAATTTCTCATACCACAGGAAAATTTGCAAGCAAAAATCAACCTTACAGTATAGTCCTTAAATACATATTCACTAAAAGCTTAAGTCCTTGAAAGATCACCAAGATCTCCCATTGAAAATAAACCGTAATATGCTATAGATACGAAGCACTTCGGAATGTCAAGATGTAGAGGTAAATTATAAGATGCATATTGCTAAACATTCACTAGCGAATGCCGCAAAAGTTTACGAACAGCAATCACTCAGTGCGTAATCTCTCAGGATTTTCACACCCTTGCGATAGTGTAAACTCTGCCCTTTTTTGTTTTTTAAAAGTCTGCGGATGCTAAGATAAAGAAATGGTGAAGCGGATTTGCATGTCAGAGGTGCACTGATATTTTAAACCCAAGGCGCTTAGAAAAGTGACAAATGTTCCGAATCTATTCTCTTTCTATCATACCTTTGTCGCTTTACTTTTGATTTGTATTTATGATCAATTCCTATACATTTTTTTAGTTTCTCTTCTAAAGCTATTGTAGAAATGTAACATGGCTAGGGCAACTGTACTGGCGTGGTTATACTCAAATCTTTTTTGTCAAAATATGTAGTACTTATTATAAAAAAAACTCTCTCCTCATACAAGCTATGCATTCCCCGTTGTGGAGGGATCAGCTTTCCTTATGGCTTGCCTCTTCTTTGCTTTCTTCTTCGACGTCGGAAGCTTGAAACTAAATTAACATCTATGAAAATGTATTTACCATATTTAATATAACATGTTTATATGAAAGCAATGTTAAACAGTTTATTTAAAAAAAATGGCAACCCTCAAGTGGAATGAAGTGTTGTTTCTGACTTTAAAAACACATCAAACAACATTTTTACAAAGTATTGCGGAAAACAAAGACAAATTAAAATCTTCAGCGCTACGTTCAATCGACGTCCACATTCATCCCCCTAAACGATATTTTGTTTTTGACACTTCACTTTAATCACAGAAGGTGAAAACATGAACAGTACTTTTCATTTCGAAGAGAGCAGTAGAAGGGTATGCCAAACCTTTGTGTGGATGTAGAAAATTGCTTTCTACCTGTTAAGTTGCAGAGCAGACAAGCATTGCTGTTTGCAGTATTTAAAGCAAGAATTCGTAAGCAACAGAGCTTGTGTTTGACATTTTGAGTTTGCTTTACTAAATGTGCTTATAGTATATTTATATTCATTGTGCTTTAGGAGATATACAGAGAAAAAACCTGAAAGAAAGAAAAAGCATTTATTTTGGTAGTACTTCAAGGATCATTTCAGTTTTGTCTTACATGCTAGGTGATTCTAATGCCTGTTCCAACTCGACTCCCTACACCAGGGAAAGATATTATGTATACTTACGATGTGTTGTTACGATGTGTATTATTTACTTTATAGTATCGATATAAGCCGTTTAGTCTTTACTCATATTATATAAATTTTATATATATATAATATATATATATTTTTTTAAAGAGGACTTACGCTATTACTATTATATTAAAACAAACGAAAGTATACAAGTTTTTCAAAATAATTTAAGTTTCCGTCCATTTTTTCGATACTTAATTCCCAACACCCATTAAAACAGATCCAAAAGCGTATCGTTTGCAAACAGACACCATTTATCATCAAAAATGACGTCACATCGATTTATTATTTGAATTTACCCCATCCATATTCGATTATCGATTCGAATCGATGCCGTAATTCAATAACGCAAATGAGCAGAATGAATACCCTCGGACGGCGATATTGTTTTGATTATGACTCACAATGAATACAGGATACGGGATGAATTTAACAGTTACGAATTTTATGGTTATCACTACAAAAACTGCATTGCGTAGTTGTCACGCATAATTTTGCAGTATACTTTGAGAATATCTAAAATTCTTCGACGACTTGAAAGCCGGGACCGACAATCTAATGCTCAACTGTTAATGCCACTGCCTGCGGTCACCCATCCAATTTGTAACCCCTCGGAGTCGCTTACCTACAATAAATCACCCGAACGCATCAGATTCAAGGCGTAGTTAACTACGGTACTTAGAAACAATCTTTCGCTTTATTTATTTTCACTGTTACTTTGATATATATTTAAGGTATGAATTTGTTAGTTTCTATTGAGATTAATCTTCAAAGAGCATTGCTGTAATTAATGATGTCGCAAGGAAGAATAAGTATATTTAATTTCAACAGAACGGCAACGTAAGTATCCTTCAACATAAAGGAAATTCTATAACAAATGTATGGTACAAATATCAATTAAACCAATCTACATTTGTGTAATATTTCTAGGCCAAACCAGTTTGAATTCACTAGAAGACACAAAACAATTTGCGCGGAACCCAAATATCAAGAGAGCCATATTCCGTAATGTTGCCTTAAGCTATTCGTATTCAGATCTTGGCCACCTCGTTATGTGGTCGACCTATTTGTCAGGATTGCGGCCTTACAAGTTTAAGCACTGGGAATTGTAGTCATAGATCTTGTAAATTCTAGTATATTATGAGTATTAGAGAAATGACCGACGAAAGTCTTATTAATAATAGGATTTCCATTCGTAGTATAAGCTTTATGGCATTTAACTATCTTTGAGTTAGCTTTTCAACATAAAAAATGTAGCATCTATAAATCATACCGCCTTACAAACTTCTACTCTTTACCCCAACCATTAACACTTCTTAAGATTGCTAACATTTTCATTTCTATTACGCACGTAAATAGAATAATATCGTTCCTTTAAATATCTTATTGTGTCCATCTGTTTAGAATGTTCTCGGTTCTTAATCCCTTCTTTTGTCTGCGACTCCAAATTGGCTCACTTTATAGTGAAATGAAATCTTTAAAAGGCTTTACCATCGTCAAAGAGACATTTTTTGTCATATTATATTCTTTAGTTGTCAATTTTTAGCTTAGACAAACGATTGTCGACTTCGTTACTTGCTTTGCTTCCTAATTAGTTTGCTAAAGATATCAAGACGTAAAGTAAGACTTGGACTATTTCTTTAACTTTTTTGTTATTTACGAAACTTAATTAATCATGGGTTGAAAGGAAATCAGTAAATAGTTAAAAATTATTTTTAACTATTTACTGATTGTAATAGAATTTAATAGATATAATTTATTTTAGAAAATACTACACAATATGTGTAATAAGCAATGGAAATCGAGTATCTGACGAGACTGAGTTTGTTCCACTTATCATTTTGTTTATCTAATGTTAATGTGTATCATCTTTGTCAATAAATTTCTGATTCTGAAAGAAACTAAACAATGTACGCCATCTTGGAAATTCAGGATTCAGAGGTCATAACCTGTTTCAGACAATATTTGTCGACGTAGGATTGGAAATAATAGTTGTTTTAGAGGAACTAGTTTCAGTAAACTCAAGCGTTAGAACAGTTGCTTCTTTAGCGTTATACAGTAAAATGCATTTGGTTTGTACGAGTAGGTAAAGAAAAAAACAATGATTTAGTATTTGTATAATAAATACTTATAATAAAATCCAGATGTTATCTAGTTACCGGCAAACTCTCCAAAATCCAAAACATTGTTTTCCGATGTTCCCTCGCCAACATAAATCTTGATTATATGCAAATTTTATTTCATTAGAGCGGTTAGTATAAAGCAATATGGCAACTGCCGGCTGAATTACAGGCAGGCCGCCCTTGGATTAACTAATGGCTATTTATCTTGTAAAGATCCCCAATTCCGGACCAAGATGCCTTCGAATTATTAATTCGAAGACGAGTTTTGTTTATGTATTCAAGTTTAGCAACATCTTGACAACAACTACTGTTGTAGGTACGCGTCAGTCTCGCAACAACTTAAAACTTTCATCGCTGTTTCTTCAGATGTAACTTCTGAGAATTAAAATTTGAAAACTTTTTCTTGTGACTTGTGTAATTCACGCAGGTCGCATGGGTAAGTAGGTGCAGAATATTAAAAAACTTTGGAATACTTGAAACAACAATAATAATGAGGATACATTTATAGCACCACTAGGACCCGCGGCATCGCTCGCATTGTACTAAATACAGCCATGTGTTATTCCAGGTTATAAACTATGTGTATTCCAAGTTTTTACCAAATCCATTTAGTAGTTTTTGCGTGAAAAAGTAAACAACATCTCATCATCATCATCAATACATCCATACAAACACGTTACGTTTATAATATTAGTGGGACTCTCAAAACAAATAGCTCTGTTTGTTTTTGTCTTATAATGAGACAGAATACTGACTTACGTTTGGCTATGGTCTCCCAAAACCTGATTCAGTGGGGGAAGGAAGAAGTCTCTATTTTTTTTATAGCAAACTCTTACAAAAATTGCTATGGTCACCAAAAAACATCTAGTTTTAGTTCCATAACATATAAACTAATTAGACATATCAAAATTCACTAACATCAGTAATTGCGTAGGGGAAGCCTGATTGCTCCACTAAATTTTTGCCCAGTGACCGTTAAATGTATGCATCTCGTTAAACAGCCAATCAACGTTCGAGCCGAGGGTGAATGTGTCATAATCGAAACAATAGTGGCCAGTTTCGATTCAATCACAAAGGGAATTTACACAAAGTTTATTCGCAAGGGATAGTTTCATGAATCTGAATGCAGTAGCTTCATGGTTCTGATCTTATATAAATAAGGCCAGAGCGAATAAAAATATTCTTATTCCAGAGTACTAAAATCGGGCATGTGTAAATCGTGGGTTTAATAATGTTTTCGATCCTGGAACTAGCTAACTAAACGATAGAAAGAAAGAAAGAATTAAAGAAAAATCATTTATTCTGGTAGGACCTCAAGGAACGCTTCAGTATCGTCTTACATGCTAGGTGATTCTAATGCCTGTTCCATAGCGACTACCTACACCAGGGAAAGAATCAGGCAAGAACCTGGTACCCTATAATTGGTATACTCATAAACTGGCGTGAATGATAAAAGTATGAACGTAAGCTAGTGACAAACTTTAATGCTAAAGTTTATGAGTTATTTGAAGATCTTGGTGTTAGCATAATGACTTTAAACCCCCTTTTATTAACCTTACTAACTGAAAGTGAGCAAGTTAATTACAACGAGTACTAGCTGTTGAAAATGAACGGTTGCGAACAAAATAGATTCAGGACAAATGTACGATTTAAATAAACATTAGCACAGAAGGTAGGTTTCTGAAAGTTCGTTTCAATGATGACATCCCAATAATTATTCTCCAAACTCCTAACAATCCATAACTAGATCCAAAGATCTATAAGGCGTGGACTGTGGACCTTGTTTAATCGTTCGTAAAATCGGAAATTATGACTGATTCTAACCGAGGCCGACCGTAACATTCAAATGGTGAATAGTACAGTGCGCGACATTTTGAATGTACATACTGTGATTATACTCGTATTATGTGACTTGGTTTAGGGTTAAAGTTGATGCTTATAAAGACTAGGTTGTTTGTGGTCAGTCTTCTCTTGACCAGTGATATGGTTAAAGCGATGATTTTTTGCCATCATTTAAATGAATAATAGTGGCAATTCTGAGTGTCGCAAAAGCTAAACTAAGCTAACTAAAATTGTTGCCGTCCCTTACATAGCGATGGGAATAAAAAGGATGGCAATAATTTTAGTTAGTTTAGTTTAGCTTTTGCGACACTCAGAATTGCCCCCAATATGTGTTTACAATTACGAATCATAATCATCAGATATATCAATGTTTATACATGAGTAATATCTAATACTGAAAAAAGTCTTCGCCATCTAAACATGACACTATTATATTTAGTGTAAAAATTTAGCATAATGCACATGGACGTGGCGCGTACTGCAATGTGAATAATTTCCTCACAATGAATATTAATGAATCCGTTTTCAGAGTTAATTTATACGATTTATGTCTTTGACGACCAATTCCAGGTTGTATTGTATATCATTTTATTGTGACAAGTTAATTTCACTTGACATCAAAATTAATTCGGCAGTCGCAATTATAATATAAATAAATAATAAATAAATATCCTTGGACATTTCACACGGCGTCATCTAGTCCCAAGCTAAGCAATTTAATGCTTGTGTTATGGTAACCAGATGACTGATAAACTACATAGATACATTTTTTTTGTAAATACATACATATTATACATAGAAAACACCCAGACACGAAACAAATATTTGCAGATCATGCAAACATTTGTCCCGCAGCGGGGATCGAACCCGCAACCTCTGCGTCTCAGGCGGGCTTTCGCCCACTGCGCCACAGAGGTCGTCAATTATGCATTACAGGCTTTAGACACAATAGCCTAGTCCAACCAAGTCTAGGGTTTGATCATATTTTGTTTGATTGTATGAATAAATTCCATAATTTATTTTTATACTGGTATATTAAGCTCTGCTTGGTTTTTAACCGACTTCAAAAAAGGAGGAGGTTCTGTATGTATTTTTGTATTACTAACTCGACACGTTCAACGTCACTAATGATAATATCATCACACAATCACAAACATGTTTACTGTTAGCCAATCAAAACGCTGAAAGCTCATTCATAATACTTTTCGGTGATATAAAACAATTTTCCATTTCAGAAATTCTACATAAATTCAAAGTTTGCGAGATGATCTAATGAATTTCCAGCTTTGCAAAATATCTTACGATCCAGAAACAAGAGCGAACAACATTCCTTCACAAACAAAGACCATTCTCTCACCTAGAGCATTCTCGCGAGATTTCGACGACGCATACAAACACTTAATTGGACGATTACACTATTGTTTAACCCCCTAGAGCTTAGCTAGGCTTCAAGATGCACAGAATAAATAATACTAAGTTACTTAAAAATATCACTAGGGTGACAGTTTTACACGAAGCAATAATAAATATAAATAAATTAATAGATATTTTTTTTCCTCATTACTCATATCAGATTTTCCCTTCTCATGGAATTTTGAAACACATTCAGCTCAAAGGGATTAAGAGACTAAAATTTTCGAAATCCACGTTAAAGGGGATTTTAAAGGGGCATAAGCCTCCTTTAAAACCCTAACCGAACCAATCACATTATACTCAAATCTAACTTAAACAGAATTTTATGTGACATACTCAGTCGAAGTTTCAGAAAATAATTAAACACACCAAGCAAACGCAAAATAAATATTTTGAAATGTGCTTATCCTTTATGAACCAATAGAACTAAGTTAAGAATGTCCATACTTAAACAATGCTAAAATTGTCATCTCGTAGCAGTCAAAACGAATCGAATGTCCCAGTAATAAAGTTAATTTTGAGTTAAATGCTAACATGGGGTGTTGCAGGGTTGGCTAAGACTTGAGTCTAAGGGGCCGTAATTCATAGAAGATCCCTTTATCTTACGGCAAGATCAGCTTTCATTCAGAATTTAATTTCATCTTCACCCTCTCATAGGTCTTTAACAAAAGAATGACCGACTGACTTAAGTAGGGATGTGATTGAAAAGGGTCGGGATGAACGTCTTTTTACCGGTTCTGACAGTTATTAGGTGAGTAGCTACTCAAATAATGGAAATAATGGTGTAACTAAATGTTTCTTGAAGTAAAACACAAATAATGAAGTTTGTTCATTACTTCGATATCGTGAGATTAGGTACTGATTTAATATTGTTTATTTTTATTCAAAGACGTTAGGAATTACACATCCATTCAGTTTTTTACATTGATAAAGCACAGTTACACAATAACTATCAGTTTAGTTAGGTTGTATGCTATACCTAGAATACATTTTAAGTAATACAACTACGAAGTTTCAATAATGGATACACAATCTAGAACCTATTTGATAATTATGATTAACTGTCTGCTTTAATGCTATTCTGCATTGCACAGCCTGTGCTCATAAGATAAATCTTCGGAATGTTACCCTCAACGTCTGCTTCTGTCTCATGTCTTATGTATGAAGCCGTCGGTAGATTGAGTTTCTTCATACTGAATTCATATCTTTCGGTTAAGCATCACTGTTTCGTCGACTCAGCGAGTTGTGGCACTTTTGATAGATTTAATCAGTAAATTTAACTTGAATTCTTCTTAAACTGACTGAAGATCGCAGGTTTCAGTTTAATTATGCTTGCAAAATGAATTCCACAATCTAGGAAAAAACAGAACGACTTTTATTCAGATTTCATCGTTGAATCTACCATTTTCTTTCTAAAATGAAAGAGGGAAGACTATATTGTTATTTGAACGATAGCGGCACTTTTATTAAAACTGCGGTGCTGACTGGGCATCGTTATTTCAATTCATGGCCTGTTCATTGATCGTTGGCTTGAAGTGCGAAACTAACGACTTCTAGTTTTTAATAGCTCTTCCACGATTAGAACATAACAGTTTTTGAAATGATTTACTCTTAAAAACAGATTAATTACCAAGTAAAAGAGAAAATAATAAATATAAACAATTTGTAGGATAATCAACTGTTCACACCTTCGAAATAGGTCTAAGACACTATTCAATGCAGTCCACCAATCTTCCAACTAATCCGATCTAGCGAACAATAGTACGTACCTCGTGAACACGTTATTGCCTCTAAATCTTTCACATTGATACATAGTCCCAGAATAGATTGCGCAGAGCTAAGAAAGAAACAGGCGGTATCTAATTTGATAGAGGTACCTTGTGGTACAACTGTTTCTTTTTTATCTCTATCTGGGCAATTTCATTCCTTTCCTTCTACAAAACTTTACATCTACACTAATATTATAAAGAGGTAAAGTTGGTTTGTTTGTATGTTTGGGGTAATATTCGAGACTACTACTCATCCGATTTCAATCATTATTTTACCTGGCTGATGGGTCAATCTGGAAGATGCGCATCTAACTCATCCTGCCATCGCCGTGGTCTGCCACGCGAACGTCTTGCGTTGGTATAGAGCACTTGCACAATATAAAAAAACACTTCGTCTCTAGCAATAGTAACTAGGATCTCTATGCAACAGATATACAGCCTAAAGATATGCGAACCTTGCCTTCGGCTATTGCACTAGGCTCTTAGTGTTACTTTTACCGAAACCTTTTTGGGTTCCTCCGCTTGTTCGGAATAAATATTTATCTTATTCGGTCGTTCGGATACTCTTATTGCGGTGTTAACAAATAGAGGGATGTTGGTTCTACGTGTGAGGGTTAAGAGGATTATTGTTTAATGGATATTGGAAATACTTTATCAATACGCTGAAAACGCTGAAAAGGTTGAGTTGCGAAATGAAAGGTGTCTATTATGCTTGAGCATACAGTCATAACTCTGTTTCACTGTTTAATTCAATATAATGGTGGAAAATATTTATATTTCTATAAAATAACAAAAATAAGATGTTGAGGTTTGGTGTAAGCCCAGAACTTACCCCTACTTGAATGCAAAAATGTTGGTGTCACAAAAGAGATTCATAATTCAACAATGCATTTGATTCGGATTTACATTTCACCTGATTTCTAAATTTATATTGCCGACCCAGGTGGCATTCACCACTGCAAAAATAAATTCGTATCTCACTTATTCCAATCACGTTCTTCCGAATTTGTCATATTGGATTTTCGAGGTTCCCATCATACGTCTCCCCTAGCTGTCACTACGTGAAAATGAAAACATGCATCATACTTCACCACACCCTTACCCGCTAAGGAACAGAGTCGAGTTTATTGTAACGAAAATTTTGTTAAATTAAAAAGAAACTCAACAACGTATTTCGGGCTTAGTGAATGAAAAGTTTGTTGAAACACGCTCGTCAAACTTCGAGTTTGAGGCTTTGGTTGTGGAACGAACATTATTGGCATTTCAATGAGTTTATTTTGTTTTCCAGAAACAAAAGTACAATTTAATAAATAAGTAAAATATCTGTTATTTTTCAAATGAATTCTAACTACTTTTAACCCCTGCTTGTATGGATAATCTAATGCCAAGGACAAAAAAACATTTATTCAGTCCTCTAGTAGCACATTAAAAGTATTGCAACGTATTAAAAGCTCGGTGATTTTACTACCGAGTACTTGTAAAATGAGAGAGGTGCAAAAGATGTGTGTCAGGAAAATCATTTCAATGGGACTCATCAACATTTGGGGGATTTCAAGAAAAACTTTATTTACGAATACATTTAAAGATGCAATCTGGCTTGGGTAAATCGGCCATAGTATATATAATGCTGGTTAGGCTGACATAGAGCAAATGCTGCGACCAGGAAAATAAAAAGTAATTCAGCAATTCAATGCAAAATAGATTTAACCCTACCCACACAATGACCATAATATCATACAACGGTCTACAATGGGCCGCGCCGCACGTATCACAATCACCAATATCTCCGTATAGGAACTGATAATAACCATTACTAAACACTTACACATTGCTATCAATATCCCTCTCATATTCATAGGGGTCCGAATCCACCATTTTGTTGTAGGCTTTATCAAAATAGCGGGGGTATTTTAAACCCAATCAAGGGAAAATCAAAACGCGGAAAATAGCGGGGGACGCTAACGGAGGGTTAAACTCGTGTTATCGATTTGTTTTTATGACTTTTGCTGACATTCCGATTTGTTACTGAGATTCTGGGCCTTTAGGTAAGTTATATACTATAACCACGTGTAGGTAATAGTTGCGACAATCATTTTGGTTGAACTTTAAATCGATTCGATGTTTGCGTCCCGAGTTGCTTGTTAATGTTGAAATATCTTGCGATCATTGATCATTGATAAATTAGTTATTTAGTACCTACTGCTGTGCTTACGATAAACAATGCATCTGACATTTTTTGTGAGAATGAGTTTCTTACATTTTAGGAATTGTCGCAATGAGATCTATCTGGATTACAAACTGTGGGTACCTAGGGTTTGTAAGATCAGATTCTGAAATGAGTACTGAAACAAAAGCACAGTACCAACAGATACTCGAGTAAGGGGTTGCCAAAGGTAACGTCTAACTAGAAAGTACGAAGGAATTGTTTGTACCTATCCGATTTCACAGATCAGTCGGCACAACACAAGCAACTGAAGAAGCTTAGACAGTGTCCCCAGTTCTCATTATTACGCATTTTTTCGGATGCTCACCCCGGATAAATTCCAGAGGGGAGATGTATGAGATAACGTGCACATTATCGAAATACCGATGTCCTAGTATAAAGCGGAAAAACTGAGAGTCAATAGCGATTTATTGGGACACAAGATTTTAAATGTGATTTTCAATTTTACTTTGCGTATACATTTTATTTGAAATGCTGTTTTCGTGCACCGTTAATACGAGCAGATTTGAAACTGAATAAACTTTTCAACAAGAACGCTTAAAATTGCTTAAGGTCCTAAGTAAGTTAATAAAAGCTTAGCTTGGGACTAGATGACGTCGTGTGGAATGTCCAAGGATATTTGAAATATGATCACGACTGTATCCCAGGGAGCGGTAGACATTTCTTTCAGATCTTAATGCAATTTTTAGATGTCTAAGGAGGTAGTCAGAGGTATGTCCAAATACATATTTGGTACATGCCCACATCTTGCAGAAGCTAACTTTCCATACGTGACAGGTTGCAAGCCAAGGATATTTATTATTTATTATTAAAAGCTATTATTAACATAAACATTTAGCTCTATCTATATTACAATTAAATCCTTGTTTTACCTTGACTTCTCAGCAGAGCTGTTGTGTCAACATCTTTGAGTACCTCAAAGAAAACTCCCCCTTTGTTACAGAACCACTAAAAGCAGCTTAGCGATTAGATAAACCAAGACACGACCGACAACGGACATCCAAATGTAACTTTCACAAACTTCCGTTCAAAAACCTTTGGAAACTCGACCTTATTTCTATCAGAATAACGATGAAAGGTAGAAAACAAGAATCAATGTTACTTTCTTACATTCCGATCGAGTGATCGAAAGTTTGCTACTGTGCAGAATTTCAATTGCTGAAAGAAATATTGTAGCGATGTAACGTTTAGATTATTTTTTTCAAGATGTGGTAGGTATGTGAGACGAGGCCGATGAACATCAAGTATTGAAAATTAAAGATAGGCCGAACGATTTATCTCAAAATACAAAAACTCTATAGATCTATTTTGGATGAACTTTCAAAAATGATCGTCGAACAAACATGTTTTGTAACATGTCCAGTCCACTTATAAAAGCCATCTATCAGTCATGGTATCAGTCATCGTTATAGTCAATTAATTAGGAAATAACAATCAATTAACATAAAAAAACTATCATGTCTGGCAGTGGCTTGGCTCAGTTGAGCTAACTATAGGTCGTTTGTAACGATCCTTAGGTGGCTTAACTAGTTCTAATTGGAGTTTCTATAAATAAATGTTGTTATTGACAAAAAAGCTAGCATAGACATACTGTCCCACTCAACTAACACGGTTCTTACATTCTATGAACATCATATCCCCATCTTCTCTCCCCTTTCACTACCATCCATGGTACCTACCCGTGTAATAACCGAATGTTCGAGAATAAAGCGTAATAACCAATATGTCCGTTTTTATGAGAGGTTCTAGGTACGCTATATGTTTATTTAATGATATCATAACTCTGGTTGATGTGATTTCTTTGTAATAATACACTTATATTAACCAGCTGCGCTCCACGGTGAATAGTTCCCATTCCCGTGGGAATACCGGGGTCAAAAGTAGCCTATGTGTTAATCCAAGATATAAGCTATCCTGGTACCAAATTCCATTAAAATCCGTCCAGCCGACCATTAATTAATTCATTCGGGAATTGTTTAGTGATTAATATTGCAATACACAAAGAAGCAGACAGAGTTGTGCTATGGCCACAGGCTTACATGAACTTACTAAGAAATTCTCAGTCTGTCCAAAACCGTATAAAGCCCGGCTTAGTGTTTCATAAACATCATTAAGTGCACCACTAATAGGATTATCATGTCTAATTAGTGATCTCGTAATGTTAGCATTTGCTATGTCACCGACCAAATGATGTCAGACCTAGTGCTATTTTAGAATGAGTATAATTCCCAATTTTCCAATGGGTTTGCGTATCACTCTTGTTTTAAAAATCGAATTCAGAATTCATTCAGGGGGATATATTTAAAACATAATTTACTTTTTCTGAACTATAAAAACGTGGAGCTACATCAAACTCGAACATATACATTTCAATGCCATGCATGTATTCGTGACAAAAACCAATTCGAATAGCGATTCCATTGATAAGCAATACTTCTAGTACCTTCCACAAGGGCACAAACAACATAAAACCATGTTATCCAACAAATACAATCGGGCGGGTATCTCTTGGGACCCTCACAGCGTGGAGACTTAAGTTTGTACCAGTCTGGACTAAAAATATACAGTCTGGACATTTTTAGGCCTATAGATAGTTGATGAATAGACAATTATGAAAATAAATATTGTAGATTTCACAGATCAGCATCTGATTCAAAATAACAAAGCTGTTATAATAGGAATCAGACAAATAGTATGAATACGTAGAAAAACCCTTTACTCTTTACTTGTAAAAGGCCCCAGATAAAAGCTAGTAGTTAAAATGCACTATTCTAGTTTTATTTAACTAACTTGAGATAATGGTCCAATTCCTGCAAATATTATATCCGAGCTGCAAATAAAAGAAATGATAATGTCATATTGACAGCGTTAAAATAATGCACATCAAAGCGCCACTGTGGACCAATCCTTTAGATGGGCATCTAACTCGTCTTTCCATCTACGGCGTGGTCTTTTTGTTACAGGTAATCTACCAATTAATTTTACTACTAAGTTAATTTAGGAAAAGAAGCGCATATTGATGACACATTTTCGACTTGATTCGATCCGATGCGTATAAGAAAAAAAAATTTAAATAAATAAAAATAATACTTACTCTGTAATTTCACTTTGGTAAATTCAGAATACAGGTACTTTGACACCTATTGATATTCTAAGGCAGTTGTACGGAACACGTATTGTCACCCTTTGTAAATGCTAATGTGCAAAGTAGCTTTGAAAGACGCATAAAGTTACCTACTTCGCTGTATTTTTAAAATAGAGAGTGAAATGGAAATATCAGTTTTCTTATATTCTCTGATCTCTTTTTTCAAGATTAGGTTTTAATTTTTACTGTAATTTTATAAATTTATTTACTTTAATAATTTGTAAATTAATGTTAAAAATATGCGTTTATATTTCACTTCAAAAACTACTAAAAAAATATTTAAATAAGAAGTATAAACATCTTTACGGTGTTATGGCACCCGGAAAATGTATAAAGATTATTACGATTTGTCTAAGAAAAGACACAAATTTTATCACTATCTGTAAGAAAGGTAATTTGTACGTAATCCACACAATACGAAAACCATAAAATCCTTTTAACAAAGGCAGTTACCCCACAACCCGTCTACACATTTGGCCATAATTTTACCTTTAAAATTTATCATAAAGGGCCTCAAATAATTGAGCTTCGTTTATTAAATTCCTTGCCATAATAATTTTATAACGTTTGTAATAAAATATGTTGCCGACAATTTGCTCAGAAAAGAAAGAAAGAAAAATCATTTATTCTTGTAGGACCTCAAGGATCACTTAAGTTTCGTTTTACATGCTAGGTGATTCTAATGCCTGTTCCAACGCGACTCCCTACACCAGGGAAAGAATCAGGCAAGAACCTGGTGGTGTGAGCCTAGCTTTTTTTTAAAAGCGATCCCTTAACAATCTAAAATACTTAATCTAAATAGTCAAGCTTCAGTGGGAAGCCAGTCGAACAAAGTAAGGCATGTCAAAGAAAGTAAAAGTAATTGTAAAGTTAACAAGATAACACCTCAACAAAATGTTGTCTGGCATCACACGCTACACTTGGCCGACTTAAGTGGTAGGTACCTACTTATCAAGGTAGTAAAGATATTGTATACCATCAACCGTCGAGGGGCAGAGCGACATCAGGCCACGCAAATTTATCATTAATAAAAGCCTCAATGGAATAATACGCTTTCTCTACAAGAATATTCTTTATGTACGTTTTAAACCTTCGAGTCGGTAGGTTAGTTACATTGATTGGGAGTTTATTGTAAAAAAAGTACAGTATTTCCCATAAAAGAACCGTTTACTTTTTCTAGTCTAAATTTAGGCACACATAATTTATTTTTATTTCTAGTGTTAATTTTGTGCACATCACTTTTTTTCTTAAAGTTGTTTATATATTTGTGAGTGTGCAATAAGTTTACATAAATATATTGCGAAAAAACAGTAAGAATATTTATTTCTTTAAAACGCTCTCTTAAAGAGTCCCGACGTTTCATTTTGTAAATGGCGCGGACAGCTCGCTTCTGTAAAACGAAAATAGTTTGAATATCTGCTGCTTTACCCCAAAGAAAAATACCATACGACATCACACTATGGAAGTAACTAAAATATACTAACTTAGCTGTTCCTTCGTCAGTAAGTTGCCTAATCGTACGCACTGCGTAAACCGCGGAGCTAAGCCTACCTGCAAGTGTTTCAATATGCGGACCCCACTGCACTTTGGAGTCGATTGTAAGACCTAAGAAAACAGTTGAATCTACAAGATTAAGTGCTTCCCCATTTAGTTTAATTTTTGTAGGTCTCTGAACCACGTTAGGCAAAGTGAATTTAATACATTTAGTTTTTTTGGCATTAAGTAAGAGGTTATTAGCAGTGAACCAGTTTGAGACTTGGGCTAAAGAGGCATTAACATCATCATAATTATCCTTAGACCTATCAACTTTAAAAAGCAAAGATGTATCATCAGCAAAAAGAACAATGTCACACATGTCTTTTACAAAGGAAGGAAGGTCGTTTATGTACACTAGAAACAGAAAAGGGCCTAGTATCGAGCCCTGTGATACAGGAAGATACAGGAAATTTAAAAAAAAATCTGTAAAAGAGAAAATGATTTTTTACTGCTTTTCATTCAGCTGTTTAGAGAAAATACACAATTTCCATTTCTAATAACAATAATTGGATTTGATGGTAAAAATAATGCAACATTATATTATGTAGAAAGTCCTTTTTAGTTTACTTTTTATTATTAGTTAGGTCTGTTGAGTTTTTTCGTTTGTTCGCATGCTGTGACATCCAGTGATTGAGGAAGCACAATAGATTAGAAACACAAATTTTAACGTGAATCATAAATTTTCAATGTGATTTCATAGATGGATGGCCTAATTACAAAAATAAACAAATTTCTAATTCTGAACTTCAAGGTAAAAATAATATTTTTCATTTTGAAAATTTGAATGTACTACTACGCACATAAAGCCTATCGATCTATCAATACTGAGCTTTAACAGCTGAACCCTTCACCTGAGCTTGCATTGTTGAGCTTCGCCTAGACGAGCTAAGTGGACCTCAAGGGTCTAACCCTGCACCTCTACCCATTACAGACTTCAGGCTTTGATGTGCAAAACGGTTTAGCGGTTCTGAATAGTAAATCTTGAGATGGTTCCTCAGTAGGCAGAATTGAATGAACTCGCTGTTATGGGAATTTGTAAGAATAAAGTTCTAGTTGTATAATACAGCATTGAAATTTATTTACGAAAAGAAGCTTTAAATCAAACGAATGCATCATCTTGAAGTTACAATCAAAAGCCAATAGTTTCAAAGTAAAACTTGATATTTCTGAATTCTTCCGACTTTAATGCTCAGTTAAAAGCCAATAGCAGAGCTTCAGAATTTAAGTTTTCCTACTATAGCATTTTTAAAACATGTTGCCATTTAATATTTTCTAACTCATATTTACTGTCCAAATGTTTTCACATTATTGATCAAGTATCTTCTTAGGTAGCTGTCAGCACCAAGAAACCGCAACAAGTTTTAAGATTCTTTACAAAACTTCGCTAAGCACTTCAAGTAATTCTACCCTGTTTCAATAACACTCTTTGTTTGAGAGAGCTAAGACACATCAGATGTCTCCGACATGACAGCCAGAGATTGGAAGCACGCTTGCGAACAATATGGACCATTATGTTTCTGCTCGTAAGACAGCATCACAATGGAAAGAGAATCCTAGTAATGCCTGTCTGTATATATCAAGTGACGTATAGCAAATGGTGATGCTAAAATTAAATAGATTTTTTGTATTTTTATTAGAAGTAAGAAATGGCTTAGTTTTCGTCAGTATTTGACATATTGCCTCATATTGTTTAATGGATACCTAATTATCTGAGGAGCTTACATCAAAGATCCTTTTAGCACACATGACATGTCGAACATGAGCTCACAAAACCCTTTATAGTTGGAAAAAAAAATCCAATGCACCAATTAACAAAATTCTACTTAAAATTGAAGTTGGCCACCTCGTAAGAACTTACTTGCATTTCCGGTTCATAGTATGTTTTGTCTTCAACTCCCAAAATAGCAGCTGAAAATCAGTGTCCATTACTCCGTGTCGTTCTCCAGTTAACTAATTAAAAAGCGAATGAAATTGGAATCAGTTCCCCTCTGCTGAAGAATTCAAAGTCCAATTTGATTATAAGCGGGAAGTTATTAATCGAAGTTTCGTTTTAAGCGGGTCAGTGGATTTTTCGGCTGAGCGAGCAAAGCTTTCAAGCTGCTGAATTGTATAGGCCTGAATTATGAATAGACCTAGTTTCTAGAGTGTAGCGAAGGTTTGAGGATAATCAGGTTAAAAGTAAATCAGATTTAGAAATACACGGGATTTTCTCGCGTTATTTATTAGAAAAAAGGCAACTGGCCTTTCTTTTTATCATTTTAAAAGCTGGGAAAAGAATATAAATGTCAAGTAAAAACTAACTAACTGACTAACTGATAACTTTTAAGCATTTTTTGATAAACATAACGTTAGTGTGATTTGTTTATAACAATGATCTACTGGATTTTATAATGCATGATTATGGGAATTCGCGTTTTAAGCTTGCGTATTTGCTCTAAGCCCTACATTGCGTGACTCACCACACATCACTTCGTTTCAAATATCTTATAACTCAATGATACACATTTAATTTCGTAACTCGTAATTCAATGATATCTCGGATAATCCCAGCCATAAGTACAAACATGATAAACTAATGGATAAACATCATCGTACATAGAACGATACTCTCTCACTGAGGCGGTGCAAACTTTATAGTCAATCCCCTCGGTTCGTTACGTCCGTCCACAGCAAAAGTTTGGAGTCGCCATTATGAACTGTCGTGACCGCAGGAGGCAGTAATTTACAGGTAAATCACGTTGATTTAGCTTTTCTACTATAGAATAGAATGTGAAAATAGAAAGCAAGATAGAACATGTCCAAGCATTCTTCGTTTATTTAAATTGAAAGAAAGATAGAAAGAAAAATCGTTTATTTTGGATCACTTCAGTTTCGTTTTACATGCTAGGTGATGCTAATGCACATAAAGTTTAGAGCTATACAAGTTTACTTTTATCTGAGTTATACAAGTTACTTTGATAGTTACCTATAAGATTTTATTAATTTTATGGTGATAAAATTGTAGGTACCTACAAAAAAAATCACAATAATTTATAGTCATACTAAAATGAGTTGATCGTATTAGTGGCTAACTCTGAGGAAAAATAAGATCGTCATTCTTATTTAGCGAAATGAAAGAAATGAAAGTAGCTAAACATGAACAACTGAAAAACAGCAGGTCATTGAACTTCAGTATACTACCAGTCTGCGAATAATAATAGTGTTACGGAGACTAATAGACTGATATAACAAGATTTTTAACTTAGTTTGCCCACAAAAGCCAGTTTATCCACTGCCCGCCTACATCGGGTAGGTAAGAACATAGTTAGCTAACTGCTGGTTCGTTAGTCCACGAAGTTGAGAGTGCTATGCTGAGCCTCGAATGGAAATTTTACAGGATCCAAGTTTACCCCCAGTTAGTAGAGAAATTCTCAGGGTCAGACCACACTCCAAAGTATGCACAACTCTGACTTTGTAGTTTGCAAAACTTTATCACCCTGATCTTAGGGTTGTGTAACATAAAGTTCTTGAAGCTTAAAGTTGTAGTTCTAATCAATGAGAGAAGAGTTGCAAGAAAGTTTACAAAATTAAAAAGCAAAATTTAAAAGGTTGCACCTGATTTGGGCTGAAAATACGTACCTTCTAGACTTGCTCTGAGTAATATTGCAGGCGTTTATTGACTTCGGGCTGACTTACCTGCGGACAAAAAACATAAAACTAATGAAATAACTGTACTTTATAAGTATGTAGGTATCTATATTTGACAGGCAGAAACAAATAATAGATAATAAACAGATAAATTTCCAAACAAAGGCGTCTTTAAATATTAAAAATACATAAAGCAAATACATTTCACAGCCAGCTGAAACCCCAGGCGCCAAACTTATCAAACTTTCAACAAAGAAACTTAAGCTAATTTATCCAATTGTATTTTATACTATTAGTACTTTGAAGCACTCAGTCGCCACTTAAAACTCCGCCACAAATTGCAAATGAGCATTAACATTAAACAGTCCCAAACTTGAAATTGCACGGCTAAGATTTCACGGTCAAAACAAATTTTAACGGCGGTCCCTAAGACGGCCGACGGTAGAAATTAGAGTTGCCATTCATGAAACCCTTAAATTGCGATCCTGGATTGTTCCCCAGGGAAATTATGGACTTAACACCTGACAAGGTTCAAATTTTAATGCTAGCATCCCGCGCGTCCCCTTTTAGCCACGAATAAATTAACACGTTTTTGTTGTTTTGCTGTTTTACAGATGTAGGCGCTGAGCGCTCGTTCGCCCGCTCGCGAATCGTGGTGCTGACATGAATCCACAAAGTAGGACGAAACCATCTGCGGAAAAGCCATCTCGTCCAAAAAGCTAAATGACAATGCACTACTCAAAACTGGAATACATACGAAGGCAGCAAGTTTGTTCTAGAAATTGTCTACTTGAAGACAGTTTATTGAGACTAGAGGTATAAAACTATGAACTTTATTTTCCTCTTTTTGCCAACTGCCAGATTCAACGATGTTATTTCATTAAATGTCTCTTCGAATTTTCTCGAGCTTCTCGAATTCCCGCTAAACCGTCGAGAAATAAACGATGTCGTTTCATCCAAACAAGCGTCAGTAACGAGCATCGCAGGACCTCTGCAAATATTCAGATAGTTACGTTGAGCTGTATCTGCGGACGTGACGAGACAGGGACGTAATTTGTGACGGCTGCCTCTCAGTCCAGACTAGATAAGGTTTTCTAGTGGTTTCGACTTTCGTACAAGCATGTATCAAGAGTTGGGAAAACTTTCTTGCGCCGGTCACGTAGGCTTTCACCCTTGTCGGTTTCTTAAGTTTATGCTCAGAACCATTTGAAACACGCGGTGATGGCGATTACAAGGGTTTTTACGGCGAGTTGTGTTCTCTAGCTAGATAAACCGGCTGGACTTCAGAAACATTTTTAATCAGGAAGGTACCTATTTTACCTAAATATTATTAATTAACGTACATATGCCCCTCGTGTTTAAGTTATAAATAACTAATATTAATACAGGAATATTAAACCAAATATAATGCTACGTTCGTAATATACTAAAAGCTTTAATTTTAAGAGCTTTTAATGCAAATGGACGATCTCGTTGAGCAATTAGCCACTCAATTTATAATTGTAGTCACTGGATACGAATCGATTTATTTCATATGATTTTTATAACTGAAAAGATTTACGTTCAAATACGAAACGTAATTTCTATATATGCCAATAGCAAAACCTAATGGATTTCAATAATTTGGAAAACTTAATCAAAAAAACATATTCCCTGCCCTGGCTCTCTTTTTTTGCTGCGCGACAGCCTGCGCCTGGAGCAATAGTGCTTTTCAGACACTGAATGCATCAAATGGCAAACCACACCGAAATTCAAGGACCTCACCACTGGTTTTAAGTAATAAAAAATGTAGGTACTACGTGATTATTTAGTTTAGACGAATGTAAAGGAGTGGCAACTCTTTTTTAAGAGAAACATTAAACTCGCAGAGCCTATAAAGAGCAAAGATGCGCTTTATTGCCGAACAGGCACTGAAGCATTTGCGAAACGATGTTTTTATCGCCTTGGAATGTGAGTTGGTGATAAAACCATTATCATGAGTTGAATGACGTCACTGTTATCTAAGAGCATTTGTTGACAAGTAATATAAAAGTTTCTCGAAGGTTCTTGGCAGATCGGAGAATAAGACGCATATCTGTAGGACTGCTTTTTTTCAAATTATATGGATTCATAAAGAAAATGTAAAACAAAGACGTTCAATAACCTGCATTGATTTAATGCAATGTGGTTTATCATTTTCATAATATGCTATGAATTAATTAGTGTAGGTCTTTTACATAATTATCGAGACCCCATTTCCAAGTATGCAATAAGAAAATTGAGTAAAATCACAACAGAAACGGTTTACAGTAAATTTGCCTGAAGATACTGTTTAAATCAAACGAAATCTAGATGCTATTTTTATTCAATTTGCAGTAGTTCTAGCACGATCTCCATTAAAGAAACATACCGCAGGCAATCAAATCATTGCATGCGACGCAATATGCAGTCCCCTGGGTGTCCGACGCTGTCTATGAATAAAGTATGAAGGCACGTGCTCCAGATTTGTACTCAGCTCTTATACTAGAAGATTGTGTTAGATTCTAGTTTGAAGGGGTAAAACGCAGTCCGAATGGCAGTATAGACCTTGATTCTCATAAGAACAGATCTAAAAGACAATTCTCAAAAAACCGAAAATGGTACTGGTGCACACATAAACTAATAGAAGGAAATAGAGTATCTAAGTCAAACTGTCAATTTTATTCATAATGGACCGGTTTCTCGAACGCAGAACATCTCCAATCAATGGCCCAATCACGTGACAAGTGTCAAATCGAAGAAATTCGACACTGTCACGTGATTTGACCGTTGATTAGTTAATTTTTGAGATGATCTGCGCTTGAGAAACCGGCTATTAGTGTCATGCTGCTAAATCCATTGCCGTCTCTTTTCATTGACATAGAAAAAAGAACATCATTGGAAGTCTTGCTCAGCAAAAGATTAATAATGGGGTATGTACTACTAGAGCGATCAGAAAACCTTTTCTAAAATTAGAACTGCTTTAAACTTTGAAATCTATTGATCGATTTAGTTTTTTCAGGTTCATTGAGCTAGACAAATCCATTCCAAATATTGAAATGCATCGCAGATATTGGATATATCAGCATTGATAGATTCCGTTTGTTTATATTATTTACCACAACAAGAGTGGTATTAGTCTGCCATTATTGGATCTCACACAACCTAGCTATTGGGATATAAATGAACCGAAGTGGAAATGTAATGAAGTCTCAGACTCAATTAAGATGTGTTTACACGTACATGCTTCACGAAAGCAATGTGAATTGCTTCTAAGCTGAGTAGGTGTGTACTTGGTAGCTAAGAGGCATAGCTGGGCATTAACTCGTTAATCCGTTAATCGTTAATTAACGAAGTTAACATTTTGATTAACGGATTAACTTTTAAGTTAACTTTCAAAAATGTTAACGGACACGTTAACTTCCGTTAATATGCGAGAAGTCCGTTAATCGTTAATCCAATGCCTAATAGTTACGCACGGCACCGACAAGTGCCGGGCGGCGCGTGGCAGCGAGTGAAACAAAAACTAAACTAGATATATTTTTCCGGCGCGTGCGAGTGAGAAAGAAAACTGCGAAGAGATTTGTTTCGTTTGATCATTTCATTACTTAGCGCCGGTGCTTAGAGTGACAGTATTTTGTTCGTTTGTTTGTTTGTTTGTTGTTATTATAAATCAGTCAGTGATCATTTGCGTGTTGATAATTTATAAAGAAGAGTCTAGTGTAATTTAGTTAGATAGAAAAAGTGTACTGTGTGTGCAGTGTAGTAATTATAATAAATATTAGTAGCAGCTTTTTGTTTTGGCTTAACAATAGCTCGTGATATTATCTACATCCTTTGTCAGTACAGTACCTACCTAATCATCAGTCAGACCAGGGAGATGAAGCTAAAAATTGTATTCAACTATTTTCTAAACAGGGCATTAGCCTCGAGTCGGGTACCCGCCGATGTGCCCGGCGTTTTCGAATGTTTTTTATAATTTTTAGTCTGTAGGTAGGTACTTGTTTTTTCATCTATTTCCTTCCGGTTTTCCCGGCTGCTTTGATTGGTGAAGAATGTAGAGATGCTAATTTGATTGATAGTTTCAATTCAAAGTCAAACCGACATTTTCTTTCTATAGTTTATATATTTTATTATAGTCTTATACCACACTTAGGTTTCGGTGCTTTAACCAAAATATCATCTTACTGATAGTTTCGTCTTCGGCGTCAAAGGCTTCGTGTTCGAGTGGTAAGGCAGCCTGGCTTAAGGGTGATCGCTTGTATCTCGCGGGTTCGAATCCCGTCGAAACCGTAAAACTTTTAGTAAGATTTTTCATTTGTAATTTTCTTTCTATCAAAATTCGTTTGTTTTCCGAATTTAGAGTGCCAGTTGGTCGAGAAAATTATTATTTTTTCACGAAATATCACTAACCGGTGAGTTTCTAATACTTAAAGCTCAACTCACACCAAAAGAGCGGTGAAGGGCAGCGAAGCGGAGCGCGGTTTCAGTGTCATATGAATTTGAACTTTATTTTAATTACTATAATACTTATCATCGCAGAGAAGGCGCGCGTATTCGAATTTGCCGGAATTCCCGCGAAGCCGCGGGCATCCGCGCGACTCGGACGAGTTTTTCATGCGATATTAAGTATTATAGTAATGAAAATAAAGTTCAAATTCATATGACACTGAAACCGCGCTCCGCTACGCTGAGCTTTGTTGCTCTTTTGGTGTGAATTGAGCCTAACGCAACGATATAAAGATGCAATTTTACACATATTAACGGATTAACGATTAACGTTAACTTGCGTTAATTCTTCCGTAATGTAACGCTTTAACGTTTAACGAAGCTAACTTTTTTTGTAACGGATTAACGATTAACGAAGTTAACCATTTGATTAACGGTGCCCAGCTATGCTAAGAGGGATGTATAACATGAGATTTAGTACTGAAATTAGAAATGTTTATTTCCTAAATATTTAATGTACCTTAACATAATTATCTAACATTTATCTGCATCCAAAGTTCGTCAGTGAGAAAAAAGATTTGACTAAATTCAGTAGGTGTCTTTTTGACTTTTCCCACATATATGGTTGAAAAAATATGCTTTCATAAACTGCACTCGTTTGCAGTCGTGTTCGTTAGGATATGATTTTTACGTTTTGCTCGTAAACTAAAACATCGCAAAAGCTGTATTTTAAATTAAAATTAAACGAACATCAGTAATTCCAACTGGCAAGGCTAAATGTGACGCCCAAACAAATCACAAGCATTCTAACGCAATTAAAACACTCACTCGAAACACAAATCTAAGCTCAAAGCAATTTTGATGTAATTTATGTCTATTGTTTCATTCGCGAACACAATACCAGTAAATAACGCCCTTCAGGCGAATAGAAAAGTACTAACGACCCATCGCCCATTCATCCCCCTTCTACAGCTTAAACGGTCATAAAAACTAAAGCATTGTCCGTTGCTGAGTGTAATCCACTTAAAGTGCTACCTATTGTATAAACAACGTCATGTATTATGAATGTTGCAAACAACAAACTATGCGGTAAAACAGGAATCCTCTAGCATCAGCTCTGATGTTTTCGAACAATCATAATCATGTCTAGTAACATTCTCATAATGCATTGTTGTTTAATTATTTATTAGAGATCAAAAATTTAAGAATATTTATTAAAAAATTAGTAGGTAACTAATGAAAAGTTTGGCGCTTGCATCATTAAGGTCCCAAATAAGCTAAATAATCATGAAAAGTGACAAGTACCACGTACTTACCAGCACACAGCTTTTACTAACCAACTTAGTACTAACCAGCTGTTATTAGTACTGTAGGAGTCATTGGTTACTTTTACTAAGTGTTATTTAGGGAGTAACAATGATCATTTTTCTGAGATTAGTGAAATAAGTAGTAAAAATAAGCCCTAATATTTAATTTAATAAGATTCATGTTGAAATTTAAGTAAGTATAAAATTGTGATAAAACACTAACTGGTGCTAAAGCTAACCTAAAAATCAGCAAATGGGATACCTAACCTACGCTGTTGTGAAACTAATAATTAATGTTCGACAACGTTGATAAAACAGTATAATTTCCAGTAAAAGCTTTTGCAGCAAGCGCTCCAAGTCCACTCGACCGTGCAGTCGGGAACCTTTATTTTGTTTGTGGAGATGCGTTTGTACTGAATAATGATGAGATGAGACGCGGACGTGTGGGATGCAATTGGCATTGTGTTGTCCATTTACCTAACAGCTAATATCCTCGTATCTTTAAATTTAAATGTTGAATCGACAATTGCTATTTCAATGATTCCTAATTTGAAACTTTATTGATTTTAACTTTTGTTGGAATATTGTTTTTCAGGTTAATGTATTCAAAGTTATGTTAAACGAATCTGTTCAGTATTTGCCCTGAATTTTCTCAAGAGAGTAATGGATAAATATTGACGAGTTTGTTTTTATAACAATGATTAACGAAATTATTTCTGTCATTAAGCATCTTTTGAAATTTTGTTATTTTAGATCGATTGAGGTTAATCGTGGAGTTTCGTCAATAAGTGTACCTACCTATACCAAAATCTTTTAAACTATGAGAACTTAAGAAGATGATCATACCTACAATAACTAAACCATACTCGTATAGCTACAGTAAAATATAGCATCAATAAGTTTAATTAAACAAATTACCAGATACACTTGTGTTGGTTGTATTTAGTACAAGTCACGCTCCCCATCTCTGGCTAGAAGATTTAAATACGAGACACCACCGTTAAAATTTTACCTCGTTAGCCGACGAACCAATCCAGTGGAGTGGTTTCCTCACTTAATTTGTGAAGTAAGCTGAAACTCCTTGCAGATGCTCGCTTACTTAGACTTTATTTAGAGTTATTTTTGTAAATAAGAGAAAGATTCTTGTCAAACGTTCTAGCATAATGTTAAATAGGTACCTATGATTTGTAGTGAACCAAAGACTCGGATGGTAAGCTTCTGCTGCGGATCCTCATCGCCCCATCTCCCTCAGATAGCTCACGCACGCACAGATATGGCAGTGAACTCATTGTGCACTTCTACTTTTTCTTCTTTCGAGTCAATGGCTTGACCTCAAATTTTCGATTAATATTCGGCAACTCTACCCTATTCGTCACCTGTTTTAACTTCTCGGGATCAAGTAGTCGGACTGAAAATTATGTTTTTTTTATTACTCGTCAGAATTTTTTAGATACGTCGTAAATATTTACTATAAAAACATTTTATTATTAAAATTTGTACACAATCGACTAAAAAAATATATTAGATATCGAAAATATACAGGTTAATATATCATTTCTACCAAAAAGCAGCTCTTATTAAAGTTTGAAAAAAAGTCGTAAAATAAAAGTAGGCGGCCATTTTTTTTTTTGGCAACTTAGGCTGGCACTGGCACTTAAAGGGATTGGTCTGTTTTCCTTAGTTGATGATCTCCTGTCGAACTACGACTACGTTGGTTCTCTTGAATCAAATTCTTGTCTAGTAGTTGGCTTGCCCGTCTCTGTACCGAGTACGGAGGGTGCATTCCTGTTTAATATTGCATGCAGGCTACGTGAACTGTTTAAACTAGAGGACCACTTGCATAGGGGAGCGAAACAGAAAAACCTTGATCTCGTTTGATATTAAAGCACATTTTTGTTGCATTTGACACGGTGTTTTTTGAGTTTTTTAAATGTTTGCGTTTTTCAATGATCCCTATGTTTAAGGGTATGTACTGTGTACTTTAGGGCTGCATTAATTTATAAAACAGCTGATGTGTTTTTTCTTTTGGTTCTTTTAAATATTTAAACTGAGAAATGTTGTGTCATTATACAATGTAAATAATGATTATAGTACATAGTTCTACATTATTATAGTATCAAATTCAAATATCAAAGCACATGGTGTTCATAGCAAAACAAATGCACTTGAGTTTACAGTAAAACGCTGAAAAGAACTGTGCTTGTCGTAGTTTCCTACCTCCTTAGAACAAGGAAGGCAAAGGATTTAAAATTTCTATTTTTTTCTTAAAACTTTACAGTAAATCAATAAATACATAATCATACGCAAGCTTGGATTGAAATCGAATTGAGTTTGAGGCATAAGCCTCGAAGCTTCTTGAGCACGATCAGATCTCGACCTAATTAGTGCCTTACAATTTCACACAAAGGGCAACCTTGGTATCGTCTTCAGTGCTAGAACTCAAATAAGTATCATGAGACGACCTCTGTGGCGCAGCGGGTGAAAGCTCGTGTCAGACGCGGAGATTACTGGTTCGATACCAGCCGCACAGATGTTTGCATGTTCTTCAGATATTTGTTCCAGGTCTGGGGGTTTTCTATCTATAATATGTATGTATTTACAAAAATGTATGTATAATATTAGTTATCTGGTTGCCTTTCACAAGCATTAAGTTGTTTAATTGGGACTAGATGGCGCTTGTGGAAAGTCCAAGGATATTTATCTATTTACATTCTTCGTTGGCTGTAATAGTAGGTAAAAGATAAATCGATCTAATTGTATGGTAGAAAAAATGTATTGGAATGAGCATTCAATGACGATAAGTCACGTGGTCAGAAGTGGATGTGTGATGATTGAATGAGAATCGATATGAAGCGTTTGTACCTAATGTGGGCAACAGGCTTTACGCTAGTAACTATAAGTGACGTCACTTCGCCGAAATAAATAACCAACACCATACAACATCATACGTCATCAACTCTATAAACAATGCTTTGTTTACTCACGTTACGTTTCAAAGGGTCTATTTTATAAAATTGGGGTTGTACTATGAGAGTGACTCATACCTCCCCTACGTTTCGTAGGTCACGGTTGGATCTATTTTGTATGACATCATTCAATTACGGTAGGAATGACGTCACTTTTAAAAAATATCGGTTAAAAGTAAAGTTAGTGAAACACTACCATACATTTTGTCCAGTGGACAATCAAACTTGCATTGCATCTTATCTTCAATCTTGTTTTAATATTCTATCAATCTATCACAGATAGGATATGGATGGCCTTTAGTCGCCGAAAGTTTAGGAAAGATAAAACTTTTTTTAACTAACCAGTTATTGTTAGAAAACCGCGAGCTTATTTAAACGAGGACGTGAGTATGTAGATACTTATGACGTAAATTTATATTTATCTTGAAAACTCCAGACTGTATTGTACTGTCTGTTCAGAAAACATTTTCTAAACCTCAAAACACAAAACGTGCCTAAACTCATTCTTAATACCTACCTCATTAGAATGTCTGAGAGGCTCTCGTCCGAGAATGTATTTCTCTGACTACCCTCTTTGAGTTTTATGTAAATGTGTGTGCATTCTTATCCCTCGAGACAAACCGCCATAACCAGCTTGTGTTCGTATGTATAAATATTTAAAGTAGTGTTGACACAGGAATAGAGGATTTGAGAGCTAAGAGAGTTGAACAAAAATACTCTTCATGTTTTCAAGCCGAATAAGAATCAACTCAACATATTTGCAGTAATAAGTTGCTAAGTAGTCCATTTTGAAAAGCTTACCTTTTTTTACAGATAATTTTGACACTTGGCCTGAAAAATTAACCCAGTCTATTAATTTTTATAATATAAGCCTGTAATTGCTTTCATTGCAATACTGATTAACGACCTCTGTGGCGCAGTCAGTGAAAGCTCGCCTGAGACGCGGAGGTTGCGGGTTCGATCCCCGCTACGGGATAAATGTTTGTATGATCTGCAACTATTTCTCTCCAGGCTGGGTGTTTTATATGAATAATTATGTATGTATTAACAAAAAAAATATTTATGTAGTATATCAGTCATCTGGTTACCATAACACAAGCATTAAATTGCTAAGCTTCGGACTAGATGACGCTGTGTGGAATGTCCAAGGATATTTATTTATTTACTGATGTTTAAAAAAGTATACCAACACCTTATCGTATTTTACAAAAAGATCAAAAACATAACCAACGTTTCAACAGGGGTGCACTTTGACTCACGACTCAACGCTATCGTTTTTGCTAACAGGGATAAGCTCCAACTCTCTATTTTGCTCATTTGTACTAAAAGGGTAAACGCCAAAGCCGACTGATATCCTTACAACATCGCGAGACACATTTATTTACTTCTTAGAACAGTCTTACAAAAATTTCAAGTAGTTCTTCACTAAGTATTCATTAACTGGTTATCATTTTATTTGTAAGGCATCTGTTTAGTTTGACAGTCTATTTTAAAATTTGTTGCAAAATGTTGCGAATGAGAACAAATAATTGCTTGATAACTATTTTATAATCACTAGTATGATGATAAAGTCGTAGGTCCAATTTACTCTACATGCTTCTTGAAAATATTAATCTTCTTAGCTTATAAGTGATATAGACGATACCGAACGGAAACTGATAGTAAAAAAAAATAACATCACTTCTTTTCTTTTTGCACTAAAAGGACTCATTATCTAAAATAACAATGAACCTCATTTTGGAGGTTAATTTTCAGTGGTATTAGAGCAACCATAACAAAACACAATCTATCAGAGATGGTTTCCGGACTCGTGTAATCCGATTGTGTTTCCAAATGAATTATTATTTTACAATTCCGTGTTCACTGCGCTGGATGGCAATTTAATTCAATGCAAATATAGATAAATCTACTTACTACTACTACTTAGAGTATGACCTAGGGAAAGGAAATAATGTTTTTTTAAATTGTTTATCTCAGAGCATTGTCGACAAAAACTTTTTATGCGTTATCATAATGATTAAAAAACTTACGGTTATTTCTTAATAAATCAATTTATTTCTAACCTCTGCAAAACAAAAGTTGACTCAAAGTCACAAAGTAAATTTAGCACGGAATAAAATATTGTGTCCTATCCTAGCAAGCATCTTTGGTTTTTCATCAGTATCATCATCATCATATTCAGATTTTTGTGACCCACTGCTGGGCATAAGCCTCCTTCCATAACCGCCAATCAGCTCTACTTTGGGCCTTTTGCATCCAGGTCTTACCCTGTACGGCAACTATGTCGTCCATCCATCTAGCAGGTGGTCTACCAATAGGTCTAGTGAATCCCCAGGGCCACCGGTATATTCGTTCATCGGTATATTCGTCTTAAATCAACCCCCAGTCAACGTATCGCCTAAGGCATATCGAAGTTCCCGTTGCTCTTTTAAAATAAAATAACAAATGTGAACTGTTTTCCACGCATGGCAACAATATTAATCCTTGTCAAGAATATTAATCATAATCCATGAAGCATCTTAATTATTCATGATCATCGTTAAAACCCGTCTCCTGTCGACGTAGGTATCAGAGTTGGCAGCGCAAGGAATTACACAATCTCTTTTAATATCTATCTACTTTTCTTAGACCATAAAATAACAAATGTGAACTAATTTCCCACGCATGACATCAATATTGAACCTTGTTATTCATCGGTATATTCGCTTAAAACCCATCCCCTGTCAACGTCCCGCCCACGGCATATCGGAGTTGCCAGCGCACAAAATTACGAGCCGGAGCGATCGTGACAATTTTTCAATCGCGTATCGCTTGCAGCAATATTCTCGGGTAAATTGAGGATGTTTACTCATAATTTAGGAGGCGATAAATCGCTTAAATTGCTCAGATTAAGTCAGGTGATCCTGGTTTGTTGGTTTTACGCTGAAATGATTTTTCGGAGGTGACTGAGTCAAAGTGTGTGCGATAAGGGAGCTATGCGAAAATACGACGCAATATACCATTTGTAAAATACGGTTATAATTTACGTTGACCGTGGAAATTGTTTTGGCAGCAGGCTTCATTTTATTAAGAATTCCTTAGATATATCAAGCGTATCAATTTTCCGGCAAATTCAATTTTCTTCGGTAGAAATAAAATGCGTGTGACAAAATTCCTTGTAAAACCACAAAGTATTTTAATTCAGTAAAGTGATCATATTTTACCGAGCTTAATTCGTTACTTAAGCGCAACGTTTTATTTTTAAACAAATTATAATTTCCGTAATGGTCACCCCATTTTTCAGGGTCTTAATTTCCCCACCCAAGGACTTGAGACAAAAGATTGATATATTCTTTCTTTTTCATTAACTTAAATGATTAATACTTTCTCACCCCATTCGTGAAACTCGTAACTTTCAAGGCTTTCAAGTTCGTTTTAAACATTTATTTAACGGATAATTTATCGTTGATAAGAAGCTTTTCACTGAACGATGAAAAAGTTTAATTTGAATAAATAGCTATTCGAAAATTAAAGGAAGGGTTGATGCGCTATGAGCCCAATTATTGTGTAAGATGATGTTTTTTCTACTTATTATAATATAATAGAAAAAAGAAATAATAATAATTATTATAAAGATTTTTTTTTTTTTATGTTTACATTCAGTAAAATGAGCTAACTAAATTAGTGATTCCCCTCCATAGAAACTTTCCACCGTGTAAGTATATAATTTTCCTATCGAATATTATTATCTTATTTGTTGATAACTGATTGAAATACATAGCTTTGCTTAACTGGGGATCAGTTGGCGTTGCGTAAGAAATTTACATTTTTTTTAATAATAATCAAAGTAGATTGCCTACTTTACTTTTACAAGGGTATTATGAATGTCCTATAATGCAAATCCACACAACTATTTTGTATGTTTGACCACAAAACAGATGATAATTGGTACAATCAGTATGATGGGCTCAAGGGAATGCCCTACCCTACCGTACTCGAATCTACCTGCACCTGTCTACCTATGCATTTGTAAGTAGAGCCAACTGATGTGTAAATTACGTTATATTTTACCGAGCTAGTTCAAGCTTCCAAACATAAACAGTAAGGAATAAAATAAAAAGTTTCAATTCTGCTTCAATCTTTTAATTTATGTACAATGACGGTTTGAAAATGTTCGTCACGTTAGAGTCGGTTTTTGCTTGCACCAGATTGCAAGAATCAATTTTTATTGTACCAACATTTACTAATGACGTTCCTGTTTCAAGTTTCAAAGGGGTTTATGTGCTTGTGCTCGTTGAACGAATCAAGTTAGATACCGACGAACATTTTTAAACCGCCACTGTACAACAGGTATACTTAATCCTATTGTAATATCCGTATTAAATCCCACCTAATAAAGAATAATGCTAAATTTACCTGACATAAACACAGGAAGTGGTTTAACGTGTTCAAACGGAAACAATAATAGATTTCCTTCGGTGTCAAGTAATTAATTGAATGATATTGGCTGTCCATTAGTGTGGATTGTGGATGCATTGGCGGATGCAATTATCAGAATAGAACCTACTTTATATTTAATAACAATGTTTTAGTTTATACCTACTATTAATATTATAAATGCGAAAGTTTGTGAGGATGGATATTTATATAGATAAAAAATTTGAAATATAAATAGTTTGTGATTTTTAATAACAAATATTTACTTTTTATGTGGGTAAGCACTACGCGAGGGGAGCCGCGGGCGGATACTAGACTTTGATAAAATTTATCGTTCGAACTCTCGTCGTGCGTGTGTGATTTTGTGATTCGGAAAAGTGCGGTAAAAGGCAATAGTTTAGAGAATCCTTCGCCTTAGGCAGGATCATACGACTTGAAAAGTTCTTCTGGACAAGGCAAATTTCTAATTTCAGAGAACGTTATAGTATCTATAGAAGATGGGCAAGGCCACTTCGTCGAGAATATTTTCTTGTCTTGTGATACTAGAGTCCCAGTATATTAAATGTGAGCACAAGTTGCCCAATTGAAAGGAAGTAGAATCAATGCCAAAGTTGCTTGATAAAGCTGATAGTCAAATCAAAAAGCTTTTTTTTTTTCAGTGTTAGGAAAACTTGCAGTTGTTTTAAATGCCTCTCTACCATACCTACACGTCACGTTGTTTTTAACTGTGTCATCTTACAACCACATGACACTTTATAAATAGTGACTGAATTAAATTGCTATTTGTCTTCGTAAAAAACATTCGTTTATTAAAATTATGATGATCACATTGACCGGTGTTTAACCGCTAGGCAATGATTTGTGGTTTCCTCGTGGGTGACAACTTTGTATAATATCGACCCCATATAATTCATACATTTAAGAATTTTAAATAGTTTTTTTGGTTATTGAGTTGAATATTATAGCTAACGGGACCAGGCTATTAACCCACTAAATAAATGTAATCCTGTGGCCGTGTCCGTATTTTTTTAGTTGTTATTTTAATGTATATTCAGAGAATATCTAATCGTATCTACTTCAATTTCTTTAGTAGAACTGTACATACTGTGACTTATAGTTTGTGCAGTATCATTTAGATTGAAACATCTCCTTTAGATATTTTCTCATAGTAGCTAACTATTTTGAAAAATACGGCACAAAGTTGCTTGAATACAATGACACAGATAAATAATATAAATCTACATAAGTAGTCAATCAATGTTATGTAGAAAAACAACTTTTGACACAATAATAAATGTATTATTAAGTTTTACGAACACAACTGTTAATTTGGCATTGATATAAATTACTTTTACATTCTACGACTATTTATATATGATTAATCTCATAACAAGCGAAAGGTGATAAATAGTTCAATTTTTTTTATAAATTATAGTTGTTTAAAATTATTATGTTATGTTATTTTTTAATGATGAAAAATGGGAGCTTGTCATTTTGTCGTGATATAACACTGTTTCAGTTTAGGTAGTTTCTCTATGTTCTCTCTTCTAGTCTTCTTTTTGTTCTATTTATAAACTAGAAACATAATTTTAGCAATCGTCATAAAACTACCGAAACTATTTCTTAAAGCTGTTCAAATCATCAATCAAATCACTACTTTTGATAGCCGATAAATCCTAATAGACTGACTTGTGATAGACTTTTCACGTCGGTGCGTCGTTGCCAAATGGTAGTGCCAATCAAATTAGGCCGATTACTGACTTGAGTGGTTCTTCAACTAATCAACGGATTAAATTCTTTGATCGCGTTACGGATTCGATAAATCCCTTTTCAATTTCTGTGAAAAATTATCGTGCGATCAGCGGATTATCCTGGCTGCTTTAGTGTCGGAAATTTTACGCAATTTCATGTTTTATGGGATTAAATGGAAAACTACATTTATCTTGCTAGACTACATTAATCTCTTCACGTACTCTGTTCGTATTGGATCTAAACAGAATTAGAATAAATTTGAACGTGTCTATTCCTTGCTTGATACAATCTCTACTCTGCTTTTTCATTTCGTATAATAGTATTTATAAAAGTCTCTAAACAAAAAAACGTAATCTATCAAAATTATTTTAGACTAAACATACTAACTGATAGGTAGGTACCTACCACTTTATAAATGAAAGATCCCGTCGATGCCATAATCTTTTAGTAAGATTTTTCATTTATAATGAAATGCCTAAGTGTGGTTTAACTCTATAAAATATATAAAGTAGGTCCTAACTTTTACGAATATTTTATTAACAATTAAAAATCAGCGTGATCAATGGCATAGTACATTTGATCACGGGATCAGTGGAGACAGACCTATAATAATGACATGATGTTCTAAAGCCAATTCTTCTTCCCACGCTCTCTTACGCATTCATAATAGCAATGGTATAAAAGTATCGATACATACATTCGGATCGCGATAGATTGGGTGGCTCCCCGGCATTGCACGGTGATTAGTTCCAATTATTGGCATTCGCCGCACATGCGACCACCGTTCCAGTAATTGCCTTTATTTCTTCTGAAACTTCTATCTTGACTCTTCCTTTTATTTTCAAATACCTATACCATTCATTTCTAATGGTATTAGCCATTTTATTAAATAATCACTTTATTTTAATCATAGTTTAAACCTAGTTTTTCACGCAACGATTTGTAATTTATTTATATTAGTTAAATGCTGATAAACGTATTTAGCGACAAACCTTGTTTTGTGCAAGACGCCCTAAATGTCTAATTTTGTTTTATGTCTCAATGTCATATAACTTTCTGGTCTATTTATAGTTGTCAACGAAAGTTTTCATACCCGAATTTCTATGTAAAAGAAAAAACTTTTCGTCGCATTTTCGTCAAAGAATTTTACTATCGCAACGAAGTAGCACTATAATGTAGAGCCGTTAACAAGATCTCACAGATACGACTAGGCATCGTAAACCGCCTCAAAACGTGCCTGAAGATAATTCAAGTTTATATTTTCACACGCTTTCAGGCACCTCCAAGTTAGTGGGACTTGGAAGTCATAAAACGTGTCAAAAAGTTTGGCCATGTTTAGAGTAGATTAAACGAGTAGTCAACAGATGGTTACTTGCAAACATGTTAGCAGGTGTGAAAGGTCTTTTAACTTTAGGATTTGAAAGAATTTGAGAAAGTTATAAGAACATCATAAGAGCCGTGGGGTTAGTCGAGTGGGTGTCTTGACTTTCAATCCGAAGGTCGCGGGTTTGAACCCGGTCGTGCATCAGTGGATTTTCCGTTTTGAAAATTATATGCGCTTAGCAAGAACTCTAAACGGCGAAGGAAAACATCGTGAAGAACCCATCAGTAAATAGAGCTCGTGTTAATGCGCAATTAACATTGCCGAAACGAAAAATACATGCGCGGCCGAAATACAAAGTCGCACTATCCAAGCTTAATCACCCGCGGCTTCACTTACGTGGTACCTTGATAAAAGTAGCCTTTATATTATTCCTGGTTTAAACTATGTATATTTCATGTTTCAGCCAAAACATCCATCTGTACCTATTTTTTTTTAAACTTTCGTGATTAGAACACATTATAAAACATATACAAACAGGTATTTATCACGAATTTAAATCATCGGTGCTTTAACTGATACAAAAAATCATCTTACTAATAGTTTCAGGCCTCGGCTTAGAGGGTCCGTAGCCTAGTGGTCAGGCAGCTCGGCTGAAGAGCGATCGCTTGTATCTACGCAGGTTCGAATCCTGCCGGAGCCTTTAACTTTTAGTAAGATTTTTCATTTATAATGAAATAAAACCTTTAATATTCGCCCGACGTTTCAACCGGATCGCACCAGCCGCTCGGGAAGACCACGGCTGGTGCATCCGTTTGTATATGTTTTATAATCATCTGTACCTACATCCAACTTTCGCGTTATTATATTAGTAGGATACACAACACAGCCAACATCTGCATTGTATTTATGCCAACTTTCATCGCACCTATAAACCTTTCCAGAACAGTGATCCTACAATTCCGTAAACACTTCACAGTGCCAACTTCTCAATACCAAACCTGATGAAACTGTTTAATGGGTCAGGGTTGAGACGAAGCCTTCAACAAGAAACCTTCAAACAATTCCTTGCTATGAGTTAACTCCTACCATTCGTGTTTTTTCATACTGACATTTAATTTTTTCAATGTTACTTTTTCTACCAAGTCAATTGCAAGTGGTCTCTGCCTACACTCATAGGCTACTACTCATACTCATAGGCCGACACGAGGGAAGACACGACCTATGACGTATCTATAGATGTGTTTTATGTATGTCAATTACAACAATACCTTTTTCCAACGTGTGAGCGAGTTCACCTATTTCGTATTACGTTAACTACTACGTGATATAAATCGTAGATACGACCTAATCCTTGTTTTTTTCATACGTGACAGACTGAAAAATATTTATTTTTTAGTTCTACCACGTCTATAAAAACATTATATTCTTTTTCTAACGTGTAAGCTCAAATTTTCATGATGATAAATGTCTACACGAATCGTTTGAAACTAGAGACGCATCTACTGAAAGTTTAAAATAATAAAATAATGTCCAGTAAATTATACAGTGCGTCTTTCATCCTTTTTTTCAAGGATATCTGAAAACAATAAAACCCTACTTTATCTTATGCTGATCAAATATTGCTGTAAAAACAAATGAAAGGGCTTGCTGAGAATAACTCGAAATATAAACTGAAGTCACTCTTATAAAAGCTTGTTTTTAAAAAAGTTTCTTTGTTTATCGGGATCAGCCGGTCTAATCACACATTTAAGTTTAATTCCTCATCCTCAGACAATATTATTTTGGTAAGACTAATGCTATTTAAATGTGATCTTTAGGTAGTATGAAGAAAAAATGGAATTGAGAAATATCTCACAGCGCCTTCTAAAAAAATAATTTATACATCCAACTGAAAGTAAAAACGGAAAATAAATATCAACATCAAGGGAACAGTCATTAAAATATTTAGTGAAAATTGCAATCTTCGACAAAACCTTTAACAAAAGGAACCAAAAAGACGCTTTACTATTGAAGTAGGACCCATCGTATAGACTTAACGAATTAACTTAGGAGGCATTATCCCGAGCGGGGCTATTCACGACCCTTTCTAGCTAAAACGGTCTAAAAACCAATTTCCCTTGCCACAGTTGCCATCGCACGTTTTGTTCTTCTAAATATTCAAATGGGAGATGAAAGCGCGCAATGGTTGGTTAGATCAGAGATGGATTCGGTGCCGTGGGTGGCATTAATTTATGTAAAGTATTGGGTTACGTGGTGCTCAATATAAACGTGATACCAATGTTGATACAAATTGTAAACGACGACGGTGTAACTTGAGCAAACCTAGCTGTTTACACTTTAATGTTAAACCTTCATAATCTAATTACAGCTTTGAAGGTACTGAGACCTTGTAGTTATTTAAATTTACACTCATCATTATCAATTAGAAGAACACAATAGTATAAGAATATAATATTGAGTGTAACAAAGACATGATTTAGAAGATATTTTCTTACAGTAAATAATATGCCAAATACTTTACAACATTTGAAAAGAGTCTATAAATAAAAGTATCATAACCGGCCAAGCTGATAGAGATTTAATATTGCATACGAGTTGCTCAATTTACAAAATTTTAACAGAGCTTTAAGCTCTGCACGATTATGCATGAGCTAGCATCATTGAGATCACTGACACCCACTGAAACTGTAAACAAGAACTTACCTGTAACAGATCGCCGCTTCTCTTACAGCTACGAGTAACTACTGGAGCGTACAACTGTTCATGCACTAATCACAGTTAGCTATCACTGTCCGCCACACTGCTACTAGACGTTTGTTTTTGTGTAAGGATGCTGAACAATCGGGATGAATGCGGGATCTCCCTGCGACCGCTCAGGGGTGACTGTTAGTGTCACTCAGACCGGGTTCACCCCGATGACGTCATCCTAGACCAATGGGGTGGGATTCCTCGCGCATGCGCGTCTCAGTAGCCGCCATGGCGCCTCTTCCATCCCGCTAGGCTAAGATGAAACGTGTGCCGCACATTGCCGCGTCGATTGTTTGCGTTTGGTAAGACGCGAGTACTCTGCCGGCGATGTGCTAGCGTCAGGAGATTCGGTGGATGTTTACGCTCTTAGTGAAGTGCGCTTCTGGGGGTGACAGCTTTGAGAGCACCCCGATGGGCCTTTCAAAGGACCAGCGCTACGATTCTTTTTGTAACTGCCTGTAGCGTGCACGGCGCATTTCGAATAATTGAGACGCCCGGTGTATGATTTAATTTGCCCTTTTCGCGGGGCCGAAGCTTTCAATGGTACGCGGGGAAATTATTTCATGCACATGGAAAGCTATTCATTGGCAGGATCCGAAGCGAACCAGACGCAAAAAAAATAAAATGTAAATGTGCTCCTCGAATTTTACAAGTGAATAGATAATTAGATATTTAACTGGCATTTATTTATCCCACCGAACTTTTTGGAAGCAGCTGTTGCAGAAACAAAATAATATTACAAACTCTAAAGATTAGTCGAAATTAGTCAGTGTTTTATTAATTGCAATAGATCTTAATTAACAGAGAAATTTCAAATATTATTTCAATGTTATTGCTGCGCCCCGTGGTGTTACCAACGGTGCATAAGATTATACATTTTATATACCTCGCGTTACACACTCACACACAAACTTTCACCTGTATAATATTAGTGTGATCTATGCTCCCTCAATCCATTCGACATTATTAGCTCGCCTCACGCTCCCAATCACACTATGATGGATAGATTTCAAGTTCGAACACCGATCGACATCTAATCTTGCAGCGCTTTTTCATACTCAATCACGTTCGTCCGAAGGTGTTTAATTTGCCATCCGTCTTGTAACATTCGAAGGGTCTAGCAGATTGTTCGATACCATATGGAATATACACTAGGGTTCGGGGAACACGATTGTGATTCAAAGATTCGATTGAAAAGAAAGTTGAAACTTTTTGTTGACTTTGATTTGGAATCGAATGTGGATTTAAACGATATAAAGGTAGCATTACGTTTAATTTCTTAAGCCTAAGTACAGTAGAGAAAGAAATGTTAACACTTTAAAAAAAGTTTAGCTCATTCTTTCCTACCAAAAATACTAAGCAACGTTCTCTTTTAAGAAAAATATAAAAAAAAATATTTGAGATGATAATTTTGCAATATTTTACGATCGCAACAATAAATCGAATGTAATAATAATAATAATAATCAATATCATAAGTTTACTTTTGCAAAGAAACTGTGGTTAAATTGCAATTTTGTAAGTAGAGTGATAGTTGTCACAGTACAGAAGATGAAAAAGTATCGAAAAGCTTTGTGTTAATAAGCTATGAGTCAAACTTATTGTAATAGAAGAATAGAAATGTATAGTCAAAACAGTAATACATTTATAATACACACAGAAGTCTAAAAAGTTCGGGCGTTTTGGGAATTCGACTAACAGCCAATCTCAATAACTTATCTATCCTTGGTTTTGCTTACTGTTAGTAGCTATTTGACGTTTTTTGTATGGAAGAAATGTCAAATATCTACCCGCAGTAAGCAAAACCAAAGTTATTTAGGTTATTGAGACTAGCCGTTAGTCTTGCGGCTCCAGAGTTCCAGACCGCTTTACGATCAATTAATAAATTAACAGGAATCGAATCGGTACCTTTCTATTTCGGGCTAAGTGTAATTTGTGTAGATTTAACAGGTTGTGTGAATCTGATGAAAGGCAAAAGATTGTCAAGATCGTCGGAAACAGAAATCAGTAGTAGACTTTTGAAATCACAACTCTTATTTATAAATACTCGTATTGACACACGACAATGTAGGTATAGGTAGACAATGTTATCTTCACGGTGTTGAAAACGCAAGTACTTTATTTTCACAAAAAAACTTTGCGTCACATTTTTTTACTATGTAATAAACACTTGAAACAACCTTTCATTATATCTAAGAAATAGTATCGAAAATATACTTCAGACAAAATTCAATTTGAGAGTGACAAACCAAACATATACCTACCTACCTATTTATAGTTAAATAAACTTTAAACTAAAACCCATCTTCGCGTTTAAAATTGCTTTGAAACTCATATCACTGCGCTCAGACTTTTGACGTTCTAGCAATTTTCCATACGGCTTTTCAACTCTTCGCTACATAAGTTTTCCTTCCTATAAGGTCGTTACTGATAATGTTCGGCGGCTTGAAATTGCCTGAGACTTCAGCACAGTAAAGAGTATCTTCAAGTAGAATAGCTATAATCTCAACAGTCTATCTAAGTCAATAAGCATGTAAATATATAGCATAGTAGATCACTTTTATCCTTTAGAGCTAAGTAATTCTACTGCTGGTTTTTGTGTGCTTGATACCGTGATAAACTAAAAAAACAGTTTTGAGGTTTAGCTTTTTTTCAGTAAGTAATCCATCGTAAAATCGTCGACCAAAGTAGTTTTTTTTTTTTGTCAACGCTCATAAAATGGAATATCAGTCTGATTCGAAGATTTTTTTCAGTATTTGACAACTTAACTTAACGACCACATAACGTTAAGTCAATCCGAGAAAAAAAAGGAGGTTTAGAAAGCTCACTATGAGGAAACGACCTTAGAAGCAAATAGCAGGTGAAACCGTCAGGCATATTTGGTGGCTACTGATTGCATGTCTGCGAAGCACAGCTACTGCTTTTAAGTAATACTGTGACTAGAGACACAAGCTCAGCTTGTGATTTATCGCGAAGATAGCAGGCGTCAACGTCATAACTCATGTAAAGCAAAAATTGAGAGAGACGCCTTAAGTGAGACGTGATTGTTCAGACATGGACATTAGGTGGTTGAAATTCAATTAGTAAGAAGGGAAATGTATTGAAGCTACTTTAGAAAATACTAGCGGATCGCTTCGAGTTCACCAGGGTAATCGCCTCTGTGGCGTAGTGGGTGAAAGTGTGGGTTCGATCCCCGCTGCGAGATAAATGTCTATGTATAATTGTATGATAAGTGTTTTCTATGTACCTATGATTAGTATACATAAGTATTTACAAAAATACATGCGGTTAAGTTTTTTATTTATTATTCTGAATTATTTTTCCTGTCTTGAATAAAATACTGGAAATTATCTTTTACATACAAACTTATTTATTTTACACTATCAATCTCATCTAATATCATTATTATTACACTAACGAATATCTAACAAGTTTACATTATATATAACGTACTCTTAAAAACACTACATTAAAAAAATAACAGTAACAGCGTGTGTCATCATCTTTCAAAAGATGTTTTACTTGTTACAAAATAGTAAAAACCAAAGGAGTTGTTTTTGTTTAATAAAACAGAAACCAGACTATTAACAAATGAACAATTGATCATTCAGAAGCGATACAAACGCAATCGAACAATTCAAACACACATGTTGATCGACTTGAAGCATGATTGATTGCATGATCACCTTACAACTCAACAATACCCGCCTACACTACCCTACTAAATATAGACGTACAAAAGATTACAACTGGTCACGATTACAGATCATATTTTATATTAACTTCTTTGTTTTATTGCTCTCCATATTTGAAAATGAAAAATAGTGGCAATAAAATAATTAGTCCAAATTGTATCGATTGGCGGGTCAGATTAGCAAGTGTTTAAAAATCGGTAAACAATAATTTAAGCCCCCTGATACTGATTACTGATTTTCTATTTATATTTATTATTTTTATTGCCCAATAAGTTGTCAAAAACATTAATAGACATACTTTTAAAAATAATCCTCATTGAAACTTAACTGGTCCTTATTTCATAATCTAAGTACTTACAATGCCTATGATGTGTACAATGTCGCAGTTTTGTACAATAGAAAATCCGCTACGGCCTTCCAGTTATCCATATCAAAGTTTTTATAAATTTAGCATCCAAAGCAAAAATGCAGTGCATCAAAGAGTTTAGTAGATACAAAATACAGACCTATCACCGACGACTGTCGAAAAACAAATTAATCAAATACTCAATGCAAAAAAGGTACAAACGACGCAGAAGGGTGACGATCGGGTGGCCCTAATCCAGACAGGTAAGCCGGCTAATTTATCATCCCAAAACAATAGGGGGCCCAGCACATAGCCCTGTGTATTCCGAACTAGGATTTAATGTTCAATGCATTAATTATTTGTGTTACATGCTTTTAGAATACAGTTTCACAAAGGGTTAATTTCACGCTCACATAAAACAGGTGTAAATAGTACTGATGGCGCTAAATGACAGCTACTCGTTAATAATTTAAAAATGTTCTATTCACAGATTTTCACATAATATATTTTAATTGTATGATGAATGATACAGCAATCTGCCGTTCTTAGAAATTTAATTTTCATACTTGGTTCTTAGGCAAAAAATACAATTAGCAAGAAAAACCAAGTAAGCGTATTATAAATGCAGTTTTCTTATAGTTTAACCGTCTTTAGAACTAGTAAAAACTATGACGTTAATTCCAAGACATGCCGTTATGTAGCTTGGAGTACCTCAATAATATTGTAAGGTAATACCTACAAACTTACTAACTTCGCCTTTGAAAGTGTACTTGGGTACTTTAAGAATAAAATAGAAAACACTAGTGTCTATTTCGCACGAGTGACTTCACTAGTCTACAAACTTTTTCAATGCTTTTAGCACAGACTGTATAGTTACAAATGTATAGGAATCTCGTTAAAACATCGATACGCCAATAATACCGTTAATTCGGATAATAAGACAACCGTCATCCATTATGAGCAATGAAAGATTATTACCATTCCAATTGATGGGGAATTAATCATCGAATACGTCATTGCACCAACTGATGTATTTTGTTTAACCCTCGATTAAGACCATAACCAATTTTTGTAGGAACTTTTAACCATAGGATTTAAATAATGCCTTATGCGTTTGGGGTCGTGCTAGGGTTTCTTCAACTGGCACAGAGCTGTTATTCAGTACTTTTCTTACTCAATGCGTTTCAAAGTATATATTAAAAATAACTTAATTTCGGACAACTTTACAAAAAGTTCAAGTTGATATTTTACTTCATCTACGGCCTGTAGAATAATAAATACCTTAGAGATTTTATAATCACAACTGTCCCAGGTATACTAAACATTTACCATCAAGATCTTTAGTAATTTTAAAATCAATCAATTTAATATAACAATAGCGGAGTCATGTCAAAATATTGAATTGGCATACATATTTTACTGTGACATTTTGGACCATAATAAAAACGAAAGTCTTTGGCAGAAGTAATAACCGTGCCGTTCTGAACATAACCACTTATTCTTTATGTTTGAGCAAACTGAATCGTAACCAGGACAGTAAAATTTTGGTGAAATGGAACCAAAGGTATTTGCGTATCAATACGAATATGAAACTTTACGGCCATTACTGGGCTACAAAGCTGATGAAATCCTGTATCAAAAGAGGGATTTCATTTCGATGTACATACACTAATTGGAATTGAAATTCTGGTATATTTTTACGCACGTTTGAATTACGTGTTGAAAATATTATTACACGTGGCCCCGCCTACGTAGCAACTAGAGACAAAAAAATATTAATAAAACCAGCAAATTCTAATATTTTTACATGTAAATGTTTCGGGATTTCGAATGCCTGTTAATCTGAGCCTTATTAACCTTATTTTCTTTCAATCTTCTTTACTTTATAATATAAAGTTTATATCGTTTCTCTACATTTTTTTGTTTTACAACCGCCATTGCACTCAACGATAATGCAATAAAAGAGTTTTGAAAATGTTCAGTCACACCGCTGATCATACTTAAAAACCTACAGATTATGAGTTTCAATATCCTATCTACCCGTGGTTTTGCTTAGTTAGGTTAGATATTTCACATTACTTTTATACTAAAAATGTCAATACCTTAAAAAAAATGATATTAAACTGGAGGTTAGAGTTGTAGAATAAGGATAACAGGATTGAATGAGTACGAGTACAATATTAAGGGATTGGCACAAAACACAAAGATCATCTTGATAATCCAGTCCAGAAATCCCATTTTGAGGTAACCTTTTCCGAAAAACGACCGGTTTAGGCATGCCACAACTTTATGCGACAAGGTAAAAGGCTTAATAAATATTGCACAACCTAAAGTTTAAATCGGGATTACCACTTTTGTGGAATTTGGGATGGTCCTGACAGGTGGCAGTGTAGAATTTCTGATACTAACGTATGCATTTTCTGTTATTCCGTACAAAACTAATGATAAACATAGTTTAGAACAAAGTCGCTTACCTCCGTATACGCTTAGATCTTTTAAACTACGCAACGGATTTAAATGCGGTTTCATCAAGAGACAGAATGATTTAAGAGGAAAGTTTATAACTAGTCGCTAGTTTGAACAGACAGTTGGGCGTAGGAACAGGCAGTATAATCACAAGGATTGTAAGACGTTGCTATGTGATCCTTGAGGTCCTACTTTCGGCTTCGGAAGGCACACTAAATTGTTAGTCCCGGCTTTTTAAAAGTCGTTAAGCCATGACGAAAGCCTTTAGGCGGCCTAAAAACTCCGACAACCGAATTGACCACTTGCTCATACGAAATTACTTAATTTGTATAATGTGTTTATAATTTTGAACCGGAAATTTACATTCAGTCCATCTTTATGCCTTTGTGGTCACATAATTCAAAGTTAATGGTGTCGTTAGAACAGTTAAAAATACTTGGATTTTACATTCTAAAGATAAAAGTTGAAAGCTTGCATTTACAATTTGTAGGTATATAATGTCTATTCTATTTCTATAGTATAAATGTAATATTCATGGCCATTGAATATTATTATTATTTAAAAAAAGTTGTGACCATCTTTGCCCACGGCAGCCCGCAACAACACATTTTGCTAGATCAATCCATCCACGATCCATGAATTTTACTATATTGCTTAGCTTGGGACTAGATGACGTCGTGTTTATATTATTTTAGATATAAATAAATATCCTTGGACATTTCCAAGGATATTTATTTATATCTAAAATAATATAAACATAAGTAAAATAATTATGATCAAGACTATAATTATGACTGTGCGTGCAGTATAAATATTACTTCAGATCTTTTAAATCCTTTGGAAATGTCGAAAAGGCAGTCGAATGTATGTCCAAATATTATTAAATAAATACCTACATTTTTGCAAAGTTCACGTAACAGGTTGCAAGCCCATTGCTACTAGAAAGCTAAAATAATTAAATACAAGGAATTCTGTAACATAATTTTGGAAACCCATTTCAGATTATAACGACGTAAGCAAGCCAGACCCAACCACAGAAACTGCTGGTTGCGCATTCTTGGATATAAATATCCTTTAGCAAAAAATAGAAGAGATTCAGAATCCATTTCACGATATGATACAATCTACATTTGACAGGAGCTGAACAAATAACCTTGGAGCATTTACACGAGTATGATATTGTGTATAATATCTATCCGATATTCATGCTTGTGTATATGGGCGTGATTCGAACATTGTCATCTCGTTTATAGAGTTAAGAAACTAGTGGAATCGTTTTTTAATGAAATTGTTAACGCTTCAACTTAAGCAAAACAGCAAACAGAAATACATAGTAAAATAATAGACTCTCTAAAATAATACAAAATATTAAGTATGTATAGTAACCATTTGCCAAGATTATTTTAAATAAGAGTTTGAATTCAAATAAAACCATGGAATATTTTTATGATATTGGTAAACTCTATTTTATTATATTAGATGTACAATAGAGATGACCGCACATGATGACCGTTTGGGCCGAAAAGTTCTCGAATGGAGACGCAAGCGCAGCGTAGGACGTCAATGAAATGGACGAATGATCTTGTAAAAGCCGCAGGTTCACGGTGGATGCTAACTAACTTACTTACTTCCAACCGAAAGCATTGGAGATCTATGAGGAGGCTTATGGAGATGCTTATGCTTATGGAGATCTATGAGCAGTGGACGTCCTATAGCTGATATGATGATGATGAGATGTTTAATCACTAGTTTTGACATAGCTAAGACTAGAAGACATTTATAAAGAAAGCAAAATAATTCAAAGAAGTCACATGTCAAAATCAAACTCCCTGACATTAATGAGACATTTACAATGTAATACCCATTCATTACACTGCTGTCAACATGATTAAATTATAAAAAGAATTAAGGATAAAAACAACAAACAGAATCATGCCGAATCCTTTGATCCTTTTTTGCTACTCATCCAAACGCTCGGATTACGTGATGAAAATGCACATTGCACAATTTACCAACCACATTCCTTAAGCTCTGGTTTTCTTGAATTCATAATAAGTTAAATTGCTTTGAAGGCCTAAGCCTAAGGGCCAATTAATCAATCGTCAGAAAACATTAATCTGAAGGAATTCGGTAATATAACGTTTTTGTTACTCTCTGTATAACTGTCAAAATACAAAAGACACCTATAAATTTAATCTAACTGATGGTTCAAAAATCATTTCAAATACTTTTTAAAATATCCTGTGTCGTTGTAGTTTTATAACAATTAAATAACCAAAAATTAATGAAACACCGCATAAATTACATTTCAATAACATAAATTTACAAACAAGATCAAGAGCTAGTTGCCTCAGACTGAAACACAGAGACAAGCTACAAACTTTCCTTTTCGTTAAGATTTCATCTCTTATGCTATTATTTCATCTCTATCTGAAATATTTGAAGAAATCTAAAGGGTTCAAAAACGAACATGCTCTAATCCCTTTTCTAAGAATGAACGTTGTAACATATTTCTAGCTCTGCATCATTAAATAAATAAATAAATAAATATCCTTGGACATTTCACACGGCGTCATCTAGTCCCAAGCTAAGCAATTTAATGCTTGTGTTATGGTAACCAGATGACTGATAAACTACATAGATACATTTTTTTTTTTTTGTAAATACATACATATTATACATAGAAAACACCCAGACACGAAACAAATATTTGCAGATCATGCAAACATTTGTCCCGCAGCGGGGATCGAACCCGCAACCTCTGCGTCTCAGGCGGGCTTTCGCCCACTGCGCCACAGAGGTCGTCATTACAGAATCAAAGATCGTACAAGATCGATGACAATGACATTGCCGGTACATGTCTTTGTGTGAAGGTTACACCTCCAACATGTAAGGATCTGATCATATTTAATGCACAACAATGCACTCAGGTGTCAAGATTTAGTACAAGATAGTTTTAAACCTGAAAATCTTGTCACTTATAAAACACATCTCATTTTCATGGTAACTTTGAAGATCATTGTCATAAAAATTTTATCTCGTTTTTCTAAATAAAATTCCTTACATCCCGTACCGACTTTACTGACCGTGAATGTTCATGACTGAACCACTTCAAGTTATTCGAAAAAGTATGACTCATTTAAAGAAATTCTAAACATCATAATCTACATAGTAGATTTTTGTAAGATTTTCGTATCAAATATTTAAACATCGTGACGCAATTTTCGGATTATATTGAGGCAAACTTTATCTCAATGAAGGAGTAAAAGCTTAGTCACTGGTATATTGCCATGTTGCCAAACTTGACCTGATCCATTGTATTACCCTCACCAATAATGGTCAAATAAATTATTATGATCGCATAGGTCATATTTAATTGTGAGGTTATTGCCTGTAATAATTATATCAAATACTAACAATTTGTGTGTGGTAAAGATAACAAATTTTAACAGACTCATAGCAGATGTTTATGAAATATATGTATGTGTATGGCCTATACCTAACTCTTTGCTGTTTTATGTCGAACAGATCTTGCATATTAGATTTTTTAACTACCTTAATGTGTCCACGGCTAGACAAAGATCTGCCCAAAAATTCCTGTCTTCGGCTATCTCTAACCACAAAAGTACAAAAGTTAACAGAGTTAAAAACAATAAAGGTACGAGTTCCTTTTCTTCTTTTGTTGCAGACTGTAGTTACAACATTTCCAACATAAGGATACTGGCAATAGACCAAGCCCAGAAAATATGTCAATTATTTATTCCGTACTTGGAATCGTCATAAAGATAGCTCATAATCTGCCTCATCCAAGGGCATCAAAGAACTAAGGTATCTGCCGTCATTCATAAATCTTGAAGATCGTAATCTGAAAGTAGAGCTCATACTCGTATGTCTAGAAAATGTAATATGCAAAAATGCTTCTATATTACGCATAATCATTGCACAGAAAAATAACTCTGGAATAATCCTATGGACACTAAAGATACGCTAAAGACTAATGTTGATAAGTGTGAATGTTCGTTACTCCTTCACGCTCAAATAATTCAATGAACGGGTTTCAATGAAATTTGGTACCAGGATAGCTTATATCCTGGATTTACACATAGGCTACTTTTGATCCTGGTATTCCCACGGGAACGGGAACTATTCACAGCGGGTAACACCGCGGAGCACAGGACATAAGACTATGCAGGGGCCTTACTCTGGATCAACGAAAACGAAGTTTCGTGACAATTTTCGGGTTCCAATTATGTTGGTGAATTATTACGAATTCAGTATCCACCAACATAAGCTGACCCCGAAAATTGTTACGTAACTTCGTTTTCGTTGATCCCGAGTACGGCCTCTGTTCCATATGAAAACTACGTATTTGTATTCATTATGGTTGTAATCTGGTGTTTTGATCCTGAGAGTAAATTGCTTTCCATCGATAATTGCGTTCGTGATTACATTCTGTCATCGAAAGTGTCATTTGCATATTCGATACTCCACTGGAATAACTAAACGATACCAGATTACAAACTTGGTATGAACGGCACAAGGTATGAACTAATAGGTGCTTATTTATGTCACTAAACTATCTAATTTATATGTAAACTTGCTTTCACCCACGATATTACTCACAGGGTGATTTTTCGAGATAAATCACATTTTCCTGGAAAAGTGGTAGCAATTCTCAGAATACAGACAGAAACAAGGTTTTACTGGAAGATAATAGAAAATGGAATTTCGTGAAAAATGGTTTTCGAAATTAGGAATTATAATATAAAGTAATTAAAAAGGTTAACTAGTAACACATTTTCAAAGAACTTGAGAAACCCAAACTACTTTTCTGTAATACTTTCGTATTGGTGTGGTCTTTTAACTTGAACAAAAGCCAAGAGGAATAAACTCAAGAAAACTTGAGATCCAAGTAAACACTAAGTTAATCAATTCCGAAAACATAATACTAGGCTAAGTTTTAGTTTGTATGAGTTCCTGAATTTAAACTACCACATTCTTATAAGCATTGTGTTGCATAGATAATCATTTAGAATAAATTAACTGAACTTTCACTGAATTTCAAAATAGTACGTCTCATTTCAGCTTATTCAGCTGAGGAGAAATGACTTGTTAAGTTAGACAAGATTTGACCCAAAAATAAATGAGATAAAAAAGTTAACATAGCTCATTATAAGTAGTATATCAGTCATCTTATTACCACAAACACAATGGATTAGATGACGCTGAGTGAAATGTCCAAGGACATTTACTTATTTATTCGCGGTCTTATATTTATAGAGTAGACAAAACTAGAACTTGCAAGTACGTGGAATAAAAAAATCTTTTAATGGTCTCTTGTAGCATCGCATTAGCCTACATTTCGCTTTTATGCTAATTTGCAGGAAACCGTCAGGGTGAACAAATCTAAATGGTACAGACTAAGCAAACAATGTTTCGCATTGTTATATCTTTGCAGACATGGGAGTGAAGTTGGAGATGATACATGGAATATAAAAAGCTTTTAAACAATTCAATTATTTAAAATATGTTTTTTAAAACTACGTGCTAGCCTCTGGATTTTTGCAAAGGATTTTGAATTATTAATAAACTGGATACCTAAGCCTAGGGTATAAATAATTACTATTTATTATTTAGTTATTGTCACTGAGATAATACTACGTCGTGGACTTCCGCGGTTTATTAGATACACTAAAAACATTACCCTACTTTTTAGGTAGTCGGGTAAAAAGTAACTATAATGTTAATCCAGGGTATCAGCTACCTCCATACCGTTCATCAAAATCTGTCCAGCTGTTCTTGAGTTATTAAATTAATCGGTGTCACTATATTTTAAAGATATAATATATAATATTTTAAAGATAGATTTCGTCATTAAAATTAATCAGTATGATAAAATTGATAATTAATAAAATGGACAACTTTAAATGCACCTTTTTCCAGTAATTTAAATATGTGCCAGCAGGGTAACATGTTAGTCAGAAAATACAAGATCGTAATTTAAGAATATTTAAATTGTTAATTTCAAACAGTGGGTTATCCAAAAATTTAGATGCCATTGAATAATTCACACGAGACGATTTTGCAAAAAATAAACTTAAATTCTAAAACGTCTTAACAGGTAGGTATGTAAGTATAGTAAGTAATACATATAGGAAAAAATATTTTTTTTCATTGTTTCTAGATTTTATATATAAGTTTTAACTAAATAAATAATAATAAGGCTTTCACCGACTGCGCCCCAGAGGTCGCTATTTTTAATTAACGAACAAAATTTATTTACCTCGCGAACTTTAACCTCGAAAAAACTTTTCAAGTACCTAATAAAAACAGCTAGAAAACAAGGTATATCCAAAACATCTAAGTGTGCTATTTTTAGTTGATTTATGTATTAAAATATACTCGTGAGAATACAGCCTAAGTTCATTGACCCTGTTCATCATGACCTTGCCTTGCTTTGAGACTGGAAATGCCGAATTTTATTATTTGCTTTCTTTTTATCTGTCCTTACTTTTCCTTTTAATGCTTGTGTAGTATTTCTGGATTATTTAAATTAGGGTATAACGCCAACTGTGCGGCTAAATTTTAAATAGATACAATCTAAATAATTAATTATTTTATATAGCTGCAATTTATGTTTTATGTTTCTAAATCTGAGTATTTGTATTTCCATGTTTATGTACTTTATACATAAAGTTGTACGTTGCGGGGCGTCGATGAATGCGACTGGCACAGGATCGTGGTGGATGGCACAAACTTAGGGAGGCCTATACCTAGTAGTGGGTGAAGTCGGGCTGTGGATGATGATGATGATACATAAAGTTTCATACTTAAGATTGTGTACTGTCTATCTCTCTATTCTATACACATCTCATAGTTTTTGCTTTGCCAGATATTACGGAAAGAGCGCGTAAAGACTAGGTTATAACAAAATGATGCATTTAGAGATTCAAAACAAAAGAATGATAGAAAAACAAGGAAGCTAACGATACATACTGGTCTTAAAAGCAATAAAGAACTGTCGCCTAAGGTCATCACAACTGGGCGTAGCTCAACCCATAAATTCAGACAGCAAATACAACAGTTGAACGACCTCAAGCTTAACTCAAAAACGCATACCAATTATCATTAACACGAGAAAAAAAGCTTACTAACTGGTATCTAATATAAAATAATCAGGTACTTTTAATGGTAAGATTTGGTAAGCTGAAGTAAACAACCGGTTAATCACCAAAAAGGTCACTAACTTGCAATAAGAAACCTGTTGAGAAAATGCTATAATTTAGAACATTTTGAATATTTTAGTAAAAAAAAGTACAATTCTTTGAATTTGGTGGCGAGGGCACCATGAGGACTAAGGCCCCATAAATTGTTAGGTCATCGCCTTGAGTCTAACTCATGGTATGAAATGTTTATGTGATGCCTTATCAACGATTTTTTCCGCTTTTGTTGTAAGGTTTAAAATTTTCGAAAAGTATATTTTAAACTACTATAATATTTTACAACCAAAATATAATTTTTACCTCATTTAAAATAATCATTGAAACTTATCAAATAAATAAATGATCAGCTTGATTCAAATGCAGTGGAGCGAAACCGCAAACCGCAAGGCGAATTAAATGAAAGTTATCTAAAGAAGTCGCTTTGAAACCCAATTTATTTTGAAGATTTTCTCATTATTGCATCTGATTAAAATCTGTGTTCTGTAAATCTCAGGAAAGTTGAAATAATACTCTTATTAATGTATTCAGAAATATTAAAATAAACTTAGCAATATTAACAACTAAAATATGTCAATTAAGCTTATTTTTTAGCATAATCAAAAAATTCTCTCATTATGTTCTCCAATAATGAATTAAAATTGAAAAATTTTTAAATGAAAACAGTATAAACTCACATTGCGATATTATTAAGCTATATAAAGAAAGGTGCAACCAAAACAATTCAACATTCAATAATACAAAAAGGCATTCCAAAGAGTCATTTCGACGAATATTGATGAAGTGGAATCGCAGGTTTTTGATATGCAAAATTAACGGTGTGCTACATTTTTATCAGTGCAAATACATCACTCCTTACAGACGATATGGCTAATGAAATTTTATAAATCAAATTAAGATGAGATGCATTTGACTGCACTTGAATATAGGTACTTGAATATACTTGCCTATTCATAGCTTTGAGAATCATCGTGGGCGTTCGGCATAGTTTTATATAATGGTATCTGGTACTGATATGAATGTTTTTTGTTTCAGAAAATTAAATTATGATGTACTTTGACGTGAGCCCTGATCGGTAAAAAAAAGCATCATGCGGAAGTTCTCAATAAACTTACACGTGTTGACAATACCTTTCTGTGTATAATGCCGAACTAGCTGAGAAGATGGTTTAGGTTCTAAACTAGCCTACTCCATGTCAACAATCAACAATGTCCTACAAACTACAGTACCCCATTTAGTGGCCTTCTGAGATATTGTACATGAATTTCGAAACCACCATGAACCATTTAAAAAACATATAGGTGCGTGGTACATACCATATTTTTAGTCTGTTTAAATATAAAAATAAACAATTACAATATAGAATAAAGCTTCGAAATCGCTCTTCAAAATCCAGTAAAATATCAAAGTTAAAAACAGAACAGAACCTTTTCATTGTACTCATCCTCATAAATAAAACTACTTCTCGTTACTAGTGAAACTGAATTTAAAGAGGGTGGAGCGTTGATACAAGTGCTTTTTAACGGACTCATAACTCATCTGAAGTTCTCTGAAACTCGTATATCTTTCTAAAATTTCCTCAAACAAAAAGACTGGATGCTCTTTAGATTTATGTGGTTTAAAAAGTGTGATAATGTCGTTCTTTAAACTTTTCTGGACTAGGTTTCTTGTCTGCATTTTGAATGCGGTTTTGTGTTAGTTATTTAATGTTGTTCATAAAGTTTTTTGTTATTAATAATGGATTCGTAGAATTATTTTCGCTCAAACAATTTCTAAATGAGTTGTCAATTATTTTCAACGACATGAGAGTGACAAGGATAGCCTTGCTAAATCTACATAGATGATTTTGCTTTATTATTGTTCTATAGCTAATAGTTATTTTTGAAAGTATTGTTGAATTTCGATGTTTTTCCTAAAATTACAACCAATTTTTCATTTGGAATAAATTGAACAGAACTTTACATAAGTCGGCATGAATTTGGATGAGTAACAATGCTTAAATTTCTTATTAAAAGTTATCAAGGCGTAACCGCAACGTGGGACGGTGGGCGCACTTTATTATGCACGAAAGGGACTCATATTATTTATTGATCTGACGATTCAATGTGATATGGTATGTGTAATGACGTCACTTATATTTGTATCGGTAAAAGTAATTGATGGTCATTACAAAGTGCAGTATTTATCAAATGTAAAGCTCACTCTCAAATCTTATATTAAAAGCAATATGTATTGATTTATTTTGAAGGGCCAGGACAAAAGTACCCTGAGCCGGCGAGCATGTATGAAGAATGTGATGAGATATAATGAGGCAAAAGAGGCGTGTCAGGATCAAAGTGAAAATCCGCGGTCTCTGCCTACCCCTTTAGGAAAGAGGCGTGATTAATGTATGATGTATTTATTAGTGAAAGTCAAATATACCATGGAATCAAAAATAGGTACCATAGTAACCATGGAATATTTACACCACTTTTCGAATTCGTTGGTTAGTTAGGCATGCAGTATAAATTCACGTTATTTAGAGTGTTTAAGAAAGGTGATTATAATGATGTCTATGTAGGTACTTTTTCTAAATACTTTCCAAAAAACATTCATCTTCACGCATCTGCATTTTAATGTGTTCCGTAAGTACATCATCGGCCGAACAAATTCCATGAAATAGCAAAGCTTTCGTTAAAGTAGTCTTTAATTCATATTCAAACAAGCCAAATCTCCGCTAAAAATTGGAGAGAAAATCACCGAACCGTTATCATTATTGTTCGATACTTGCAATATTTACTCACTTGGTAAGACCAAACTCTTTCCGAGTATTTACCAAATACCTCAAAGACAGTTACCTGCTTGACAGCTGTGCGGTATTTACCAAATACACAAACGATAAATAGATGATATATTGACTTTGGATTTAAAAGTCTTCAACTCTAGATTTGTGTTTGCGTACAAAATATTTATTTGATTTCTTAATTTCAATTGATCGTAACTGAGAGGAGAATTTGCAGTTTTTGATAGGTTGAATTGGATTCAATAAGAATAGTGAGCACAATATTTTTACCAAAATTATTATTAAAAGACTACTCTTTGCAACTTCTACAACTATCATGGTTATAAACATTTAATTATACTCTAATACGTGACAACTGAAATAACAGGAAACTCGAAAATCCACGATATACAATATATCGTATTTAGTGTTTACAATGTCTACCTTTAGTTAGTTCATAAGTTGTTGGGGTTTTGAACATTGTTTTTATGGTTCAATATCATTTTATACTTTTTGTATTATGAAGATTAGGTAAATAGTTTATTCAAAACGCACTATTACTTAACGTTTTAAACGTGAAGTCATTTCCCATCCAGCGACATAAACTAAGCAAACACGGTGTTTTTAATGAGTGTCTTTATTATGTCGTTTTATATTAACAGTACTAAATGGTAACAGTTTCAAAGAGACATTTGGATAGACAGGAGAACAATGAAACACAATAGGAACTACAAACAATAGGCAATACTGCATAACTCAAATAAAACAAATACATCTTCCATAACCTACAAATAAAAGGATTTTTACATTAGCATTCTGATATAGAATAAAATGAGAATCGTACTGAGAGTAAGCGAAAAAAGCCATTATAAAAGTAGGTACTTTGCAATTATTAATTTTTACATGCGATACATAGCGTAATAATATTTGACTTCATGCATCCCATCAAAATACATCCAAATTCAGCAATATGTAATGAAATTGAATTTTTCCTCGAAAATGCGACAGAGTAAACTCGAATAACATCATCTGATATTTTCCTTATCCGGTACAGAATTTAATTATCTATCTTTCAAAAGTAAAGCTGTATATACGGTTTTATGAAGAATGAAATGAGAGTGAATGAGGCTAAAGAGGTGTGTCGGGACCTGGGATCGTAGCAAGTGGAGATCCGTGGTCTCTGCCTACCCCCATGGAAAAGAGGCGTGATTGTATGTATGTGCATAATATGTACTTTGTACATAGCTTTTTAGAAAGTATAGATATGTGACAAGCAATAATAAAGGGATACTTTACTAAATTTTTTGACTAAACTGAAACAATTGAAAAATAAAATAAGAAAAACATTTAAACGTACTTTGTTGATTTTAAATCCTGTTAGTAGTAGGTTTGTAGTAAGGTTGTCTAAGCTGTTTACTGCAGCTTTATTAATGGACTTTTTGATCCTATCAGGGTTTTAGCTTCCGTTGTGGCATAGGTAAATCAATTTACAATTGTAACCACGCAGAAAATCGCTTTATTTCTTCGATCTATTTTAAAAACATTCATATATTAAATCTTCTAATAAAATAATAATAATGACGTAAAATTAAATTTAATAATCTATCAAACAATAAATGTGTCACCATACTAATACTAGTTCTGTGACCCTGCTAAATCATTGATGTATTCATTCACGATACGAACCCTTGTTTTATTGTCAAGATATAAATCCACTTAAGGTGATGATAAACCCAAAATCGAATTATGTGCTTCATTACCGATGATACATTTTTTATGTGTTGTGACGGAGGTATCTTCTTATTTTGTTTATGTTCAGCCTTTAAAATTTTTGTACTTAAAGGTTTTGATAAACATTTCTAATCATGAATACTATGAATGAAATGTCTTATAGAAAAGTTAAGTAAGCTCTGGGTCTGTTTAGTAGCCCAGTGCACGTTTTCATAATTATTTTCGACTTTTCTATCTTACTCTCTAAACCTGACCCTAACATTGGCAAAACCTGGTTTAACTAAGTGCGTCAGGCCTCAAATAAGAAAGAAGGAAAGAAAGAAAGAAAGAAAGAAAAAGTTTATTTGACACACAATACACAAAGAACACAAAGCAAATAACATATACCTACTTAGCAAAAATAACAAAGAAGAATAAAAAAAAACAGATTTGTGATGAACATAAACTTAGATTAGAAACAGATTTCACATTTTAACATCAATAAAAGATAAATAGGTACATCAATAAATTGCTAAAATTAAGAGCCAATTAATCTCCTCTGTCTTTTGGGCCAAAGAGGTCCGGTCTCAGCATTTTGCTGCTCCACACATTTATGTGAAGCATCGCTGGTTTTCAGACGTAACCTAAAAAGAATTGTGTCCCTAACATTCACTTCATAGAATGTTAAGGAATTTCTAAAGAACTTATAAAATTAAATCTCTTATAGGAGTATACACCATACATAAACAACTATAACAGTTAGTATGCTTGAATTACTACTCAATCTTACTCGTATGTGGTACCTACTATGTTGTCTTCGAAGGCACACATCTTTTTAAAGAGCTTAGTCCTATTATTATGGTTTAGTATTATTTAGTGCTTAGATCATAGATCAATAATTAAATATATTGGCGGAGGTACTTACATATTAAGACAAAATTCATTACACTCCTACGTTCAGAGATAAAGGACAAAGATGTATGGTCTGACGCACATGTACCAAAATAGGAAACCAAAAACTTTGGAACACTTGAAGGTTCAACTAAAGACCAATTTACTCAATTGCATATAAAGCTCAAACAAGGATACACAATTAAACCAAAAAAAAAAAACGTTACAAAGAAAATCACAAAACATGTCAAGAAATTAGAACCGAGGAGGGTTTGAGTAAGAGATATAGATGTTTTTGATAACACAGAGTTGCCTATGAAGCGGTTTCATTGAAATAAATTCGAGAAACGCTAACACAAAAATTCGGGGCATGTAATTCGCTAAAGATGTAATCTTGCTTTTCATACGAGGTTTTCAAGTGGTTCTTTGTGAAAACTCACTACCCGCTCCACTGAGTTTTCTTAATATTTTCCCCTACGCGTACATATTTTTTTATTAGAAAAAGGTATTATTCGGGTCATTTTCTAAGCCGTAAGAGAGTTTTCGATCCACATTATTGCCGTAAATTTTTAGAATAATGAAGGTTTAATATATCTCATAGAACTTTTTCCAGCGTGATAAACTTAAAAATTTTCTTCTATTTTTTTTTATACCTCGAGTAGGTATAAAAAAAAATATAGATACTTGTTTTTACTTTATAAGGTAATTTGGTAGTCAAGATAAATTAACGAACATAACTTAAAAAAATCAGTCTTATTTAGTTGTCTCAGAATTCTTATCGGACGATCAGAAATTGCAATCGAGAATGTCAGAATACAATACTCTTCGACCGGCTTTTGAGAATTCAATAGCTTTTACAAATAACCCTTAAAACCGTTATAAAAATGCACACATTGGTAGATGATTCATTCAAAACCGTAGCTTCCAATAAGGTAGGTCAAATTTGGTAAATTCCAAAAAAATTGAACTTTTTCCTCATAACACATTCCGAAAAGATTCAACCATTTATTTGTCTGATTAAGAAAACTCAACAATACAATAATAATAGAATATGAATTTAAGGAAGTAAAACAAGTGTATAAAAATGTAGGAAAACCATAAACTCTAAAAAGGTTTGGTGATTTAGAACTAAAGAAAATTCAAGGTTTTCTTAAACATGTTTAACATTGATGCGCCTACATAACCCATGCATCCAGCTCAGTACAGTCTGCATCGTAATTTATTAATAAAAATATAATATAATAATAAAAAATTTGCAACATGTGGTAATTTGTTTATAAGTACTTGTTTTGCTGACCATTTCCAAAACTAGAATGTCTTCCATATCCCAAATGAAAGATGATCTTGGGTTTAATAGAAGTCATTATTTTTCTGAAGAATGTTCATCATCACCATCATCATCGTTGGCCGTTGAGCATCTACTATGAAGATTTCTTCTTCTTCTTTTCTTTTCTTTTAGCTTCGCACGGCTTGTGCCACGCATTTAGCCACTACCATGTTTAGGTGGCGTCAGTCAGCTTGACTGTACCTCTGAATATCGACAGTTCTATATTTAGACAAGTCACTAACGTCGAAAAACGCAGTTCGACGAGACATTGCAGGTTAAAGAACAAATAATTTGTTAATGAACACATCCGTTATTAGCTAGTGAAAAAAAGTACTTACACACTAAATACCAAAATGAAATGACGTTATCTCCTTTCGATATTAACTGTACAGATTCATTTTCATCTCACGTAATTTTTATAGCATTCATATTTTAGTTACTTGACACCAACCAACATATTTGGAGGATTACAACTAGCCTATGTCTAGTTGCCTAGTGACTAGGCTAGACTTTAGTCTAAGAAGATAAATGAGTCCTACGTGTTACTTATGACATTCGATATAGCCTCACGACTTTCAAGTAAACAGTTACTCCTCCGTATTCTTAAAAATTGCTTACATTTCGATTACTTGTTTTTAAAGATAAAAATAAACAAATACTATTAATTTATTTAACTGGAGATCTATAAGGGAGGGAGACTTATATAGTTCTAAGGCTGAGATGATGATGATGATGATACTATTCATGCCTCTTTCTTATGGGGTAGGCAGAGACCACGGATTTCCACTTGCTATGATCCTGACATACATCGTGCGCCTCATTCGCTCTCTTTAAATTATTCATACTTTATATTTAGTGTATTTTAATTTCAATTAGCCCACACCTACTCTACTCTACTATCTGCTTTTCACAATCCTGTGCCAGTCAAATCTAATGCTAACATTATTTTCGCATGCAAAATGCCTTTAAAGCCAATTAGTTTCAATTACAGCCTTCAGATTTAGTCAGTCGCTAACCAAAACGTATAAAAGCATAAAATTGGTTTTAAAATAATGTACCTAAGTAGTATTGAGTAAAGTAGTAAAAAATAAAATTCTTCGCAGAAAACATTTAAGTTGGAGTAATCCACTTAGAATTAGTACTAATTTAATAATAAACTGACCAGTCAATTTATCTGACATGGTGTAAGTATCAAATGCGCATAAATAATTATGCTTACAAGCTCTTTCGTAGTTATTATCTATACTCTCTACCTACAACAGTTTTATGAATGAGCAACGAGGTTTTAGTTTAATTAATAGTATTCGGTATCCGAATAACTGTTTGCTTTAGAAATCAATTAGTATAGTTGTCGAAACCAGTCAATATAGTCAAATGTTTGCATGTATTTGTCATAACCTACTTTAAAACAGATACACCCAAAGTGTGTATGCATATAACCATCTTTTTTGAACGTGTGTTTTGATTTTATTTTCGTTTATCTTTTGTATCACAACAGATGTACTGTTTCTCCTACAGCTACAGGTATACGATAAGAACAGAGCTATACGATAAGCTGTAGACTTGGTACTAATCGAACAAATGAATCGAACTCACGCCCCTTGCATTCTAAACGGCCACTCGCCCACTGAGCCATAGAAGGCGTGAATGTTTATAATATTTTAATTATGCAGGTTACACCTTGCACTTGAAATTATACGATGATTAAGTTTATGACCGATAAATGTACCTAAAAAATTGTAATAAATAAGCATAACCTTAAAATCACTCACTTCAAGGTTATAAAATGTTTATGTGTATCAGTCATCTGGTTACCATAACACTTGGCACTAGATGACGCCGCCGAATATAGACTCGTATAAACGCGAATCCAGCTATAAATGTCTGGTAGAGCAAAAATGCAATTCAAAGCTCTTTTGAACATCAAGACCACGATTCTATCCTCAACATGTGGTAGATTTTCAGATCTCAAGTCATTTAAGATCTTAATAAAAGTTCAGATGTAGTAGGGTTATAGTTAAAACCTAGCCCTATATCTTAAAATTAATCAGGTGTATCCGAGGATTCCGAGGTCATTGTATCGCACAGATGATGGAACAGTTAGTATAGCATCAGAACCGCGAAAACCCGCAAGCACATCTCACGAGGACGAAGGATGTTGTAGTATAAAAATGTGGGGCGACCCTCCTGACGGACAGTGCCGAACGGACCACGGTTGCAGTAGGACCCAAAAATGAGACTGGTGAGTCCTTGTGCAGTGCCTAAAATCAAGATTTTGTTAAAATAATGTTTTCCATATTTGTGAAAAAAAAAACAAAAAATTGTGATTAAGTATTGAACAAATTAGTCGTTACATTGGCAACTCTGTATGCTTTAAGTTTTTTTTAATCGTCGAATAAAACTTCCGTTGAATTTAAATATCACTGGTTAAGTTTTATGTTAAAAAGTTAATTTAATCATAAAAATATATTCGGTAGCAAACCCCTAATTTCACTTCGCCATTGGATAATAAAATGAAAGAGCCCTTGATTAGACTATTCGCACCCAATTTGTGAATTAGTTTAATTCTCTCTTTACATGTCGAATTAACTAGAATCTTACTTCGTTAGTGCCAAGCTACATTGCAATTGTACGTAGTTTTTCATGGGAACTTTTATAAGCTGATAAAAACTTAGTTATTACATTTTATTTTGGATCTTATCTTTATTTATAATTTTATAATCACAGCTCATGTTAAGCAAAACTTGAAAGACAGCGTTGTTAAATCTGTTATGAATATCGGCAGTTCTCAAATCCCAAGTGATACAATAAAAGCAATAAAAAATATTGAATGGAAGTGAAAAACAAACGCCCTCCTCTCAAAACTATATAAATCAACTATTCCAAACCGAATAAATCGTTAAACATTATTTATTCAGATTTGGTCGCTTGTTATTTTTATTTTGAGCCTCTACCGTATCGTTATACGGCGAAAGCATTTCTGCTTTTCTTTAACTCGTTACAAGCCAAGACGGGTCCTTCAAGCGGCTTAAAAACTCCTTCACAAGAGTTATCCACTTACTCATACGAGCATACATACATACAAACTCTTTCTAAAGTTGCCCTGATATCTATATTTTTTGTTTATTCTGCAGTTATTCATATTTGCCGCTACTCTTGCTCTCTCGCTAGCAGAGAGTGAGCAAAAGCACTACGAAGACTTGGAAGCGGAAGAATCAGTAGAGCTGAAAAAAACCCACGACTTGAAGGAGTCAGCTACTACATACAACTCAGTACCTTCCTACCCATCATGGAATCAGCCACAACAGTACATCCCACCTAACCCAGTCTGGACCAACCCTCAACAACCCTATGTGCCCCCCGTTTCTCCTCCTCAGTATGTTCCCGGATTTCCACAAAACCCTCCAGTTCAGAGTGACTACGTTCCTCCCCAATACCCTACCCAACACCCTCCTCACCACCACTACCCTACGACTACTACCCCGATACCAGTGATCAAAAACGAACAACATTACGGTGACAATGGCAGCTATAAGTATGAGTGAGTATAGTTTAATTAATTCTTTCTCTGCAATACAAAGTCAGAATAATTATCAAGAAAGAAGATTTTTTTGTAGCTTAGCTTTTCATTAAAATGTTTAATCAGAAAAAATTGTGTTCGTGCTATAGGTAAGTATATAAAGTAAAAAAAAATATTGAAGAAAATGTTCACAAATGCAAAGTAGAGTCCATTAACAAATAGTGGATAACTACAAACTATTTGGATTTCTAGTCTGTACTAATATCATGTTTGAACTATTAGAATAGGATAGAATTACCGTTTATAAGATCTTAACTTTAACTGTATCACACGAAAAAATATACCGAATCCGAATTCACTAAATAAATAAATAAATACATCAGTCCAAGCGTTGTCAAAATACATGTATGTGTCAAGCTAATTGAGATGAGACCCTAACGGACAAACCATTGTTTTTTATAAAGGCTGACATACAATGAAACAGACCGTATCGCAAAGCAACGCTTTGCGATAATCTGATTATACTTACTTACATTTTGTATGAAATTGACAGGAGCCTCTACGTGTAGTCAGTGAATTGATCAAAAAAATCGTCATGAACGTAACTGATTTGAGTAACGCTTTCGAACGCATCTAATTATCAACTACCCTCAAAATGACATAAAACTGTCATAAGCTGAAACTATAACTTCTCCTTATTATCCCACTGCAGGGCAAAGGCTTCCTCCTCTCTTTTTTGACTATTTGCAATCCAACACTGGATCAAGCGAGGAATGGATTATTGTTTTGTGATGTGTTGCGTTGTGTGTAACCTAGTATGCACGAGTCTTAATAATAACTGGTTATTTTACGGCCAATATAAAGATAACTGTTTACTACGAAAAAGGTCCTAAACATGCATAATTTATGCATGGTAGTCTGTTAGTCATCAAAGGTAAATCTGGACATTTACCGTTTTTAGCGCTTTCGTTTTATTAGAATTATAATTTTTGTGCCAGAAAACGAGTTTTGCTTACCCTAGAAAAAATGCAGATTAGCATAGATAACCTCAATAAAATTCCTAGCATAGTTATTTCCGTATTCATGTTTCAGTTTAGTTTATTACGTCTATTACAGACAAGATATGGCATATTCGCCGAATAGGTATAAAAGTATCCTTTGAATAATGTCACCTCATGTAGCATTCAATGATCATTGCACAGATAAATTATTGTAACATAATTGCGCCATAAATAAAATTCAGACTTGCGTTTGTCATACTTTTAGTAACATTAAGAACTGCGGCTTAAAGTCTGCCCTTTATAAGACATAATGTCATTGTAAGACTAACAAAGTGATCTTAATCTGTAATACCTTGTAAGCCTTGTAAAAGATGCGATGACCGGTACTTTTAAACCAAACAACCAAGTCGGCTTCGCATAAAAGAGAATAGAGTAAACACTAATTTAAAGTGTTTGAATAAATCCACTTCTGCCAACAGTTTTGAGTAGCGGTAGTCCGTTCACACCTATAAAATTATAAGTGTGTTATTTTCACATGCACTCGGTCACCGTCAACAAAACAATGTTTTGATTAAGTTAGAATATCAGCTTCTACTCAAGTTACATTATGACTTAGCTAAATTAATAATGAAGTCCCGCATAAAACAAATAGTAGGTATGTGAAATATCCGCTAATTTTTAAACCTGTTTTGTTTATCCGCTAGCTGGTATAGGTACTTTCCTACGGAAACATAGCATCAATTAACATATCCGCTAGCTTTAGACCGCGCAGAAATTATATCATCGTATAAGAATGACTACACTTTTTCGAAAAAACCTAATGTAATTGTCATGAGACAACGTAAGGACAGGATTGTTTTGTCTCGATAGGCGAGAAACTAATACTACAGATTTTAGGCATCATCTTGTCTCTACCATTTAAGGAAATTTCAAGTCGATTTAAATACTATTGCGTATCTCCAGAGATGTATATCCGTAAAACCTGTGGCTAAGGCTGCCACTCCCGCATAGGATACTTTAGAAAATGAAAATAACAAACGAATTGTTATTTAACTTGACTGACGCCACCTAAATGTATGAGTTTGTACAAAGGCGGATTTAATTATTGCGTCAGTGCCTGCAACGCACATGCAGAACTTTTACACGCTGGGCTATGGCGCCCTTCTCCTGTAACATGACTTCATAGAGAAAGTATTAGTATCAGATAGCATATTTTTATCCCAGATACAAGATCGCTGACGGCACATGGGTTGGCGAGGAAGGTTACTACACCAACCCGAAGCGCACCGACGAGAGCCTGGTGAAGAAGGGTTGGTACCAGTACATTGGTGGTGATGGCAAGACGTACACCGTGACCTGGTGGGCGGACCACACTGGCTACCACGCGTTCGGCGACCACCTGCCTCAGCCACACCCTATCCCACCAGCGATCCAGGCGTAAGTACTTTGAAATACAAATAGTTTGATGATTTTGTAAGAAATGTATTATATAATTTCTTCTACTTCATATTTCATATTTATTTATTCATAAAACAATGATTACATTGTGTTTGAATCTTAAACAATAACCTTCAATTCACTTAAGGCGTCACATAATACCAGCGCAACAGTAGGGTACCTTTCTGCTCTACTGTTGCACATGCTGAGTGACGACCTTTTTCTCTGTCGCAATTTATTTTAAGTTTTTTTGTAAATGTTTTTAAGTTTTTTATGTGACAAGAAATAAAAGTTTTTATTATTATTATTATTACTTACTACCAAATATCAGGCAATGAACTCGCCTAATTGTCTTTTTAATCATTAATTCATAAATCCAAATAGAACTCCAGAGTTGGTATACACAAAATGTAATAACGGTCACATACATTTTCAATTGGTTCAAATATCAGAAATAAATATGAGAAAAAAACAAGCTAATTGGTTATGACTTCTCATTCTTCGGAGAAAAACAGAGGGTATTATAGTCATTTTTTGCATCTCTATATAAAACAAACTATAAGCTCAATCAAGTTCAAAACTATTTCGTTTCCAGGCCAAATAACTGGTAAGTAATAAAAAGCTTTGTAAATAAATCATTACTTAGCTAATGCAAAAAACCTATGTAAATGTATGAAGGTGACTGAGACACAATGAGGGCTACACCTGCCGTCAAATCAAGATAAAAATTAACATAAACATAATGGACTCGGGTCAGCAAGTCAGACGTCTATAACAAAAAAACAACTATAGTCTTTCCAATCGTTTATTTAACTTTTGACAGATCACGCACATAAAGTTTTATAATAATTTTTGATACAATGTACTACAGGGAATACTGTACTGTCATGGACGGGCTCCGCCCACTTAGAGATGTTTCATTCGTAATTAATGACAACTGGTTTTGAAATAAATCGATTATCGATTACCTATATTAAAACATACAATAAAATTATTGTGATTATTTTTATATCAAATCACGTAAAAACCTTTATTATTTTGCATTAAAATGCCCTAAATATCTCTGTTTTAATGTATAAATAATTTGCGTAATGAAAACAGTTCCATCGTACTCTTACCTAGTAATGGGATCGAATTTATTCGCTGAAAATTAATGAATCTAAAATAATCGTTTAGAAGTCTAAACGATTATTTTAAACCAACTACAGTAAGTACTGTAGTTGGTTCAAATAAAATCATGTGAATGAACTGCGGTACCTACTTGTAATGAACAGGTGCAAAATGTTGAAATTCATAGTAAATTTTGAGTGTGTTAAATCGATTAAAACTTCTTCATGAATAAAATCGATCGATAAAATAAATCGAATCGGTAACGGGTCAGGGTATCACTATTTGAGTCAGTATTACAGCTGTCAAAAGTTTAATAAACGGTTGGAACGAGTATAGTAGATATAATTCTACAGTGTTTTATTGTCTATCTATAGTATATTTTGATTGTTCAGAAGATATCTGTGTCAAAATTGCCTGATCCTTTTTTATCGATATCGGTAGTTGCACTATAGTAAAACATCGTATTGATGATGATCTGCTTAATCTGTAGTATAAAGTAAGAAATATATCTTTTCTTTTTTTTCTTTCTTTATAGTTTCAAATATTTGTATTAATTATTTTTTTTTCTTTGCAGTAGCATTGAGCAGAATGCAAAGGAAGAAGCGGCGAAGGCGGAAGCTGAGAAGAACAAACCCTACTACCCGACCACTCAGAAGCCAGTCTACTACCCGACCACCCAGAAGCCAGTCTACTACGACCCTCCCCAGCAATACCCTCAGCCCCAACAGCCTTACTACCCTCCCCAAACCCAACAACCTTACTACCCTCCCCAACAAACTTACTACCCACCCCAAGCTAGGTCCTACAACTAAATAAACAAATTTAGTATTTTAGCTAATTCAGTACGTACGAAATATTTTCGACAACGAAAAATTATTAATGTTTAAGAAATGTCGATTCCTTAGCCATTTTTAATTAAAATTGTATGATAGATTGCTATAGGTATACGATTGTTACCTCTGAAGTGATTTAGTTCACGACTGAATTGTGAACTAAATTGCTGAGAGATTAGCTAACGAATGTTCATGTGATATTGTGATTTCGTAAATAAACCAATTTTGTAAGAATTCCAAGTTTTTTTCTCAACTTACCCAAATACCTTCTTACTGGTTCTTTTAGTCTTTGACATAGAAGATCTTTACATACCTGAAACAAAGAAATACCATTAAAGAATAATTTATCTTTTAAAATCTAGATTTCATTCTATTTTTTCATCTTAACCCAAAAATGATCATTAATTTAGGTATTCGTTCAACCACAAAGTATATTTGATTATATTGACAATACAAAAACAACAGACTACTTTTAATAGATACTTTATTAATATCAAATTAGTAGAGTGAATGATTTTATGGAATACGTTAAATTCTCATCATATTTCATAGAATTTCCACAGAATATTTGAATGAATTTAAAGAGACTACGCCGAATCTTACTTTATTTTACTTTGCAATATGACACGTAGATACACGCACCAGTCATGTTAATAACGCAATAACATTATTTACTGAATAACTTAGAGAACAAAAACGCATCGTCATTTCCAACTTTTTTCTCCGAAGATTGATGATAAACAAAGTTAAGACAAACAGGTGCTTATGTTTTAGTTTTTAAGCTCCAAATTTCTTTGTAAAATTGGACCATGTAATTTGAAGAAAGCCGTTAATATCAAAATTCCAAATTGGCAGATTCGGCAGTTACAGACCGCAAAGGGTGTGATTCAAAAACCGGTTGTAGAGGCCATCGACTTGACTTTGACCATACTTTGACCATTACAAGGCTTGCATCATTTTGCGGAACGAAGATTTCGGGTGACCGCATGGGCCCATTAATTTGCACATTTTTCGAGCGATGCCCTTCCGATAAAGCGGGAATTTAAGATTTTAATTAGTTACCCTTGATTTATGTTCAATTTCCTCTCCAGCCCGGCAAAACAATACCTGGAATTTTATCAGGGCTCTCTCACTATTATAAAGTAGTTAGTGACAATTAGTTACTAGCAAAAACTGTGTTGGAGACGGCTAAAAGAGAAACTTGGCTTAAGATAGTGTCTTTCACGAATGCCTGGACACGATCTCTTGCGTGCGTATAAATATATGCGGAATTCATTTTCATTATCAGTCTGTTTTCCAGTTGTGTATAAGTGTGACGTTTAATAATATTATCTTAGGATACACAGCTTCGGGAAAAATGAAGCTGGTAGGTCAAAAGTGCCAGTGCAGTGATACATTTTGGATTTTGCTCTTGGATTTTTAATTGTAAGTCTAATTTACTTATTTTATTTCAGATACCATTAATAATTATGATCTTGAGTACAGCAATTAATGTGAAATCAAATGAGCATTATACTTTTCCACCACAATTTCATCCGCATAATTCAGGAGCGATGTCCCACGATAGGACAATATATCTGCCGCCTGAAAGTCACACTTCAATTCCTTACTACCCGATGAAGAATGTTAATTTACCCTTCCCCTATCTTCCATCAACTGCAACTAAAGCTCCCGCATACTTTTCAACACCATTCCCGAGACTGGTATCGTCAACGCTACTATCTATTGATAATGATGATGATAACGATGATGATGAGAAACAATCATTGCAATCATCAATTCAAAAGAATAATCGTACGCAAAGAAGTCCTCAGCCAAACATGGAAAAAAGAGAGTTTAGACAGAAGCCAATAAACTACCCCCCTATTGACAGAATAGACACGAAAGCTCCTTACGGGTTTACTGGCAATCCCAATCAAGGTAATGGCCCAGTACAGAATGCGACGCCCAGAAGCATAATTATATCACCTCCAGACACTAAGAGAAATGACTTTGCTATGGATCACTACAAAGCTGCTGGCTTCCAAAATCCCCAATTTGTAGCAGCGCCAAATATTCCAGGCGTTTACTTGTCCTCAACAACCGAGACAGCTGTTCCTATTATTCGGCTATCGAATGAAATGGATTTGGATGGCAGCTTCAGTTACGAGTAAGTAATTCGTAGTAATTTCGAATTTATAATTATAGTGTTGGGTTTGTCTTAAAACGCCTTGTTTTTCAGAGCTTTGGGCGCTGACCAAACCCACTATGTACAACACAGTCGAATGGATAACATGGGCAGTGACAAACAGGAGCAAGTAGTCGAAGGATCCTATTCTTACGTCGGAGACAATGGCCAGACGTACACAGTGAATTACATAGCAGATTCTAACGGATTCAGAGCCAGCGGCGACCATTTACCTGTTGCACCACCGATTCCAGAAATTATTCAAAGGTATTTTTTCTTTCTAGTGTAATATCTTTAAATGAATGCGTACTTAAGCAAGTAAGTATTCAAATATTTTATTCTATTTTAGATCTATACAATACAACCTTGCTGAAGAAGCAAAAAAGCCCCCGCATATGAAAGCTTGGCAAAATGAAGAGAATGAAGTGAATGAGAGTGAAAAAAACCATCGATACGCCATCTCGCCGCCGCGAAATTTATTTACTGGAAAAACTCCCGATCCGTTCTCCTTTGCATTTTCTCAAGGGCTTCAAAACACTCAAAACAATTTAGTACCCGCTGCAAGTAGCCAGACCCCAATCAAAGCGAATGTTGACTTTACACAGGAACAAATGAAAGGCAAAACCAACAATGGAATTTCTCCCCAAATAACTTTTCTGGCTTCGCAAGGTGCCCACGTTCCGTCTGTGAATCCACAACAAACAATAGGTAGAGTGTTCACAACTGAGAGATCAACTTTGCCACAGTTAATGAATTATGAAGCTGGTCTCAAGGAATCCGAGGAGAGCAATAAGGCACTATGGAGGTGGCAATACGGCCTGAATGCTAACATCAATCAGACACCAGAAAAAAACTCAATTTCAAGATCTTTCGGCGAAGGGGACGACGTTATGATCAATTTCAACGATATGACTCCCCAACAGTACACAAACATGATTCATTCTCAATTAGATTCTAATAATGGGTCCCCGCAAAATGTAGAAAACCCTCATTCTAGTGAAACTTTAAGAAATTCCTACCAGCAACAGAATTACCAAGATCATCAAAACATGTTTGCGGACTCAAAACCAGTGGTTTCTTCAACAGAACAGTATGTTTCTAGTCAGCCTACAGATTGGTACCAAAATAACAATAACCATGAATCCAGTCCTAACAACATGAACTATAAAAGTAAAGAAAATTACAACCAATACAAGGTTTCTTCAACTGAACAGTATGTTTCTAGTCAGCCCACAGATTGGTATCAAAATAACAATAACCATGAATCCAGTCCTAACATGAACTATAACAGTAAGGAAAATAACAACCAATATAATATTGTAAATAAACAATTTGAAACAGTTTCAAATAGTTATGAAGATCGGAACGAACATTCAAATGAAAATACGCGTTACGTACCAGATACCCGTGCAAAACTGATAACACAAGATTTATTCATCCCTCCGAGTCAAACAGTGACGCATTCCTATAATTACGAAGACATGGTTTATGAACCACAAAGAATCAGACCTTCAACCTTGGAACCACTAACTCAGTCCGATGTGTTCAACACTGAGCAAAAACAAATGCCTTATGACAAACCCATCCCACAAAACATAGTATGGTCCAATACAGATCAAATATCAACTACCACAGAAGTTCCTTCAACCACAACTATGAGCCTGAAATTCGCAGACTTCGAGTTTGAAGAAAAGAAAACCGATTTTAGACCCGTATACAAACCTGAAACATCGCAAAAGGAAGCAACAACAACTGAAAATTTTGATAATGTGTTGAGAGATAATATGTTTCTAAGAAATTTATTCAAATCTGATAAGGTCGAACCAACTTTACCAACTAAACTAAAAGAGGAAAAGAAAGTAATTATCAATACTCCGAAAATAAACCCAGAACGCAAACATGAAAAAACTCCAAAATTCATAACAAAGTCAAAACCGTACAATGAAATCCAAGTTATGAAAAATAAACCTTTAGACATGTCCGACGTAATAAATTTCGTATCACTTAAGAATCATTTTGAATCTGCAAAAACCAAACCAAAATTCGGACAACATCCAAAACAGAGTTCAATGCGTTACATTCCAATGCAAGAAGATCATTATGGTAATGAGGATGAAGACATGGAACACAATTCAAGTGATTTGAGACCAAATTATTATCAAGAGGAGGTACGAGGAGTTATTAAAAATTACAAAGTACTTCAAAGAAATAACAGCGCATTTACTCAAGAGTCCGAACAGTTAAGTAGGGACTTATCGCCTCCTCCAGTAAAAATATACTCCAATTTGCCTCCATTAGGGCGAGCAGGGCCTTCTATGAAAAGCTACTTACCCCCTATTTATGTTTAGACAAAGCAAAGTCCTGTGATTAGGTATTTTTGTAAACATTTCGAGACTGCATTTATAGTGTAAGTATTTATTTGTAGGTTATATTAATTAATATATTTCAAATAAATTATTTGAATACTTATTGATAAATTTATTTATATTAATCCAAAGTTTCTTAAATTAAACACAGAACCTTTGAAAGTTGCTAACTAAACAGAAGAACTCAAAAGTTATCGAAAGTTATTTCCCAACCCTACCTACCAAAATATTGTTTATAATCAAATACAAATGAATCTAAACCAGGCTAAATCTAGATAATTAGATATTATAAAAAAGGTTGGCATATAGTTAATTATCAAAATGTTATAATTAAAAATGTTCGATATTTTGGATTAATCTTTATTATAGTCTCTTTACTCCTTAGGTGGCTCAACTAGCTCTATATTTGTATTTAGTACAGTTATGTAAATATCTACATACTACATAGTTTAGTTTCTGTAAATAAACTTTACTCTACGAGTATGTACCTAAAGTATGTAATTTTGCTTGTTTTCGAAATCAACTCTACATTCTTGAGTACAATAACTTCTTGAGTCACTTGCACAGCAAAATACCAGTGTTTAACAAAATGAAATTGATGTTGAAAGCAGAAGTACTCGTACTCGTATATCGCGTGCGTGATAATTGTTCCATCTCGACCGCATTGAAAGCGTAACGGGAGAGTTTTCTACGAATAACTCGCGTTGTTCGAGATTTATGATCTGTTTTTTCTTGAGATATTTATTAGGACCGGAAACTAAAGATATCGATCGATATTGTTTCCTCGCGTGTCCATAGAATTTATCATAACCAAAAATATTTTTTGTATAAAATTATGTTGGAAACGAGGTTACGTTTTTTTTTATAATTTTCATAAATCAAAAATGTATTGAAATCTGCGTTAACCGGTGAAGTTGTAAATAGTGTTCAAGTAAAAACCTTTTAAAATATAACATTTAAATCAAAAATCGAAATATTTTCCTGATAATAGTTAATTGCATAGTGATCTGAAATAATTTTTCTACCGCACCTTGGGAATACAGTCGTGAACATTATTTATTAAATTTGTATAGTCAATCTGTTATCTTATTGGAATGAAATCTCTGACTGGAAATTACTACTACTATGAAAGTGCTGTTGAAAAATCTACATGACTTCTAAAAATACATCACACAATTTGTAAAGCGCTTTAGCACCTACGAACAACTCTACCTAAGCTATTATTTCGCTATAACAAGAGACATGTTTCTCCCGGGAGTGCCTATTTTTACCGTCGGCGTCGCTAGATGATACATTTCGCAATTTTTTGCCAGTTCTAACAATAACAGAGTATAAAACAATTTCGTAGACCCGAAATACCTGTGAAGCTCGTCCTTAAATATTCAAAGCGTGGCGCGTCGGGTACCTAGAATAATGCCAACCTTTTCATGGCTGTTATTTAAAAATGGAACATTTTGGGAAAAGTAGAGATGAGAAAGACTCTGGTATCCTTCTTCTCAACGGAATTATAGGCTCGTATTCAAAGTCTATACTATACTTAAGCGAGAATCAAAACAAAATTATCTAGTTTGTATTCAAAATGCAGAGTCTAGGCGAGATTTAATTTAAAAATTCTGGAGTTTTAATCTGGCCTCTATTTTTAGATTTCTAGAGTCTAGATAATTATTACATAGACAGAATAAGCAACAAAAAATTTAATGATACATACTTACTGAAAAAAAAAGTAGGATTTGGCAATTTTTCCAAATTATGTTTTTAATGCCATAATGATTATAAAAGTACGAGTACCTACATCATTTTAATGCCAGGCTATGTGACTATTTAGGTATATTATACTTTCAGTCAGACATACAATACGCAAGGCTGATTGCGTCGCGACTGAACAAATTACATAAAGGAAAATCTTGTTTCCAACACGTCTTTCTAATCATACGTCTGGATTTCCACACTATAGAATATAAACAGATTTTTATATTTGCATACTTTCAGTAACAGAGCATGGCAGAAACTAACTACCTATTGAGTATTGGCAATCGTGATCGTGTATCGTTATTCTAAAAAAGTAGTAAAACTCTTTTAGAACCCAAATAGATAGGATTTTTACTACTACATAAAAAAGGTAGCCAAATTTCATTCAGAATATGCTCACATTTCACAACATTTTTACTCCTTAAAATCATCATTGCGTTGTATGGCTCCATTGGTTTCTCGACAACAAATATTAACGTAAGATTTTTTTATTCTTATGTAAGTACCTATAGATATCAATTATTCATCAACATTCTTTTAAACTATTCATTAACATTCTTCAGAAATTTACAGTATAAATGACTTTATAAAGTTGAAAATCTAAAAAAAAGATTTTGAGAAGATAAATAAATATCCCTGGACATTCCACACAGCGTCATCTAGTCCCAAGCTAAGCATTTTAATGCTTGTGTTATGGTAACCAGATGACTGATATACTACATAGATACTTTTTTTGTAAATACATACAATTATTATACATAGAAAACAACCAGACACTTATATACCATAAGTTTCATGCACATACAATGGATCCCATTCCATAAAACAACTGTTGAGGTTTCAAAAGCGCAGTGCGGAATGAAAGAGCTCTTACTGATACCACCATTGCACCATGAATAAAAACAAGTGTAGGTATAGAAGCACTTTATCGAAAAAAAAACAGAATATTTTTTTAATTTGTTTATTGATATAATATTTGCAAACCTGAAAATAACTGCTGCTGAATTTGACATGGGGTAAGTATTGAGTTTTATTTCCTCTCTGTATTCTGTGGTTTTAGTAAGTATCGACATGAATTGAATTTCACATCTAGTGAGTATTCATAGCTGTCTACAATCGGGACTGAAAAGAAAAATAAAACAGCGATGGTAGAAAATCACTCAGCGACTTTGATCTTACTGTGGCGTTAGAATTTACATATTTCTGTTTCCATTCGCATTTGCACTTTGATGTCAATGCGGTTACTATTCGATAGTAGTATCGATCTGTTTATTTTAGAAAATTGTGTTTGAGTGCTTTTCGTTTTTATATTCGAGTTACCGTTTTATACATTTTATATACATTTTAATTTAATAAAGATCAACATTGTAATAATTGACGTTACATTATAAAATTCTGGATTTTATAATAACAAAATGGGGGCAATTCGGAGTGTCGCAAAAGCTAAACTAAACTAATTAAAATTATTGCCATCCTTTTTATTTCCATCGCTATGAAAGGGACGGCAACAATTTTAGTTAGCTTAGTTTAGCTTTTGCGACACTCAGAATTGCCACTATTGTCGACATAATAAAAACTGTAGAAATAAGAATGGTGGTAAAGCGATTTTTATTCAAAATCAATTCAGTGATTTTGGCGTGAAATGAAATACTCGTAACTATAATAGGTAGGTTAGGTAGGTAGTGAAGAGCTAAATATTTTTCTTGAACCAAGCTTGAACTATGAATACAATTTATAACCTAACCTAATACTTATCTAAATAACTATCGGTAAACTAAAACAATGTTTACTCTCAAGCACAATGTTTGTGACTGAATAAGCTTTATTCGTCGTTAACCCTCACTAACTAGCATTTAATATTATTGACTGATAATCACGAAGCCCATTGGAACATCCGCAAGGGGAAAACGATCAAACTTTGCCTATAACCGTTTATGGCAAAGATTACATAATGCGGTTTTGTCGTGTTGAAAGGCACTTGGGAACCGTGGTATAAAGTTTGCATGGGTTTGTTTTATATTGTAAAAATGCTTCAAAAAATATGTTATAGGTACGTAAGGATTCGTAACCTGCATGTTACATTAATTGACGTTTGTGTATATACATCTGGAAGTTAAAAACGTCTCAAATATTAAAGTACCGACGTCTCAAACGTCTCAAATTTCAAGAATCGGGCGTAAGACTATTTCGGTAAGATGAGTATTTTCACGGAAACAAGTCCATGAACAAAAAACATGGTTCAAGGTTAACTTATTCATAATTCACTCATCAATGGAAATAAAACAAATTAATGATGATAAAACAATTTATACACTAAAATAAGTCTAATGAAAATTAATGAATTATAAATGATCTACCTCAAATATTGTTGGTAAATCTATTGTAACCTTCAATTGAATGAAAACTTCCCAAAAACCTTTAACTTTGAAACATGTGATTTATAAGGAGTACAAGAGGACAAATACCGGAACGAGGACACGTAAAGGAATGTTGGGCTCTCCCCTTTATCCTGTGTGGGGATTTGGAACAAACTTTAGCAATATCGCAGGAATCAATTTACACGGAAGTTCAAACAAATGTACGACAATGTTACTTTATTTGAACTTTGACTTGTAAATAAAAAGTTGGATGAAAGAGTGAGTTTCGATCACTTTTTGGTCTTCTACTGCTTTGGTATCAAATCTGCTTTAGTAGAGGAAAGTTTATAAATTACGACTTTTATTTTGCTCGGGTTTAGATGAAGTTCTACTTAGATCACATTCTGCGACTAAAGGAGATTTGATATAAATGCGATAACTTTTATAATTGGAGAGAACTAGGAGGAAAGTTTAAGATTCAGTAAAGGTCATAACAGTGAATGTCTTCTAGCTATATTTAATTTTAGAAAAGTTTAACTTTGTTCAGAGAGAATTGAAAATCTTTTTCACATAATTACGAGTAAAGGTAGGTACTAAATATGTTGTTTTTATTCTATTTCGAAATAGATAAGTTATTACGTACCTAAATATTTACAATGTTATTAGACAATCTACTTACCTACAGTTTCCTCCATAAACATGCCAAATTCGCACTTTGCAGAATACTTTAATTTACTTCGTCTCGTTTAGCAACACAACAAAAATGACTAAAACTGCCTAGTCTTATTTCGCATGAATAAGGTTTATTTTCTTGTGTTTTCCAGCTTCACTTTAGATTGTATCTCCCTCGAGTTTTGGCAATTTGGAGACCAACCAGTTTTCGGCTTCCTCTGTATTTACTAACTTACATTATAGTGTAGGTTCGTAATTGTTACCTTTAATGACTCACTGCAGACGTGTATTTTGAACCGGTGTGTGTTTCTTTCATGGCAATTAAAATACGAACTGGTACAATTTACATTATAGAATTAGACTGGAGAGGAAATATGGTATAGTATAACTACACTAAAGTATAGAAATAATAGCTCTACATTTAAATGTAGAGGTATCACTTAAAGGAGGTAAAGGTATCTTCAAAGGTAACATACACAAAGGATGAAAGCCTTAATGACTTAAAGGAATAACAGTCAGAAACAGAACATTCTACGGCTTGGTTTTCACTACAGTAACATTCTGAGTATGAGAAATGAAAAGTATTTTGTTTGTCACCTTTTGCACCCCAAGTTTTGATATCGTTGATCTATGTAAGTTAAAAAATAAACCAGTATCACCCTTGTAACCCCATACAGTGGTAAAACCGTTTCGCTAGTCGAAAGCCCGCGACATTACTTACATGTTTTACTTCTACCAACTTGCTTTTCAGTGTTCTGTATTATATTTTATACATGTTCACCGATAATTCCGTCAATAGTGGCCCGATTTTGAAGTCTTTTTTTTTGTTTGAAAAAGTTATCCCGAGGTGGTCCCATTAAAAAAGTTGAGGGTTTGATGAAGATCTTCGGAGTTATAAGCAGAAATGCACATCTAGAGTGCAATTGCTCATTTTCTTAATAGATAGAGTGATTGAAGAGGAAGATTTATATGTAAAATAAGGCTATTTTTAAATACCGCCGGTAACACCGCGGGGCGCAGCTAGTGTGTAAATAAAATAATCACCAGTCAGTCGTTAAACCAGTCGTGTTATAACACCCAGTCCACCCTAGGCATACCTACAGGCCATCGAAGCTATCACAATGCGCCGAGGGACACCTGCCTCGTCATCACAGCGATTAATTACTGGAAAATGAACATCGCACGTCGTTTTCAATTACACCGAATATCCGGAACTGTAAGTTGATTACAGTCGCCCGCGGGAATAGCGTAATATGAGGAATTGAGTTAAAGTATGAAGTGCTTCGCAGTTTTTAGGGAGGTAAAGATTTAAGTGGATTTAGTTTAGTCCCATAGTCTAATATTGTAAATGTAAAGCTTGGAGGATCGCACAGGATCGGACTGAGTGTAATAGAGAGAAAACCAGGCTGAGATGATGAAATGATGAAAGCTTGGTTAAGAAAGATTGTAAATAGTGTGAGCCAGAATTTTAGGCCTATAGGTATTTCATAAACGCAAAGCTTAGGTTAGGTATACCTAAGTTTGCTTTACTTTACATTACAAATTTTATGGCCTAAAAACTCGTCGCCAGAGTTGTCCACTTGCTCATACGAATTTACTTACCAGAGTTCAATCAACTTAAACTATTATCGCTTACAAAAAACACATTTTAATACTTACGCAATTAAATTCCAATAAAATTTAAATAACAGCTTTCAAAGTTTGTACACATAATGTTTCTGTACAACTCCACACAAAAATCAAAGGAAATGCAAACACGAGACAAAACTTGAGCAGAACATAAAAACTATTACAGATACTTAGGTATTTATATCAACGAGCTGTCTATTCTTTAGCTTTGAAAATACTGCACAGCATTACTTGTATAAGATGTAAGTTTCCTTTCATAAATTCATTTTCTTTCCCTATTCTAGAGTTTTGCAAGTCTGGGAGCAGCTGGTATTCCCGCATTAGTATGTTGATGAGGCAATCACGCACGTTGCAAGGGAAAATGTGATTTATATTGCCTTAGGGTTGCGATATCGACACTCTACTGAAAGGAAATAGCCGCGTTCAATAGGTAAGATATTCACGAGTATACCTTTAGTTACCTGCTTGTGAGTAGGTATGCAAAACCAATAAAATTGCAGGATATTTTTTTTATTTAATTTATTTTAAAGATTAAAAAAGTGGATAAAATTATCAGTGTCTTAAAAAGGCTGACTGATGAAATAAGACGATAACTTTCAAAAGACTATAAGATAATACCTACTCTGCTCAGCAAACGAAGCTGAAACGATTGATTAAAAAACCACCTAAAGGAATGATAGTCAGGATTCTTTTTTAGGCAAAAGAGGGGCTACATATAAATAGAACTCAAAAAACATTACAGGTAGGTAAGGACTTGTAGGTACAGAGAACCTTGGTTCATTAATCAACACGTTGAATTGTATCTCAAGCGGTGATTCATCACTCAGTTCTCATAGAAAACTGTCAAAAAAATAATATTTAAGCTGGGACTGAGGCTGAACGCAGACTCTGCATACGAACTCTAGTCTTCTTAAAAGAATTAAAAAAACTTATTCGACAACCCTGTATCAAAAACAAATCAAAAAGCAGTTTCAAGATTGGGGTTGCACATCAAATTTTTCACGTATTTTCCTTCATGCACACGGGGTGACCACGACAGAGTAATTGATCGAACAGACGAAATTAATGTCCCCCACAATGTGTGCACACAATTTATGTAGCAATACCGGACATACCCCGTACCCTATGCCCTTGTAGGGCTAGGGGTGCAATTTTCATACTAAATTGATGGATAGCCAAGTATGTACCTACCTTAAATTCCTTTGATAGAGGAAACAAGATATAATAGTAAATTTATACATAGTAGGTAGGTAGATACATTTTCAATGGCACATACGAAGGGACGCCTAGGCTATGTCCAGCAGTAGAGAGAGATATTGAATGGCTGTTGATGATGATGATGATGATGACGATGATACATTTCGTCGCTGTCATTGCAAAAAGTCGTATGTATTTTTTTTCGTTTATTTTTTATTGGCTGTATGCGTAGTATGGAACGTAATGCATCTACCTACAAAATATCATAGACTGTTGTGTTCTACGATATAAGACTTTATTACGTATGGCAAAAGGTTGTATTTCATACGCATTAGTCAAAATGTCTTATGTTATCCATACGACTTCTTGACTACCCACTTTTTAAAATTGTCAGTTATTTTGTGCGTTTTTATACGACTTATACGACTTTTTAACAATACATTCTCTTAGCAGGGTAATGTTAAAATTGTATTAAAAATGGTGGTTTATGTACCTACTGTTGTAATCAACGTACGGTACCTAATTATTTCAGGCATCTACTAAACAAAAATTAAAAGATATAGCAGAGGAGCTGACCTGCTCATGAGAGCGATTGCTAAATCCCGGATCGATACTAACGATATTGAAAGCGTACCTATCTATCTACAGAGCAGAGTCTATCAGACTTAGACATTAAATATTAAATTGAATAAATAAATAAATAAATAATTGATTTAAATGCCAAATAAATTTCAACTCGCCATCATTAGTTATACCTATTACCTATGCAATAAACCTATGAACAGCTTACAGTACGGGACCATAAGGTCAGATGGTTGTTATCTAAATCGGAATTAAACGGTTGCTAATGCAATTTTGAATTGTGCTGTTGAATTAAATTTAGTCATAGAGCAAAAATATTTAGAGCATGGTCATACTTTTATGGAAGTAGTTTTTGAACATAGTGTGATCGAAAGAAAAAAGAAAAAGAAGGACATCTACGTGCCTGCTGAATACGTGGATATAAATAATACGATCGGCTAGAACGAATCCAACTCCCTATGAAGTACGCAGTCTAAATCATGACTTTTTTAGGGATTTCTCAAAGATACAATAGGTACCATTCAAGTATACGACCTGGCAATCGAACTGGTGATAACGTTGTCACAGATATTCGCTGCTTGAAGTATAATCCAAATGGCACTATTGAATATTAATTGTTGTACAATGGCTGATTGGACCTTGTTACCACGTAGAAACAAAATGCCTTATCCCAACATTACATTAAGTACCTCCATTAGGTACCTTTACAATTCAAAAAGAAAAATAACTCTCAGAAAGTTACAGGATCTGCAAGACCAAGGTTTTAATTCACGAAAATTACCACCCTTATTATGATTCCTTGCCTCATGAATGTCAAGGATAGCCACCACATCAAAACTTAGGTTTATTTTTTCGACTGTTAATTATTGTGAATGTTTCAAGCGTTATAAATATTTTTTAAGCAATACCTTGGTAGGTACCAAGAACTTTGTTCTTTTCTATTAGTTGTAGGTATACTTTTAAGTAGCTAAGCTAAAAATGAACATGCCTACCTACCTAAGTAGAATATAAAAAAACTTTTATATACCTAGGTACAACGTTGATTTTAGAAGATCAACTTAGAATGATGTTAAATAGACTGGTTTAAGGGCTAAATTGATGCAAGTACGTACGTATACCTACCTGCTAATTATTGTTAGATTCTTGGTAGTTAATTTTGATTGCATTGTGATAAGAAGAATACTTTTTTAATATTCACCTTATTTTTTTATATTTTTATTGAATTTGGTCAGCTTAAATAATAAATAGACAATTTTTTTTGTTGATTTATGATAAAACTTTGATATAAGTAAGGCACCTTACCTGAGAAGTCGTTTTTTTTTATAAATATATTAAATTGTGATTTTAACTAATGAGGTGTTTTCCAGATCAAAATATCCTATGTTAGAAATTTTAAATCAAAAAGTCGTAACTAAACTCAAAATGTCGTATGTTTGATATTTTTGTAAAAAAAAACCATCAATAGGACGTATGGCTTCAGAAAACCGTTTTCTGGCTGGAATCTAGTTATGAAAGCTTTGCATATAAATAGAAGACTTAAAATTAAAGTTTCTTACATTTAAACATAGCAGAATAATTGCCCACACTCAATAAAAAACAGTTTTTTGTGTCTCCTGAAAACCAGCTTTTTTTACATACGACTTTTTGCAATGACAGCGACGATTTTCATTCTAAAATATCTGAAAGGTAAACAGTAGTCAGTAGGTAGCCAGGTGATATCATTGTTCTCATAATATGAAAATGCTTATATACCTACCTACCTACCTAATATTTTAGAAGGTTTAAAGGTACTTAGGTAAGTATATACTTAATACTCTAGTAGTCTAGAAGGGTCTTTGGAAAGTTTGGGAACCAATTCGGATGGAAAGTTGGGCCTGAATATGTGGAGAGGCTAGGAGCTTAAATACCTACCTAATAATTAGGTATTTTATTTATGCTACTTCCCTGGCTACATCTACCAATAATTATGTCCGTCAGTAATTATAATAAAGGACAAATTTGGGCCTTTTTAGTAATTTATGTGCATCTAATCCAATAAATAAAGCATAGTTTTTTTCAATAAATAGTAATACAGATTCTATACGTTGTAAAGCGCAAAGCGACATCTATCTTATATCAGCGAAACTAAACAAGAAATAGTAAGCGCCCTCTAGTGGAATACAACTAAACAGTCTGACATTCAGTTTTTCAGCCTTTCAGGGTATTTTAGTTTAGGAAAAAATTAAGAGATGGCGCCACATTTTATTTTTCTACCAAGATACTTTTTTAAATAACTTAGTATTTACATTACCAGTTTATGTAGATATGAAAATCGATGATGCCAAAAAACATGAGATCATCACATATCTGACAAAAATACAAATCAGCTTTGAGTAAATACGTAAGTACCTACCGTAAAACGGGGTGTCTTTGAGAACCGGGGTGCTTTTTTCTTCAATGCAAGTTTTGGGAAAATTCGTTTAATATTTTCATCTGCCTGCCGGCATCCTGTCTGTCTACCTTGTTACCGCGTTCAATAGAACTTTTCTCGCAGAAAATCTTTTTGACCAAGGTTGTAAAGAACCTCCTTTGTAGGAAAAGATGGCTCATCTAGATAAGTGGGTAACGCTTTCATCCTGAGTGGTGAAAGCCATATCGCATCCTTACAAGGCTGCAATCTCTAGACTTTATGGAGCTCGATTTTATAAGGGTACGGTGTGAAAATTAAGCTCGGTGCTTTCGATATCGATTACGAGGTAGGTACTTATCGCTTTTTTATTTTGGTTTAGCTTTTGGCAATACAAAATTAGACTTCATACCTACAAGTGGCTAAATTTTTTTTTTATTAAACTTAAACCGACTTCGATTTCGTAAGAGAAATTTATTGCAATCTCGAGGTACATTTCTGTTTATAAATCCATGAAGAACTGACGTACCTAGTAATCGATGAACAACCTACCTACATAAAAAAAGAACTCACAGTAAAACATAGAACTCCTCCTTTTTTGAAGTCGGTTAAAAATCTTTCTCTAACAAGTTGGTAATTTAATCAAGTGGACTGGGTAAGTGGATGCCCAACTAGGTACCTAGGGACATTATGCTACCATTATGCTAGCAATCTACTTTTCTAAATGCTCGCGGTGGATATTAACTCGGATCTCAGACCTATAGGGATTTCGGAAATCTGGAAGCATGTCTTAGGGGGTAGTCAGAAGCACTTCAAGCATACGTGCTTGAGGATATATCCAATAGATGGCTGATAACTAACCTGAGATCCTGTAGAGAACTCATCACCGGCCGGCTCCCGGGCAAACCGCTCGAACTTGAAGCTGTTGGATCGGTAGAGCTCGTTGTCTTCCCGGGAACGTCTTCCTCGGCAGAACCGGCGAGCTATCGATGTATGTCTGAAATTAGAAAAGTCATGAACTAAGTATAGGATAATATTTCAGATGGACTTTTGTGCTGTAAATTTCGGTGACCTTAATCGAATGCGCCTAGGTAGTTGGCATGGCATGAACGAATATTCGTTAATGGTAGGTATAGTTGGCTTTGGAAGTGGGATTTTTTTAACGCATATTCAGTAGGTACCTAAATACGTAGATAAACGAATGATGGCGATATAACATTTTGCTGAGTGGGTATGTCTGACGTTATTTGTGAAAAAAATCTTGGTGTGCACCGACTCTACCAAAGTGAAGGGGGACGATACTGATGACGAAATATTGTTCAGGCTTTTCTAATTTTATGTGACTATGAGATTTTAGTACGTTCGGCCAAGAAAGTGGTCTACCAGTTTTGACAAAAGCATCTGTGAGATCTAAATATCGATAAGGTTTACTTCTTGCGTGAATTCGACGTAAATATAGTAACGAGAGCAATTGTTACTTCTTAATGGTATTGCAAGTGGAAATCGACCTTGTTGTTTCATGACGTTTAAGTGAAACTCAACTAGGATGGTAGACCACATTTTTGGCTGACCGTACCTAGCTAAGTACCTACTTGCACGAATTTCAAAAGTAAAAATTAGAACCTTGAGTAGTGTAAATTTCCTTTATTTGCAAAAGTCTCGGTCTTTATGACCAAACGTTCTGTCTTAGAAATTTAGAATAACAACGGCAAAAGATAAACAAAATAATTGGGCTTCAATCCAACCGTCAAGTGTGCCATCCGTTTAATTTTTATATACGATACGACAACCTCAGTCCAATAAAACTGAAGGTAGGTAATAAAATATCTCGTGGTTAAGGCATAGCTTACGTTACGTGTGGTTACGTATAGCTGATGCATAGGTATAAGTAGGTACCTATACCTATAACTATACCTGGACCTAGGTACTTTAATGTCCTGAATCTCGTGCCTGGGTTCAAAGTTAATAGCTTTACTTTGTGGCGGTAACTCTTGCGTGCGACGTCCGTATATGCCCTGCTGTAAGATTTCATTTTAGTAACCTACAGCCAACAAGTTGACGTTTGTAAATGACAAGACGACTAGGTCCTTTTAATGCTTAGGTTTATGAGCGGCTTAGGTACAAGTAACCTAAAACATCTAGACACGTAAAATGTAGAGCGAGCAGACTGTAGGTGCCTATTCATTAGTTAGACGATTAATATGTATCTAGTGTTAGTGTTACAGAATGAGTAAAATAAATGCTTACCTCGAATCACTGGAGTGTAAAGGCCATTGGATGCCGAATAACTTCAGACGAGTAGGAGGCCGACGCTTTTGCTCCGTGCGAGCTGTCTCCTCCAGCGGAGGAGTGTGGTGTCTACCTCCTGAGGAAGCTCGGGTCCCGCTTCTACGACGTCTCCTCCTACGCCTCTCAACGAGAATAAAGTTATCACCGTTACGAATTATGTAGGAAGATCGCAGCGTAGACTTTTCATCCCCTTGCCTTTGTCTTATCAAATCAGCTGTTCTCAACGTATGAATGTTCTGGTATTCAGCCTCTTGCGGCGCGGCAGCTGCTGGGGTCGTCGGCTCCTGGCTAGTCCCGCTTCCATCCCTTTTCTTACGGGAGGAATGGAGACCAACCCGACGCCAAACCTTTTCCATCTGTGATTGATGTCATCCCATTGTTATTTTTGCACTTTTTGCTGTTTCACTGATCCTACTCAATCAACGCACAACTCGTTCGTAAAGGATTGTTTAAGCGAGGGTTCATTCATTGATTTATTCACAACCGCAAACGTCCGTTGAGTTGATCTACGAGGATAGCACAACTATCTACCTAGCACTTCAATGAATCACTGATCAGCCGTTCCCTGTCATAGTCCGACTATCACTGGACACCGCGCAAGTCTTTTCTCTGTAAGTTTGAGAGCGATTATAGAAATCAGGGCGTATTATACTGTTTATTAGGACGTACTAGGTTAGTAGAATTAGGGGAGAGAATAACGTGTTTTTTGACATCACATTTGCGGATCCCGGCCCTCGCAGGGTGCGGGTCGCGCGGTACGCATGCGTGGTCCCCCTTCGCCCGTAGCCGAGGCTCCAAAATGGCGGACCTCCGACCCCCTTCCCGTTATTGAATATCTAATTTTATCGGTGTGCATTCATTGTGGTAGGCACCTCAGCTGCGATGCACACGTAGGTAGGTTCATACAGCTTTATTATTCATTCACTTTTAGACTGACGACGCGACGCCCGGCTCCAATGCAGTACTACCTACCTAGGCTAAATTTGTTCATTGTAAAAATCTGTCTCTGGATGATAAAAATAAATACTAAGTAAGTATACCAACTTCAATGTCCATTCACCCAAAGCGGTAGACCCTTGTAAGACAAGCACGACAAGGTTTTATTTCTAAAAAGGATATTTTGGTTTTATTTCTAAAAAGGATACCTAAAGAGCAATCTTGCAAAAAAAATTGAGCCTAGCAGGTAGGTACACACAAAAATCTAACCTGCACTCTCATCTCTCGTGTATTGACACGACACTTTGCTCTTACATTCAATATTTTTATTTTACCTACCTACCTAGATTGTACCTACCTCAATGTTTGACTGAGATTGGGTTCGAGGAGAAACAACGTAAAAAGGAGGAGGTTCTATGTTCCATTCCTATGTATTTTATTTTTAACCGACTCCAAAAAGGAGGAGATTCTATGTTCCACTGTAGGTAAGTATTTTATTTTTTACCGACTCCAAAAAAGGAGGAGGTTCTATGTTTCACTGTAGACTATGTACTTAGGTATGTTCACCGATCACAGGCATTAGAATCACCTAGCATGTAAAGTGATCCTTGAGGTCCTACAAGAATAAATGATTTTTCTTTCTTTCTTTCAGATTAACCGTCATTAAGTGTTGGCCAAGAGGATTAATAGGTACCTAGGTAGGTACTTACTTCGACTTTTGATCCAAAGATCGTGGGTTCGAATCCGGCTTCGAATCAATGGACTTTTTGTGTCGAAAAATGTACCTATTATGCCCTAGCGAGGGACGAGCTTTAAAACGGTGTAGGAAAACATAGTGAGGAGAGGAAACCACTTAGCTTTCTAATAGCGTCGATAGGCTTGCAACATGTCACGGTATGGAAAGTTAACGGTTATTGCTTCTTAGTAGGTAGGTTAGGTACCTACCACCTTTAAACTTACCCTGCCCAATGTCATAATCATAATCATAATCTGTGTGGAATGTCTAAGGATAGGTAGGTAGGTACCTAAGTATGTATTTATTTAGTTATTCGCCATATTCATTTTGACGCAGTGGTAGCTGCTAGTCATACGATACAGGGGCTGAGGTATCAACTGCATTTTAATAAGCCTCCCTCATAATATTATTTAGGTAGATATAGGTACCTATACCTACTTACCTAAGGTATGACATAGATAATTTTTCTATGTAAAACCTCGGACCAAATAACAAACATGTAAAACCATTTCGTAATCAAAAACTTTTGTATGCGATACTATTCAGACCTCTAAATCGACTACTGGGCAGCTTGACATTCAAAATATCAAATAGTAGGTACTTACCTATAAAATATTGTATTTTGTCTTTTTTAAACTTTTGCGATCAGAACACAATTATAAAACGCGACCACCGCTGGTGCAATCCGGTCGAAACGTCGGGCGAATATTAAAGGTAAAATTCGTGATAAATAAAGTAGGTAGGTACCTATCACACTTATTATGTTTTATATTGTATTTTGAACAATAATATATACTTAGGTAGGTAGGTACCTACCTATACTTCTACAAAATTGTAGGAAATTTTAACTAGAAAGTAATTTAAATTTCTTGGATAAAATTAATGTTTTAAAATTTAAAGATTCCAAGCTATCTGGTGCTGCCATCTACTTTAAACTCCGGTTTTGGGGCATTTTCATTTCAGGGTTACGATTATTATGGCTTTGTCTTTCTGTTAAGTATTTATTTATTTATATAAGTAAGTACCTATACCTACTTAGATATTAGGTAGGTACATCCCACTAATATTATAAAGGTGAAAGTTTGTGTGTGTGTAAGTGTGTAAGTGTGTAAGTGTGTAAGTGTGTAAGTGTGTTTGTTACTCTTTCACGCTTAAACGGCTGAACGGATTTGAATGAAATTTTGTATCAGGATTGCTTATACCCTGGAATAACTAATAGGCTACTTGAAATTCCTGAAAAGTGCAGTGTTCCCGTGGGATTATAAAACAAAATGTTCATTAGAATAGTTTCGGTAGTTTGGCCGTCCGTAAAAGGCAGCTGTCAGACAAAATAACTTCATAGATGGCAGCACAGGCAAAAATATAACTCCTTCATGCTCGAACGGCTGGACGGATTTGAATGGAATTTGGTAGCAGGATTGCTTATACCCTGGATTAAAATATACGCTACTTAGAATTCCTGAAAAGTGCATTGATTCCGTAGGATTATTAATCAAATTCATTAAAATAGTACCTATACACAAAATAGTTTGGCCGTAAAAGCTGTCAGACAAAATAATTTCAATAGATGGCAGCACAGGCAAAGTTATTATTCCTTCACGCTCAAACGGCTGGATGAATTTAAATTAAATTAGGTAGCAGGATTGTTTATTCCCTGGATTAAAATATACGCTACTTAAAATTCCTGAAAAGTGCATTGATTCCGTGGGATTAATAATCAAATACAAAATAGTTTGGCCGTGAAAAACTAACTGAAAAAGTAACAAAATAATTTCAATAGATGGCAGCACAGGTAAAGTTATTATTCCTTCACGCTCAAACGGCTGGATGAATTTAAATTAAATTTTGTAGCAGTACCCTGGATTAACAAATAGGCTACCTTAAATTCCTGAAAAAAGGAATGGTTCCGTGGGATTGTAAACCAAATTATTCATCAAAATAGTTTTGTCGTGAAACGTAACTGTTAGTCAAAATATTGTTAATAGATGGCAGCACAGGAATTGTTATAACTCCTTCACGCTCAAACGGCGGGACGGATTTGAATGAAATTTGGTACCAGGTCAGTTGATATCCTGGATAACAACATGTCATAAGCTACTTTAAATCCCTTAAAAGCGTTTTGTGCCCGTGAGATTATCAAAATACCTAAATTATGCTTCTTTAAACTCAAACGGCTTAACGAATTTCAAATATTGTTTTTTTTTGTCCCGATAATCTCACGGAATTGGGACTTATGTACGCAGATAAATCCCCGATAAAAATATTTCTGACTCAACATAAACCATTAGGACAAAGTTTATATTTGTGTCTTCAATTAAAATTCGGTACAGCACCTCATCATCGCTATTTTATTAAATTTCCCACAGTTTCGGCTCGCTTTGCTCGCATGTAGCTTTTTCAATCTTTTGCAAGCAAATTGAACTGTGTCAGACCTTAGAATAGGAACCGACCAGTGCCTTTTCTTTGAGCACCATGAGCAAACATAAGTGTCAGTCATGACGAATTGATCTTAAAAATTTCGAGTCTAAGAAACTCGATGCGCTTGCTTAGTTCGAAGCTCGCTACGCTCGCACGGTAGCTTCTTGAATATTTTGCTAGCAAACTGAACTTTGTCAGGCCATAGAATAAGAACAGACCAGCAGTCAGCCTTTTCTATGAGCACTATAAGCAAAATCAAGTGTCACACGACGCATTTTTCTTAAAAATTTCGGCTCGAGTTTAAAAGGCTCGCAACGCTCGCTTAGTTTGAAGCTTGCTACGCTCGCTTCGCTCGCACGATAGATTCTTGAATATTTTGCTCGCAAATTGATCTATGTCAGACCATAGAATAGGGACTGACCAACAGTCAGCCTTTTCTATGAGCACTATAAGCAAAATCAAGTGTCACATGACGCATTTTTCTTAAAAATTTTTGCTCGCTTCGCTCGCATGGTAGCTTCTTGAATATTTTGCAAGCAAAATAAACTATGTCAGACCCTAGAATAGGAACCGACCAACAGTCAGCCTTTTTAATGAGCTCCATAAGCAAAATCACGTCAGGAGTACTTATTTGTTTTTAAAAATTTCGGCTCGCTTCGCGAGTTTAAGACGCTCACTGAGCTCGCTTCGCTCGCACGGTAGCTTTTTATATATTTGCTGGCAAATTGATTATGCCAGCAAATATATATATTATGTCAGACAATAGAATAGGGACCGACCAACAGTCAGCTTTTTCTGTAAGCACTTTAAGCTACATCAAGTGTCACATAACGAATTTGTCTTAAAAATTTCGGCTCGCTGCGCTCGCTTGGGTCGAAGCTCGCTTCGCTCGCATGGTAGCTTCTTGAATATTTTGCGAGCAAAATAAACTGTGTTAGACCATAGAATAGTAACCGACCAGCAGTCATCCCGTTCTATGAGCACCAAAATCAAGTGACACAATGACGCATTGGTCTTAACCAAGGAGCAAAATTAAAAATTTTATGAAAAAAATTTCAATTAAGTACGTAAGAAAATAGTAATTTTCTGCACTCTCAAGGTGCATTTTTATTCATATCTCTGACGATCCTCATTAGATCAAAAAAAGAATCATCAAAATCGGTTCACACAGTCGACGTTCTAATCTACGACGTTCTAACTTATTTAACGAAAAAATCTATTAACTTATTCACCGCGGGTAACACCGCGGGGCACAGCTAGTAACAGAATAATTATCAATAAGTATTCATCGTCTTTGGCAATACGTTCTACCTATACCTACCGGATAGTATTTCCCATCCCATGGTATAATTCTATTAGACTAGGTACTTACATAAGTTCTTGTTTGTAACCTATTACCTACTTAGGTACCTACATGTACAAGGTAGGTACCTAGGTACTTTATCATTTAAGCAGATTAATCATAAAGTTTTATCATTTCATGATAAAGGCGAATAGGTTGGGCTTCTTGACGTATACCTACATATTGTGTTGTGAGTTTGTGACTCACGCGACAGCATAAACACAGCACGGCATTGGCTGAAACGTCCGCGTCGTGTTGCGTCGCATGGCCGACATTTTGTTCGGTAACACAATGCCAGCCAGCATCAGCCAGTATCGCGCCGTCCGGCCCTGACGAATGACGATGCTACAAAGCACCGACATGATGTGCGAAGATAACTTGTTGCTAGTAAATACTGTGAAAAAGTACCAATGTTTGTACAACTTTAAGTACATGAAGAAGGAAGACAATGACACGGCATGGAGCGAAGTAGCCAGTTGCATGGGACAGTCGGGTAAGTAAGTAGGTAACATGTTTGAACAGAGATTATTTTTTTTAAGTGTCCATGCTATTACCATGGACGAAAGTCTTTAAGTATTATATTACTAACGACTCCGCTGTCTGTCCGTCTGCTCTCATCCAACAAATATGATTTTTTTGTCGTTTTGGCAACAGGTTGATAGACGCTCAGAATACAGAAAAAACGCTCAGAATACGTTTTTTCTGTATTCTGAGGGTAGACGCTTGAAATATTTACAGAATATTATAATTTTATATTCACTCTACAAATAAATAGGTAGGTACTTAAGTACTTAAGAAAAATGTGTGTTCCATAATACCTAGTAGACATAAACTTAGTTCATTTGGTGGGAGAAGACACTGCCTCCTGAAATACAGTTTTTAACTAGTTCGGGAGCCAATGGATTCAACATTTATAATGTACACTATTACTTATGTCAATAAAAACATTTTTACTTTTACTTTTACTTTACTTACAATACCTACTTTTAAAAATAAAAAAATGGTCAATATTAATAACGACAGTTACCTACAGGTAAACGCTTCAAATATTCACAAAACGGTATACCTACATACGGAACCCTTCGTGCGCGAGTCCGATTTGCACTTGGCATATTTATTTAGTGTTATCATTATTATTATCAAGCCTGTTTTGAATGGGCTGCCTACAGCCTGTCTGCCAGGCTGTAGGCAGCCCATTCAAAATGTAGGTACTTATGTAGGTATTGTTTTTATAATTGTTTATTTTATTACAGTTCACGAGTGCAAAGAAAAATGGAGAAATCTTCGATATAGTTTTTTGAGGAGCTTAAAACCGCATCCTGACGGCACTTCGAAAAAAAGATACTATCTTCATAATGAAATGGCATTTCTTATTCCATTCATGAAAACAAGATACGACGGAGTAGCGTTACCTCAGTATGATGATGACTTGGATGAGGAAACTAAAAACGGCGAAGAAATAATCGTGACAGAAGAACAAAGCCTTGACTTTACCACCCTTGAGTATCAATCTAATGAAACTCAACCGAAACGAAGAAAAATAATGCAAAAATTTAAAAGTTTGAATGAGTGTCCTAGAAAGATGTTTCTACTTGGTTTGCTTCCAGAAATAAATGGTTTAACTGAGACTCAAATGAAAGTCTTCCGAAGAAAAGTTTTTACATTGATAGACGATATAGCAGAAAATTATGAAAGCACGACTGAGGATAACGGTGATCACGGTAGTCGTGAAAATAATGGGAAATCTCAAAATTCTAATGATAGGGAGTTTGTCACAATTGTCAAAGCTGAACCAGTTTAATTAAAAATGATATTTTCTTTAATGATTTTTATTTTGTTAGAATTTGAATGCTTTCAAGCAGCTTCAATTATTATTATAATATCGTTGCTTTAAGCGCCATCTGTATTGTCGGAAATAAAGTTGTCTATTGTCCACTTCCTTTGGTAGGTGGCGCTACCGGTCTTTTCCAGACGTAATAACTTGATGGAAATAAAGTAGATACACATTAAAACAAGCAAATATTCTGTATTTGATGTAGCTGTCAGCAAAAATAATATTCTTAAAAATGTCTTACATTTTTCATACATTTTTAAACAGATTAAAAATGTTCTCTTGCTTGTTACTAAATATAAATTAGATAGTAAAAAAATGCGAAACAACCTAGAGATACCGCTGGCGCTAGTTTTAAGAATGTATGAAATGCTTTAACTCTAGTGTTAAATAGTAGTATTGTTCAAAATTGACATTTTAAATGTCAGGTAGGTAGTACACAATTTTATGTAAACCTTAGCTAAACAAGTATTTACTTGACCGGAGCATTTTTCATAGAGTTTGTTGTAACAGGGTTCCCATTAGTTTTACTTATTAACTTATTGTTCTGCCAAACCGCAAAGAGCCCATCATTTGTTTTCAAATCCACTTGCAATTTCTCCCAAACTTTCTTTTTAGGGTTTAAAACCTCATCTGGTTCACCAGTTTCGTAGCCTTCAACTACAATTCTGTCTCCAGGCTTACTATCTGCGGGTGGTAAAAGTGGTTCCACCTGCTTAGGTTCATCCACTGATGCACACAGCACCATTCCTTTAGACTCTACACCACGCATTTTCGCTGGTTTTAAGTTGCATAGTACCACAACATTCCTGTTCTGCATCTCTTCAATAGGCACAAAGTTTACTAAGCCAGAAACTACAGTTCTAGGCTCGGCTTCCCCCAAATCAATCTTTTCTACATAAAGAGCATCAGCATCTGGATGTCTTGATACTTCCACAATACGTCCAACTCTTATGTCCAATTTTGCAGGTGTTGCTTCATCAGCAGCTGCATTAGCATTGCCTTTAACTTTAGATGGAGGAGGGTAAGCTTTCTTTGCTAATTCTTGTAATTTAGGCTCACTGAAGACTTTTTGAATGGGTGCCAGAAGTTTATTTATAGCAAGCTCAACTGATGCTTTCAAGTCTCCAGGGTGAATTTCTTCTTTTGCAAATGCACTCTCTAGATCTTCATATTTCATATAATTTACATCACCACCGAACTCAGCAGGTCTAATTATGGAGAAAGTTTCACTAGGCTTTAGTAAAGGAAACAGTACATGTTTAGAAAAGGATAGTATACCATTTTCTGTAATATTGCCAGGTTCACAGAAAGCCTTCTTCAGTTTCTTTTTAACATTGGCTGGGTTGTCTAGAAGATCAATCTTACTGTCCTCTTCTGATGCAGACATTTTTCCCCCAGTTAGGCCTGGTACCATAGGATTCATAAAATGTATCCTTTTGGCATACCCAAGTTGGGGCAAATATTTTTCAGCAAGGCAAAATATTTTCCGTTGATCAACACCCCCAAATTGGGCATCAATTTTTAAGTATTCCTCGTCTAAGGCCTGTAAGCCTGGGTACAGGAGACCACTCAACAGAGGATGATCTACTTGCTTCACAACCTCCGCACCAGCTTTTTTTGCATCATGATCAGTTATTACTGAGGACATCCGATATACATCCAAAGTGTATTCTTTATTCAGCTGATATTCAGTGCCTCTAACAAACTTCAGTTTTTCAATTGGCACACCAATTGACTCAAGCATAGCCTTGATAGCTACTTCATAGTACTGAGTACGAAGAGCTAATAGTTCCCAGGGAGCTTTCATATTGTCCAAATAAGCATGTAAGTCAGCAAATAATATTGTTACCTCACAGCCAGCTTTCAGAAAGTCACCTATTTTAGACATGGGCACAAAATAGGCTACATGAGGGCGTCCAGTGGTTGCTGTGCCCCAATAAATCTTAAGATCTCTCTGTTTCAGTATTTCATTGAGTTTATCCTCACCCAACACTTCTTGTAGGTTTCGGGTGATAAGATCTTTCTTCTCTTCCCATGTTGCCATCGTGTCTGGTTTCCTTCAAAAGTCTGAAAAGAGAAATTCAGTAGTAAAACAACAGCTGTTGTCTGATAAAAAAGACTAAAGACCTAAGTGTGCTTTCATAGCATACCTATGTAAATAGATACAGCACATTTTAAAAGTATAAAATGAAACACTAACTACCTACCTTTAAAACTGGATGATGAAAAGAAAATTAAATGAACACGTCAGGTGTAGCGATAAAGTGACTGGCTGGCGGCCTACGAAACTAGGTGTGAAACATAACCTCTCTCTAAAACCAAAGTTAGTAATAATTCTTAATACAAGCAAACAGTGGGAAGTAATAGAAAATAAAAACTTTGACTTGTTGGGTTAATTTTTAGATGTTCCAATTTTGAATGATCCTTGAAATTTTGACAGAAAAATTAAAAATAAATGATTTTTCAGTTGTCTGAAGTTAGTTGCGAGTCAAATTACTTGTTGCCAACTGCTATTTGGCGCTAGTGTAGCTAGCAGTGAATGCTTGCGTTTCCTGCTGTCAAAATCGCCATTGCGCATGACAGTCAGTGCGGCCTTGCAGACTGAAGAGCGCTGCCAACAAAGGCCGAGTCGATGGGGTTACAAAAAGATTGTTAATTTGGACTTTTACCCTTTTGTTGTTGTAATTATAATTTTATATAGGTTGTGAATCTGTGATTACGGTTAAGAAATGTGTAAATGATATGAATCGTGACGACTAGCAAAGGAGTCAGCTGGTCCTCAGTGCGAATAGTGAATAAGAAATGGCGGCCTTGCCAGCAGGTGTTCAGTATGGGTTATCATCGGAGTCTAGTTGTAAAGAAAACAAGGAACTAGTGTTTGTGAAATTAACGGATTCAGCGCTAAAAGCTATACACGACTACCTAAAGAAGGTAAGTCCCCAATCGCCATATTGTAGACCAAAATAAAGATAAGCCAACAATGTCAGTCGCCATGGTCGCCATACTTTTACTACAGTAATTGAAATGAAACTGATTACTTGTTTTACATCAACAATTCTAATTAAAAACTACACTAAATGCCCTCTTTACAAGTCGAAGAAGCCTAAGCGTCGATAGATACTCTTTTACGATGTCACGCCACGTCAACATGTAGAAAATTGCTCTGTTAATTTCACAGATTTACATTTTCATACGGCTATAATTAGAGAATTCGTTCTTATTGTTTCGGAATTCCAAGTTTACCGAGGAGTTACGTTACATTTTATGCTCTACAGTCGTATGTAATCATAATATTGCTCTTTGGGCCTTAGCACAACTTTGGAAACTCTGACCTTTGTTTATTATTTGCATTTCCTACTAGAAAACACCACGAATGTAGTTCTACCTTCGCGATAATTACCTACAGTCAAATCAAATACTATGCACTAGATACCTTTACACACTCTTTTAGTTTTTTAGTCCTAGTTAGGCACAAAGAACGGAGTTTTTTCATAAAAAATGCATTTGAAAGTAACAGTGTGTAAAATTTTGATGGAACATTTTACAAGCATAGAGTTAGTTATGGGCAGGTACTACATCAATAACCAACCATATTTAATTTCATTTTTAGGTACCTTTTAGCTCTAGGTCTAGATAATTTTAAGTACTTAGACTAATAAAGATGTACCTAGCGGATAAGGCAAAAAAAATTACAAAATTAATAGGTACTTTTAACAACTTCAAAAAACGGGATAACCAATTTTGTGCAAAAAGAGAGAAAGTGGACATACTTGATTTTTGTCTCCGCCTACACATGGAATGGCAATTCAAAATCAGGTACCTACTATATTAATGTCTTTGCACAATCTTAAATTACAATACACTTGGAAACAAAAATCCAAAATGTTCTTTTTATGATGTAGGTAATCATAATCAATCAAACATATTTAAGTATTTGAATTTTAGATATTTACTTAACTTCCTATCCTATAATACAACTAATTAGGTTTCAAGGTTTAAATCTGAATTTTGTTAGTGTTTTACTGTGCTAAAAGATGGCGTTGGTTGTTATTGTTAAGTGTTTAAAAATAAAATAATTGCTGTCAGTCTTTGTATTGATAAAGCTTCTTGTGTTGAGTTCTGACCTTTATCCACTCTAGATAAAATGTATAACAATTCTCAAAACAATCCTAATACCTACCAATTTACCTGGACTATCAAATTCGAAATTTAACTGAATATTTTAATTTCATCATTTGGTTCTTATATAATTTTACCTGAAATATTGATTTTCCTTAATATGTAATGAGCAAATATTAATTTGATTATGGTTTAAAATAATAAATGACCTTTTTGTCCACATTTGACGACCTCTGTGGCGCAGTGGGCGAAGGCCCGCCTGAGACGCGGAGGTTGCGGGTTCGATCCCCGCCACGGGACAAATGTTTGTATGTTCTGCAGATATTTGTTCCCGGTCTGGATGTTTTTCTATCTATAATAATATATGTAGGTATGTATTTACAAAAAAAAATGTATCTATGTAGTATATCAGTCATCTGGTTACCATAACACAAGCATTTAATTGCTTAGCTTGGGACTAGATGACGCTGTGTGGAATGTCCAAGGATATTTATTTATTTATTATTTACAATAAAGTAGGTACTTGTATAAAATTCTTAAACACAGTACAGAATTTACTAAGTTCCTTTAATTGTAGATGCAATAAATAGATACAATAAAGTATGAACTATCATGCACTTTGATTGCATGCAGGTTGAAACAAAGAGGTGCCTACTCCTAATTACTCCGAATCTTAGTATATTATTCTCAAAGGTAATAAATGTAACTAATAACATGGGTATATTTACAAAAACTAAACTACAACATGGTTAAAGAACTTTACAAGAATCATCTAAGGCTGAACCAAGCCACTGCCAGTCGGAAGCTTGCCCAAGACGCTGGCAGCATTACCATGCTAAATGGTAATGCTGATCATGTCAGACAAATTTGTGTTACATGATCACACTTATTAAAGATAGTACCTTACCTATCATATTCTATGAGTGTTTCAAAAATTAATGCAGGAGGTACATTTTATAAAATCTCTATCAATCAAATCACGAAAAAATTGTCTGTTACCTACCCTATTTTGACCATAATAAACTTACAAATCTAGAATGGCTGCTTAATCTGTTGTCATCTCTTTTCAGTCACATGAGAGTGACAAGAGAGAAAAAATATATCTAAAGCTTTACTAAAAGTACTAACTGCAAGTTAAAAATGTATCAAATTATAAAAAAATGTTACAAAGTTTAAATGTTTTAAACACCACAATAGGTAGGTACTGCACAGTAATTCTTTAAACATCATTAGTACCAAATCCGGCATTCTTAAAAAACTTCTTGCTAGCTTATCATCATAAATCAATTGGTTAATCAGAAACTTTTTACTAGAAACATGATTATTAGAGTATGAGAACTGAAAGATGAGGTATAAATACTTAGGCAAGCCTAGTCTAAGGTAACATTGACCTAGAATCAGTAGAGCATCCCGTCAACCCTATTAATAAAATGCTTATTTTCTTTCACACAAAGGTATTAAAGTAAGATTGAGTGGTTAGTGAGAGAGAATAAAGCCAAATCAAAGTAAAAAAAAAAGACGTGTGGCACTCGGAGACTGCCGCGGTAAAGCTATTGCATGGGGGGTGTTAGGTTATTTTCGTTACGGAATTTCTGGATTCGGTCTCCACGCTCAAGGCCCGCGATAGAAGCTATGCAATAGCTTAAAATTTTGGTGTCAATTCAGATGTTGCTACTAAAAGTCCAACTATGGCTCAGAAACATTCAAGTGACCCAATAAATAGAAAACAATTATAATATCAATCCATTTAAGAAGAGATGAAAAGAAACAAAATATGTCAAGTTAGAACATACTTATGACTGACAATCATAATAGAAAGAAACATAATATACTATAATATTATGTATTAGGTACAAATAAAAACACTTCAAGTGTTTTTTTTTGTACCTTTAAAAAATATTAGGAATTTTAAAAATATTAGGAATAGATCAAGTGACTTGATCTATTCCTAATATTTTTTAAGTCACTGCCATAGAATGTCAATTATTTGCAGGTCTTGGCTATAAAGAACTAGGTACACAGTACACACATCTCTAACAGTCCATTCATCACCCGAATTGGTTAAAATATTGTATTATGTTGTATAGGTAAGGTAGGTACCTACTGAATAATGCATTAATTATTTTTTAGATTTTAATTTACTTAGTGCAAGTGTTCATCATCATTCTCCTGCCCTTATCCCACGCTAAGTGGGGTTGGCACAACATGTTTACTTAATGCAATGTTAGAGTGGGAAGGTCCCCTTATCAGTATAGAAAATTTATCTTATCATGGCTACTAAAGTGATAGTTTAAAGATGAGAACTCATTTCCAAGTTCATCAGATTATAAAGAGATGACAAGAAATTATAAGAACATGAATAAAATAAATTGATGTTAGGCATTGTTTTAATTCATCATTATTGAGTGATATGTTAATCTTTGTTTGTGTGACTTTTATAAAGTATGGATTAAGATTGGAAAAGCTAAGATAAGTTTAGATGCCTACCTACTTGAGTAAGTACAACATAAAATAATAAGAAAGTTTTTTAAATATAATGTGGGTTTCGTAAACTTAATTTTTTTTATTATAATTAGGGAAGTACTTAAATATTTAATATATTATTTTTATCCACATTTAATAATTACTTATGTAAATGATTCTGGTACGTAAATAGGTACCTACCTAGTACTGGATTTGCTTGAAATTATAACATCACATATCGACACCTGCAAGGAATATCATTGTAACTCATTTTTTGGCCAAATTGAGTTACAATCATATTTGTGCTGAGCGTTTCAAGCTTAATTTTTTAATCTGACACTCGTATCTCTATCCCTTCTGGTTATTGATTTAGAATGTAGAAAAACATTGTAAGTAATGGCCCACAGAAGTTGACAAAAGGGTATCTGAAGTTACGCAAAATAACTTAGCTTCTTCATAATAAAATAACAGTAACAAAATTGCAACACAATATACATTTCTTTTCTTCGACTGTTTTAAATATTTCTTGACAGATCCATAATTGTAACAAGAGTTACAATGTTTTCCTAGCCAAATATTTTTTCTAAGAGTAAGCCTGATGATGTTAACTTGAGTTACAATTATTTTCTTCGTAATAGTCCGCATATTTAGTTTAAATTACCCTCAATAATTTGACATACTTACAATGTTATTACGCGCGGACGACCCCCCCTTCCCCCCCGCCCCGCCCCGGGGGCGCTATCCCTTGTTGTTATTGTTTTAATTTGTGTGCAATAAATAATTTTCTTTCATTTAGATGACAAGTAGGTAACCTCTTAAAAAAGTAAACGTCCTGTATTGAGAAATCACTCACAATGAGTAGGTATACCCATTGGTTTCAGCAAGCTTTGGACACTGATCTAAGTAGCCGCATAAAGTTGTTCATTAAGCCAATAAAGCTTATCGCAGGCTAATAGGCAAAGCATAGATTACATTTGACTTGATAAAAACCAACTAGACCTGACTATTACTCAAATGAAAACTCGAAATGAAACCCTAATGATTAGTTGCATCCAAACCTTTCGCCGGTTGTAGTGGTCTCCGATCCACTGGATAACGGACGAGAGAGGGCATCTGTGGTTGCGCATTCACTTATGCACTAAAAATGTTCCTGCGCAGATGACAGCTTCGGATTTTAGACTCCGAGTCAATCTAAGACCCATGGCGATAGGCTGAAGTAAAGGGGTTCGGCATGGACACCGGACTTGCACGTGGGCGGCTCCGGGGGTGTTGTATGACACTGTGGTCGTTTCCGCTCTGCACCGGGGAGACAGAGGATTCGGCAGCACCCGGGGTGACAGAGCAGCCCTATTTAGGGAGGCACTGCTCTCCTTGCTCAGCCTTGGAAGGGGCTAGAAAAAGTGCCCTAAAAAATTCTCACCCCAACCCACACGAAGGTAGTAACCGCGGCTGCCTCTGCATCTTTTATCGCCGGCATATTCGCATGTTGGATCGCTTCCACCTACGATGCCTACGAAAAATACTTAAAATCCAGTGGTCCGATCGAGTGCGAAATACCGAAGTGCTGCGTAGAGCCAGCGTGGGTGCCTCATGCGGTGACAACTTCGGTGGTGCGGGCATGTGTCACGAATGTCAGAAAAACGAGTAGCGAACCGCGTCTTTTATTCAGAACTCGAGGAGGGCAAGCGTAAGCATGGCGGACAACTCCTAGTCCTACGGTATAAAGACGTACTTAAAGGCACCTGAAAAGGTGCGATATAGCGCCATCTCAGTGGGAGAAGCAGGCCGATAAGAGACCGGAGTGAGCCGAGGGTTTATGATAAAGTCAAAGTCCACGATTTTGAGTACAGACGGTGTTCTGAACTGGACTCGAAGCGCGATGAATTGAAAGCCCGACCACCAGCGGCTTACAATTACAATTATGTTAACAGTGCGCTCAATGCCCGCAATGTGCGAGGATCTTCTCAAATAAGATTGGCTACATAAGCCACATGCGGGCACACCAAAGAAATCAGCGGAGCTGAAGCTGTCGCCATGACCAAAATGGATCTGACATTATTATTTTTATTATAAACCGAAACATAACTTTATGAATCACAAAATAGCCTATTTTATATTTTCGTAATCCTGTATGATCTCAAAATGATCTTTATTTAGAACTTGAATCGGGATAACAAGACTTTTTATATGTCAATTTGAGTCTAATTCAATGCTTGCATGTAAGTTCGGGTAAAGGCCTATTGGTTTTTGAGAAGGTTAAATTTAGTTTGTGTGATTTACTATTTTATTCAGACCACCCTAAAGCCAAAACGTTGTGCGGAGGTTCTGTATATTGGGCCCTTTTAGACTACAAGGCGTATTGAGCAGGTTGTTTTAACGTTCTGGATGCTAATCACCCAGAACCTTGAGATTTTCTAGAAATGTTCTAACACCATTTGCAAACTTATTCATAAACTATAATGTTACTTGGGTGATTTTGTTGCAAATGTTGCAATTAAAGATTTTTTGAATAAATTAGTTGAGTTTTTCATTGAAAAGCGTAACTCTAAATCAAACAAAATAACATTTTAAGTATTGTATCTCAGACATACAATTTTTTTCTTTTAAGACGCAAGCTGATATTTACATTATTACATTGTATGTCTGAGTTACGCTGTCAATATGTGTAACGTAACATTGTGGCATATCATCGTAAGTCATAAATTAGCATGAAAAAGAGCATTTTATCGTAGGATATATGTATAATATCTTAGATTAACCCATAATGATACAAATTATCACAGTTATTTTACATTAAGTCATAACAAAAACTTACAGGATTTTTTTGAAACTTTGACGCGCTCTCCTGTAAAATTGCAAAAAATGAGTTACAATGATATTCCTTGCAGGTGTCGATATCATCAATTACAAAGTCTTAGCACCTATCCACACTGTAGATAGGTAAAAACTTAAAACTGTGGACTAGTTTATTCGAACATCACTGTAAGTAGATATTAAAAAAATATTACGTGTTGGATGCGAAAATGGTCGCTACGAAAAGATCTTTTATTTTAACGGGATAAAATATAGCCTTTGTCCATTCTAAATATGTATTGGTAAAAGAATTTTAAATATTTACCTAGTTTTTTTACAAACGTAACTCCTTACATTATGGATGTAGATATTGTTTATCTCATCTCTCCATTAGTAGCTTGCTTTAAGGCAGATATGAGTGGCAATTCGGAGTGTCGCAAAAGCTAAACTTAGCTAACTAAAAATGTTGCCGTCCCTTTCATAGCGATGGAAATAAAAAGGATGGCAATAATTTTAGTTAGTTTAATTTAGCTTTTGCGACACTCCGAATTGCCACTAGTATTCGCTAAAATAATTATCATAGAGAGTCTTAATAGTTACCAAACCAACATTGAAATGTAAACCAAAATATTTGCTTGTTATCAAAATATTGTTTAAATCGATTTGTTTGAATTGTAAGTACCTGCCAAATATTCTTAGAAGCTAAACCATTTACAAAGAAGTAAACCCCGAAAATTCAGTAAAAGTTCCAAGTTACATTAATTGCAATTAGGAGGCAGGTTAGGTTAGGGCCCAGTTTCGCAAACTTAACATTAGGTAAGCGAAACGAGTTCGATGCATTGACAATGTTTGACTGCGTTTGTACAGTACGGTGAAAGTACAACATTACTTGCCGAATTACTTTGATTCAAAGTAATTTGCCGAATTACTTTGATTCAAAGTAATTCGGCAAGGTAATGTGTTGTATTGACAGCAAGCTACGGTGTTGGTCGAACCGTCGTCTGATATTATTCAATAAAAATAATATGTTATGTGCCTGCCACGTTCCTATTATTACGTACGGTCATAGTCATAGCAAAGCGGTCTAGTCGGCAAAGACCATTATTCTCTTGTTTGTTGTAAACAACCAACTGCCATCATGGACTATCATCTAATCTTAACCAAACAATAAAACATATTACCTGTAGAATATACCTCGTGTTAGTTTAAATATAAATAAATTGCTGATAAATTAATTAAAACTAGTAGCTACTAACTAGTAAATTGACCTTGTTATCAATTTTGATAAAATTGGAATTTCTGGTTTGTGACAAGCTGACAAGACAAATGTAGTAATTTATGAAGTCATCTAAACTCAGCTCAAGGTATCATAATTTCCCATTAATGATCAATTTTTTTAAAGAAAAATATTACTTAGCCCAGAAGTGGTATTATTCCCACTTAATAAAAATCTGTATGTATTTTAACAATTTCATTAAGTATCTTTCAAAAATGTTACTCGATTGTGTATTCGATAATTGCAGATTTTTTTATTCAAATGAATTATTTATCAATATCACATTAAAACAAGTTTTGTGACATTTGTAGAACAGGTATTGAACATTAAGCAGTCGATTACAAAAAGCCGTTGCGTTTAGTGAGACCTTATTCATCATGTTTGTGGTTGATACATTAGGTTTTAAGTTTTATTTAACAATTCCGTTAAACACTGGTTTTTAAGCGTTTAGGTACTTGATTTTTTAAGCATTTCCGGGAGCGACCAGGTGTAGTGCAAAATACTTCATAGTCATATTGAATCTAAAATGTTCCATCATTGGTTAACACGACAGATGTTCACCATACCCGTAAAAATGCCTCCGTTTCGCCATCCTTAACATTTTTGTTACGCAGTGCAACGCAAAGCTGTTCGGTCGCCCACCTGATTTGTGATTCCCATTCCCGTGCACGTGTTTGACAGCGATGTGTATCTTTTGTTGACTGCCTCGGATCACGGGCACCTATTCTTCCACCCTGCCACAGAAACATGAACCCTCAAACTATACCGCTAAAACGTAGTGTTCACTATCAACCGGCTCAAATTGCAGCAGGTTTTGTGGCCGTTTTTTTTCTCGGCGCTTTGTAAGCGTGCCACCTGGCCTTTTTTCCTGGGCATTGGATCCATTGAAGGGAATGAATCACTTTTGTAATGCTCCCGAATGATTGTCCAGTGTCCAGTGTCGGTTAGCTACGTATTACTGGATGAATCACCGTTAGAGAACTTTATGCTAGTCTAGTCAATGTTTCAATTAGGATTAGTCTCTTGTTTCAGTTTCATTGACTCAATTTCATGAATGAAACACACCTTTTGCTGTGTCAGTTGCATATTCAGCGTAACTTTGTCAAGTTTGCATATAATTACCGGATATCCATGCGTGACCTAAAGTGAAATGAATGTTGACACCGATAAGAAGTTATAAATCAAGAGTAATGCCTTGTCCCTATTTATCTACTTATTTTATCATGTGACATTTTATTTTTAAAGCAACGCAAGCTGCAAAAAAATGCTGGCGAGCGGCCGTATAAGCTTGAGCTCATACTACTAAGACCGTATGAGCTAGTGGCTAATTATTAACGGACATTTTAGCCCACTCAGGCTTCCGTCATAGCTTAACGACTTTAAAAGCCTGAACCGACTATTTAACGTGCATTCCAAAGCACGGAAACGTTCTGCTGTTGGTGTCACTTACAGTCACCCATCCAAATTGTGACCGCTCAGAACGTCAACGATCAACCAAGAACGTCTTAGCAAGCTTCGCCACGAGGATAAAAAGGGCAGATTTCTTACAATAAAGTTCCTTGGTTCTTGGCGGAATCTGTGACGTTTGACGGAGGGCACGCCCGATAGGCAGGGGTCGTCGCACCCTCTGTCCCCCATGCCTGGGCACCTGGTTATCCCCAGCCAAGTATTTACTCGCGAACAGATGTTTCACTCTCCCAACCGACCCCAAAAGTCAATCAGTTACTATTTTCAGTTTTAAATCAATTTGTCTTGCTTGAGACTCGTCGGTCTCCGTGCAATTTTATGCCCAGCCTAAGCTTTAATACCAGAAATCATTCACCTTTAGGATGCTGTAAGTTTAGGAGTTTGAAACAGTGAAACCTGTTTGAAAATGTCAGTCTGCTGTCGGTTTTAACTTTCATGAACATGCATCTACCAGATCTAGTTGTAAAATAGAGTTAACGGACCCTTTTGGGCTAAATATTATGTGTAATTATTTTATTTGCGAGAATAGGCGTAAGTAATGAATATAATGTATCATCGAATCATATTCCTTATGTGCCTAGTTTTTACGACCGGTAAGAATGCCGCCTTCGAGGAGTGAGCTTTATGTGTAGAAAGGGACGGGTGATTAGAAATAGGGAACATAAGGACGCCGACCGTGCGTTAAAGTCAATGTACACACAGGGAGACAGAAAACCGTTGATATGTCGTATAAATTAAGCAAATGTAATGTAAATCAAATAGCGTGACGTACCTTTACCGATTAATATTTTATTCTTCATACTATTCTTTCAAACGTTAAAATACATCATCATATTCTGAAAACAAATCAAAGTTAATGCAAATCATTTGAGGAATTAACGATCTCACAGTATTTTAGGAGTTTGTGCTTCTATTCTTTTCCTTATTGTGACACTTCTGTTACCACTTGTAACCCAGTTACCTACATTAAATATAGACTAGTCTTGATTTTCTTGAACGAAGTCCCACTGGGTTTTTGTAAAGTAGCACTTTAGTATTAAGGTCAGCTGTGATAGAGATGTACCTAGGTAAATATTTGTTTCAGTCTTGAAGACCAACCTGATTCTTATCTTATAATTTATAAACTAAGTAGGTGGGTACAAACACTTCATTTTAATAGAAGCAAAAGTGCCATAAAGAGCTTATTTTGTTAGGTAACGCTAAAACTAGACACAAACAACTTTCATTTCATTATTGTCTCGAAATTCCGTTTCTCAGGTAGACGCCCGGCACCTCTTATGTTATTTTTAATTCTGTAACGGACCTTAAAGTCGTTCTTAAACCATTTCTTTAAGATTTTTTTTGGTCATTGTCGAGTTCCGTGTAGAGATCTTAGCTGATGTTTAGAGTAATCTAAAGGGCGCAAGTATCTTTTAATACCAGCAATAAAAATGGAAAATTATATTGATGTTGGAGAATCTGTGTCACCGTTGGACACACTTGCTCAGAATCTTTCGTACAACGGTGCCGAGCGTCGCCCGCAATTAGACGCTTTCTTATCTCGTCAAACCACTCGGTACCTTGAACTGACCTTTACAAAAACGGCGAAGGTTTAATTAAATTATCTAGCCATTTAACTGTGCACAATGAGATAGACCTTATCCATCATATTCCAATGTAAAAATATAATCCACACCCAACCCAGCAGTAAATTCAAAGTTGCAACCATGCTACTGGTTTAAATTCCTTATAAAGCTCGCATTTAAATAGTTTGCAAATATGGTTAATAATTCTATAGAAAAGGAGTTTGCATGCAGACAGAAAGCGACTGCAACTTCTAGCGGACATAAGACAAATAATGCAGTAATTTCCATTCGTACAGTTGAATCGATCTTATTGTAACACCTGCTTCAGGTGTTATTGCGAATTCGCAGTGTTATCACAATCACTTCCTGACTAATAAACCTCATCCAATCTTGAATGTTTTTAGGTTCTATTGTACTCTCGGTGCAAATAGATTTTTCTCCCATCTAAAACTTGTAAAAGCTTCTTTCTTGCAAAGGTCACCAGCATATTCCGCTAAGGTCACATTGTGCAGGTATTTTATTGCCTCACTCTACACTACAACGTAGCAATTCAACGCAAGGCCAAAATTGCTTTTTGTATATTTTTTATTCGACAAAATGCTACTTATTATATTTGCTGCGTGAAGTTTGAACAATTTGCGCTGCAGTAATTTGTCTATCTATATACTATGCAAATATGCCCACTAGTAATGTGTTTAACTCGTGTTTATGTAAACTGAGTGATTGTTGTAACAAATTATTGCAATTTACTACATGTTTACTTTAAATGGAAGTTTTATAAAAAACAATCCATACATAAAACGTTGTTTCATTAATTTACCCAATTATTTCCTTGCAATGAAATCTAAATGCCTGTTTTCTTTTATGCAAGCCTCAATCCGTGTTGGATCATGTTGGACTTTTACGGTTGTTCTAAATTAGAATTGAAATTAAATTATTCACAATCGACCTTGCTTGATGAAACTGGTTTGGCATTCACATCTTATGTCTCATTCTAGGTGTATAGGACAATTTTTTAAATCCACTAACTTGTTATATCACGTAAAGTAAATCGATTTTATACGAATAATACATGTCAAAACTGAGGTTAGATTTGATTTTCTTATTGGAATTTTGATAACTTCAATGAGTCTACTGGAAGTTGAGATGAGTATCAGATCTTTATTCGAATCCTCAAGAGTCACGGCCAAAGATGTATCCAGTTCCGGGTCATCCCCTCTCTTCTTTGCGTCTAGACTGCAATGCAAGTTGTTGAATTTCACATTGAGCTCTGTGGTTAAGTAAGTAACTAAAGCAATTTTTAAGTTTACATCATCGACACTGCCGCCCAGCCTAGTTATGTTTCTCGCGTTCGGCCATCGCTGGTTGTGCAATGGCCACGACTTGCCGACACTTGCTTATTGTAGCCAACCCGACTCGTTGCTCAACTAGTTTTGCTTCTTGTCGTCTAATTACTACGTTTCATTAGGTTTGCCGCATAATAGGGATGTTGCCTTGTATCGATATTCTGAATTGGAATGGATCGTAACGCTTTGTATCGATCAATCAAGTCAAGTGTGTAAATAAATAAAAGACGTATTAGTATCTACACCAAAACCTTTAATATACTGAAATTATTAAATAACCAGTTGAGCCATCTAAGGATCGTTTGTTGCTATGCTCTATTATAGGTAATATTAAAGCCTTATTATACCAAAATTAAAGTTTAAAAATTGAAAAAAACATTTTTGCCAATCTACTGACTTTAAAGTATTACGCAGAAATACTGTTTGCCGTAGTTATTACCCTGTGTACTTAGAAAATGTGTCAATAACAAATAATATAACAAGTATCGGATCGGATCGAACATCCCTACCGCATAATCATGCAGAAGTCTGATATGTTTGATGCATTGGTAACGACTTCCCAGACTGTTCATTGATAAATAACCTAAAGTGCAAAGATCAGGGGAATTTACCTTATCCTCTGCCTGTACCCTAACCTTGTTTTGACGTACCCCAACATCTTCACAGTATTTTGCTATACAACTTCCTTGTATAATATTTTTTGTTTGCTTACCTGCTGCAGGTTTCTTTAACAATCAAGAAATTCGAATTATTAAGTTTTATGCATGAATCTGCAATAAAGAACTATTTACGAGTATTATTCGATACAACTTCAATACATACTAACGTCAAAACAAGTTAAAATTAATACTATTCTCGAAAGTTTATCTAATTTTCCTTCTGAAACTATTTATTTATATCTTCGAGTATAAACTGTCAAATCAGATACTAGAATAAATAGTGGTTGTTTTTGAAAAGAATCTTGGAATTTTACAATAGGTTTTCAATTGCTAATTTCTCTTCGTTATCTAGAATTCTTCATAGGCAAAGCTCTTGGTTTCATACTTCAATGGAAATAGTCTAACTAAAATTAAATGATAAATCTTTTTTTAGGTAAAAGAGCTGTGTAAAATCTGTTTAGCGGTTTCAAATTATTAAGCCACAGCAATTTAGGACTTCTTTGCAATCTTTGACATTAAAAATATTAGCAAGTAGACTTTATGTAATGAACAATTGAAAGCAACTCGTGTACCTATTTCATGAATCACGGTTTTACAGAACCTATGCATTGTTACTGCTTTACCTTCATTATGGCAATATTTACCTTGTAAACTCCCGCATAAGTTATTTGCGTCGACGTATTTTCCTGAAGACAACATTATTTGTTTTTAAACCTTTTTAATTCTAATAAAATCGTACTTCGAATTTTAAAACGAAAACAGACAAAAATATATGATTTATTACATTACTAAGCTAATCCATAAAGGCGCCCTCGGATTTACTAAGCAGCGCGACTTTGAAGGCCTACCTTTGACCAAATTAATGACCTGACATATCAACTTCTTTTTAACTAAATGTACTTACTTTGATGCCGGCACCACACTTGGGCTTCAACTTGGTTCCAACATTAGAATCACTCACCTGAAATATTATATTAATATGAAATATATTATATTATATAATACTAGCAGACCCCGCGCGGCTTTGCTCGCGTGTTGTACATAAACTTCGACACTGCATTTCACCCCTTTAAAGGGTTTTTTTTCGAAAAACCCTAAAACACGTATATTATATTTATTTTTCATTGTTAGTATTACAACCAAGTTTCAAGCTGATCGAACTACCCATTTAAAAGTTCTCATACAAACTTTGACACCACATTTTACCCCTTTTCAGGGGTTTATTTGAAAATTTCTGAAAAACGTGTAAATTTATTTATCATACAATATATCTCTCTCGGTATATATACAATATTTATACCGAGTTTTAAGAAAATCGCTTCACGCATTAAAAAGTTGCATACAACGGTTTTCATCCCTTTTCAACCCTTTAGGGGTGGAATTTCAAAAAATCCCTTCTTAGTGCTTACTTTTGTTTTAAAAGGAAGCTACCTTCCAAATTTCAGCTTTATAGCTGCAGCGGTTTGGTCTGTGCGTTGATTCCAGAAAAATGCTTATTGTTTTATATTATATTGATTGATGCCTAAAATCTGTGTTTTCAGAAAATGATCTCCTCAAAAGATGATCTAAATTTATTGGTAAATTCATGCTTCTGATAAATTCTGCATCTTAATATACTTTTTTCTTTTGTTTCAGGATAAATTGGCAAAAGCAAAAATACAGTTCCTACCCGGAAATGAAGGGGTAAGTTTTAAATCTATCTGTTATACTCGTAAATAGTTTACTGGTTTTTTAAATCTTGTGTTGAGTAAGGAGAAACTTTATTTAGAAGCTAAGTTTCAACCAGCCTTCTTATAAAAGTTATACCACGGCCAATCAATAATAACCAATTAGATTTCAAAAGATTGATTATATAATAATTGATTTTATTGCACGTTCTCGATAAACAGTTTGCATAATATAACCAACCTTATCTATCAACATAGACATTTTTAATAGGCGCTGTAATTCTATCCACACATTAATTCAAGATCATCAAACATACCATATTAATGATGATTACTGCAATTAAAATGAAGTACAGTAGCCTAATACTTCAAAAAAAACTTTTTTAAGTCACTGGACGGTGCTGAAGTAATATATTAATAATACCTATGAAAAGTCGCGAATTAAAGGCTCAAATTGTTACGTTTAGAACCTTAGGACAAGTTGGTAGAGTCTAATACTGTCTCATTCGTTTACTTGAAATGAATGCTTTGGCGTACAGTCACCTACCTTTGTTATGACTCCACCATTGTCTTTCGTTATTCCGACCTATAGGAACACCCGAAAGCATTTTAACACATTTGAATGCTTAGTCAAATGTATAGTCGTAACTAAATGGATCACGAAACAACAAACCCAGAGAAAATTATGCCAACCTGGGATTGTGAGGCCTCATCGTCACTGCTATGGACCTTGACTTGCCTCAGGGGTTCCAGTTCACGCTTGCGGCACTCGATACGCTTACGAAATTGCATGTTGTGATGTGATGACCCACTAAGTGAAATTCTGTTTGATAGGCTACGGTCAGTGATCTATTAAATTGGTTAACCCGAATCAAAAACCAAGACTTTACCTTCGTTCCTCGCGACCTCGCAGTTAAGGCTCGAGCGGGGGGAGGCATTGTGCCTATCGATCGACATTCCATGTCATTGTTTTTAATCGCAACGCGTATATCTTTACCTTATATTGATACTTTCAAATGTATTGCAGATAAAATGCCTTTTGTAGTCAACTCCAGAATTTACTTAAGTGCCCTAAAGGTGTCCGACCGACCGACAGTGAGATAAACCTTTCACCAGGTTGACTGGTCAGTGACGTTTAGCAATCAAACGATTCTGTATCAATTTAGGCTGTCTAAACTAAACGTAACTAATGCAATTTTGTTTACAAGGTGATAATCCTCGGTCGATCCCCGCACCCGACGGCCGGCGCCTCCGACCGGTTTGTTGGTTGCCACCGCTCGCCTGCCGGTTTGACGTGATCTCTTCTCTTGTTGCTTGTCGAGCGAGAGTCACTTGCCCGTATCATGTAAACGACCCCGACAGCCTTATTTATACAAAATCTAAACCACCTTCCGCAATTTTCCAAAATGTTATAGTATTTATTTAAACTGAACTGAATTCTCATCTCTCAACATACAATACTTATGCAAATTATATTTGCAGTCAATAAAAATCAACCTTGGTTTTGCGATTTTATAAAAATAATCTGACTGAACGTTAGATAAAACACTGTTCTCTGAAAACGCTTCGCCATCATTCCTTGAATATCTCGGTATCGGTGTGTTAGGTCCGAGACTCGCTGGCACATATCCAACTTGCACATAATAACCACAATTCAATGAGTCGCAGACCAGAATAGTAAATAAGATAGAGTGGACTGCGTAAAAATAGATACGGCTCCAGTCGTTAGTGGGCGCATGTGGATTGCACCTTCCAGGTGGTATGGTGCGGCCAATGTCCTCATTGCGCCACTCTCTTCAACTGGTTTTTTTCTTATAAAGATGGTTATCGTCTTGCTTCGTTTATAACAACAACCACGGATCCTTTATCATCAAAATATCTTGTTTGTCTACACGGTGCTAAAACGTTCGCCTATCAACTGTTATCTATCCAACAAATGAATCATATGTATTTGATGTACAATGAACTCAATGTTCTGCATTATAAAATTGAATGTTCATCACACTGTAACTTGGAATACGATTTGACTCGGTCAGGTCGTTGTCCTTTCAAGACTTTATTACCTTCACCAACGGTTTACGGAACATTATTGCAGTCCTTGAAAACAGGATTTGGGCTTTTATTTTGAAAGAAAAAATGAAGGACTGGTATTGTTTACCTTTCCTACAATTTATACCTAATCTTGTACCAAGCAAAATCCGACAACATTAGCGATTTTCAAGTTAAATATTCTGCTATGTACCGTTCTGTCACTGTCACACATTCTAAATTTAAATTCGTCAGAAAAGGAACAATATATTGGTGTACCGTTGTTGTCGCGTTGGTCAGTCAATGATATTTTTGAACACAAAAGATATTCGCGTATTGGTTATGTTGATAACAGATATGGCATTTTTACATCAGTCAGAAAGTCAGTGAAAACTGACACCTTGTTGTCTTACGTATTTCGTATCATATCAAGGTGACTCGCGGTGTGCGTTTGCGTAGGTCGTGTTAAGCGCATTTTTGGCTTGTACAACATTGCAGTCTCGCTCGATCAATATTATGATATTGTTAAGTTTCTCGTCTTCTCATAAAACCTCAAATTTTTGTGGAATTTGGAAGAAATCTTGTTAAGTACTAAACTGCTCTAAAGTGCCGAGACTTTTACACAGGATTTGATAACGTGATATTGACTGATACATAAGTGAAAGGGCATCAAGTGGTTGGGTCTGATTAACGACAACGTGATCTTAAAGCACGCTTTTATTGTTTTGTTGCCAAAGTAACTAAAACAAAGGTGTGGCGTGAAACCCTACAGATCATAATGGATGCAGCCACGTGAGTGAACAATGGTGTTTACGTTCGACACAAGGACGACATGAACCTATGGCTACTAGAGTTCTTAAACACTAGCTAGTCTATTGTTTTTGTCGCTTTTGAGCTATAAACTCTGCTCATTCATATCAGAACTGTTTTTTTATATATTTTTTTAACAACGCGCGACGACGACTGCTTAATTTTTTTTTAGATGTTACGATAAAGATAATTCAAACAAAATTTTGCTACCAATTTTCCCTATATCACCTAAACGGAACTGGACATTACGTGACAAAACAAGCTAGTGCATCTGTAGAATTTTCCACAGAATAAATTCAATTTCCTATAAGATTGCCAATTAAAACATTTCGCAAAGTACCTACTCGTATATATTGTTAACATTTTGAACTTGTTTTGGTTAGTTATTGACGTCATCTTATGTTGCGCGTTCGTCGACAAAAACACTTTTAAACTATTATAACGATTCGTGTGACACCAGCCATTTCAAATCTTCTTTATTATACTTTCCTTTTCTTTTCAGTAAAATGCACGCAACATTGTAAACACAAAGAAGCTATTTACAGTCTATACGTTTAATACTTAAAACAACCACAACTAATTGATTACGTCAAACCAAAAACTGCACGATAGATCGGCTCCAACCGGAACTAACGTAGAAGAGCCTTATGAATCAATACTAAGGCCAATCGGTTCTACATGCGTTTGGATCTGACCATGGTGTCAGGGTTGGTTGCTGTGACTCTACATTCATTTGATATCCCTGAATATGATATCGGATATTGTGTAGGTCAACGCGTTTTGGTAGAGGAAACACAGACATGAATAGTGGACTAACATGAAAAAAATACGAGCCTAAATTTGTATGAAAATGTACATAAAGATAAGTTAAAGCGGAGGTAACTTATTGTTGCAAAGGTAAAATGGACATGAAAAAGGGCTTTGAATTCGTCAAAGACTTGAAAACTGACCTAGGTAAACCATGAAATTTGTATTATGTGGTTGCAAGCAATTAGTTCATAAACATTGGACAATTCAAATGTAGAGTTCTAAACAAGGTTGATCCCTATTCAAATGAAAATCATCACCGTTGACGATGAACACTGAAGCAGGGTGCTGGGAGCGAGCCGGCGGAACGGTGCTCGATTTCCTCGTGGTAATTGCTGAAGTATGCGGACGGCGGTGTCGTCTTATTGGGGCTGCGGGCCGGCCGTACGTGCGCGCTATTCACTTTCACTTCACAGCGCGTGCCTCAACTATTGGTGGCCGAGTAGACGTCATTTGGGTGTATCTGCAGGTGTTATTGAGGACGACTTCTAATTGGGACGCGAGCTAAACCTACTGAATGGTTGTGGCCTCATCGCGGATTACGACGATTCTTGTTGCTTCTTATGCGTGATTTCGATCATCTGTTGAGATATTCTTTTTTAGACCTTATAGACAAACTATTCTTCTGATGTCCTCTGATGGCATATCAGGCGATTTATGACTTAAGTAATGATTCTATAACTAAAGTAAATATTACTTATTTAGATAATGCCTCTTCTTTAACATCATTATCAAAGATTCAAGATTCCATACAGAGTATCATGTAACCACCTGTGTACACTTTAAATGTTTGTGCTTTTTACAACAGTAAGGGGCAAAATCGATATATATAATTCTTTTCTGTACCGTAGTATATAATCATAAAACATAAAAAATCTCTTAATATATTAACGAGTTCCATTCTCAGGCTTTCACTTTTCGGGTTTTAGTATTATTCGTTTCACGCTCCCTTTCTTAGATGACCAATCAATGTTTATAGTACCACTGTAAATAAAAAAAATTTATTGTTCCAATTCAGCTAAATCATGCTCGTTTATAATAAAAGCAGTTTTGAGAAACGACCTTTGCGCAATCTCTACTCGAGCATTAAGGACACTGCTGCAACACAGTTACATTACAACAGCAGTATGCTTCGATCGCTTCTGATTTTGCTATGAGTCGCTTTGTCGTCTAGTGAATACTAATTTGTAAAGCGCTGCAACTGGAGGCAGCAACACCTTTATTCATAGAAATGATTGTCAGGTCTGGCGTGATCGACACTAAGGCAATTATGTATTTCGCATACAATAATAATAATAAATTAATAATTTTAAGGTCTTTCGTAGGCTGTACAAATATTAAGGTCGAATACGGAATAAATATACTTTTTGAATTTGCCAAAATAAAAATAAATGAACAAACACTAGACTTGACCATGATGCCAACCAAATAGGCCTGAAATAAAGATGTGACGAGAGATGCATCTTACGGACTTTAATGTTTTGGTTTAGGAAAAAAACTGGAACTATAAGGTCATGTTGCTGTCCTACGCATACACCACTTGTGTCTTTCAAGTTTTATCCGTAAGGTAGTTGGTTTAATGCTGTTTTTCCATTAAAGAAGGGAAAGTCGTCGTGTGCGACGATGCCGCGTGTCCATCATACATAGCTAATACCGCTTTCGATGTCCAATGAGGAAGCGTACATGAAATTTTATCAGTTGCCTGAATCATCTTTGTGAGTGTTGTAATTTTTAGTCGAGATTAAAGATTACTCTCTGACTTATTTGGTGTTTGGTGACAATTGAGATAACATTATCAAATAATCTTAAAAGTAATTATATTATATGTCTTTACTTTACCTATGAAATTGCCGTTTTTTAAATACTATAATTTATTACGAAATAAGTGTGCCTATTAACGTCGTCAATAAACTTCTCATAAAATCGTTTTATTTTTTCGATACGGTATGACATTTCATTTTTCTTATTGCAAACTAACGGTTTATCCGTAATGAATGTCGTATCAGCTAGTGGCCAACTCTAGTAACGGAGATAATGGGCCGCCTGTAGGCCTCCGTCGTCATGGCTTGAAGACTTATAAGCCAGCCAAAAAAAGGCAGGTGCTGTCAATTTTTCGTACTCTCCGAAGCACGGAAGCGCTCTTGTTAATGCTAATGGTCACCCATCTAAGTTATGGCCACTCAAAACGTCTTTTAACTTTAACAATTAATCAAGACCGTCTATGGCACCGAGCGCTTCCAATCTAATGCAAAATGCAGTTCCTATACTTGCAATATTAACGAGTTTATGTATACATATTAAGTGGCTGCTCTATCGTTTACTCGCACTGCACTTTTTACGCATACTTTAGATTTCTCCTCAGACATGTCGGTTTACTCGCGACGACGGTTTCCGTCACTGACGATTGACGATTGCCTCGCAGAATTTCTGTCACCTTTATTAATTCTATCACTTTCTTAATTCTTCAATGTGTTTGTTGCTTTAAGATTAGTTCTTGGGCTGACTAAATCTAAACTATAAGACAAATAGTATTGATTGATTCCAAGCTGAAAGGACAGAAAATCATTCATGAATACACTTTTGTGGGTCTTCGGTCAGTCACGTCACGTCACACGTGTGTCTAACATTCGTTTTTGTTTACCTTCACGGCTCTAATGGTATTCTCTATTTGTTCAAGTCCCTCTTGGCCCCACTGTTTCGTTGGCACCGGATGTAAAATGAGTATGTAACTTGAAATCCAGAATGTCGAATTTTGAATTAGGATAATCAAAAAAATATCCTACTGTTGTGAGAATTTGCAACTGCATTTATAAAAATAAGTCCGGAATCGTAACAATAAGTTAATTGTATATATTTACTATAACTTATTCACCAAAAAAGCTCTCGCCAAATCGCTGTAAATAATTTGCAACGTCATGTACCTACTTAGCTATTGTCTTATAAACCTATCACAATCCTATATATTTAATCGTATTCAGTTCAACAAACGCTAAACTTGAATTATAACTTTAATTATAAATAACAGTTACAGTGAAACAAAATAATTTAATTAAATATTAAATACTAACATTATGGTTTGTTCTTCCCTTATCCTTCGCTTAAGTATTTAGTACAGTAACCAAAGCTACCTGTCTCTTGATTCGTAGCAACAAAACAACTTTCCCCGAACTTAAGCTCTCAACTTACGCTTACGTACAGTAAAGTTATAATAATGATTGACTGGGTAATCAATATCAAATAGGTAATCTAGAACTTTTGTTGCTCTTAATACCACTCGACTGCCATTACAATTCAAACTAAACAAAACATCCGGGTTCCCGCAAAAAGCGAACATATAAACGCAAAATACAGTGCATAAGCAGTGCTGGCTTATATTACGAAAGCTCGCAATGAAGTCGATAATAAATTGTACCTGACAGTCTTACGTAAGTCTAACCCAGGTAAAAGTTACCTCTCGCTCGCCGCACTATTCTGAACTTCAGAGACAAACACCAATTTAACCGGCAATCAAATATTTTAAGATCGCTTTGTTAAAATACTCCTTGTATTTTAACAAAGCGCATAATTAGACATCTTTGTAAAGTTCAAACTCATTGCAACGTGCAACACGACACGAGACCTTCACCTCAAAACCCATTTTTATTTGAAAGAAACACGTCCAGCGATTGTGACTAAACCGATAGTTGCCTAACCCTCGATTTATAATACGAATAAAGCCAATTCTATAAAAACATAATTATCCCTTAATTTTAATTCGTGCTTTATCTTACCGTGGATGAAGGCTCTGTTTTTGTAGCCATTGAAAATAAGTATGTAGTTGATTTTGAAAGTCTAGTTTTAGGTACCTACTTAGATAAAACATACTTATTTATATAAATAGTAAAAAACGTAATAATATGTTTTCTGTGCAAATTAGATAAACTAAAGTTCGTCGCTCGTTGTTTGCACCTTTAACCAATATGAATACAAAGGCTATTGAACTGATTTCACATGAACCAGTATTTTACATTCTGAATAAACAATTCGAATTAGTCATTTTTCATCTAGTTTTAGTAACATAAGTAATTTGTTTTGTTTTTTAACTTAGTTTTAAACCATAATAATCAGGTTTTTGTTAGAATTCAAGCAACAGATCTAACTAGGTATTTGATCATAATAAAGATCCAAATTATACACGCTGATAGAGCACGAACGTTGAAACCGGTCTACATTACAATAGTTTTCGCCCTGCCCGAGCCAGCTTCGTAATGCCCGTTATACAACAAATCTTATTAGCTGAACTAGAGACTAACGGTTACGTGGCATCTATCTATCTATACTACTCGTCGTGGTCAATTTCCTACACCTCATATCTAATTATTATCTATGTACGCAATAGACGTTAGTTTTTGCACTCGCAACTAACCGTGTCAGATAAACAATTAGCTTTTGTAACGTTTTCAGAATAACAAAAACGAATAGCTTACAGTAACTTTATGTGCTATGCAAATCTGGCTTAACTCAAGTTAAGAGTAAAACTTAGAACTTGAAGCATTCTTGACAAAAACACTGGACAATTTAGTTAAGTTAGTTAGTTTTTTCCATCACTTTAAACAGTGAGTACCGCACTACTCTTTTCATCTACTACTTAGATTTTTATTATTATCGTCCAATGAACTACTTCTAACAAGAAGTACCAGTGCTGCCGGTTGCAATTCATTGAACGTAATATCCTAGACTTTGATAAACTAAATGATACAGTCGTATTGATATCCGCCTGGAGACAATAACCGGCGCACCTTCATCTTGATGTTATATTGAATCCAGCCACCGAGCGTAGTTTCGCAGTCAATTTGTCTGCTTTATTGTGTGTGCTGTGCGCCTCGGTTTCCCTGCAAGTTCAAAATAACATTGACACACCACACGGTAAATTATTTGCTAACAACACAATGCGTTTATAGATAAACTATACAGCTTGACTGATGTATGCTATCAAATTTATATGTTCGGTAAAAAGAGTACCAAACTAATCTTATAAATAACTTAGCTAAATGTGTTTATATTGTTTAAGCATTAAATTAATCGTATACTATAATTTCCCTTTAGAGTAATTACTTATAGGGTTTTTATCTGCGTAAAATTGTCTTGTTCGCATGTTTATGGTACATATCAAGCGTATCATACATAAGGTTATCACCGCAATAACACTTACATGTTCAACTTAGTAACAAATCCCTAGTGATCTCAATTGCTAATTTTACTGGAGGTTGTATGGATGTCTTTCCCCTACATTCGGTAATTGCGTAGGAACCGAGGCGTAATATAAAGCCGTAGTGTCGGAGGCGTGGCCGACATCACGTCGCTTTGGCGCCGAGCGTTTGCCACTGGATTGTTCAGGATTATTCAGATCAATATTTTAACACTTTGAAGACTAAAAGTCATTTGGTTGTTGGTATAGGATAATAACTGGTACTTACCTGCCTATAAAATCAGAAAGATGTGAATGGAAAACTTCTATAAAAAACTATGTATTCATGGCATATTTACAAAGTTTCACTATTCCTAATAAATGTGTGTGTATAAGTAATTTTCATGCTGCGTATTCCGCTTTGGTTTAATAATGAATTTATGCGCTTCTCCGTAGTGAGCGTGATCTTTTACAAAAATTCCTCGGAACCGATCTCGACTCTCGAACGCGTGTTTTTAGCGCCTTGATCTAAATACCTGCGACATTGTCTTGTCGCGTTGCTATTGTGCATCAGATACTACTTCTATTCTAGTCTCATTTCAAAGCCTTTTGAAGTGCATTGTATCATAATAATAAACTTAATTGCAAATTTTAATCTCGTCATCTTCCCCAAGCGGAAATGTTACCCAACACATACCTTCCAATTTGTTATTTTGTAACTCAACTATTATATCGTCATTACCAGATAATATGGGATATCATCGTAAAAAAATACGCGTAACCTCGTTTCGGATCGAGCGTACCCCGTCCCAAGGGAAATAACCTCGGTCGCTACCCTTTTGCGCCTGTGTGCCATCTTCTGATGGAGGTGTAGAATCTTTTTAGTATCCTTCTAGCACTTCTTATGACTGTTTATCTATATTCTTTGATCCCTACATTTTGATTGTTTATAAATCACACAAAACAAATGTTTGCATGATATGCAAATATTTGTCTCGAGTCTGGGTGTATTATATTTATAATACGAGTATGTATACATGTATTTACGAAAAAAATGTATAAGTAAATTTAGTGTATCAGTCATCAGGTCACCATAACACAAACATTAAATTGCTTAGCTTGGGACTAGATGACGCTGTGTGGAATGTCCAAGAATATTTTTATTTTATTTAATAAAAAAAAATTCTTGACAAGTAGTCATAACGTGTTGCCTATCTTGGAAAACGCAATTGACTTTTGTAGAACATACCTGACCTTTTAATGAAAATATCTTATTCATATCTAACAACTTGTTAGGAAAAGTAATCAGTGAGTACAAAAATACACGGCTGATTTTTCTTTGCAGTCGGAATATCCATTCACCTTTTACTTACCATTGTTTTTGAAGAAATGCCTAAAAACATACATGTTTTTATCCATAAAAGATAATAAGTGCCATGATAATTGAATGACTCTTTCGAGACTGCAATTCATCGATCATTATTGTCCTATCTTGTATGATGATGACAGCCCGATGTGTTAATGCTTGATTAGTTTTCGCAACAGCACTAAGAGTTTCACCATTGTAAAGTGTCTCAATAATGAAAGATTTCTATGTATTTCACGTTGTATCAAAAAGGAGTGCCAGCAATATTTGATTACGCAAGGCCTTCACGTGATCTGCTGGTGGTTATATGCCGAAGCCAGTTTGCTATGTATCGACGGAACTATCAAGCGTTGGGTAACCGGCGCGGCGCGTTGGAAAGAGCTTCGTTACGTAGAGGTTTCGATACAGCCTCGCGATGTAAGGCCGCGGTTGCAGTCACGTCGCCGGTGAGAGGTGCCCCTCCTCTGGCGGAAGGTCGCGAGCGCTAAGGAGAACGGCATCAGCATGAATCCTTACCGACACTCGCCCGACTAATATATTTTTTATTTCTTTACAAAAATTACCTGAACTACTGTTTATTTCTTTATCTTTTTGACGTAATTGCGTTTGTTATCTCTATAGGAAGCTCACTACAGCAAGATTCGTGTCCAAATTGCTCTAACTACTTTATAATCTTATCGTATTCAAAGCGCAAAATTACATTGAAACTAACTTCTTTCACCGGAAAAGAAACACAATATCTCATTAATAAATCATTTTTTGTTGACGAGGCTTTATTTAGGCGTTGTCCAAGTTAAAACGTTCACAACTGTAAGGTGACGGAAAATTGCATTGCTCAATAGCAATCAGTTAACTTAATTGTAATCAATCGACCAAGCGAACGTGAACTGTGAAGGCAAGGCATTCTGGTTTGAGCGCGACTTTTTAATAAGCCTTGCGTCGACCAATAAGCGATCGGTTTGCAATGCGAAAAAACCCAAGCTAGGCCGCGCGCACACTCTACCATATTCACTGTTGACAGTGCTCAAGATTCAAATATTTTTTACATTATGGTATGTAGGTAATTAAATGATTCGGTGTTACCTCACCGCATACGATTGCGACAAGAGTGGCCGCATCGTCCATTAGAAAGTCGGCGAATATGCAAATAGTATCGTAGAAACCTCACGAATAACTGGCCACTCACTTTGCCTTCAAATGTAGTGTCTGCGATGAAAGTGACTATAACCGTTAGCAAATTGTGCTAACCAATTCTTCCTCTAAAATAAAATTTACTTCTTTATCTTGATCAACAATGTTATGAGATTTCCCTTTTAAAGTGAAAACGATTCTTGTTATGTGGTCAGATGGAAAACGTTTTGTTTAAACACAATGAAGTGTTTATCAATACTTCTGGTACTTGTACGCGAACCTATATTCACTTTGTTTATTTATGAATATACCTATTTCTTAAGATTATGTTGTTTTCATTGATAACGTCGTCTACAGTGAGACTACCTAGGATGTCAGTAATGTCAAGGAGAATAAATGTTTGTGATTTATTCTAATTTATGAAATTATGATTGAAAAGTATTAGCTAGCTGCCGTAACTATTGACTACTCTAACAATTAGACGACCATAAAGTTGTTCAGAAATAATTATTTGGCATGATCATTCCGACTTGTTTACTTCCAAATTACCCTTAGCAAAGAATTGCCACAGCACAGTCATCAGTCCAGCCATGTCAGTCATCCATCAGTACCTATGCAAATTTATTGGCTTGACGTTATTTAAGCTCCGGCATCTAGAACATTCTCTCGATGTTCTGGTTGAAGGTTGGACTGTAAACAATATTGATACAATTATGATCAGTATTAATCAACCTTAACACATAAAGAAAATAACAAGATGCCAAGCAATTAACGTTGTAGCGCGCGATCACAACCCGGTCGCGTGGATTTCCCGCTACGATTCGTGTTGAAGTGAACTATTTATTATACTTAGTATCGTCCGTTGCTGACGTATGTATGACGATACCGAAGCGAACTATTTGGAATTTAAGTATTTACGCCATAAAGGTGAATTTAGTTTAAAGCGAATATAGCCACCTCCGCGATATTACGTCAATAAGATACAACACGTCAAACTCGAGGATGGGGCGCACGACCGCTTGTTTCGCGTCCGGGTCTGCCCCTCGGAGAAACAATATGATTATTTTTTTAAACTAACAACAGGTTCTCGGAATCGAAGCGGATCTTGCTTGTAAAAGGTTTTCAAATTAGAGAGATACATTAGTGTTGGATATTTACAACTGGCCCGCTACGTACTAATGTTCGTGGCTTAGTATATCTCTCGGTCGAGCGAGCTGAACGGACCGGTTGCGACGGCCTCTCACTTCGCAACTTCGTAAACCGCTCGCCGCTTGCTGTGAAATTAGGTAACCAACAAAAGCCACAATCGCTGCGCACGATGGCCGTCCACGATAAAGAAATCTGTCCTCACGAGCGCAAAATTACACGAAAACAACAGAAAATACCTCTTTTACACATTCAAAGCGAACGTACGAGACAATATTTACAAATGACATCGTGTGTTGCTAGATACGCTACCGGCAAATGAATTACTATCAAGATGACATTTGAATTATGCCTTGAAAAGCGGATGACGGATTTCCTCGAAACTCCAGCCCACCTATTTTCCGGCGTTACCAAGCTGCTCCGACCTTCGTTAGAAGACAAACAATGAAACCCAACGACCTTGACATAATACATCTGAAGATTTATTAGGCTAATTACCTTTTAACTAGATAACCTAATCATTACCATGTGTTATTTGTATTAGTAACGGGCAGAAAATACAATAAAAGCAGCAAACAAAACAATGGAGGAGGCAATGCAGTGTGAGGACAGATGATGCGAGCGAGACGGCTGTTCACCGAATGCCGAAGTATTCTATCGCGAGCGCTCTTTATATCGGTTGCTTATGCTTGTACTGCAGAGAAAGCCGCGTCCCGCACTCCCCCGCACATTGGCCGCCTCGGCTCGTAGCGGGTTTTTTCCTCATTAGCTTCATAATTTCATACTATACTCGATACCTTACTTTGTGTTTATCAGAGTTTGATTCGTGTCGTGCAATGATCGTCATAACTTGGTTTATTTATATTTATTAACTTAGTGAACCCTATTTCTTAAATCTTTATTGTAAAAATTACAATAACTCGTACATTATTTTTTTCTCTAAGCAGAACAGGCCTTGAGTATAAGGAAGGAAACCGTAAAGTTGCAAATCAGTTGATCTCTTTAGTTTTATCTAATAGTACACATCCTGTAGTTCAGGTAAATCCCTCCAGGAATGGAATAGGTCGCGAACCTTTTAGTGGCGGGACATGTAGGGTTATTGCTCCATCAGTCTGCGCTTCGCGGCTCACTCTTAATAGGTTAATTGTCTGGCATTGTGGTGCTGGCACACATCGTCAACCACGACCTTAAAGCGACTCGCGGCCACGCCACGCGTGTAGGTGTGCGCGTCACCAAATGAGGCACGCCTCGTAGCATTGCACTCCTCCTTTGATTTGACATTTTGCAGCATTATCTTGACATAATTCCAAATTAAAACTGATACAGATGTTTTTATGATAAACCAGTTACACGCCGGAAGATGAAAATGTGACCATTCTGCTTTTTCTGGCACAATTGCGCTAAGAAGCGAACCATGAAGCGATTTTAGTGACCTCAATAAACAAATTTGTTGTGCCGGTTTTCTCTCATCACTTAATTTAGAAAACAAACAGACTGTACTGTGTAAAATATTATGTGAAATTAGAAACATACAAAATGCTCTCGTGACTTAATTAAAACAACTTACCTGATGGAGAAACGGTACCGTTGAATTGAGCTCTATTGCAGACGCTACCAACACGACGCGACGACGTTGCCATTCCAGGCAATGAAAGTCATTACTCACATCTCGAGCCGTGTACGCATATTAAATTGTATACAGATGCAGTATCATTAAACCTACTAGCCCAGGACTGCCTTATTTGGTTCTATAATAAGATACACGCTGTAGTTTCTCGTGGGATTACTATGCTCTTTTGTCAACATCCCGATATGAAGAGCAGCAGGTGCGTAGCTCGAGTTAATATTCACAAACTGTTGTTTATGTTTCAAATATGTAACATTATATTATGTCTTAAAACTGAAGTAAGATCGTTATGCTGTATAGGTGTGATTCACGCAGTTTTCTTAAGCTAGGTTATATTCTGTAACGTCAACACAACATGTCACAGAAACAAATTGCGAATTATTTTCAAATTATCTACGCATCGCTCTTGACAAAATAGTACTATCAGTTGTGTCTTCCCTCGTTTATCTTTTCGTGATAGACAGCGTGTAGATATATTATCTGTTTACTTAAAATACTAATTTGTCTTAGGTAAATACTTGAAACTATTGTACCTACACAACTATAATTGCTCAATGTTAGCTTTATCTATAAAATTATGTTGTACCTATACTAAGTGGAAATTTAATTGTTTTTCTCTTATTTTCAGAAAATCTGCATTCCGGTTCCTACCAGTGGCAATGGCCCATCGGGCGAGGCTACATTTCACTTTAACATTTCTAGCAATACAGAAATGGAGGGTCCACAGGTAAAAAAAATATTAATATCTGTACAATTAAAATTTCAAAATACATTCCTAATAACTGAACTCTATAGGAAAGGCATTTAGAATAAATATTTTTTTTCTATAAGTAGTAGGTATTTCATCTGTTGAACTTAGTAGGTATCCCATTTCACCTTGATGATCGGACGTGCGTCATGCGGGTATTATCACCAACTATGCCGATGCTCCACTATGTAACTATATTTTTCAACCATGTCCTGTCACTAGTTAACTACCTGCGCAAAATATCTTCACAATACTCAGTTACTATAGATTACCTACTTACTAGATGCTTTTGTTAACTCTATTAGTTTCACCATATGCAAATGTTCACCATATGCAGTTTCAAACTTTAGTGAATTTCTATCCAAAAAGTCTATTACGAAACAGGCCGATTGTCTAATTTTTTTGTAAGATTCCATTTTAATATCTAAAACGATATAGTAGTATTACAATTAAATACATTGTTACAAATAGTTTACATGACTTTCATCCAATGTTAACGGTCCAATTATTTGTATATCTTTCATTTGTTTATCGTTTATACCTTCACTACAAGATAGCAACGCCTCACTTAATATAATGTTCATTCGTAAATGATCCAACTTTATAAAATGTTTGAATTGTTTTGACTGTCGCTCAGCTGATCGGTAAAGATGGCGGTCGATTGCGGATTTATTAATATTCTCCATGGCTCCCCTCATACACACGTTTGGCTTTGTAGGTCGCGGAACGGTGGCGTCCAATAAATAAGCTGTGGCCGACAAATTCGTAAGAGGAAACTTATGTTTGTTTTACAGAATGTTTTAACCCAATCGGACCACGCCCCAAAAGTTTTCACCTCAATTCCGGTCTACGAATAATGCTTTGCGAATCTTGTCACAACTTACTTTTTTGAACTAAAAATACACGATGTCGAGTCTTTTACTATTCCTCGTCTTTATATCAGATCATATTGTAATTTTATACGTACGAATAATGAAAGTCCTTGAATTCAGAAACTCTGAATTCCTCGAGCACATCATGCTACCAAGAACGTTACTCAATACCAGTAGAAAGTGCGATTTCAGTCACTGAGCATTTGTGTTGCATCATAAACAATCTAAAGTTAAAATGCTACTGCGTTTTATATTTCGCACATTTTAGTTCGTAAGATAATCTTACACTTGAACCGAATCATCGGTTCTATAAATGCCATGAGCGTGGGCGTAGCAATCTCACCCTCCCACGAGCTTTCGCTTATTACACTGTGTTTTAGGGAAGCTTTTATAGTAAACCATCGATCTTCGTATAATATTTCAACGTACGATTACGTGAGATATGAGGTGACATAAAAGTTTTATGAATTAGATTATTTTAGCGCTGTAATTTTATCGACATACAACGCTTCTCAATATCTTAAATTTTAACCAACTTTTCCGCATGTTCAGCATGGTTCTTTGATATCAACTCTATGGACATTTTAACGAATAGTAACTGTAAGAACTATAGAATAGAACGATGTGCCCTTGAAGTTTCTTTTCATCTGATGTTTGTATCGAACGAACTAGAAAGAAGACTAAGACTAAGAAACGAATTAGGTGTAGGACCAATCGAATGACAAGAAAATAAGGCTATCTTTCATTATTTGCTCCTCTTAAAACGCTCTTCTTGAATTGCTCTGTCTGTACTGTAAAAACATTATGGCTAAGTGGAGAGCTATAAAACATTTGAAACTTGGATAGTTGTGTGTAAAAATTTTAAACACTAAAAACAGGATATTTACCATGATTCTTGGATTATTAAGTTTCCCGATATTTCGGCATTCGCGCTATGATCACGCAAATATATTGTGTAATATCAAGAATCTCTGAAATCCACGGATCATAGTAAATATCTCGTTTTAAAGAGCTGTGTTTTCAGTGTTCAGAAGTATTGTAACCTTCCTTATTATTTCCAGGGTTCGTTCGAGTGTGTCAGGAGTGGTGGCGCCAGGCGCCTGGAGTCTTGCGGGCCGCTGCCGCGAAGAATGCGGGTGCTGGCCAACGATGACTCTTATGAGGCGACGAAGGACAGAATGGCGAGGACGGTCGCGGCGGAGCAGAGTAAATGGTATGCAACAAACTCAAAAAACATTCAGTAGGACATCAGAAACACAGGACAGACATGAATTCTATTCCAGTTCTCTCGGCCAGTAACTTGAAGCAGCATGGTTTTGGCGACTAGATTTCTTTACATTAGTCATTTTTCTTATTGTAATAATGAAGTCGCAAGTGGCAAAAAAAGATAAGCAATTTGCTGCACTCGAGTTGCAATTTTGTTCATAACGAAGATCCTCAGATTCTCTCCAAATTTTTATGGGACTATTTATTGACCCTTTCAAATAATAAAAATTAATTTTAAAATCGGTCAACCATTGATTGAGAAATCGGTGAACATACATTAAAAAATAAAGAGTGGAACATAGAGCCTCCTCCTTTGAAGTTAGTTAAAACGCATTCAGTAGGACCGTTGGGAACACATAAGACAGACATGACCTAGGTAATTCTACTTCTGTTCTCTTGACCAGAGAAGAAGGCCACAGTTCTTTATTTATTTACGGTGATCAATGTTCTTATCATAATAATCAAAATAAATTCACTAACACAATCACGTGTTTTGTTTTGTTTTGTGTGTTTTTTCTGGCGACTGTACAATTACTTCTAAACAGGTTGTGGTCCCTAATGGCAGAACAATAAATGCAATCAGGCGCTTGGGGTCGCGGTTCCTTTTTCGTGCCGTCCCAAACGCCTGCGTTCTCACATTACTTGTATTTTAAAATACCTGTAAATTATTGCTTATACTTTGCACAAGTCGAAAAACTGCTCTGAGTAGGTAGGAAATTAAAATGAAAGAAAATAATTTGCAAATAGTATAGGTAGTAGGGGCCCTCACAGGCTGCACCACTTTCAAAGGCTGACAGACCCTGAGCTGAATCAGGCTTTGCGGCAAGGGTAGGGAAATTTTAGAAGCCTTTGCCTACCTAATAGAGTACGTTGGTACCTATTGAAGAGAGTACGACTTGTCTTTGTCTAATACTCGAGATAATCCACAGCGCTGTCTCTATCTAGAGTACTAGGCAGCGACATCTTTCTAGAATCTTAAAAGTTCTCGAGTCCCTTTGGAGTTGATATTATGGTTGAATTTCTTGAATTTGTTACTCAATATGAAATGAATATTATTAGAGTTGAGAGACAAAACTATTAGAGAGAGATGGATATAACAGAGCCTCTTTATGTAACTATACTCGTTCCAACCGTTTATTTAACTTTTGACAGCTGTAATACTGACTCAAATAGTGATACCCTGACCCGTTACCGATTCGATTTATTTTATCGATCGATTTTATTCATGAAGAAGTTTTAATCGATTTAACACACTCATTATTTACTATGAATATCAACATTTTGCACCTTTTCATTACAAGTAGGTACCGCAGTTCATTCACATGTTTTTTATTTGAACCAACTACAGTAAGTCTAAACGATTATTTTAGATTCATTAATTTTCAGCGAATAAATTCGATCCCATGGAACTGTTTTCATTACGCAAATTATTTATGCATTACAACAGAGACCTTTAGGGCATTTTAATGCAAAATAATAAAGGTTTTTACGTGATTTGGTATAAAAATAATCACAATAATTTTATTGTATGTTTTAATATAATCGATAATCGATTTATTTCAAAACCAGTTGTCATTAATTACGAATGAAACATCTCTAAGTGGGCGGATCCCGTCCATGACAGTACAGTATTCCCTGTAGTTCCTTTTATCAAAAATTATTATAAAACTTTATGTGCATGATCTGTCAAAAGTTAAATAAACGATTGGAAAGACTATAGTAAGTATGAATTCGCACTGAAGGAATCGTGTTATGAAACGAGTTTTATTGAATAACACAATTTGTGGTATACAAATTATTTGTTTGCCACAAATTGAGTGTTATGACTTCACAATACCATATATGAACCAATGACATTGTCCAACGAAATATAATAGAAGGTATTATTAAGATGGCAATATCAGTCTGCCACAAACCCACAACCTTATATTATCCACCTAATAACTTAATGTTGTGTTGTACCCTGACATTGTGAAGACAACAATGTCGTTGAGTTACGTCTTGGGACAAACTTGACAACATTCAAATGTTATTGTGGCTTACCTTTGGCCCCATATTTAAAACGTTTTGTCTTTCAGTCAATGTCTAACGTTCAGTTATCAGATCTATCTGTGATAGATAGTGTGCTTACTGTGGTTATATTTTTGAAATTACTTCCATACTAAAAATTACAAATACATTACCGCAGAAAACCAAATCACAGATAGCATAATATATTCAAAAATGACTTTGAAAATGTGCTATGACTTTATATTAATTATCTCTCGAAATTAGATTAGTTTGTTGTTTCATAATGATGATGAAAGAATCAGCCTATGAGTCATTAATCAATTCCGCTATACCTTGGGGTAGATCACGAGTATACCGTAGTATTGAAAACTGTCCTCGATACCGAGTCAAGTATCACAAATATGAAAATCCAGTGCAGCGCCGCCCCCGGTAACTTGCATGAACTAAAAATTCCATACATTTAGAACTTCACGTGTGAGCGAGGATAGTTAACTATACCACACGAAAACTAAAGATACGGCACCTTTAACATCTCCAATATCTTTCCAGCACCCGCGTCATCAAACCCAACCAAACGGACATCGGTCGGCGCGTGAAAGTGCGCTCGGCTCATCCGTACACCTCGACGCAAGCGGCGGCCCAGATCGCCGAGCGGCTCGAGCGGGCGGAAAGAGCCGAAAGGATCGAGCGGCCGGAAAGACCCGAACGGATCGAGCGGCCTGACCGACCCGAGAGACCTGACCGACCTGAAAGGCCGGATAGACCTGAACGGGTCGAAAGGCCGGAGAGATCTGACCGGCCCGCGGCGCCGACGCTCCCTGTCCGACCTCAGCCGCATCAGCCAACTCCTGTACCACAAAACCCGCCCGCTCAGCGGCCTCCCTCCAACCCTGATATCGGACGGCGGTCATTGAAGTGAGTATTATTTTAGGGTGGTTGTATGCGTCAAAGCGCCTCCGCCTATTTTATTTTATTATTACGTTAAACAAAGGAATTTTAAAAAACTGAGTGCACAGTATGTGAAACTTATCATAAACTTTTTGTTTAATACCTCTGTAATAGTTTTGTTTTGTATAGTTTAGGGAGAGTAGCGAAAACAAAGTTTGGTGGCCACCAAGTGCAACTTCGCTACTCCTAAATGATGAAGCTTGCTTACACGCTCTTGATAGATCGTTGCACATTCTGAGCGGTCATCATTTGAATGGGTGACCGCAAGTGGCAATAACGGCTAAGCGCTTTCGTTTTCGGTGGGTACGTTAAATTGTCTGTCCTGGCTTTTAATTCGTTACGCCATGACGAAGGCCTTTAGGCGGCCTTAAAACTCTGACACCAGAGTTGGCCACTAGCTCATACGAACCAACTAACTAGCGAAATTAAATAGGGTCACGGCTGGCCTATCCTTTAGGTAGTCATCTTCTCGGATAATACTTTCTACTAATATTACAAATGCCAAAGTTTGTAAGAATGGATAAATGATTGCAACTTTTTCACGCAAAAAGAATAAAACATATGTTAGGTACCTACTTTATATCCGGGTAAATACCACGCCTAAGAAGCTATAGGCGCGTACTATTACTTCATAAGTTTTATAATAGTAAAACTTGATCATTTTATCTTCTTAATGACTCTGTAAGAGTAGTCAGCCATTTAAAAGCTTTAACCTCGTTTTCTAAAACACAATGTGCATTTTATTCGAACCTGTCCGGTCGTTATTGTGTATCTGAACTAGAAGCATGATAATAAACTTTCTCATGTTTAAATTAGTAAGATTTCACTTGCCTAATTAGCTAATACAGTCCCCGGTTTATTATGTAATTCTAGACAAACGTCACCTTAATCGATTTAGCAATAAATACTTCCATACTCAACTCATGCATAAGAAAAGATTTAATGATAAAAAAACAGGCGGCGAAAAATTACACAAACAACAATCGTATAGTTATAATGATATTCATTCTAGACGTTTTGAACAACTACACAAATATGAAGATAAAAATACCGAGATACAAACTGCTTATCGCGGTCGGAAATTTCGGGTCGAATGAAAATTCAAATATAATCAGATTATAATCAAAGAATACACAAACAAATCAAAAACATTTTAATGTATGTAGTCTTTTAAAGAAACAAGGATCATTGACATGCACAGTTAGATACAATAGATATTGCATACCAAAACCTTTGAAATAATATTTGTATTGAAACATACACTTAATGAAGTGTGTTACTAGTTCATTTACCTTAAGTGTGCGTCATAAATAAGCAATTACTCAAGTACTATGTGCTTGGTTTAAGTAGCGTATGTTTATGATCATTACATTGATTTTTTTTTATCTGCGCAATATATTTTAAATAATATAAATGGGCAATCAGAGTAATAGAATTAGTACTTGGTTTACACATCTTTATATATTTTTTGTATAAACAAAGCGATTTTCTAATTTAAAAAATGATTTATACTCCTTTAAGAGAGCGCAGTATGTAATCACACCATGACACTAATAAAGGTGAAAGTTTGTGTGTGTGTAAGTATGTAAGTGTGTTTGTTACTCTTTCACGCTCAAACGGCTGGACGGATTTTAATGAAATGTGTTACTAGAACTGCTTTTACCCTGAATTAAAGAATATGCTACTTTTGATCCCGGTATTCCCATGGAAACGGGAACTATTCACCGCGGGTAACACCGCGGAGCGCAGCTAGTTGTACCTATATAAAATGTATTTTTGCGCACATAAATTACATACTCATTAAAGTTTGAAATCTTATGACTAACATGTTTTAATAATCGTTTAGGTAATTGAAATTTACGCGTGCGCTTACATCGCAGACTAATCAAGGAAACCTCGAGTACAGCTCAAGGTGCTTTATTGGTCGTAATAAACGGATTTGCGAGGGAGTCTAATACAAGTAAACAATTTAATAGCTTGTTGAAGTTTTTGATGAAAATACCAACATACTAAGCACCCGCATAATATTTACAAAATGTGACTCCGCAATGTAATGCAAATTCAAGACATATTCAATACAAAAACAGGTCGAGTCAATATTGTATTGCTTGCAGAGTTAAACATATCCACTCCCGAAAAATTAATTAAATAAAAGTTTCGTATTACATTTACTTTTTTCTATTTGTCATCTAGCCGTGTTGACCTTGTGTAAGTACTCGACTTTCCTTCAGAAGGTCGTGGGTTCGAATCCCGGCCATTAATGGATTTTTTGTTTCACGAGCTCTAAACGGTAGTCTCTAAAGGAAAACATCACGAGGAAACCCGCGGCTAGTCAGCTCCACACATATTGACCATTGTCTTTCCTGTGGATATGGCCGGCTAAGCTGAGAGGATTGTTAAGGTGCTGGGTAGGCCTATTCCATCACAACAATGTCCCAGGCACTACAGTGTCCCGTTAAGTGTAGGTAAAATTGACTCCTGACTGTATAAATCATCTAGTAAAGATGATAAGGAATGTGTTCATCTAAAAGGTTTCTATCTGAGGTGCGATTGAAACACACAATCTTCCACATATAAACGTTCAGATTTATATTAGTAAGATTGCGTCATACTCTTATCAATACAAGACATGATAATTTGCGAGGCTTAACACACACGGAGGAAGCAGTTGCCATAAAAACATTTACAATACGTTTGTATTGTAAAATAGTTTTTTCACGAAAACGTACAAAAACACACTCACGACCTTGTAAAATTACTCTTAATTTTTAACGCGGTTCAATGTATTGTTGTTTTATTCTTATTTAAAATTTGTTGTTTCTATTAAGTATTGCGATGTTGATGTTGACAACGACTAGGTTTTTACGTCACGAATTTTAATCAAAAATCAGTATTGAAAATCAAATTGTAGATTAAATTATAGTGAGCTATCAAGATATTTATTTTTACAAACTAAACTGTGTCTAAAATTCGAGTATAGTCATTTCTTAAATTCAGTACCTATAGGTCGCGCCACGTAAAAAGAGCGCTGGCTGTCAAACTGCGCAGTGATCGATGATTGGTGGAGAGGTAACGCGGCGCACTTCAAACCATTGATTTAGCGAGTGCTATTGGTTCGTCAGCGAGTGAACACAGGCGCAAACATACCCCCGCTACTTCCCCGCAGCGCTCTTTTTACGTGGCGCGACCTTTAATGAATGACAAATTCAAATGTAACGAAAGTGACACTAATAGAAGGATATTTTAATCAGAATATCATGTAAGGCCTCGGTCGAACTCTAGTCAATATCAAGGCACAAACAGAAATTGTGATAAACATAATAATGGTTGCGATACGATTGCAATTGCACGATAAAACTGGGCTCTGAACGCGTGCCATCAGGGGGGCTAAAATGGCCGTTTCAAGCAATTCTGCTGATAGAAGTCATTTGTTAAATAAATTCGAACAATAATTTGGAACTTTATTCTTAATATGACATAAGAAGGATATTGCTAAAACGGCCTTTTTAAGCCCTCAGATGCTAGTGTGACGTCATAGTGTTTTATCTATCTAATGACACGGTCTATTAGATTTCTACTTATTACAAAGCAACACTACTAGAACACGTGACGTTTATCTTTTACGTACGTAAATTTCCGTTTTTCGAACGGGTGACAGACTTACCCCGTTATTCATAATGAACTAGTAAACTTACGTTAGTTACAGGGTAGTGGGGTACTAGGCTATTAAATCTGTTGCTATCTCCTTCCATTGCTATAGGAGTAACAAGAAAAAAATCATTTAAATGTTATTTGCACGGCAATGACTTACATTTTCCCCTATAGCCTCACTTATTTCATCACGGAATGGGGAATTTCCTGAATCATCGTTATTGTTAACGCAAAACTATTGTGCAACTCAAAACAGATCTAGAGCTGAAAATCATATTATCATGATTCTGAAAACATTGTCCGCCCCCGGCTTCGCTTGTTTAAAGCTAAGATTTCGTGTTTCAGCTACATTATATTTTCAATATTTAATAGGTAATAGGCATTAGGCAGCCTTTTTTAAGATCCTACATCTAATCGATTTACCAAATTTGACGCGAATGAAACACATACACACAAACAACACATTTATCATATTAGTAAGATTGTTATCAGATCAAGACTAAAATAATATTGTTAGCAATAAAACTAATAACAGACCGTTGATAATAGATAGAACACGCATCTGATAGTGATTTAATGGAAAAATGTTTTGCTGTTTTTAACTCATTGCAGTGTTGAAAGTATTTCGTAACAATTAATTTTAATTTATGGAATTTATCAATACTACCACCTATTTTATCAAGGAACTTTATACCGGCAATCCTCCACGGCTTCGCATGGGTGTTATCTTTGAGCTACCAATAGTTCACAGAATTACCCTTGAACGATATAACTGTAAATAGAAATCACTTCGCCGTTATTCGGTACAAAGAAAAATAATTCGGCCGATACCTTTTTTACCGACTATAATACTTTACTTGTACTTATAGTACTTATAGCATGTACTTATAGTAATATACATAATATATTATATTGACGACCTCTGTGGCGCAGTGGGCGAAGGTCCGCCTGAGACGCGGAGGTTGCGGGTTCGGTTTCCCGCCACGGGACAAATGCCGGGTCTGGATGTTTTTCTATCTATACTTTAACATAGGAAGAAACATTTTGACAATATAAAGACAGAGTTAATAAATAAATACTTAATAAATATCCTTGGACATTTTACACGGCGTCATCTAGTACCAAGCTAAGCAACTTAATGGTTGTGTTATGGTAATCAGATGACTGATATCCTACTTACATAATTTTTTTATTTGTAAATAATACAAATCATAGATAGATAACATACGAATTAAAGTTTGCTCACAACCCGCAAATACTTCATGAAACATTGGACAAGGAAAATGTTAAATTCGTTTATGGCAGAATCTTTGTTATTCAGCACATTCTTATTTATTAAGAATGTACAGTTTCGAAAGAAGTACTGGTTTTTCCACTTTACTTCTCGATCTGGGTACTATTAATGAAATAATTATCGCTGTTATGTTCACAATGTATGCAAATGATTGTCAATTTGTGATAGCAATCGTATCGTTGAGTTTTGGTTAACCACAAACAACTTCTGTTACACTTCTGTTGGTTACAGACATTTAGGCATATATTCCAGTTTTAATAGAAGCATAGTTCAGTTATATTACTCCTTAAATTCTTATCTTATACGATAATTCAACTAAACCGACGGAATCGATTGGTTATGCTAATATGTATTGAAACTTGAAATTTAATTTTAATGGAAAATATGTCTTCTGTTTCAGAGAAAGACTTATACAGTTATTAGCGTTGAAACCCTTCAAGAAGCCGGAATTGTACGCGCGACTAACTAGCGGTATGTTTATATTATTTACCACGAAACTCACTAGTCCTGAAATCGTTTATAAACTTACATACTTTCTTGAAATGCTTATAATTTATCTTAAATGAAGAAAAAAATTAAGTAAATAAAGGAGAATGTGCAAAAATTCTTAATAGTTGGGCTGTATAATAAATTGAATGTACGTAAGTTCATAGAAGATTTCTGGGCTCTACATAAAAACGAGAACCCGATTAATTCTCGTCATAACATTCCAGAGGGACTCAAAGACAGAACTGCTATCGGCAAGATATTGCCGCAGATCAGCTCACTTAAGGACAACTGTTACCATTTACGTAGGCACTTTTGGAACGACGTGAACGAAGACTGGCCTTTCTATTCTGAAGAGGAGAAACGTATGCTCAAGAGGTCGGTTTTATTATTGATTTTATATTGAAGTTGAAGGCTTGGCCTAGAAAGGAGACTGGGTAGAGTGGATTGGTCCCAGCGTTTCGAGATCGAATAGACGATGTTTCAAATTACTTAAACACCTAAAGAAAGTTGAAAAAAAAAACAATGTAAAGAGATACAGAAACGGCATTAATATGAAAATTCAATGGTACATATCAACACGACTATGATCGCTTTTAAACTGGTTCTAATCCACCTTTGGAACAATAAGGACCAACAGCCATAGAAATCCGCCCAGTCTCCTTTAGTAGTAAGGGTTGCCCGATGTCTTAGCTGCCACTTGAGAATTATGGTAAGAAATTGCTTTATGGTTTTAAGCTGCTGGAAGGACCTCAAGCGATCCAAAAGGTAATACACTTCATTATTTTCAGGCTAACGTCTACTACGCTCTCTAGTAGCGAGTTTAGTAAACACTGACCTTTATTTTACTGGGTCTTTTATTTCGTTTTATAATGAATGTCCAATCCATTATTACTTATACTTCCTCAATTATAAATCTAAAAGTTTGTGAGTATATTTGTGTCAATCAAAGAGTGATTGACCCACCAGTAGATCGAAAGAGTAGTTGTATAAACCTTTGAATAAAAAAAAAACGTGGCCTGTGTAATGATAAATGTTGATACCACGCGAACAATAAGCCGCGGGCGTACTTGCGTAAAATAATCATCAAGGCAACAATCCTTTCATAGTCATAAAACATTTTCCAAGGCGGTCGCAAACTCTGATCACAAAGATCACTGAAATGATATTGTATGTTAGTATAAACGTTTTGATCCGTGGTCTCTGCCTAACCCCATGGGAAAGACGCGTGATTTTATGTATGTATGTATGTTCGTATGAGCTAGTAGCTATCTCTGGTGACGAGTTCTCCTAAAGGCTTCTGTCATTATATACTTAACTATGAATGAATGTGGTTTGGATGGATGTAGGTGTAGAGGTATACTAAAGAAAATATTGATTGTTTGTAAGATAACATGAGTTAGATAGGAGTAAATGCTAAGATGACTTGATAAAGGGAAGCGATGCAGAATACTGTTGTATCGAACAGTGCTTAGACAGAAAATATATATAGACTGTTGGACATTTCGTTTCAACAACAGAGAAGGATACACAAGAATTATTTGTCTCTTAGCGCGGGCTGTCAATTTCACTGTTTAGAACAATAACACATTGCACTGTACCATTCATACTATCCGAACGACAGCCTGCATCCTGACCACATTTGCATCCATTTCAGCAGCTACCAGTCTTTAGGTTTCTCTGCTACAAGTATAGGGCAGCCGGCAGGTATAAAATACATCTTATCATACAATAACCAGCTCAATTCCAACAGGCGGAAACCTCAAAATCTAACGCCACCGCTGAGCAGTGACTCCGCCAATTCCCTATCACCCCGCGCGTCGCCCAGCGCCAGTAAACGGGCGAGTGAAGTGACCTCAGAAGAGGCGCCGGCCGCCAAGAAACAGCGCATATCGCACTATCGACGGCCGTCGCCGCCTTCTTCGGGCTACGCGACCACTTCGTCCGGGGAGCGGCACGCGTCTGATAACGAGGATGAACGGACTACCGAGACAGGTGAATATTACAACATTACAAGTATAGGTAATATAGGTCGCGCCCATTGTGTACAATCTATCTGTCCGCGCCAAGTTTTACTTTTTTGCGTACAAGAGACATTGAACATTAAATTTGCTCGGACATTTTTTGAGTGTTGTCAGCTATTAGATTGTGACTCTTTAGTATAGTAACTCAATGGTAGTGCCACGTAAAAAGAGCGCTGAGGGGAAGTAGCGGGGGTATGTTTGCGCCTGTGTTCACTCGCTGACGAACCAATAGCACTCGCTAAATCAATGGTATGAAGTGCGCCGCGTTACCTCTCCACCAATCATCGACCACTGCGCAGTTTGACAGCCAGCGCTCTTTTTACGTGGCGCGACCATTGGGCGCGACCTATAAAAGTAATGATCTTTAGTTATACGACAATGCTTGGAAGAAATATCGCTTTACAGTTTTCAGAAATTTCTTAGCTAAAGTCGTCTCATTATGCAGTAAAGACGACAAATTTTATGTGAACGACAAATTCTACTTCGTCTTACTGTTCGTTCTATACAATTGATGAAATTATACCGGAATTTATATTTTCATTATTAATAAAAGTGTAAGCAAGTTTCAAAATAGCATAATTTGTTAATTGCAAAAATGACATTATATTTACGCTAAAAACGAAGCACTAAGGCAAGTTATTATAAGAGATTATGTTATACATTATTAACTAATTACCATTCTAATGATAGATTCAGGACAGGAAAACAGGTGTCTGTTACATATTTGTGATAAAATACTCGTTATATAAATAGCAACAGTATAGCAAAGCATGCCAATGACTTTGTTTATACTTGGTTTATACCAAAGTGTAAATGTAATATCAGTAACTTGTAACACGGACTTTATCAGTGTATACAAATATTTGCAAATAATGCAAAAATGTTCCGACGTGATAATCACATCGACGACGTGACTTCAAAACAGGAGAAGGCTATAGAGCCTAGTATTGTATCTTTTTTTATGAATGTTGTTCATGTTGACCGATCTCCGTCGATAGTGGACCGATATCAAACATAAATACAGTGGAACATAGAACCTCCTCCTTTTTTAAAGTTGCTTAAAACATACTTTCTTTTAACGGTTTTAACCTTTAAAGTGACGAAGCAACCTATTTACATAGAGTTGGATTAAGCAAAATATGCTAACTAGATTCTGCGCTGTATAGTATTTCTTATTTTCTCCGTTACTAATTGTTTTTTTTTCAGCCAAAAAAGAAGACAAAGGATATATCCTCAACTTCACGACTGTCAAGGAGATGTGCGAAAGTCCTGTGAAGAACGGCGTCACGAACGGATATAGGAGTAGCCCCCCAGTAGAGAATACTAAGAATGGATACAGGAGTAGTCCCCCCGTAGAGCAAACTAAGAACGGATACAGGAGTAGTCCCCCAGTAGAGCAAAATAATATCACACGTAAGTTGGACTCACTATTTGAGTAGATGTTTTGTGATTATCCAAAGAATGTATGTAAGAATAGTTCCCAATAATTCTTCAATGGCAAACTTTAATGTTAATTGAATGCATAATATGAGCAGTATTAAAGTTAGAAACTGTTTGTAATAGAGACAATGTAGACAAATCTAAGAATGGATACAGATGTGGTGCCAAGTTGGTTAAATTATATCATCTAATTGAGTACACTGCTCCATTTGAACTAAAAATAAATACTAAGATTACTTTAAAATGCCGCAAGAGCTTGGTGAGTCCTTGATGAACAAACTCCTGTAAACACAGCTAGATTAAGTAAATATCCTTGGACATTTTACACGGCGTCATCTAGTCCCAAGCTAAGCAACTTAATGCTTGTGTTATGTGATAACCAGATGATATACTACCAAGTGATTGTATTAAACACAGTAGTCTCTGTTTTATTATAACATTTTAATATTTAACTTTTATCATCAGAATTGTTTTTGTTTCATACATTGATGTAACTATACTTTAAATAGACTTATTATGTATACATTTTTTTTAAATACATATATTATAGATAGAAAAACATCCAGACCCGGTCAAATATCTGTAGAACATACAAACATTTGTCCCGTGGCAGGAATCGAACCCGCAACCTCCGTCTCAGGCGAGCCTTCGCCCACTGCGCCACAGAGGTCGTCATATATTATTGTATCTTGTTTAAAAATAATGTATTTTTTCCAGAAACCAACATCACGAACTCAGAACCAACTACAGTACCATCAACTGCAGATTTAACAAATATCACCAGCAATGAGGAGAACGCGAATGATACTGAAGAGATTGAAAGGTATGTACTTTGGGAACACACCAGCCTTAGCAAGTAATTACTTTTATTTTTCTATTTTCCATTGTGTGTATTTTGTATGTACAATATACTTATGTAAATATAAGTGGACTGATTGACTGGTGGTCCTATAAAATGTGAAGATGTGACGTAGAACTTCGAAGTAATGAACAGTTAACTTTAGTTTACTTCTGCAAAATGTGGGCATGTACCAAAAACGTATTTGGACATACCTCAGAGTAGAGGTTAGAGGTTAGACACCTTCGACTTGATCTAAAAATTGCCTAATTGTCTGAAATAAATGTCTACCGCTCCCTGGGATACAGTCGTGATCGTATTTCATTTTTTTATAAACTTGTTGACATTATAAATGAAAAATCTTACTAAAAGTTTACGGCTTCCACGGGATCATATATCATCTTTTAAAGTCGTTAAGCCATGACGGAGGCCTTTAGGCGGCCTAAAAACTCCGTCACCAGAGTTGGTCACTTGCTCATACGAACGAACGAACTGATAGTTTCGTCTTTAGGCTTCAGGCTTTGTGGCTGAGTGGTAAAGCAGCCCGGCTTAAAGGTGATCGCTTATATCTCGCGGGCTCGAATCCGTCGAAGCCGTAAAACTTTTAGTAAGATTTTTCATTTATAATGAAATACCTATGTGTGGTTTAACACTATAATAAAAATATCCTGTTAACATTGTCCATCCAGGCTATACCCCGCGATAACAAGCGGCAACATGCGGCGCGCGTATAAGAACGAGTTCGCGGAGCTTTACACCGAGTACCGCGCGGTTTACGAGCGTGTCGCGCGCGTCGCGAACCTGTTCACGCGGCTGGAGGACGAGTTGCAAGGCGCCGCGCCGAGCTCGCCACACCATCAGGTAATATACTGAATACTGATACTTTTTATATTATTGATTGACGACCTCTGTGGCGCAGTTGGGTGAAGGCCCGACTGGGTTATTTATGTATTTATTTATTGGTTTACAACAACTGTTACATCAATATAACACATCTTACAAACTAACTAAATTATGAACTAAATGCACAGTTTTCTACAGTAAACACATCATGCATAATATAAAAAAAATTAAGTAGGTAGGTGAGTGTGATTAACACAAAAATGTTTAGTAGGTAAGTAATCTGTCTATAATCTGTAATTGAGCGAGCTTCGCTTTTGAATTTAGTGAGGGTAGTACCGAAAATGTCGAAACAATTACTGTGTGAGTTATAAAGTTTGCATAGTCTTGAGACGGGAGAATTAGAACCAAGGACTGTTTTACGAAACGGAGGATAGAAAAGTTCAACGGGTTTTCTAGGGTATCTGTTTGGAATTCGAAAATGGGTTGCGGGTTCGATCCCCGCCTCGGGACAAATGTTTGTATGTTCTGCAGATATTTGTTCCGGGTCTGGATGTTTTTCTATCTGTAATATGTATGTGTTTACAAAAAAGAAATGTATCTAAGTAGATTATCAATCATCTGGTAACCATAACTCAAGCATTAAGTTGCTTAGCTTGGGACTAGATGACGCCGTGTGGAAGTGTCCAAGGATATTTATTTATAAAAAGTATAGATTATGGCACAGGAACCAATATCTGCAGAACATTTGTCCCGCGGCAGGATTCGAACCCGCAACCTCTACGTCTCAGGCGGGCCTTCGCCCAATGCGCCACAGAGGTCGTCAAAAAATTATACAATCCAAAGCTTCGATTACACTAGACTACTTTACAAGCTACAAGCCAGCGAATTGGTAAGCAGCTTGCAAAGTGCCTAGTGTAATTGAGCGAAGCCGCGGGCGAGTAATCTCGTTATTATAATATGAAAATTAAAATCTTTGTTCTCATTCCACAGAGTATAGAACAACGAATAGTCGAAGAGTACCGTCGCGTTAACAACGACACTCAGTACCAGAACGACAGGCAACGCGTCAACTTCCTGCATCGCAAGCTCAACCATATCAAGCGTATGGTCTATCAATACGACCAGCCGGTAAGAAAACATATCTAATACTGATATTATAAACCTCTGATGCCAGGTTCCTATATCCAACAACGGATGTCCGTAGGTCGGTCGTCATAGCAACGTTGTTATCTGACACAAAAAGTATGAAACTTTTTGACAGATAGCAACGTTGATATGACGACCGACCTACGGACTTCCGTTAGTTGGATATAGGAACCGGGAGTAAGTCAGCCTTACACGTATTGACCATTGTCTTTCCTGTGAATATGGTTGGCTAAGCTGAGAGGATGGTTTGATGCTGGGCAAGCCTATTCCATCTCAACAATGTTCCAGACACTACAGTGTCCCGTTAAAGGTAGGCAAAGATTGCCTCCTGACGCTGTATCAATCACTAGTAAAGATGTAAAGACCTAAGTTTCTTGTGGCGCGCTTGAACGCTCGCCTGAAACGCAGGAAGTCGCGGGTTCGATTCCTGCTGGTAGTTAAATATTTGTATGTTTTGCAGATATTTGTTTCTGGGTGTTTTTCTGTCTATAATATTGGTAAATGGTTACCATAACACAAGCATTAAGTTGCTTAGCTTGGAACTAAATGATGCTATAGTATGTAAATTCTCCAAGGTTGTATATAAAGAGGGAATAGTTTGTAAGTTAAGTTTGGATGGATTTAGTAAACCGTTTGGAAATCTCTTAGACTGTCGTCCATTTCAAAAGTTGATGAGATAGGATATTGACACGTAATAGCTATCTTACTTATTACGTAGGCAAAGCTTGCCTCCTGACTCTGTATAAATCATCTAGTTAAGATGTAAAGGCCTAAAAGACTTATTACATACTAAATTAACGTTACTTTTATTTTGTGATTTTCATATGAGGAGTTTTATTTTCATTTCAAGTCTGTTACGGTTTTAAAAGACTGCGGAAGTCAACCTATAGTAAGTTATAAGTGTTCCGTAGAGTGCACAAAACACGATGGATGTTTCAAGTAGACGGAATAGGTAGTTCATTCATTTACTTTTGCATGTACTAAAGAATTCTAAGGTATTTATATGTGTGCAGTTTTGTTTGAAATACATGGACTGCACTTGCATGGATTGCTGGGTTTATACAAAGACAATGCTGACTGACAGTCAGCCGAAAGCAAGCAGTGACTGTCAGTAAAACTGACAGTCACTGCTTGACAGCGTTGACGTGTAAAACCCAGCATATTTTTAGACTCGTATTGGAAATATAAAAGCATGGATTTTTAGACAGTTCTCATAATTGTTATGAAAATCTGTGAATGAGATGATTTTTCGCTTGAACGCGATTTCAATAGGCTTTGGAGATAGCAAAGTTTTAGTGACAACAATTAAACATATTTTTATTTGTTTTAATACCCACATCTTAGTTAGATCACTGTGAACACTTTGATATGCGCTTTCTATAAGTACTTAGTTTAACAAATATACATGTACTAATTACGTATATATTTATTATGTTTTCCTTGTTTTAATTGCGTCAATGTGTATTTGCAAACGTTGTAAAATTAATTAGTTACTGTAGTTTATATTTTAAATACAAATAGGTAGTAACCAAGTGATAATATTCTTACATAAAATAAAACGAGACCATTCCTTACTGGACTTTAAGAGCACGTTAGTAAAGTATGAGTTAACAGGTAGTTCGTTATTGACAATAAGTTGCATAAACACTAGATTACGAGTACCTAATATCTATAGTTCCTTAGCATGTTAGAATCCTTCTAGATATCCGTAATGTCCCTGATGTATGCAAATGCAACTCAAATTCAAACTTAATTTATTTATTGTTATCTAATGCCGGGTTGCAATATTCTACTTACTAATAACCGTGGATCTGTCGCCTAGTAATATTGTTATCTGTCAAAAAGTGACCTACATTTTTTGTTGTCTAAACAAAGTTGCTATGGCGATCAATCTACGATCATTCGTAAGTTTAGAAATAGAAATAGAAAGAAATAGAAATAGAAATCATTTATTTGCATGAAGTATGGTTGTATAAGTTCTTAAAATATAAAATAAAATATCACATACTTCGCGGTGCAAAGACCACGTGCAAAAATTTACATGCTATTTACTTAATTAAAATTTAAAATACAGTTAAACCTCATAGATTACCATTACCATTTTAATATTGAAACCGGCCGGAAATTGGCATTCTAAGTAGTTATAGAGGTTACTCTTACTCTGACGTCTCAAGTATGTAATTATATTATTATTTATAATCAGTCATCTTGTTACCATAACACAAGCAATAAATTACTTAGCTTAAGACTAGATGACGCTGTGTGGAATGTCCAAGGATGACGCCTGAGACTCAGAGGGTTCGATCCCCACTGCGGGACAAATGTTTGTATGCTCTGCAAATATTTGTTTCGTGTCCTGATGTTTTCTATCTATAATATGTATGTATTTACAAAAAAAATGTATCTATGTAGTTTATCAGTCATCTGGTTACCATAACACAAGCAAATAATTGCTTAGCTTAGATGACGCTGCGTTGAATGTTCAAGAATAATTTATTTATATTTATATTCATTATAATAGCACACGGGAAATTATCGTCGATTTAGATACCGACAATACTTCGCACTTCGCACGCAGTGTGAGACGCGACCGCGAGGAGTGACCACACTCATACCCAGATAAAGATTCTCCGGAAGAATCGAAACATTGTCGGTATCTAAATCGACAATAATTTTACGTGAGTAATTTCCCGTGTGCTATTATAATGTCTAATACAACTCACGATAGTTTTGAAAGTCAAATTTTTATTCATTATTAATATTAATTATTATGTTTTGTTGACAGCGCAACCTGAAACAGCAGGGTCGTGTTTCGACCGCGAGCACCACTCAGGCGTACTGACAGCCGACTCCAGCCTCGCCCGCCAATCAGCCCCTCTACTATATAACCCTACGATGCCTCGTGACAATCATCGCAGCTCAGCTTATGTTGGTTAACCTTCCGAATTCAGTTTCCACCAACATAAGCTGACCTGCGATTATGCATCATCGTTTTCGGTTTGTAGAGACCTACAGCTACGGTATCGCCTTCATCGCAACTGGACAATTTATACTATAGTTACACAGTGCCTCCCTCAGATTATATATTATACATTAAGCTTTTATATTGTAAGGCCTTGGAGAGTACTCTGGACGGTCCTGTCAAAGCCGCGCTGACTGACGCCATATGCTAGGCCCGATGATCGGATGTGAGGATTGGAAATTGTATTAACGGGTAAATGAGATTTTATTTTCACATTGTGACAAGTGAAAGATAGGATTTTAACAACAAGCAATTTTTAATTCCGATGATGTAGACCTCAGTCAAACGGACAAAGCTTTATATTAAACTTTATTTATCAGTTGTAATTAAAATGCGTTTATAGACATCACAAAAATACTTTTAAATGTTGATCCATAAATTATGCGCTTAGTTAAAGCCCTGTCATTTAAATATCAGCTTTATTAGTGTATGGTTAGCTGATTATTCTTTATAACAAAGGAAAAGCGAATACATCAATTAAACTGGATTTGAATAACAGGGTTGCATTTGATGGAATTGAAAAATAAGGTATAATATAATTTTTGTATCACAATGCTAGTATTCTATTCAAACTGAAAAAAATACTAAATCAAAGATCAGTTGCTCAATTCTCAATAGAAAAAGTCAAAGTCTATGTTTTAGTATTCAATATAAATGCCTGAATTATAGTATAGTTTCCAATTCTTGCGTTCGATCCGTATTAGAACGAGTAAGGATTTTGAGCGACGTGTTGTTTAGATAAGTTTTATTGTTGACGTATAGTTATTTTGGTTTGGTGTTCTCTATTTACTCTTTATGCTTGAGAAGTTATTGAATTTAACAGGTGTATTTGGCTAATATAGTTTGAAGGCCGATCTGAGATATTTAGATTGTGTAGATTCGTTGACGTAATTCGGTCACAACAACTCGTCGTATTTTGTATGCAGGAGTCAATTGGCAGGATTGCGTAGCTGTTTGTTTCAAGGTTCAAAACGTTACGTCATTTTTAATTTCCTATTTGCATTTGGTTCTATTTTTCCTGTCATATTGATTTCTTATCTTATCTCAGTTTGAATTGGTTTCCTTTTATCTTAATAAATTTTCCGACATGTGATGTTGATTCATAAACGTGACGATTGTTATTGAACTTGAAATGATAAGCGATAACAGCTATGGAAGCCAACTGCCAATTTGGCTGCCACTCTTGTTGAGACTAAGGGATGGTGTAGACCTAACAGACAAGTAATATGCTTTCATTGATCGATAAAAGACCTTATGCTATTCAAGTAGTTGAAACTTTGCGAGGTTAGCCTTTACACACATGCGACATTTTTTTATAATCTATTTAGAATCCTGTCTGAATAAATATAAGGTTGATTATACAATGGAAATGTATAAAGTTACTGTTACGTCTGCGTTGTTCCCTCATGGTTAAGGTAGGTTCTGTTAGTCATTTTCGGAGTAGGTAAGATACAAATATTATGTTACATAGAGATATGATAAGTTTAACAAGTTCTTCCATTATTTCTGAACGGAACAACGACCTTAACCATTGTGTACTATTCTAAAACTCGGAAAAGAGGGCCCATGGATTTTCTATCAATAGATTTTATTAGAATGTTATATACTCGCTTCTAGACCATCTTGTTTCTTTCTCGTAGCTCGTCATGTTGCTAGATTAACCCTAAATCGTTCTCGGCATCGTTGGTCATTCATCGTAACGCTTTACTTCCTTCTTGGTCACCAGGTCAGTGACCTGTCAAATAGTGACCATGAAAAGGTTGGAGTGATACTTTCCATGAGCGATTCCAATGAGCGACGTATGCATCTTCTCATTTTCAATTGAAGGAAGCAAGTTAGGTCGCTTGTTTGTTATTGTCACGGCACGTGGCAGTCGCAACCAATCCGTCGTCATCGTCACTCGATAGATCAACTTCTATCAAATATGTCCGATTGTGTTTTTATTCATGTAAATAGTATTCTGTATAAGGAATATTAAAAACAATTTATAGTCCAATAGTATATATGTTCGTCCACATTTAATTCCATTTGAAAAGTATTGCCGTCTAACTTTGTCCATTGAATTTTGCTTGTAATTACCGTTTATTTAGTATCCGTCTTGTGAAAAGGTCAATGTGGAACGTAAAGTCGATTACGCCAATTGTATAGTGGTCAATTTTATCTAAATACTTTTAAAATTATAAGACCAGAGGTATTCCCGGCCCAATTTAATCAAGAAAAGTCAATTCGAATGACTGTTGGCCTTTTAAAACAATTATAATTATAACTAAAGTATCCAATATCGTCCCCTTTGCTTCAACGATCCATCCATTATGTCGGACGTTCATTTTAATTATTCGTCTTGCCCAGCTTGCATGTTGTAAATACTAGTAAAGTTAAAAGATTATATCGTGTTCTTGTTAAAATTTTGTTATGGGTAGTGTAATATTTTAAAAGTTATTATTTTATTCATTTGAATATCGTATTGCGTACGCGCTTTCTGTGCCGTGTTATCGACGTTTCGGGGTCTAAAAAATATTGAGATAATTAAGGTAAATTAATTTAAGTTTACTGCATAACTTATAAACATGGGAACTTTCTAAGCACTTTAAAAGTGATCTGTGTTATTGTACCGTGGAAAGCTACGAACCATTGTTCTTCCGCGAATTATACAAAAAACGAACTATTTTAATTCACAAAATAAGGTCGAAATTCGCATAATTATAATGATAAACTGCGTGAAAATTCACATGGTCAGCTTGTTCTTGAACTCAAAACATTCAAGAATTAAGGCCGACTTAAAAATATTGAGAAATTATACTGCGCATATTTCAATTGCCAGTTTATGGGTCAAGATCTGCGTTTATTTGAATGTTACCATGTTTATCAGTGTTTTGATACAATGTCACATAGCATACTCTTATGCAGGCACCACACGTTGGAGTGTTGGAACAAGTTGCTTGCAACACTCCAATGTGGGGATCGATCTTGGACGGTTATTGGACACAAACTGAGCATTGCCATTGGCCATTCTATTCGTAGCCAATGTTAGAACCAAGTTGAAGCCAATGTGTGGTGCCCGCATTATAAGCAGAGATTTATTATCATCATTTGGGTGATGAGCGATGATAACACGGTGAAGAAACAAAGCGTCGCTTTCATACGAATTGCCAAACACAGTTTATCATATTGCCAAAACAAAACGTCTTCAAGTTAGCAACAACCGGCCAGTCGATCATCCATTAGACGATAAGTTTCTGGTCCCATTTGGTAATACCCTCCAGATCACAATAAAATTCTTAGTAATCTTAGTATGCATTCGGGCCAGTGTGTGTGACTTCCACGAAACTTAGGTTTTAATCGCTTTTAGCATTCTCTTGTCTGGCCCCAATGTAAGTCCGTCTTTCATATTTTGTCCTGAGAGTAACGTCCATATTTGAAAATGATTTAGCCTTAAGTGATTGATTACTCTTTATTGAACATAACGGCAAAACAGTTTTGTATGAATCCATTCATTTGTTATCATCAAGTTAACAGCATAATGCGTCCTATTTATCGTTTAATCCGATGTATTATATATATATTTGTTATTTAATGAGTATACTATCGAGTAGTGTATTATAAACTTTCGCGTAGGTTTACGAAACCTTGTTGAATGATAAAAATGTTGATTTAGTTAATTTTTGGTCAATTATCGTGTCAAATCGGCACAATTTTATGTTTTCATAACAAGCGTCAATTGTTTTTGGTAAAGTAAGTGCAGTAGTTTTCATTGATGTCAAGTTTGGTCAATTTAAATGTGCCCTTTCGTTGCTCATGTAAACTCTTTGTGGAATTATAATGCTTTTTACTCATTTTAATGCTCAATATTATATGATCATGATATTAGATGGTTAAACTTTGTTTTGGGTTTTAATTTATTTTACCTATTTATTTATTTAAACTACATAAAAGTATTTTTTTAGTGTAGTCAACAAATCAATTTTTCAGTCAATTTAGTTTGTTATTCATTCAGCAGAAAAAGTTTTATCAGAGTATGAAAATATAATTTGATAAAAGATAACATAGTGCAAACAGTAGGAAGGTGCCTGCGTAGAAATGTTTACTTAACTTCGTATTATATATCAATACCCTGTTGACTTAATATTTTGAAACACTTATGAGATGAGACTGCGAAGGTAGAATTGTAGATTTTGTAAAATGACTAGTTTAAATGCATCATTATGAACCCCAATAGAAAATCGTTCTTAATATTTATTTGAAATATCTCGTTATGCTTGCCTTCCCATTATATTTCGAGAACATAAGAAATCTAAACTTATAACCAACTGTTTGAAAATGTTATTGTTACCACTAGTGTAAGCTGTCAATTGTTTTTAAATTTTTTTCGTAACAAGTGTTTATTGCGAATGTATTCGTTTATCAGAAAGACGCTGATTTCTTGTGTTATGGAGAGGTTGTTGATTATTGAAGTGGATATAGTGAAAGATGCATTCCATTTGTCGAACCGTTGATCTAGCACTGTTCATCGATGCACCTATTTCTTCGATAGTGTATAAAATATTATAAAAAAGCTATATTTTTACAGGCATTAAATATTAAAAATCCGTCTAACTGTTGTTCTTTGTGGGGCGGAGGCCTCATGATGTAGCAAAGTTAGACCCATATTTACAAATACAAGACCAGTTACGAATAAGGTGTCCCTTTAAAACGTAATTGTAATTAATATCTAATGTAGAAAGTCACAAAGGGAGTAATTATTATGACAAAACGTTGCTCGATTGTTACCGGTTAAGTTGTTAGTGAATTGGACAGAAATATTTGTATTTTGTCATGTTTATACAAAGGAAAAAATATCTCAATATAATATCATAGTCCATTGTACAGTATAGGCGGTATATAGTATCTAGTGTCATCATTTTCTTATATCCTAGTTAGTAATATTAGAATCTAATTTCCAAATAATATGTATTGTTCTTTGCGGCATGACAAACAAGCCACAAATGGATGTTTAGTATGTTACGTTTGCCAATTTTTATTATTGAATAATATATGTATATTATTGTAATTTATCGGTCTGGTTGTGTTAACCCCATATGTTGAATCGTAACAATGAATTTGGGCCTATTTTATTTACAGATTGTGTATATCGAGTGGCATTTTTGTCATGTGCAAAATAAACACGTTGTAATACTTAACATAGCTGATATTATAGTGGCTTAAGGCGGGCGTTACACGATGAACCTTACCTATATTTTAGATGTAGATCTTTGAGTTTGCGTATTCAGATCAAATTGTTATTGTAAATTTGGTGTACAGTAATCAGTGATAAACCGCCGTCGCGCGTTCCACGTCTTCTCGCGAGACTCTCCATTCACAGAACAATTTGAATGTCAATGTAAATAGAGTACGAATTAGATTAGACATATTAAGGGGTATAATCGTAGTTTATTTTTTATGTTTTGCATATAAAATGTATATGAAGGAAAAGTAATTTTTGATAGAAAGTTAATGCGCGAATGGTTGGGAGCGCGCAACGGCTGGCGGCGCTCGGCGCGGAACAATGCTGCGATATTCCTTGTGCCCCTCGAAATATCAGTGCATTATAATAAATATTGAGTCAAGATGTATAGTATAGTAGGTATAGTAGACGATGCGGTAGAGTTAATGTGTATAAATGCGTTTATACGAGCTCGAGTCGGGCGGATGCGAGCCTTACTTGCCAGCCGGTTCGAGCGAACGACGACTAGCTATGAATCCTGACATCGGCTCACGTTAATTAGCTTATAAATATTTCATCAAAATATAAAATACACAAAAAAAATGGATATAAATTTCTCGACCAAGTACTGGTTGTTTTAAATTATTAAAATGTAAAAAAAAATTAGATTATAAACAAAGTATAGGTACAATTTATTAATTATACTTTTCTTTTCGGCATTTCATGTAACAGTGGTCCGCTATCACTGTGGCTGTCCCATGGACGCTCACGGCACGCATCACTCCACACCTTACATACACAATGTCGAATGTTTCTATATATTTTGTGATTTCTTTTGCTCATGTCCTCTTCCATTGCTTTTTTGTTTGTCAACTGTCTAAATGTATAGTATGATTTTGTTATGGCAGGGTAATGCAGAAAATGTGAAGAGGTACTTTTTAATTTGAAGATGATTTTGTTTGAATGTTTTAAATTGAGTTGATTTTATCCATTCAATGGAATTTGTATTGTTATGAAAGGAGCCAGAGTTTGTTGTTTTTTTTAATTAAGTCAATATGATTTTCGATTTTAATGAGGCAGCAGATTAGTTAATGAACTGTCAAGTTACCACAGAAACAATAGTCAGATGTAGGCTCTCTTTGGCGTTGCCCTTATATCGGTTGGAAGCTTTGGCAGTGCGCGGTCCGGCCCGGTCCCGCGCACAGGAAAGTATAAATAGTTAGTCAGTATTAGAACTCGCAATAAACATGAGCTGAAGAGAGGTTGTGAAGAGTATCGTTGTAAAAGGTACCTATTCAAAATCTGGATGAACAGACTAACTTATCTTTAAAAGGACAGATAGTGTTGCTGCAATATGCATTTATGCCATCTTCACGTTAATTTGAATTATGGGATCAGTGCCAAACTTTCTCCTTCTTGTTTAGCTCAAAACGATGCAATTGTTAGCATGCTTGATGAAACAGCTAAGTAATTGTTTAGTTAGTCTGCCATTTTGTGAATATTTTGTTTTGATAGTAATATGTAAATCTTTTATAATATATTTGTTTACAATAAATGACAACATTATAAATAAATGAAATTGTATTTTCCATTTAAACTGATGAAAAAAAATATAAAAAAGAATAATATGCAAAGAATTCTGATGTTTCATTTTATTAAGTAATATTTTGCAGAAATTTCCATGTTAGGTAAGTAAGTATAGCAAATGGGAATTAAGAAAATAAATATCATTATTTCAATATTTCAAATCATTACTTAGTTACTTATTCTATTTTACACGCTCAGTGCCCGTACCGCACCGATGCGATCCAGGTTCCTACGGAGAGCCGGGGCGCGGCGGCTATAGACTTTCATGCAAGGCTTATTATAACTAAGTGCTAGTCGAATCATAAATCATGGTAACAAATGGCAACTCCTTCGCCACCATAATTATAAGAACAGTGCCATGATATTACAGTAAAATTAAAAAATTAAAATATTTTGAATGCTTTTAAAACAAATTCCATTGAGTAAAAGATCCGTGAAAAGTTCCATTGATATCAACGCCATCTCTTGGTGAATAGCTCTAAACAAAGACACAGCGCCATCTTTTGACAAGAAGCAAGCCAGAAGAAAGAATAGGTTAAAAACATGCGAATGAATGTTCACCATTCACTCATCAAATAAATGAGTGCTGCCACAGATTATATAATACACTAGTAGTGCTGCCATGATAAACTCACTCCTCCTCTATGTGAGGAAAAAAATGTTTGAGTCAATCATGATTAGCACAATATGGTTATTTTTATATAGGAAGTACTTTACTTGCGAGAAAAATAACTGTGGTATGTTTACAAGATACCAAATTGAAGGGAAGGCGTAAGCAATAGTTGCCGCGTTGCCTTCTCTGCTATATTATTCTCTGTCAGTCTTCCTGCGACCACTTAAAACATATGCGAACGAGTATATAACGCGAATTTTACCTTTAATATTCGCGTTATATACTCGTTCGCATATGTTTTAAAATGTATTCTCTGTTATACACAATACTTTAGGCAGGTACCTACCTACCTACTATTTACTTTAACAATAAATACACGTTAAAGTCGAAGATTCTTAGAGACGTAGGTTGGTATACCTACCTACCTTACCTACTATCAATTTTGATTTCCTAGAAAAAAATCGCAAAATTACCTAAATGCAAAAATACAACGGTCTAGCTTAAACCATTAAATAAATACCTACCTACGATAGGCATTATTAGTCTCTAGGTGTTGTTGTATAGTACTAATAAGTACTAATAAAAACAAGTAGGAAATAAAAAAGTAAAAAATAAAATAAAAAAGTAGGTAGGTACCTATTAAAAAGTAAAAGTATTTTATTTTAATAGGTACCTACATTAAAAAGTATTTTCCATAAATTTTGTTTTTAAAGTAAAACTTCTTTAGGCATTGGCGGTTTTCCGGTCTTACAAAATTCTGTGTAGTGCATTCCGTTCACCCATTTCCGTGCGCCATAGGCTGGTGGGAGTGACGAGACCGTTACGAAAAAGCTATCTTACCTACGTATGTCCGTTTGCCGAAAGGAGCTTGTAAAGGAAAGAGTTCCTTCTTTTTTGTTAAAATTTACTGAAACATTAGGTTCCTAGGTAGGTAATTAAACTATGTCGAAATCATGATTTTTTTTTTATTGCTGATTATTAATTCTGATAACAGCCACCTTAAAATTATGGGCAATTATTATAATAATACCTAATTACCATACAATAGTAGCATAGCAATAGACGCGCCATAGTATTGAAGGGCGTGTCGTCTCTTGACGGAGTTTTCATCCTTAAATGGTTTCAATATTCAACTAATAAACTTAATTTTTTAAGTACTTAATTTTCGTATGTAAAGTTAAGAAGTACCTAGGTGGAGACTATGATGTACTTACTTACCTTCTTTTATTTAGGTTCATGTCATCTAGGTAAATAGAAAGTCGCGAATTGAAGTGATTTTAAAACAGCGTGATTATTATTTACATAGTAGTTGGGAGAATATTTTGTTAGAAATGGAAGCCCTAACTTTGAACATCTGTGGCTTTGATGTACTACTCTTCAATTCAAATTACTTAGTATTCTTTTAACTGTGATTCAAATAAAAAACTTCTGCTGTCCTGTCATTTTATTTAATTCATTCATTCAATTCATTCAAATTGTGCACAGGTTTGATAGCGGAATTCGCCAAATTATTATTTTGTGTCGATTTAACGATTTCAGCCTTTGCGCTGACAATGATTCATTTCAAAGATAACAAAAACAAATCTCCCCTAAATACAAGATGGGCTCAAATGACAAAACAGGAACAAATCATCGAGAGAAAGAAGATTGAGATTCAAGCTAAGTTGGAGTCTCAGAAACAAGCGGCTGCGTTAGCTGCTCAGGCTAAACTTGCTAAGTAAGCATGCGAATTTTATCTACCATTGATATTGATATAATCCTTTCTTGATCCCGCCAGTCTTTCCAGTTAACCTATCAAAGTAGTTACGAAGCTCTGCCTCTGTCGTAATTGACCACGCCATTCGTGTTAATTCAGACAATGAACGTTTTCGGATGCTTTGCCTTATTATTATTTAATCACTGCTATTTCGTGAGGCAAACTAATTCGTAAGGCAAACTAATTCGTTTTCAAGTCCCACACGCCATAATATAAATGCTGAGTCTGAGTCCACAGTCGCAAGTTGTTGAGTTCACATTCCTCAACCCTGTGGTACTGTCACGTGAAAATTAAAAAAGTAAAAAAGTAAGTTCGTATGTGCAAGTGGCCAATATAATAAAGGTAAAAGTTTGTGTGTGTGGTGTGTGTGTAAGTGTGTTTGTTACTCTTTCACGATCAAACAGCTGGACGACTGGATGAAATTTGGTGAAATTTGGATTGCTTATTAAAAAATAGGCTACTTTTGATCCCAGTATTCCTACGGGAATGGAAATTATATTATATTACACCAATGGGCACAGCTAGTTATATATTTAACATTATTTGCTGTAGGAGAAACAATGTAAGCTGTTATTAAATTATTGTTAAATAACGGTAGAACAATACAAACCGCACAGAACACAGCTAGTATAAAATATACTAGATAAGGTCAACGTGGGGAAGTCCGGCATAGTATTCTTCAACTCAATTTCAATTTAACTTTATGAATCGAGAAACGCTTTCTAAGTAACTAGAGTTAGCGGAAAATATTGGTAATATATTAATCTACTCAAAATAGGCCGAAAACAAGGTTAATTGTAATTAACCCATTAGATAAAGCATTTTTTTTAAAACTCGGCGTGTAGACGGACTTCCCAAGCAGTTTGAGGTAAGTCCGTCTAGTCATTTCATCTCGCAATAAAATCGTAATTTGTGAGCCAATATGTATGAAAACAGTATCAAACAAAGATGAAAAACTGCCGTTGCAATTTGTGTTTCAAGTATTTGAGAGTAAGGTATACTTTTCAAGGAAAATAAAATTATATCTAACTAAGGGCAAGACCGGCATATTTTTGGTGACAACGTGATTTCAGTGGTTGCAAACATTTTTACGAATTACTTCCCTCAGTATTTTTTTTATAAATAAAACATAAAAAAATAAAGGAATCTTTATTTGTGTAAGAAATTGGAAATGATAACTACAAAATCATCCATAAAATCCATGATAATCATAAAAGGGGTTCGAATTTTATTCAAATCCTGGCATAACCTATCCACTACCTAACTCAAAATGGCGAAATTATAAAAGAAGAATCAGATCTATGTAATAATACGATCATTGTTTATAAAGTCCGTGCCAATTCCAAGCTGCTTGCTGTGTAAAATTATCGAAAATAAAATAAAATAGGTATGTGCTTAAACATTCACAATTTGTAAGCAAGGACAGTTAAACGTAATGCTAGTCCTACTGCAAACATTCCAGTGCATATTCTTCAATAATTACGTAGACAGGTGTATAATAAAAAAATACTAATAAATCATACTATCTAAAATAATTTAAAAAATATGAACTATTGAAAAGGTTGACAAAATCTGATAAAAAGGCAAGACCGGCATATGACGGACTTGCCTCATCCATGGTAGACGGACTTCCCAACTTGAAAATTTGAATGTAATATTTTTTCAATCGGTAATAATTACTAAATTAATGCCTAATTATTTAATCGAACAGCAGAAATCAAATCTTGGATCTGCAAATGCCTTACGTTATCAAAGACAATCGTAAATTTCCTTAGATTTTCCGCTTTTTTTTTTATTTTTCGACAAGACGTCAATCTCCAACTTTGTGCCAAATTCGCGCAAAAAAATGACTGTCAAGTTTCTTCCAAAATATAGATATTAGGCCATCTATGATCCCAAGTTCGAACGAGCTCCATGATGCTGTTTTACCCACCGAGTTATAGGGCTCTAGCTATTCAAATATGGGAGTTATTGCCACTAGACGGACTTAGAGCCTAGACGGTGTTCCCCACGTTGACCTTACTTGATAGTTTAATGTTTCTTGTAATTATGTTTAGATTGTGTAGCAGTAGTATTTTTGTCTAATAATCTTTTTTCATCTGTAGTCCTAATTCAAACGATGACAATGCAAACATCTTCTCAAATGATGGCAGTTTCATGAACCAGTTTAAAGCTCTGCTAGAGAAGCAGAAACAGGAAAATGCAGTTAGGCAGCTAAAAGAACAGAAGATATGTGAAGAGGAAGAGAAAAAGCAGGAAAAGGCTCAACAACAAGAAGATAACTATGATGGAGAGTTTCATCCAGATGAGAGGCGGAGGTCCAATGATAGAGGCTCTAGGTAATACATATTATATTAACATACAATACGCTATCGGAGTCGAGTAACATTGCAGTGGTCGGAAATATCACTATCTCTGTTATACATCTGATCACACTGTTATAGTGTTGGAACATCATCTATTGTTTCATTCTAGGGATAATCGCCGCCGTTGGAATGACAGAGGGCAGCACCATCAGCAAAGTCCCATGGGAGAAGAACCCCGTAGAAACATTCCTGACTCTAACATCCTTCCCCTCATGCAAATCCATCATGAATCAATGAACCCTCATGAAGATGGCTCCGACACAGAGCAAAATGACTGGTCACGAGATCACAATGACTCTAATCCACCTCCAGATTCTGATTCTGATCAAAATCATTTCAGAGGCCCTGGCCTACTCCCGCCTGGGCCTTTACCCCCTGGGACTAATATGCCCCCATGCCCCTTGCCCCCTGGTGGTTGGGACATGATGGGCCATGGGCCTGGACCAAACATGGGACCAAGAGGAATGGGACCCGGTCCTATGATGGGTCCTGGAGGGCCAATGCCACCAGGAGGACCCAATATGCCGCCAATGCCTCCAGGCGGACCTAACATGCCTCCGGGAGGTCCAAATATGCCCCCAATGCCTCCAGGAGGTATGCCTCCAGGAGGTATGCCTCCTTTCATGGGTGGACCACCCAACTTCCCTATGCCACCAAACTGGGGCCCTAATGGACCGAGAGGACCATGTGGGCCGATGCCTCCTAATATGATGGGACCTAATGGTCCTATGCCTCCATTCTTCCCACCTCACCCTTTTAACCCTTCGATGATGGGCATGAACGGGCCGCCTGGACCGCCCGGTCCGCCACCACCTCCGCCTGGTCCGCCTACATCGATGTCTCAAAATGGGCCTAACATGATTCGTCCTAACGGTTCTCCTATGATGGGTCAGAATATGCCCCCTAATTCTATGTCAGGGCCTAACGGACCACCTGGGATGCCCGGTCCAATGATGGGTCAAAATGGCCCTGGAGGGCCAGGTCCAGGTCCAATGATGGGTAATGGCCCACCTGGTACTATGATGGGTCAGGGTCCTATGATGCCGCCTGGTACAATGCCAATGGGTCCGATGGGTAACATGCCCTTTATGGGTCCACGGCCGCCTTTCCCTCCTAATAACTTCAATAACAATATGCCATTCATGCCTCCGAACTCGATGGTACATTCGATGCCTGAAGGCAAGCCAGAGACTGTCCAGCCTCCCGAGCCGATGAAACTCCAGAACATTCCACCTCCGATGCCGTTACCTTTGAACCATAATATACCGAAACCTAAAGATTTGGAGCTTCGGGACATTCCGGCGCCTTCACATTCGTCTCAAGGTAAATAGTCATTTAAGATGCAGTCTTTGTAGAGAAGGCAAAAGGGGGTTTCTGATATGAATTTACTTCTATTTTCGCGCTCATCATTTCCGTGTAACTGGTTGGTTATTCACTTTTGACCTTTCAAACAAAGTAAACTATTTTTTACAACAATTTTACATTTGTTTTTGCTCATAAAATAACAGCAAACCATAGTCGTCTGTGTTTATAATCAGTGTATCCAATTAGTAATTTAAATGTTATCGTAGGACTGAGTAAATTACCTGATACTCAGTGGCCTGTCAACAAGCGTATCTCGCTTCCTGTTCAAAGTTATGTTGATATTTACTTTGCAAAGAGCTTACAATATGAATCAGGTATATTTTAACTCAAAATGCTATATATTCAATGTTATTGATTAATTTGACCAAAGCCTTTCTTATGGTTCTCAACATATCACAGACAACCGAAAATATCGTATAGTACTATCAACTCTTAGTTTAAATTTAATGTCGATAATGTTCACTGGAGGGGAGGCCTTTGCCCAGCAGTGGGACAGTATAGGCTAAAAACAACAACAACAACAACAATGTTCACTGACTACCTAAACTGAAAATCATAGTAAAATATATGAAACTAGACGATACAGGAATTCAATTCAAGGTTTTTAGTGAATGATTACAAAACTTTCAATATGAAAAGTTCTAAACTCTAAAAATTCTATTATCAGAAACCCCTACAAAGGCCACCGTCCACCAAAGATGAGCGATTTGTTCGTTCATCATTGCTGGACCGGCCTAATGCCGCGTGCACACCAGTCGGCCAGTTACTGACCCGTCGTATGCAGTTTTCTCTCCAGATGCGTTCCCGCCGTCCGTGGTCCAAGCTGCATCAGAGGTTGCTACCAACGGCGACCGATGGGAAAACGTCCTGAAAGCTATACACGCGCAAGATCAAAACATGTGGTAATGCCACTAGTTGCCGGGATGTCCGCCGTATTCTTTTTTATTACTACATGCCCGGATTGAGAGTGGGCGAACACTGGTTTAGAAAGAGAGAAAGATCGTTTGTTTTGGTAGGACTTCAAGGGTCACTTAGTGTATTATTTATTTTATTAAAGATCGCGGCAATGCCAGTCTTGGGCACGCTTCCGCCTGGCAGCGGCTTGGACAGTTGAGCTACCTATATATCGATCCTTAAGTTCTGTTAATTAATATTATTAATATTGATTAATATTCATATTGATGAATGATCAATTCACAAATCATATAACATTTTAATGAAAAATCTGTAATTTTACCAAGTTTATACATTTTATGATAGTGTTAAACCACACTCTGGTATTTCATTTATAATAATTTTGCCAATTTTACAGAAAACCATTGTTCGTTCACTTCTACAATCAAGGCTTCATTTATATCACCACAGACGGAATACTGTTATCACTAGACCCATAGCCTGTTTCTGTGGGTCTTGATTCTACTATTCCGTCAATACCAGGTTGAGACCTATCACCTTTGCTTATGCTACCCTTTGTACATTGACTATAGAGTTGTGTTCTTGCAGGTTCTTGCACAATGCCAATGGGTCGGAATATAAGGCGTTTAGGCAGCTAGTAGACCAAATGAGGGCTGAGAGGGAGAAAGCTGCAGTTAAAGATGAAGACAAATATGAACCAGAGTTCTGTTTGGATGACGACGACAGTAATGACGCTAAGCCGCATTTTAAGGAGGAATCTAACAGGTACAACAAATCCTACTAATATTATAAAGGTGCAAGTTTGTGTGTGCGTATGTGTGTAAGGATGTAAGTGCGTTTGTTACTCATTCACGCTCAAGCGGCTGGACGGATTTGAATGAAATTTGGTAACAGAATTGCTTTACCCTGGGCTAGTAACAATATGAATTGACAATATTGCTCTCTTTACTGTATTTACGTCATGGCATGTGTCAAGTTTGCACAAGAGGATACTGATGCGATCCTTGAGGTCCTACCAGAATAAATTATTTTTCTTTTTTTCTTTCTTTTATCCTCATAAGAAAAAGTCAACCTTATCGACAATTATATCTCACAGAAACTTTTGTAAAAACTGGTAGACCACTTTCTTGGCCGACCGTACTAAATAAAGAGGTTGAAAAAAAATATTATAATAGTAGGATAAATTCTTGTTACAGCAGCAACCCAAGCTACTTCTGGCCACAATACAACGCGAAGCGCGAGTGCAGTTCCCAAAGCGACGACGACTCAGTCGACAACAAACGCGAGCGGCGCAAGCGCAAGAAGTCGCGATGGGGCGACGAACCGCCCATGGATATCAAACCGCCTGGCGTGATGGATATCAAGCCACCCGGCGTGGCTGGGACTTTGATTCCTGGTATTTATCATCAAGTTTTCTATTAATTTTTTGGCGTTTTAAGAGTATTGTCGATTGATAGCGCTCGATGAGTTTGGTCCAGACTCTCACCTTTCAATATTTGGAATCCTTAAAAGGGTACAAGCATGAACGAAGTAGCCACTCGTTTATGGGTATAGGTCGCGCCACGTATAAAGAGCGCTGGCTGTCAAACTGCGCAGTGGTCGATGATTGGTGGAGAGGAGGTAACGCGGCGCACTTCATACCATTGATTTAGCGAGTGCTATTGGTTCGTCAGCGAGTGAACACAGGCGCAAACATAACCCCGCTACTTCCCCTCAGCGCTCTTTTTACGTGGCGCGACCTATACAAGGTATGATTGTAGCAAATTTTTTTTTAATAGAAACCAACTTCAATTTTATAATGTGCATTTCTGTTCGCAACTCCGAAGATCCTCTACATGTTTTCAATTTTTTTAATGGGACCAACTCGGGAGTATACTCATACAAACAAAAAAAAAGGATTTTCAAACGACAAAAACATCGGTGAACGTACGGTCGGGAGTTACAATTCTCGCAAGTCAACCTTATCGATAATCAGATATCACAGAAACTTTTGTCAACACTGTTAGACTAATTTCTTGGCCGACTGTACCATAAAATAAAATAAAAAAAAACCATAAAAAAACTTACATGGAAGTGCCTTATTTTAGTCAGAATGTCTTATATTCCTGGTGATGGAAACGTGGCCCTATTTACTTTTTTACAAATAATAACTATAATATGCATTACAGGTGCAAAACTAGCGAAAATCGACGAAGACGGCCTAAAACTGACGAACTTGAACCGCAATAACCAAGCGTTAATGCAATACGCGATGACTAACTACGGCACGACTAACTTGGACGCAGAGGACTGGAAGAAATGCGAGGATAATTTTAAATTGAATCTACTCTATCAGGTATAATAATAATAAATAAATATCCTTGGACATTCCACACAGCGTCATCTACTTACTCCCAAGCTAAGCAATTTAACGCTTGTGTTATGGTAACCAGATGAATATTTTCTGAAGCAAATAAGTAAGTAAGTTCGTATGAGCAAGTGGCCATCTCTGGTGACGGAGTTTATAGGCCTCCGTCATGGCTTAACGACTTTAAAAGCCGGGACCGACAATTTAACGTGCCCTCGGAAGCACGGAAGAGCTCAGATATTAATGTCACTTGCGGTCACCCATCCAAGTAGTGACCGTTCAGAACGTGATTAACTTCGACGATCTATCAAGACCGTCTTAGCAAGCTTCGCCACGAGCGCTTCAAGAGCTTTCCAACTTGTATGAAACAAATCAGCTTCCAGTGTTGCCCGGTATGTCGGTAAAAAGTTGCCTATGTCTTTCCCCGGGATGCAATCTATTTCCATGCCAAATTCTGTCGGAATCCGTTCAGCGGCTTAGGTGAGAAATGGTAACATGCAGAAAAACATCTAATTTACATTTTATATTATTAGAATGGACATCTAACGGAAAAGTTCACAAGTTGTTTTATTTACTGAGATCAATAATCATTTAGTTCTAAACTTTCTAAAGAAATAATCCTTCAATTGAGTGGTGTTTAGTAAGTGCCTGCTTTGGTGAGCGTTTATTGATTAGCAAGAAAACACAAGCGTGTGTACTTGGACTAAACTATTCATATTCCCATGTCTATTTACTTTTAAATATTAACCATGAAAGTTACAAAAAGACTAACGGCCAGTCTCAATAACCTATCTATCTTTGGTCTTGCAAACTGTGGGTAGATATCCATTTCAAATATCTCCCAGTAGGAAGCAAAACCAAAGATAGATAAGTTTATGAGACTGGCCTTATACCAGCTAGCTTGTTTTCATACAGCGTTAACGAGACCATAATGTGTTAGCTCAGGACAGGAATCGTAGTAAGTGGAAATCTGTCTCTGACTACGCCTAAAAGAACAGTAATTTTATGTATGAACTTTCTAGGACATGTTGAAAAAACGTAATGAGGTGGAACGGTTAGCGGCAGCAGGCAAGCACAAATACGAATATGACAGCGACGAAGACACTTCCGCGGGCACTTGGGAGCACAAGTAAGAACCTCATAATTATACTAATTAAATAAATAAATGCCTATCCTTGGACATTTCACACAGCGTTATCTAGTCCCAAGCTAAGCTACTTTGCTTGTGTTATGGTAACCAGATGACTAATACAATATTTACAGGCTCTATGCATCCCATTCTTAGCAAAGAAACGAACATTTTTATTTTATTTTATTGTTTTATGGTTCTATGTTGTATATTATATATTATATTCATTTTGGAGAAAGGCCAGGTCAGAAGTACCCTAAACCGGAGAGCGTGTACCAAGAATGTAATGAGAATGAATGAGGCGAAAGAGTTGTGTCAGGATCGTAGTAAGTGGAGATCTGTTGTCTCTGCCTACCCCCATGGGCAAGAGGCGTGATTTTATGTATGTTATGTATGTATTTGTTCAACGTAATAAAATAGGCGGCGGCGCTTTTTTGACGCATACGTCAACCTAACAAAGAAATAAACATTTTTATTTTATTTCATTGTTTTATAGTTGTATGTTTTTCACAGGCTGCGTTCGCGCGAAATGAATGCTACTGAGAAATGGGCTGACGAGCTGACGAAACAAGCGGCCGGCAAGCATCACATCGGCGACTTCTTACCTCCAGAAGAATTAAGAAAGTGAGCAGAATTATATCTGTCTTTAATGACAACATGGAATATGATGCGGACACCACACATTGGAGTGTTGGAACCTGTTTCAATTCCAATGTGGAGATCTATCTTGGACGGTTATTGGACACAAACGGAGCATTGCCATTGGCCATTATATTCGTAGCCAATGTTGGAACCAAGTTGAAGCCAATGTGTGGTGCCCGCATCAGAGTGTTTTGTATGTGTTAACTGGGACATTATAGGGAAATCCGAAACTATTCTCTACAAACTCAGGCCTTTACATCTTTACTAGATGATGTTATACAGCGTCTGCGTCAGGCAACAATCTTTGCCTACGTTTAACGGGACACTAGTGCATGGGACATTGTTGATATGGGATAGGCTTGCCTAGCAACTGAACCATCATGCATCGTGACAATCATCGCAGGTCAGCTTATGTTGGTTAATCTTACGAACAGTTTCCACCAACATAAGCTGACCTGCGATTATTGGCACGATGCATGCATCGTTTTCGGTTTGTAGAGTTGACCTACAGCTCTCGTAGTCACGGGTAGAGATACGATTACGCGATAATGTCCCGTAAATTCATTGAAATTATGTTTAAAGGTTGCGAAGGTTTAAATTGAACTAAGTTCAAGATGTACCTACTTGCGAAAGATGACGATTATTCAAATTCCACAAAGATGATTCAAATTCCACGTTTTTCACAGATTCATGGAAAAGTATTCGGCATTGAAAGGTGGCAAGGAGCCAGACCTGAGCGACTACAAAGAGTTCAAACTGAAAGAGGATAATGTCGGTGAGTTTTCTGTTCAATTACTATAAAATATAGCTTTACTAGCTGCGCCTCGCGGTAGTTTACGCGGTAGTTACCCGCGGTAGTTTCCGTTCCCGTGGGAATACCGGAATCAAAAGTAGCCTATGTGTTATTTCCGGTCATAAACTATGTATATTCCAAGTTTCAGCCAAATCCGTTCAGTAGTTTTAGCGTGAAAGAGTAACAAATACACTTACACACACACAAACTTTCACCTTTATAATATTAGTAGGATAGTAGGATAGTAGGATTAGTAGGATGTATCCCTTAGCAAGCTTCGCCACGAGCGCTTCTCTTCTTGTTTTCGTATCGATAACTCAACTAAGTAAATATAAATAAATTTAGAATGTCTTGCTTGGCCCTTACAATAAGATGGATGGTATGCTAATTCTCATTAAAATAAACGAATGTAGCTTCAGTTGTGTACATTGAGTTATTTCATGTAATACCAGAGTGTTACTAAATTCATTCACTGAAATTGAGTCACTGAAATACTTGGCAATGTGTTTGTAATTTTTATTGTGAAAGTTGCAAATTCTTGAATCATGATCGGAAATGGTTATTTATGTTATTGGTTGTAGGCATTGAGATGTATTATAGAGCCACAATCAGACAAATAAAATGTAAACTCCAAAACTCGGCGCACGCTACGTAGTGCGCAGTTTTTCTTTTTTTGTGTACAAGCGACATTGAACATTAAAACAAACGGCATAACGTCTACATTCAAATGTCATTGTAGAGCATTGAATTTGCACGCACATTTTTTGAGTGTTGTCAGCTATTAGATTGTAACTCTTTAATCTAGAACTCTTTAAGCTATTAGATTGTAAATAAATAAATGTTTTTAATTGTAGGTCTAACTTCCTCTCTCGATTGCACCTTGCATTTCTCAATTCAACGTGAGATTTACACTGTAATATTAATAGAATTATGTTGCAAATGTATGCTTAAGAGCGGTCAACCCGGCTCACTTTTCATACAAACGCTCGTACGTGATTATGCCGTTGTAACAGATCTTTCTTTTAAACTTTTGGACTAATAGGTATCTTGTGCACTATATCTAGGTTTCTATCAGAACTAAAAATCAAAATTTTGAGAAACAAATTCAGTATAAGCTTCCAAAAACCTGCTTTTAGCATAAATTTTACCTGAACTTTGGCCGTTCATAATGTACTCATAAATTGTAAAAGTAAAGAAAATATTGTCATAGAAACCTTGCAAATCTTATGGAGATTCTAAATGATTAATATTTATTTTACAAACTTGTAAGGCTTACCTACTGAAAAACACGTATTTCCTGGACACCTTTTTATGAAATTTCCGCACACTATTTTTCGAGTGAGCGAGTGAGCGGCGAAAGTACCTACTGAATGCCGAGCGCTGAGGCGCTATCTCTCTTTTTTCGCTTTGCTTCTTTTTCTAGCATTGCGCTGGATGAAACAACAAGCTTTTCAGCTATGCCCGCGTCGATGATAGACGCACCGGGAAGGGCCACCTTAAGAACATTAATTGTTTCCACTGCAACGTTTCGGTTTAATTTATTTTACACTCCAAGAAGAACTATAAAGTTCTCTTTTAGTGAGCTTAAATTACTTATTAAACTTTTTTTATAAATTTTTTCCTAACCTATATTTTCCCACTGCTGGGCAAAGGTCTCCCCCAATAGTTTCTAATAATTATTAAACTAATGTAAGAAAATGGTTCTAAATAAAATTGTAATATTAACCACAACTGTCAAAAAAAAAATAACCTTTTCACATACCTTTGACATAATTAAAATACTAAATTATTTGTTTTAGGTTTCAAAATGTTACAAAAATTTGGTTGGAGTGAAGGGCAAGGCTTAGGAGCCGACGGATCCGGAATTTTGGACCCTATTAACAAGTAAGTTTCAATTAATTATTATGATCACGTCTTAAAACATAAAGACGTATTGTTTTCATTATTCTCAATCATCAATCAATCATCTATCACGAATATAAGTTTTTTTAAAAGCATTTAGTTGACCGTTTCTCAGTTTTTTAGTAATATTAATATTGATTTAAAAAAGAGATTTCACGATATCATTGAGTGACAAAATAATACATTCAATAGCTACTAAGCAAATATATATATAATGGAAGTAGGTTTTACTAAAATTTACAAAAAATATTCTTAGATAGAAAAAAGCGCATTTAAGAGACATTAGGCTCAGATACACTAGGGGACAAACGGAGCGACATTTTGCTTGTGTGTGTTCATGTTTCTTGAAAACTATGTGAAAAGTTGTTTATTTTATTATAAAAGTGTTAAACCACACCACATATTAAATTATAAATGAAAAATCAGACTAAAAATTTTATTTCATTATAAAAATTCGTTTCCTTCGGGATTCGAACCCGCGATGAAGCGATCGTCCTCAAGCCGGACTGCCTTTACCCGACTCGGTCACGGAACCCCTGTTACGCCAAAATGAAAATATTAAAAATAATTTACAAATTACTGATATAACTCGGCTTGTATTATGTGTTCTTGGTACACCAGTAATATAATATACAGTAAATATAAACTAGATAAAATAATTTACAAATTACTGATATAACTCTGCTTGTATTATGTGTTCTTGGTACAATTTAGTAAGATGCGTCATGCATGTTCGATACAAAATGTCCCCTAGTGTGTCTGAGGCTTAAGGTGTCTGTATGCGTCAAACTAGCGTCGCCGCCTATTTTATTTTATTATTACGTTGAACAAAGGTATTAAAAAAAACTGAATAAACAGTTTGTGAAATCTATCATAAGCTTAATACCTCTGTAATAGTCTTTCTTAAACTTTCGCGATCACACGCGAAATTTACAGGATTTTATCGCATAATTTACCTTTTATTATTTCCCGACGTTTCGGCTGTGTTGCAACAACCTTTTTTTTTTTTTTTTTTCGGACGGATTTTTACGTTAAGTGGTCTTCCGGACCTTTATAACTTCACCGGGATTGCAACAACCGATGAGTTCGCCCGCGACCAATCCTGTAAATTTCAACCTCTGTACTTAATAGTTTTCTTTTAGGCACTAAACTCTGTTTTGGCTAGGTAGGTACTCTTTCTTAAACTATCCTACCAATTTTATAAACGCGAAAGTTTGTAAGTATGGATGGATGGATGGATGTTTGTTGCTCTTTCACGCGAAAACTACAGAACGGATTTGGCTGAAACTTGGAATATACATAGATTATGACTGGGAATAACGCATAGGCTACTTTTGATCCCGGTATTCCCACGGTAACGGAAACTACCGCGGGGCGCAGCTAGTACAAAATAAAACTATTACAGAGGTTTTTAAAAAAAGCCTGATAGGTTTCTCAAACTGTACTTACATTCAGTTTTTTGAAATTCCTTTGTTGAACGTAATAATAAAATAAAATAGGCTGCGGCGCTAGTTTGACGCATACAACCACCTTAAAGCGAAATGTAATGATTACAGGGCAACACAGCCTGTGTCGAACTTGGGTCTCGGCGCTAACACGTCTGAAATTGCCTCGTCTGAAGACGATGAATTCGACGTCTATAGGAAACGCATGATGCTCGCATACAGATTCAGACCCAATCCCTTGGTGAGTTCAAAAACTCATAATGTGGTACAAATAAACTTAGTGCTATAAAAAAAAACGAAAAATCTAGAAATATCTAATTATCGCGGAATAACCAACCTATCATGGTAAATATTCGAGCAAAACACAGTTAAAATAAAATATATTTTTTTATTAATGAAACGCTTAGTTTTTCCCGTGGCATAAAAAGGTATTATTTATACAGTTGTAGCAAGTTAAATGTTTATTCTTCATTCTCAGCTTATTTAAATCTATTCCTAGTTTATGGTTATAATAAGCTCGTTTTTATTTGTACCACTGTTACTTACCACCTTTTAACTTTGCAAGGCTCTATTTTCTCTTTTAAAACCTTCAATTATATCTAAATAATCTTAATTCACTTGAAACAAAGTGTTATACAATTTTAATGAAATCAATACAAATAAAGCGATAGTAAAGATCAGTTTATAGGAATACTTGTATAAGTAGTAATATTTTATCTGTGATAGGCATTGAGATGTATTAAAGAGTCACAATCTAATAGCTGACAACACAAAAAAAATGTGCGTGCAAATTCAATGTTCTACAATGACATTTGACATTTGAATGTAGACGTTATGTCGTTTGTTTTAATGTTCAATGTCGCTTGTACGCAAAAAAGAAAAACTCTGCGCACTACGTAGCGTGCGCCGAGTTTTGGCGTTTACATTTTATTTGTCTGATTGTGGCTCTATAATACATCTCAATGGTGATAGGAATTAATTTTTACCGTAACAGGGTTGATGTTTATTTGGTATTATTTTTCCCAATTAAAAACTACTAATTAGGATATGCACTAATAATGTTTTCTTTTATTTCCAGAACAACCCACGAAGACCGTACTATTGATGTAAGCAATTTTTAAAATTAAATATATTAAATATATTAAATATTCTGAATATAGGTATATTATGATAGCTTTTACGAACAAACATAATTATGTTACATGATGTTTACATTTAAATAATGTGTGTATAAAAATCGCTCCAGTGCGATAACTGCCAAGAAATGCATAGTTCATAATTAACTGAAATTCAGAAATTTATAGTTTTAAATATTTTTTTTTTTATTATAGTGTTAAACCACACTTAGGTATTTCATTAGAAAATGAAAAATCTTAAATCCCTAAATAATAATAATCTTGAATCCCGTCGAAGTCGTAACTTTTCGTAAGATTTTTCATTTTCTAATTCAGAAATTTGTCTGCCACATACATTGAAATACTCCAAATTCTTAGATATTTTATTATATTGAATTTTACTGTGTATATCAGTTTTCGGTAGTATCTTTTTCACCCTGTATACTTTGTTATACACATTTACTACATTATTATTGTTTACTTACTGCATTGAAAAATCCACCGTTGAAATAATATTTACTCAACAATTACCTTTTAAAACGTACTTAAACCCAAGTAGATTTTATACATTTATTTTATAGTAGTGTAAGGTATTACGCGTATTTGAAATGCATGTCTTTGGAATCAGACATCCATAGTTATTTGATTTATATACAGGACTGATGATTGAAAATGAATTCTAGGAATGCTTTACATTTGAGTATAGAAGACAAATAAGGAATAGTTATTCTATGCATTGAGATGTATTATAGAGCCACAATCAGACAAATAAAATGTAAACGCCAAAACTTTGCGCACATTATGTAGTGCGCCGAGTTTTTCTTTTTTGCGTACAAGCGACATTGAACATTAAAACAAACGTCATAACGTCTACATTCAAATGTCAAATGTCATTGTAGAACATTGAATTTTCTCGCACATTTTTTTAGTGTTGTCAGCTATTAGATTGTGACTCTTTCATACATTTCAATGATTCTATGGCTATATTTATTTGCATGATAGTGTTTCTGATTCACAATTTGCAATAATAAAATCATTGTGTAACTCGACCTGAGATTCTATGGAGACAATAGAGCAACTCTGTATAAGCAAACTAAAGACAACGCTGAAGCTATTGTCGTCTCTTTCTTTCCCATTTAACAGTGTAATAAAGAATAGGACGACAATATAGTTCCAGTATTTATTTAAGCAACACCCTGAGTACTTATGACTTGAACTTCCAAAATGATTGATGTATTTGTAAAATAACTTTATAGTCATGTTTAGTAGGGTAGGGTATCTATTATTTTACCGTTAAGTGTATTTCTTAGATATTGGTAAAATTATACTTTTAAATTAATTTAAAGGTTTTTTATTTAAATAACTTATTTATAGCGCAGGGCAACAAGATAACATATAGCTTGTCTGAGACTAGTTATATAACTATAAATAAATTAACTAATAGTTGTTGTACAATAATATTTGTTAATTCATGGTAATCAAATGCAAATGACCCTAAAAATTCCTTTGCCAAACAGGATCGCCATGTAGTCAAAGTCACAAGTATCTTTATTGCAAAGTTCAGTAATTTAATACAGTATTTGATTATTATAAGTAGTTAAATAGAAGCGCGTAGAAGCGAATCTCGTAAAAATTTCGTCATAGTTCATTCATGAAAACGAGTTAAAACAGAAGTTTCATTCCTAGATATTCTGTGACTCGGTGACTAAGATCCCTGAAGAATATGTACCAGTCTAGAGTACGGATATTTTTAGCCATGCGCTTGTGACAAAACTAAGACTAGCTTCAATGAATTTCTGTATTATTAACAGTTTTAATACAAATTCCGAGCGGGCAACTGCTTGGTAACAGTTTACTAAAACAAGCGATATTTTTTTTGTTTATTTTTTAGTAAGTGACTTGAGGTTCGCGGTGCTGAATGAATTTAGTGATTATTTCGTGTTGTTAAAGACTAAATTCGCGTGCTTTGCTTAGGATATTTTAATCTAATCCTAGTCATACAAACTGGGTTTAAGTGAAAGTTAACCTAGTATTTAGGAGTAATAGGTTTATAATTGTTTGTACAATATGGTGCGCAAGCGTTATATAGTTCAAAGTGTTCAAACGTACAATAATGTATCTAGCAGCAGTGATACGACCACTTCATCTTCAGATAATACGGAAACTCCTTTGAAAAAGTAAGTACACTTTCTCTTTACTTAAAGACTACAAATTTCGTGTAGAACCTAATGGAACAATAACATAGGGTCTCAAATCAAATATCAAAAGAATTTGCCTTCATAATTTCTTTATTAATGCTGCTGTAAGTTTTCCATGGTTTTGGAGTTTTGTTTCTAGTAATTTATTTATTGAAAAGAGATGATGGTAAGATTAAGCAGCTGTTTGAGATATAAAGCTTATAAGTCCAAAATGAAAGGATAATTAAAAGGGTCGACCGGTAGTTTCGAATACCTAAATAATTATAGAACATTTGTGTGGAATTGATTTGAACAGGAAAAAATATTGATGAAAAGTCAGCTTTGAAGAACGATGATCCAGATTAATAATCTGATTATTATTCCCGGAAAATTTCGTTGCAACAACACAAGACACGTGCTGTTTACATTTGAAAATGTTTACGTTCCACATCGCTCACGTGAGATGAAATATGCGCAATTTGTCTTGTTATTTGAAAGTTTGAAAGGAATACTCAAGATCTAATAGAAGTTTTTAAAAAACTAATGAGATGAGGTCTTTATTATGAAAACACATCGTCACAAATACTCCAAAATATGTGCTTATTTATTTTTCTACAGAATACTGAGTTTGTTTGAGCTATCAGTAAAGCTCGAATTCTCTCAAATGACTGGACCCACTTGTCCCGAGTGACAAGTGGGTTTTCAGTGTCGTGGTAACTTGGAAATGTAGCATCTCTACCTAATCTGTGTTGGAAATTACCATTATTTTAATTTAAATATCGCTGACACACTCGTCACAGGCGCTATGGAGTTCTACAGACTAATAGCGAGGTTCGAAGTGAATTTGCAGAATGAGCCTACTGAATGATAAAGCAAGCAACAATGAGCGTTTCATTATAATCTTCCTTTTTATTAAAACTTTTTAGATTTGAACTCTTTTTGTATGATATCCATCCGATCCTCAGGTTCAACCGTGTGCTCCGTTCCTCGATGGCTCGACACTGGGCATACTTCAAGAAAGATCCACGAATCAGAGGACGGTCTGTCTCACTATGCTCCATCACTGATCATGGTTGGTAAAACTTTGTAAAACCTAGTAGGTACTTAACCCATTCACGGCCCAGCCCTGCTACTCTGCAAAACGAAAAACGAAGTTTCGTGACAATTTTTGGGTTCTAATTATGTTGGTGAACTATTACGAATTCAGTATCCACCAACATAAGCTGACCCCGAAAATTGTCACGAAACTTCGTTTTTCGTTTTGCAGAGTAGCAGGGCTTCTCCCGCGGTCATATCCGAAGGAGAGAAACCACTCGCAAGCGTCATGAGCCGTGAACGCGTTAAAGTATCATATATTCAATTCAAATTATATTATCTGTGGTAAAACTCTCCTTTTTCTTATTAATTATTATTCTTCTTAGACAGAGTGGCTAAGAACAAAACTTTCAAACTATTATAGAAAAGATAGAGAGCCAAAAATGTTGCCCCACCCTGTAGGTACCTACAGTCATAAAATAATAGAACTATTTTTAAGCTTTAGATAGTAAAGTCAATTTAAATGAAAAGGCAACTTTAAGCCGATTAAGAAAGTCTATGGAATTGATCAATGTCAAATCCATAGACTTGAGATAAGTTGGTAAGTACCTAGCTCTGCTGATTACTTACCTACCTGTAGTGATGACCCTTCTAAAGATCTGAATGTACAACATACCTACTGACTTATCATTATTATTTTTGTCATAGTTTACCAGTATTGTGCAGATGTTTTGTGTTGTCATGAATCATTGACCTACAAATTCGTGAATTCTTCGCCTAGTCCACTTTCATTTATTAGCAGATTCTTAATTACCTAATGGGTACTTAGGTACAATAGGAAATATCTAGGTCGTGTTAATTAACATACCTACACAACCACTTTACATATGTTAAGTACCTATACCTACCTACTTACAAACTAAAAAATATGTAGGTAGGTATTAGTGGCAATTCTGAGTGTCGCAAAAGCTAAACTTAGCTAACTAAAAATATTGCCGTCCCTTTCATAGCGATGGAAATAAAAAGGATGGCATTAATTTTAGTTAGTTTAGTTTAGCTTTTGCGACACTCAGAATTGCCACTATTATATCTCCAAGATTTTCATGAAATCCAATCATTTTAAAAGCGTAATTGAATTTCCAATGCAAGCTCACTAATAATAAATGTAGGTACCTATACTCGTTCCAACCGTTTATTTAACTTTTGACAGCTGTAATACTGACTCAAATAGTGATACCGTTACCCGTTACCGATTCGATTTATTTTATCGATCGATTTTATTCATGAAGAAGTTTTAATCGATTTAACACACATTATTTACTATGAATATCAACATTTTGCACCTTTTTATTTCAAGTAGGTAGGGGAAGCAGGGTAACGGTGGTTAACGGGGAGCAGAGGTTAATTGTAAATAACTCAGTCTGTGTTTAGGTCACACACACGCAAAATTAACAGAAGAGTGCCGCGCGATATACGGTTCGGTCAATCCAGTACACTCACTGATGTAACAGGAGGCGAAGGCGTCGTTGCGGTCTGAGCCTTTACTGAGTACCTCAGTAAATATTTACCACTTTTTGGAAAATGATTTTCGACTGTCTTTACTTGCTATTTAGAATTAAATACTGCAAAATAGGTATCAGCAACAATCGAACTTTGTATGTACCATATCCGTTCTCATAAATATGTACTAGAATGTCATAAATTTCTAAAAAACTTAAATTAACGGCCAATGGGGAAGGGTGATTAATTTTACATAGGGTAACGGTGGATCAGGGATTCCCAGTTAAATACATAGGTAGGTATTACAAATATCTCGAATGGTTTACTATTTTTTATTTATATTTGAGTAGGTAGGTACAATGCCACGAAATAACGTTCTGAAAACGTTGATAGAGCTGGTTATGAATCAAGTCCTCAAGCTGATTGAGGAAGACAAGATGCTCAAGCGGCATCCAAACGCAAAAATACTGTATTTTTTCTTACTTCATTATTGATTTTTTTTATTTTATTAGATGCGCCTTAACACGAGCTCTAAACGGTGAAGGAAAACATCGTGAGGAAACCAGTAAGCTTTCTAGCAGCGTCAATGGGCTTACAAGCTATCACGTAAATATGGAATGTTTACTTAAAATATGTATTTGGACATGCCTCTCACTACCCCTTAGACAATGACAGTTTCAAAATATCTAAAATAAAAAAAAACCTAAAAGAATTTCTCATCTTAAGAATATGGTCGTGATAATATTTCATTTTTTAATAATGAATAATGATGAGACAGATCTTATTGCATAAATATGTGATTTAAGAATAATAGTGTAGTTAAATGCATTAATGTTTGTTACATATTAGATATAATAAGGTAACTCATACCACTTCACAATAAAATTATAAATTTCATTACCAAATACATTAAAATTATACATTTGTTTTCACTGTACCCCATATATTCACTCTACCCCGGCCTATGATCCAAGTTACCCCGGGCCTGTGGAACAGTGAATCATTTCCCATTTTTCTTTAAAAAGCCCATAAATCCTTAACTATAATAAATAGACTAAAAATTTCTTAGGACAATTATAAGCCAGATAATGTAGCTGTAGGATAAAACAATAATCAACCGGCTAGGTAAGATACAACCAGAGCTATGAGGTCTACAAACATTTGTGATCCACTGTTACCCTGCTTCCCCTACCGCAGTTCATTCACATGTTTTTTATTTGAACCAACTACAGTAAGTCTAAACGATTATTTTAGATTCATATATTTTCAGCGAATAAATTCGATCCTATGGAACTGTTTTCATTACGCAAATTATTTATGCATTACAACAGAGACATTTAGGGCATTTTAATGCAAAATAATAAAGGTTTTTACGTGATTTGATATAAAAATAATCACAATAATTTTATTGTATGTTTTAATATAATCGATAATCGATTTATTTCAAAACCAGTTGTCATTAATTACGAATGAAACATCTCTAAGTGGGCGGATCCCGTCCATGACAGTACAGTATTCCCTGTAGTACATTGTATCAAAAATTATTATAAAACTTTATGTGCATGATCTGTCAAAAGTTAAATAAACGATTGGAAAGACTATAGTCACTTATATATACATAATATACATACATAGGTAACAGTTGAAAGCTATTAAAAAAGCTACGTAAGTTATATTCTCACGATGTTTTCCTTTAGGTAGGTAGGTACCTTATAGAGCTCGTGTTAAAGCGCATATAAATTTTTAGAAACGAAATTATCTACTGATACTCGCACTGATATTCTTAAACGGTAAATAAAAATGATTTATTTCGTACTAGCTGCTTCCCACGGCTTCCCACGCGTGGGACCTGAACAAAATGTATCCTATGTCATTTACCAAGGTCTAGTCTATCTCTGTATCTACCAAATTTCATCAAGATCGGTTCAGTGGTTTAGTCGTGAGCGTATCATCAGTTTTCGATCATCGCTACCGGGTCAATTTAAGTATCTCAAATGTAGGTACCTATGTTTAATTATTAGGTAGTAGGTACCTAGTTCATGCAAGTTACCGAGAGCGGCGCTGCACTGGATTCTCATACATTTGTAATAAGTACTGGACTCGGTATCGAGGGTAGTAAGTATTCAGTACTACGGTAAACTCGTGATTGACCCCCAGACAGACAGTTACTTTAAGTCTAATGATGACGATAAGTCTAATCACAGATAAAAGAATACTAGGAAGTCTAATGTAAAGCGCGATCGCTGCCATGCTCGCTCTCTGAAGGAAGGGGCACACACCACTGTTTCAGTGAAAAGTTTATATTCCAGAAGCTTACCTGGACATCCCGTCGCGGCGCCGTGTGTTTGGCACCAGATCAACTTCGGCATTGGACCGTTACAGTGGAAATGTGCCCACATTTTCTATAACGTGAGTTTACTTTTTTAAATATTCGTCAAATCCCAAAAATATATTCCAATCTACAGAATTCTAGCTTTTACATACATACAATACAGTCATACATACATACATAAAATCACGCCTCTTTCCCTTGAGGGTAAGCAGAGACCAGCGATCTCCAGTTGCTACGATCCTGGACACACCTCTTTCGCCTCATTCTCTCTCACTCATTACATTCTTCATACACGCTCTCCGGTTTAGGGTACTTCGGACCTGGCCTTTCTCCAAAAAGTCACCAATTTGGTCCAAATATGTTCGCCCAGGTCTTCCCCTTCCAGATGTCCCATTCACACCCGCCTCGTACACCTGTTTTGTTAAACGACTTTCATTCATCCTCTCTACATGCCCAAACCATCTCAACATGCCCTTCTCAATTCTCATCACTACATCTTCTTCACTCCACACTGTTCCCTTATCACACTGTTTCTCACTCTATCTTTCAATGTTAACCCTTCTAGCTTTTTTTTAGCTTTTTTTAAGTTCTAGCTTTTTCAGGGCTAGGTAATTAGAGTGAGTCTGAAACTGTGAGAGTTATCGAAAAGTCAAGTTAGGAGGGACTTGCTCGGCTCTTTTTCAAAGTAGCAGGCAAGGACCACGAATTTTCACTTGATAGTTGAGTCGTCAGGTTGTTGTGATACCCTTTAATTATGGGAGCACTAGTTTTTGTTTTTTAATATTTGTATATCAATAGATGCATGTACCTACAGTGTAACCTATGTTGGGAATCCTTAAAATAAATAAATAAATAGATAATCCAGACCTGACACACCTCTTTCGCCTCATTCACTCTCTTTATGTTATTCATATAAGCTCGTTAGTGTAATTTTGAGGATCTGATGAGGATTTATTTATTTATTTATTTATTATGGCATCGCCAACCGTACACATAATTTCACTTTATAAAAAACATTCATATAAAAATACTATGATTATGTGTACTTACCCATTACAGGCATGCACAGCACTAAGTATATATAATAATCATTAAGTAATAATAATCTATAATAATATGAATCGTAGTAATCAAAAATAAAAACTAAATTTATTAAATTAAATTAAATTAATCAACAAAACAAAACTCTAGGTATACCTACATTTTAAATTAAAATATACATAAGTATATAATTTCCTAAAAATACCTAAAGGATCTTCAGAGCTATGAACAGAAATGCCTTATGAGTGCAGAAATTGCTCTCTTCTTGCGAAATTGAAGTCGGTTTACTAAAAAGTTTAATATTGCCACTTGGTATAGCAATCTGCGGCTAAATAATTATCAACACAGGATTTTGTTAGAACGCGTAGGTACCTAACAAATATTTAAAGTAGATTTTACGATCAAAAGGTTTGAGCGAGGTCGATTGTTCTACAAGTCAACATTATTTAATCGTTTTATATTAATTCGATTTAGAGTTTCATTGATCGAAGGTTATCAGCAACAATACTACCTTGAATGTTGTTATGTTTAAATAAGCGTGAAATAAACAAATAATATTTGCTATTTATTGAATTTTGCAAGATAGGTAGGTATATAGGGGAGTCATATTATGTAAGTACCTAAGTAGTTTCGAATGCCGTCGTTTAGAAGTACGCAGTTCTTACAATGCAAGATCAAAGGGCAATCTAGGATTATCAAGATATCGATACTTTTCTTTAGAAAGAATACAAATAGATACACTATGTACCTACCAATAGGCATTAACATATTAAAAATGACACAAAATCAAATTTTCCGCCACAGGCTTTCCACACTAACTGCAATCGATAATGTGCGCGATGGTGCATTGCGCATGTCCCAAGAAACACAATGGTTTTGTTATCCTATTTAGCACCTTATTTTTTGTGGTTTAGAGCTGGAAGTTATTTATAGATAAATAAAAATAACATTTTCACCAACCTGACAGCTTGGTTTAGTCAAAGTGCATGTGATATTTGCCGTGGAATCAAAGATAAAACAAAAATATTTAAAGAAAAGTGACCAATTTACGGTAATCGTGTGCAAAACGTATACTTAAATAAAAAGACTACCTATTTCGAGTTTTCCAATAAAAATAGTGAATTCAATAATGGATGCTAATCTAATAAAACAAATGATTTTGAAAAGATTAATCCAAAGTGTGATCTTATCGTTTTAAAACCTCAATCCAGTAAGTAAATACAAAGCTAAAATAAATAAGGTCGCATACCAACAGCTGTTAGACCAAATGTTTTTATATACCTACCTACCCTAGTCAAATTCAATCTAAAATAGGTACCTAGCAGTAAACCGGTACAAATACCTGAGGACTCATTGCATGTTTTCATTCGTAAAATTAAATGAAGTAGAGTAATTTGCGACATACCTACGCAACTTACAAATATGTAGGTATTAATGCCGGAAAAATACCTACATATGTAATTAATAATAATACTAACCATAACGACTAGTTATTTATGGCTGTTATTATTAATGGCAGCTAGACCCATTCGAAATAATTAGCTTAGAGGTATACCTCTGATACGTGTAGGTATATCCATCATACCATAACACGTGACAGAGCTATGATTTCTATAGTTATTGAACGACCTAACTACGATAGATAACATTTTAACCAATCTACTTATTATGTTTAAATTAGTGTAGTAGGTACCTTATCCAGTGATGTAAATGGCTATTATTGTACCTACTCTAAATTGTAGATCAGAAAAACAAAATATGTAAGTACCTAATTATTTGTACCTAGGTACTGCATTAAATAGTCCTATGGGTAAAGTGAAAATATAAAAAGTTAAGGTAATCATTTATTTTACACGCAAATAAATGCAAAAATTAACTAAAACATACAATTATGTGTCGCTCAAAAGTGCACGAATTCGGAACTGAAGGAAAAGTGTAACTAAATTTAAAAGTCATTAGTCGCCTGAAGAAAATATTTCGGTAAGTGGACTTTGTATTCATTTGTGAATGTAGCCAATTCTATTACATACCTATAGGTACATATTTGGATGTTTAATTTTAGGTTTTTTGGTATCACGTCCTATTGTATGGATATTGTGTTTATTTATCCTAGGAAGCAAAGAAAAGTTAATATTCGTCAAGTAGGAACTGAATTTTTTCTGTTCGTGTTTTTTAAGACTGTGAAAATAAAAAATAAAATAAACAAAATTTATTAAGTAAGTACATTTGAAATAGTTCATTAAAAAAGTGGTTTTTGTGGCATAAAATATTATTAAAATTAGTTCTATAATTTTTTTTGTAGGTTCAATAGCTCCATACTTTATAATCAACACTCTTGTAGTAACCTACCAATGATTCGGTACCTACCGATCAACTATGCAAAAATGCAGATTTAAAGTAACTAGGTACCTAGTTAGACATTTTTTTTTGTTTTATGTTAAAACCTAGCATAGTATTAAGACATACCTAGGTACTATGATTGAATGTTAGATTAGTGCTTTATGCTTCATGTTATTTCTAGGTTTGGCATGATGACTGACGAGCCCCAAAACCCCGCTTCCAGCTTTTGAAAGCTTAAAATGCGGAGGTACTAACACTAGTATAGATGCATAAGGATTTTTGTAGTGGCTTGGCTTGTTTTCCTTTAGAACATTAATGGACCTACTACCCAACATCGCGGGAAGCATGTGGTCTCATGCTAAGTAGGTACTTCTAATGATCAACTAGCTAGCGCAGAGTCAAAAGGCATCCGAAAAATTGAGGATCAAAATTTTTATAAAGCGCGTCATATTGTTTTGTTAACTACACTCTTCTTTAAAACTTACACACATATTTCTTCTGTTATGAAGTCTTCGTTTGCGGACACGAAGGTATTCCGTAGAATGTGAATTGGCGCGTATTTTTTTTTTCACCCTCTCTAGAGGTTTTGTGACACTTTTGGGAACCTGGGTGGAAATGGGCCGCTTGTTAGCGAAAAATTGAATGACCCGCGCGGGACAGGCTCTATCCCGATTTTTTGTGATTAGAAAAACCATAACCAAACTACCTAACGGTCCAAATTGGGTAGAGTTCTGGGAGAGTTGCTGGACAAGGCTAAAACATGTCTAAGGCTCTACAGGCTCTTCGCTCCAGAGCGAATCTATATTCACTTAGGTAGGCCAGGTTGCTTCTTAACGGTTTGGGTGCTGGATGATGGTGTGTTAAACGTTACGCATTATTTATTTATAGGATATTTTTCTTTATTATCTTCTAGTGCGATGTCATCTAAACTTATTGTAAAACTGTGGTACATTTGTGACAGGTCAGCGGGCGGGGGCAGTCACCTCGGGGCGGAGGAGGCGAGTGACGGCAGCGACGCAGAGAGACCACGAAGGAACCATCTCAGGGTTCCTTCACCAGCCTTCGTGGGACAGTAAGTTATTATCATAAAGACTATCATGTAGTAGACTCTACATTGTAGTGTAGACTGTATACCTACTAGTTTTTATCCGACTAAAAAATGAGGGGCTAACTATGTTCCACTCTATGACTTTTTATGTAGGTAACGTATTGACCATTATCTTTCCTGTGGATATGGCCGGCTAAGCTGAGAGAATGGTTTAGGTTAAGTTAGGTTAGACATTGTTGACAACAATGTCCCAGGCACTACAGTGTCGATGCAGAAAGAAGCCGCGGAACGGGAGCGAGAAGCCCTGGCGACCGATCCCATCCGCAGCAGGAGAGCGGGGCGTCGGAGGAGGAGGTTCCTCCAAGATCTCCGACCCCCATAACACAGGCCACGGCGGTAGTACCGGGGGGTACTGCCGTCCCTTAAGGGCCTAGAGGTGGCGCGCGTGGGTGTTCCGCGCGCCCCTCTCTCTCCTGAGAGACTCGGTTGGAGGCGATGCCTCACCAGTTGGAGGGGCTCTGATAGAGCCGACGCCGTCGGGGCCGTGGAAGAGTGCGAAAGCGTGCCCATAGCCCCGGCAAATGGCAGTCAGAGGGAACCCCGTCGGGTTTTAGTGGGTGCGAGTCCCACATATCCCTTCCGCCGCCCCCACGGCGGGAGGGAATGCATAAGGCATTTCCCGACGCAAAAAAAAAAAAAAAAAAAAAAAAAAAAAAAAGGCACTACAGTGTCCCGTTAAGTGTAGACAAAGCTTGCCTCCTGATGCTGTATAAATCATCTATTAAAGATGTTAAGGCCTGAGTTAGTTAGTTTACCTAGGTAACTTATCTGTTTTTATAAAGAACTCAAAATTACGTCTCATTAAGATCTCGTGTCAAGGATACTTCAAGGTAGGTAGGTACCTACCAAACAATGTAAGTATGGCAGCTATTATTCCTCTCAGTAGGTAGGTACTACGAGTAGGTATTTACAATCTCAAGATGAAATAACAAAAATAACAAACTTGTCTCAATATTAAAGTTGGTAAATACCTCATATCAAAGTGCAAATTATGAAGTAATGAGATAAGACTCAACTGCCTTTAGTTCATAGTAGAAGGCTTTGAAAAGCAGTTATAGTGTGCGAACCGCGATGAATTTTGAATAGAATTTATTTATAGGTATACGAATAACCGGATTAATTAATATGTTCTATTGTGAAGTGACTAAAGAACGTATCCTACACATTTATAATCTAAAGATATTATAAAACGAAGATTTAAGATAGGTAGTCCTAGTCCTATAAGTAGTTGATTATTTTGAGGAAATCAAACATACCTAAATGAACCATGAACCATAGTAAACCGAGAGTGAGTGATATTATTGTTAAGTAAAACATGTTGGGTAAACTTGGCCTAATCTTTTGCAACACGTTTCATAGTTTGATGCATTTTTAATTTATCTAATGGTTTTCAAAACTAGTGTATTTTTTAAGTGAGGTGTTTACGAGTTTGAAAGTTATAAATAGGTACCTTTCGTATGATCTGTGAATTCCAATAGCTATTATCAAATATCTTCAGAAGAAATGGAAGGATGTGATAAAGATCTGGTGCAATTCAAGGATGCGTCTTTTGAAAAAGAAGTGGAAAACAATAATGTCCCAGAGATACATTTTGATTTTGAAATAAAAGATGTAATCTGCGATAAAAATGCGGTATTAGAAGGAAATGTGTTAGAAAATCAAATAAATGAAGTTAAGGGGCGCGTCTCTAAAAACGCGCGAACAGGCACTTACCATTTAAAAAAATAAACTAATGAAATCACTTCATAGAATGACAATAAAAAAGAATCGAGTTCTCAATAGATAAGTCTACACTAACACCGTGTGATAATTGTAAAATAATCCTTAATATTTGAGAAAAAAATCGTCAAAATCCATCAAAAACATCGAAATCGACCTTTTCTATTTGAACTATTTATGATATTATTGTTGTTATTATTGATAATATTTTTTGATAAATCGTGAGTCAAAATAGTAGTCAATACATTCACCGTGAATGTTTTTTACTAATTAAAACCAAAAAGCATTAATCTGAGCTTAAACATCATTAATTTTTTTTGCAGAATTTTTTTCCCGCCGCCATACATTTTAGTATGAAGCAGTGCCTGACGTAATTGTCTTTTTATTAGAATACACGCTGCAGAAATATTCAGAACCCGTTGGGTTTCCAAAGTGACCGCACGTCCGTCATAGATCTCGCCGAGCTTCTTTTGTTTACTTTGGACTAGAAAAAGGGTGGGTTGCGAGTGTTGGAAACTATCTGTACCTATTCATCGAGCAAGTAGACGAACTAGGTAGATACGTGACTTTTACTTTGTAGTATTTTTTCTTTTGAATAAATTATCAAACCCTAACCAATGAACTATATAGGTACGAGTTATGTCGTAACTTATTTTTTTACCTATTTCAGAGAGATATGGGAAAACGTATAGAAAATTACTTTAAACACAAAGAAATTAAAGAAGTATTAAAATAATGCAGTAAGCACCCACATAATAATGCACCTACTCATCTTTTTACCCGACCGTAGCAAAGACAAAACATTGTTATGTTTTACCTTTTTTTATTTATTATCTCGGACCTCTGTGGCGCAGTGGGTGAAAGCCCGAGACGCAGAGGTTGCGGGTTCGATTCCCGCTGCGGGATAAATGTTTGTATGATTTGCAAATTATATTTTGTCTCCAGTTTGGGTGTTTTCTATGTACAATAATATGTATGTATTTACAAAAAAAAATGTATCTATGTAGTATATCAGTCATCTGGTTACCATAACACAAGCAATAAATTGCTTAGCTTAGGACTAGATGGCGCTGTGTAGAAAATCCAAGGATATTTAAAAAAATACAAAAATTAGGTATGGAAGAAAAGTTAAAAATGAACCTTGATTGTATCTCGACTATCACTGAGAAAAACAAAAAAATTAACAAATAAAAACAGGTTCAACAAGGTAATTCATTCATCATCATCATTGGCAGCTCAAATTATAACCCACTGCTGGGCATAAGCTTCCTCCCTCAAATGCCACTCTAATCGGCCCTGTGCCGTTCGCATCCATCGTAGTTCATTACAGCTAAAATATCTAAGGTTCGGGTTTCCGATTTATTACGATTATTCAACCAGTCTTACTACCGACATTCCACTACAGAGTGAAGGCCCGTCACTCATGGTCATCGTCCCCGTCCCCCCTTTTATAACTAACAGTTTTTTTTTTTTTTACTTTATATAAATAAATAAAAAAAACCTGCAACACCAGGGATCGATTTTTAACATAATTGTTGTAACAGTTTTAAGTGGATATCGAGTGTTCGTATTTTTGTCTCATTTCCGATCCGAGACGGATTTAATCGAAGTATTAAATAGGTATGTTTCGGAGTACCTACTGTAAATAAGTTGAAGTGAAGCCGTCCTAATCTGTACATTATATTCCATGTTTGTACTAAATTGTCTTATAAGTAAACAAATAATTTTGATAAACGATTTTTTATCTATTATTGCACATTTCTCATATTATTATCATATTATTATTACACAGAACATTGGTTTGACAAATTATCTTCAATTTCTCAAAATTTAAAATGATACCAAGAAGCATACACTGTGACCCAACCCTTTGCCGTGCTGGTAACTAATTGCAGGCCGCGTGTTGCTAATACATTGCGTGTTTTATTGTGATATTTATATACATCTCACAACGACAAACGCGTAATGGATGTGTAACTAGTGCGAAACTTCGAAAGTAGTTTTATTCGTCTTCAGGTTGTAAATGCTAATTTCGGGATGCACTTGTGTGAGTAGAAAGTGTCAATGTAGGTGTTAATCAGAAATTCCCACGCTCAAGGACTGCAGGCTTAACGAAAATAACTCGATGATTAAAGATTTCATGGAATGCAAAAAGACATCAGAAAGTAAAGAGAAGACATGCAAAAACGTGACGTTTGGAACCAGCAATATAACTGAAAGCAATGGAGTGGATAGTAATAATAAAGATGTAAAATCAGAAAACAAAGATTTGAAGTTACTTCGGTGGTCGATACGAAGAGATAGTTTTCCTCTAATCGGAATTAGAAATGCTCTACTTAAGAGGAGGAATATCTCCCCTGACAACTTGATATGGAGGCGAAGGTAGGTCGATAGGTACCTACCTATAATTTTTTTTAATTTTAAAAGTTGGCATAAAATTTTGATTTTTATTTAACCTTATTCTTCTTACACCTGACCTTGATTTTTAAAGCTAGGTAACTTTTTTTGCTCAACGAAGCGTAGTTTATAAATACCTACATAAACTCGTATACTACCTGCTAAAAGTCTTTACAGACATATTGAATAAGGTAAGTTTTTCTTGAATCTTTTGTCGCTGTCGTTTTCGTATTCACTGAATAATGATGGGAATAGTTTTACCTGGGACCTATCAATCTGTCTATGTAGGTAGGTACCTACATAGACAGATTATGATTATGATTACTTGACAGGTAAGTACTTGAACTAATTCTGAGGTTTTTCTGAGTAGGTACCTAAATGTTTAGTTATCTAAAGTTATCTAACTAAGGTTAATAAAGATTAACAGTCATTTTAGACGTCTGATAAAATTTATACCTACCTATGTACTTATATGTATGATGACTGTGTATGGTAGAGCATAATATATGCATGATAGTCTAGACTAGGACTGTGTAGGTAATGTGTGATAAAATAATATTAGGTAGGTACCTATTTATCTAAACAAAAATAGGAGAAATAACTATCTAAAACCTGGGTACCTAGCCTAGGTTACCTAGGCTCTAGATATTTTTGTTCTTTAGTACGTACCTACACAGCATGTTGCTCGCATCGTAGTCATCAAGATCGCAATTCGTACTATTCGCGGTTTATCTTATTGCATTTCTAAATTGAATGGTGTAAGTACCTAAGTCATTGTCTTTCGGAGAAAATAGAACAATACCTACTTACCTACCCAAGGTAGGTAGACAAGTCACTGGATTGGATGGAGATAGGTAGGTAGGTACTTACCTACTTGCATAGATTAGTTAACTTCGGAATTATGAAGAATAATGTTCGTAAGCTACAGATACGACCATCGGTAGACCATGAGTCTTATTTTCAATTATGTAAATTTCAACCCAAATTGCCTAATTGACATAGGACCTTTTAGGTTAATAACATTCAAGACCTCGCGAACAGCTATCAGATGCTAAAAATATCTCAAGATGTCATTCTAGAGAATCTAGATAGGTACAGGTGCAGTTTATCTACATCCTGTTAATTTTTAGACAACATTTTTTTTAAAGAACTGTTAGATAATGGCCGTGTAGTGAAAGCGATAAGTCGAAGGTGTTTGTTCAGTCACTTAAAGTAGGTACTTACCTAGGTACTATCTTCCCCTTTTGAAACATCATTGAATATCTACCTTTGCTTCTAAAAAGCTTAGGTAGGTACCTACCTAAGTAAGTACCTACTTACCTAAGGTAAGTAGGTACTTAGGTAAGGTAGGTACTTAGGTTTTTTATTGGACCGTTTTTCTGTAATTTTGTCATCTGAATTAGGTCCTACCTGTATCAATCCCATGTTTTGATTCCCGGTAACCTAGGTGATGCATATTGATCCCATTGCAACCCTCGGGTTTGGTTTACCTACCTACCTACAATAAAATGGGTTTTTCCTAATCGGTAGCAAAATAGGTAGGTAGGTACTTACCTATTTACATTTTCAAGTCGCCTCGTGTACCTACCTAAGCCCTTCAAAAGGTAGGTACTTAGGTTTATTTTCATAAAAGATTATTCTGTCCAAATTGGGACGTTAACCTTATATTTTCTTTTTTTATTATGTAGGTAGGAATGTAGGTAGTAACCTACCCACTATGAAAAACTGGACTTTTTCCCTGGAAAAGGACAGCTTTTCCGAGTATTCTTTTATCTGTGGTGTTACCTGCCTATATTTTCAGTTGTGCAATATTAGGAATTACACAAACTATTATTAAGTACCTACCTACCTACCTACCAAGGACAAACTAATAGGAAAATACTTTTTCGGCAGAAATAATTAGTACTTAAAACAAAATGTTTTTTTTATTAAAACATTAGGTACCCTCAAAGAAACCGGATTTCTTACCTACCTGTAGGTATAATATCTAATATTATTTATTAAGTTAGGTACATTACAACTCGACAGCATCATTGGTATTCAGAAACAATACAAAATAAGCTACCAACAAATGTTATAGCGAGCAAGATCTCGTTCGGGGCGAACTACTAGTTTATGTAGACTCTACATTGTAGAGATAAGAGAATTAGAAGGAAGGAACATTATTTTAGGAGGATTAGTATCACTAAAGTATAACGGGAGCGGCAGCGGCGGGGAAGCGGGGGCGGTTTGATTTGAATACCATAGACAGCTGCCGGGGAGGGACCGGGGCGGTCGGATCTAAACTCCAAAGCCGAGCGCAGTGGAGCGAGCGAGTAACGCGAGTTTAGTTTGAGTTGATTGAGTTGAGTTGAGTTCGTCTTCAGTTCGCAATCAGCTTTTCGAGGTCGCGCACACCGTACATCAAGTTTCCGAACGCACCGTTTTGCGCCCTTTGACAGGTCGGCCGAAACAACACAACACAACGCTAAATGTCAAAACCGTCGACTGACGTTTCACGTTTCGCCTGCTAGAATTCGCTTTATCTTCAAAAACTTAATTTATGAAATAAAATTGCGGAGAATCCAGTAAAATTTGTTTTCTTATTAAACAAATGGTTCTGCTGCGTACTAATTGATTTACAGTTTGGGTGTTATCGATCAGTGTTTGATACAGTGTAGGTACTTTTGTAAAACAGTGCAATTTTTCGTCTTGTATTCGTCGCTTTCGAAAATGTGCATTTTTTGATTCGTGGGACTTGTTACAATGACTTTATTGTTAAAACGCACCATCAGTGAACTCTAGTGTACCCTGCAGGCATGACCTTCTAAATGAAGGAGGGCTATCCTGATGAAAATATGCTGTGTTTCGTTCAAGGATTCGGGGACAGCGAACACGGTTTTAGCAAGAATCGTGAGTTCAAGATATCAGAAACACATTGCAATGTGCCCGAGTCAAATTTGAAATTTAAAAAGCGAGGCAAGCCGGTTTCCCTGCAGTTTGAAGAGTCGTTAGCTGAGGAAGTCCAGGATTCTAAGATAAAGAAATCCCCAGGTCTTGTTACTGGGAAATCTCTGAAGTTGACGTCAGGGTCTCGGTTCCCTGAAGTAAAGAGGAGCTTGAGCGATCGCTTTTCTGTCATCACTGATCGGAGCGGCAAAAAACCAGCTAAAGAGTTATTGACCATTAGAAAGACTTGGTATGTACTTTGAAATATTCCATATTGTTTTTATTTGGGGATTATGATAACTCTAGATCATAAAAATATCAGTAGATAACATCATTACCAATGATATAGTAAAGGTATTAATGTCTTTATCAAATCAAGAAATTGTGCAGACTTATAATCCAATTAATAATTTATAATATACTAAAATACCTACATACAATGTGTGTATTATTACTTAACTAAATAATAAATTATTTAGTTACTTTTTCAATTTTGCCTTTTAAAAATAGTACTTACGTACCTAACTAAGCCGTTTCAAGTTAACGTTTTAGTTAAGACCTTTATAATTTACCTTGACCTTGCATAGCAGTTGTTCTGTATAACAGATCTACCTACACAATATCTATTACCCTGACTTTTAATTTTAAGTTATAATCAGATGGTAGAATAAAAAATACATTATCACAATCGTACAACAAAACTACAGCATCCGAAAACCCATAGCCTAGTGGGGGTGCTCAAACAGTTCAGATCGACTGAATGTACACAAACAGAACCCTTTCATTATGACACCCCACTCAAAGTATTTTTGAATAACTTTTATTTTTTTCACCCCCTTGTGAACCCCATATCTTTACAACTCCTTAACCGATCAAGCTCATTAGGTGAGACGTAAATTTACTTATCAATACCCATATAAGTACAACTGGAACTGCTTTAGATCGATTTACCACTTCATGCTAGACATTTTCCTCAAATTTTTTTTAGACTTGAAGATAGAAGTTTTATTGGTGTAAGTTTTACATTGCGCCATCAGATCCCAAACTAAAGCGTTTAATCTCCATCTATAAATTTTTCAAAAGGAATTCCACACAGCTAATTCCGTTCTAGTGATTTAAACATTTTAAAATACAGGTTTACGTAAAAACTATAATAACTACAATTATACTCTACAAGTACAATACAATACAATATTATACTCTACAAGTACACTACTAGTACTCTACAAGTACTGTATATACAATATTATACTCTACAAGTACTTGAATATTCAAGTATAATTTCAATAGCGGCATTAAACAAAGTATTTCATCGCTCAGCCATCTCTGTGCATATGCATACTAAGTGTCCGATGATGTCACTTCGGAAGCTCCTAATTTGTCGTGGGCGGCCGTATTGATTGGCAATAGCGGGCTTTACACGGGCACTTTATCGCGCGTGATATAACAATCGTGCGCGAAAGAGCTAGCGTGTAAAGATGTTAAAAGGGAAAACGGAAACAATCGCGTGCGCTCCATCGGTCGTACGCGTATTCGCGTAAAGTTAATACTTTACAAAACGTAATTTTTTTCGCACACGATTACTGATATCAGGCGGTTCTCACAAAACTGTGCGATTTGTACAAATACTTTACACGTAAATTCTTTCGCACACGATTACTGATATCAGGCGGTTCTCACAAAACTGTGCGATTTCTACACACTCCAACACGCGCCAGCTCTGGAGTCTGGACGATCTATCCCGCGCGATTAGCCTTTACACGGTCGCTCTTTCCGTTTTGACAAAAACTTATGAGTAATCGCGCGCGAATGATCAAAAACATAATCGCGCACGATTGCCTGTGCAGGTTTTTAGAGTCTCTGTGTAAAGGCCGCTTACGCAAGAGACAATGCAGAAAACCCACAGCCATGCTTTTAAATTAAAAACCGCTGGCCTAGATTCTGGAGGGTTTTGATCCAGCGCTTTGATGAAGTGGATGTTATTCGTGTGGATTGACACTTTTTTGTACAGAAAAATATTGCACGGTTTGCGGTTTAACGCCTCCGACCCTTGTAAATTGCTGCACACAAACGTTTCGAGTATTTGGTTAAATATGGGTTTAATTAGATTATAAGATAAAAATGTTGTTTCTTGTCAGCGAAACCAATCGGTTCGTTCTTTTGTTAAAAAGTGACTGTCAAATGCGAAAATTCGGTTAAAGTAGGTAGTAGTTTTAAATTTATTCAGGTTTTTAAAGTTAGTAATTTGAATATTAACTGTCACAGATAAAAATTAAATGTTAACTTCTGCAAATTGTGGGTAACTAGGTAGGTATCCTCCGACTACCTTCTTAGACATCTTCAAAGGATATAAAATGGGTCTCTATTTTGTCTCCGAAATTTTATACCCCTAAAATAAAAATCTATAAATTGGGTTTTCATAATCATCGATTGCCCGTATAATCAGGATCCATAATATAAGGATCCCTAATATAGTTACGGCTAATATCAACATCCCTAATGTTTAAAATACATAAAATCATTCTCAATAAATAATATAATCCATAATGTAACTAACTCATAACTTTATTTTCATAATAGTTTATGAGAATAATTTTAACATAAGAACATTGTGTCTCAAGCACAAGGCAGCATAGGGAATGTAACTGATTTCGATTTGGGTGGCTGATTACTTTTATTACACATTTTATTGGCGCTTCGGCGGCCGCTGCCGCCTCGCGCGTTAGTGGTCACTGTTCAAACCTAACCTAACCAACTGATTTCGATCTGGGTGGATACAACCGAAGTTGTTTCTGTTTTACATAATTATAAACGTTCGAAAACATGATTATTCGGAAGTAGAAGTATTATGACATTATTATTATGTTTATAATGATTAAAATTGGGGATTACAATATTAGGTAACATAAATTTATGGATTAGGAGCATAAGGATGAACAAATACCTTATTATAAACTATAGTTATGGGACCATAATATTATGGATTCCTATGTTTCGGAGACACTTGTTATTGATTGTGATTTACGAACAATCGATTTTCGGAGACGAAATGGGTTCCCATATAAAATGCCCAAAGGTCTGAAATATTACAAATCTACCGCACCTTGGCAATATGTGTGATCATATTTCATTTCATCTATTTTCAATGCCTATCCTTAAAAATCTCTAATAAAATGTCCGAAAACAAATAATTTGCTTGATTCACGGTGAGGCGTGAAAATTCTCGTTCGCTCTCAATTATTAATTGGATTCAAACAAAAGGTTTCGGTTTAGCCTCGTTCTGTAACTGGTTTAAATTATATAAAAAAAATCATTGTTTTTGACCAAAAATGTCTACTTATAATTTTATAATTGATTCGGAATATACTTACCTACTCTGAAACTACCCCTTTGTTACGTATTTGAATAGGTTTAAAAAAAAATGTTTTTTTCATGGGCTCATGTAATGTAAGGTAAATATGAAGAAACAGTCTCTATACATAATTGAGATTTTCCAAAACATTAAAGGCGAGAAATAAAAATAATTTCAATATAATTATTATTATCCAATATTTTTAAGCAAGTCACGCAATTTCAGAAATTTTGATAACGTCAGGTCAACAATGGCTAACTTCAAAAGCAGTTCAATCAACTTTTATCAAGAAACGAAGTAGGTACCTACCTACCTATACCTACCTAATGGATTTCATCTAGAGTCACAGTCAAATGTTTAGTCATGGTCAAATACAGACTTTCGTGTTGGCTTCTCTCATTATGTGGCAGAGATTTTATGTTAAAGCTGTTCAAAGCTGATCTCATTGGCAAGAATATAATATTCTCAGAGTCGGATTAGCCGTAAAGGCCCGGGTGCCTCAAGTACGGGGCCCGAGCCTGGATAATGGTACTTAAATGGTTACAATCGGAATGTTATATTCACAAATTATTTATTAGAATACCCTGCTACCCCTGGCTAGCCCGTGAATGCTAGGGCCCGGCTGGCAACACCGCCTTGACTATACGGCCAATCCGACCCTGGATCTACTTGTTACCTAGTATGAACAAGGCAATTTTTTTGTATGCTTTGCTAACATCATTTTATGATACGTCTACTTAACGAATTACATAATCAATAAATAAAATTATGTATTTGAATTCGGTAGGCCTTTAGGAGGCCTAAAAACGAAGTCATAAGAGTAAGCCAACTAGCTCATACGAACATACATACATGTTACATGACATAAAATCTCGCCTCCTTCCCATGGGGGTAGGCAAAGACCATGGACCTCCATTGCTACGATCCTTAATTCCTGACATAACCCCTTCGTCTCATTACACTTCATACACGCTTGCCTGTTTACTGTACCTTTGCCCTGGCCGTTCTCCAAAACATACAACATACACAATACACATCTTAATCGACAAGGCCACTGTTGTTTAGGAAGTTGACTGTACATTTTAACGACATTAACCGCCTCCATGACACATCGAACGTATTTGGTACGTGTCAGTTTTCTCGGAAACATGGCCAGGCCAACCAAGGCCGACGTACCTAGTTGAGATGCTGAATTAAACATGAGAACGAACAAAATGTTTGACGCCATCGCATCCTGAGGGCACCAGGCACCGAAAATTCGAGCGGGATGCTAAATTAGTAGTATTCACATGAGAGAGAGCGACAACGATAAACGCACGGGATCGGTTTAATAAACAATTGGCCAAATATTTTTTTTATAAAAACCTACAGTTTTATAAGGGAGCAATTTCCTGCACTCTCTAGGTGCATTTCTGTTCATATCTACGAAGATCCTCGTCAGATTCTCATTTTTTTTAATGGGAACACCTCGGTTGTTTACCTACTCTCTCATACAAAAATAATTTCAAAATCGAACCACTATTGACAACATAATCGATAAACATTCATGACGTTAAAGTAAATTTTCTTCGGAGTTATTTAGTTGCAGACAGTATGTTTTATTTTCAGGTGATTATGTTGGTTGATCATACGAGTATATAAAAAAAAAATACATACTGTGCAACATAGAACCTCTTTCATTTTAAAACGAATAATGTGAATAAATTTTAAGGCTTGACAAATTTTGTAGGTAATCAAAATAATATTTACCCAGAATATTGTGATACTCCCGAGATAATTATAAAATAAAAACCAAAATATCTAAGTAAGTACCTACTTACATTGTTTTCAAAACAACGAAAGTTGAAAGTGACCGAAGTTCGTTTTTTTTTATCGAACATTCTTGAAAGCGGTAACTTTTACAGAAACTGATGATCAAGAAAACCTAAAATGAATTTTGCCTTGTATGCCGAATACCGTCTTAAATGAGCAGAGTGCTTGAGCAAGTAAAGCTATCGATGTTGGCAATCGCTGGCATGCAGCCAACTGACGGCATTTGGTCATTGCTCAGTTCAGCAACTGTATTCCTGCCGTATCCGTTATTTGCCAGTCGATATCACACGTTGCTCATTACACGCACGCGATGCTTATCAGTCGGTAACACATTGTCTTTTCCTAATAACTTAGGTTTAATCTCTAGCTTTCAATTAATTTAGGCCTAGAATATAACTCAAGATTTCGTTTAACAATTAAACTACCAAAATGATTATTATTGATAATATAAATTATGAATCCTATCTTGATTCAGACTTATGAATGCACATCAATCACACAATTTTTTTTTGTTTTTTAATTCGGCTCACTTTTACCGGATGCAGCTTCATCGGCCTATGTTACAGTGAAAACTACTTTAAATCAAGTAATAAGTGAAGTACTCCGTTTAACTTTGTTTGAAATTAACAATTTGTTTGAGCAACCCGTGACTCTTACACGTGAAGTTAATAACAGAGTATAATGGCATCTCAAGACTTTACTGAAGAGAACGGGATAGTAAATAGGGTAACGACGCTTCACCAGCTATTATAGTTATATACTTATGGTATAGGCCACAAATCTTGCTCTATTTGTTCCAGCAAGAAATTAAATTAACGATATGTTGCCATGAGTTCCAAGAACTGTTTTGTAGAGTAACATATTAAATAAAACCTAAGAAAAGTGATTTGGTAAACAACAAACCAACACAAATTATCTTTGGAAGTTTCGTACATTTACTTTGCGGTTATTTTGGATATTAAAGTTCGGAGAATATACTGAGTTCAGAGATTTGTTAAACAATATTATTTTATACAACTTCTTTACTTAAGTAATATTTTTAAAGTCATGCAAACGAATTGCTTCTTCTATTGCCGCTCTAAACGAAAATGTATTTACGTTATAGCGAACGTAAATTTTACGGATACTAACCAAGAGTGCATTAAATAAGAATTACGACATCTCTGTGGCCAAGCAACGTACAAAAAATTCGACGTGAACCGGATTTTGTGAAGATACTTTTTTATTGACAAGGAAAAACAGGAACCTTTAAAATCAAGAAATGTCATTTTTTTTATAAATAATCAGTAGAATCACCTACTAACGGCCAGTCTCAAATACCTCTACTATATGGCTTTAGTTTTGTTTACTGTGGGTAGATATTTCAAATATTTTGTATGGAAGTAATGTAAAGTATCTACAAGCAGTAAGCAAAACCAAAGATAGATCTATCAATGTTTTGAACTCCTTTGCTACCGATGACCAAAGGTGATGAAATGAAAATCATAATTTGCAAGGTTTATCGAAAATTATGATTTTCAGCTGAACCTTTTAGGATGAAACTGTGAAATATTCGAAATGTTTTTAATTGTACTAATAAGAATTCTAGCGATGATCGTGATTTAAGATATGACATCATTTGATCGGTAGGTATTGGTTATTATAGTTTCTATCGCAAACGATAGTGAAGATAACGGCCTCAAGGCTTACAACGTGCGATTTTACTAAAAATAAATAGAGTGCCTTGAAAAAAAAATATCTTGGTTACATGCATGTTAGGTACATGTTTTAATCTTTAGTTATTTCAATATCAGCGACAATATAGAAGAGAATGAACAAATAATGTAGCTTTATGATAGCAAATGTTGTTATATTTAAATAACTTGATACTCTCCCCGGCTTCGCCCGCGTGTTGTCTCTACTATAATAATTTGCATGTATTATACTATAGTAAATAAACCTTCCTTTTAAATCTCTCGTTCTTTTGAAGAAAACCGCATCAAAATCCGTTGTTTAGCTTAAAAGATCTAAGCATTCAGGTGGAGGTCGCAGGAAACGACTTTGTTTTGTAGAGATTTAATAGCCAACAATATTAATATTATTTACAAAAAAGTATTATTATAGGACTAGAAATTGTATTATAGGTACCTATTTAACTACACACAAGTATTTTGTATTATTTTTCACGTGTTACTTTCAAAACTATCGTGAGTTGTACTAGACATTATAATAAACATTGTCGGTATCTAAATCGAAGATATTTTTACGTGGGTAATTTCCGTGCTGTTATTATGTCTTTCACATGTTAATTGGTAAGTTTAACAATAAATACGTTAGGTTTATTTTTCGTCTCTACCAACCAACCTTTGAATTTAGAGGTCAGTGATAAATATAACCTTTATATTATTTTTATCGGCCTTCATCTTTCTGATCTGTAGCATGATTTTACTAACGACCAAAACGTTCGATTTGAATACGTTATGAATTGATATAAAATTTTGACCTTTAGAAGAAGAAGAAGAAGAAAATATTAAGGATTGATATTTAATTTTTATATCGTTTTTAAATTCTTATTTACTTACCTCATTATACCATATTAATTTATCAATTTAGCAAAGGGTTTTAAATTATTAATTGTAAGAGTTTTTTTGCCTTAAAACTCTCATATTGATAATATGAGCAGCTCTTTGTGCTTAGACAATAAAAAATATTCTATTTTATTCTATAGGAAGCCTCCAAATATAAGCTCACTAAGACATAGACTATGATTTTTTAACAAGGCTCTATAAAATGCTTCAATCTAATTCATTATTTGAAGTATAAATAAATTAGTCAGCTCCACAGGTAATTGACCAGTGATTTTCCTGTGGATATGGCTGGCTAAGCTGAGAGGATGGTTCAGACCTGAACCATTCCATCTCAATAATGTCCCGGGCACTCCATCAGATACAGATATTTCATCTCAACAATGTCCCAGGCACTACAGTGTCCTTTTAAGTGAAGGCAATGATTGCCTGCTGTCGCTGTAATATCAAGTAAAGTAAAGATGTAAAGGCATGTTAAATTTACGCAGTCATTTCTTAAGTCCAATGTTATGTGAATTTATACAGAATTCATGCGATAACTATTAGAAATAATATTGTGTTGCGTCAATGCCATGGCACATATGCATAGTTCCCATACGAACGTGTTGTTTGCTCTACCAAACTGGCCATACTATGAGACACAACAGCTGTGTTTTAAGTAAGTGTAAGTACTAATGAATAACGATTTTCGATATTGCTAATTTAAGTTTAAATTCTTCGAAAAAGCGCTAACGGTGTGTGAATTATATTGTCATTTAATTGGATAAAATTTTTACCTAATTCATAATTAAAACGAATTTCATGCAACTGCACAGAAATGGGTATGAAAATATATTTTTATTAAAAGCTTATTATTATTTGTATATCAGGAAACTATATGTGGGAGTTTTATAATTATTATTTACCACGACTGTGGAATCGGTGGTACCTCCTTATAGTACCTGTAAAACAAAACTTTTTAAAATCGTTAATTATAATTATTTGAGGTAGGTACAGTTCAAACGGAAACAGACCATATAGCAAATATAGTTATCGAGATACAAGTAAAGGAAATCGATACTGACCTTACAAATCCACCTAAAGGTGAAAACGCCTTGTCGTTCAAAGGAACTAGAAGAGGCGCTGCTCCTAATCCCTGAGGCATTTTAATAAAGTATTTCACACTGCTCGGTATTAACATCCCTGAAAAATTATAAAAAATACATAGCCATTCTGTGTTGATGTTGATGAAGTTACTTTTAGTTTGGTAGAAGTAACTTATGGAATCATTAAGGAAAACATCGTTAGAAAACCCGCGGTTTTGTCAGCCCTACACATTTAACCATTGTCTTTTCTGTGGATATGGCCGGCTAAGCTGAGAGGATGGTTTAGGTGCTGGTGCCTTCTGACTGTATAAATTATATACTATAGATTTAAAATAGCCTGAGTTATCATATAAGTTATCATATCAGTTAGCATAGCATGAAGTTATAAACATAATTGGTAGTAATATGTAAAATGCTAACCGTTTGCGTCATATCTGTATTTACGCAATAGCGACTGCATGCTTGGATTTTGCACATTCGATAAAACCACTATAGAACACGGCTGCAAAAAAGATCTAAATCAGTAACATAAAAGCAAAAAAAATTATACAAGCACAAATAAAGGTTGATAGACATTTAACATGTAGCTATAACTAAGAGCCAGTTTCAATAACATATCCATTTGTGGTTTTGCTTACTGTGGTAAAATATTTGACTTTACATCCATACTAAAAATGACACTATAAGCAAAATCATATACCTATAGAAAGGATATTGAGACTTGCTGAACGTAAGTCAGATTTGTTCTTTTGGTAGCACATTATTATACAAGAAGGGATCGTTCGACTTTCTTGTGTTTTTATGCAATAATAATATTCTATTATTACAAGCATAACAACAATCATAATAATATTCCTGACACAAATACTTTTCCTGGTCGGAATTTAGACCATAAACAACGACGCAGAAGCATTGATTAAAGAATGTTACGTCGCAAGCTAGGCATTTAACCAGTCAAATATATTTTTCACTAACGCCCCGCCCTGTCTTCACTCATATAAGGTTATGTCTATAACGTGCCTTTCAAATAGATCAAGCGGTTCTGGAAATCGTATTTTGTGCAAACTCATGAAAACCTCTACAATATTTAAGGATTTGGTACAAAAAAAAAATCTGCCGCCGCGGGACAAAATGTTGTATGTTCTGCAGATATTTGTTCCAGGTCTGGGTGTTTTCCTATATCTATAATGTGTACGGTATTAAAAAAAAAATGTAGCTAAGTATTATATCAGTCATCTGGTTACCATAACACAAACATTAAATTGCTTAGCTTGGGAGTAGATGACACGGTGTCAAATGTCCAAGGATATTTTTTATTATTTATTAATTTACCTTCTTTGTTTTATCGTTACTGATGCTTTTCCTCTCTAGTTCGTATGAAGGATGGTGTTTGTTGTCGTATCCTCTGAGTCCTATTACTCGCTCGTAAGGGTTGTCTTCGTTACCCTCGTTAGGAGGCGTCACCTCGTCAGCGTTAATGATTGGTTGTATTGTTATGAAGTTCAATGGAATCATCCGCTGAAAATTGTCTCTGTATTAACAGTTGTCTGTTGTTTTTAAGTCCAATACTAATACGGTTTTCTTAGTTATTTTTAATATTCCAGGGGACTTTGAAATACATATTTTAGCCCCCAATTTGCAATAGTTTTAATTTTATAATGACAGTTTGCAACCCATTGCTCATATTAATTAGTTTTCTGGCTATGCTTTCTTTCACTTTCTTTAGTAATTTTCCATACTAAACAGGTAATTATACTTAAATTTTAACAAAGTATCTGTTGACTTCGAACCACAAACTTAATAATCGAAGATAGAATTACCATATTCAAACCATTTGGACGTTCAGTCATGTGAACAGCCAAGTCCTGTAACCAATTTAAGTAGGTAACTTACATTTTCGACGTAAATTAATTTTGTAAAAACCACAAGAAATATCCAGAACACAGACATGTCGCTTCAGTAACTTTTCACTGAATAATGAAGTTTCAATCGTACAAAGTTTTGAAACAACGACTTATGTTTTTTTGAATATGAGAATCCCGCTTCAAATTTCCTTCTTTGTTTTAAAACAAATTTTGGTAAAGTATAAAACTAGTTAAAGTAAGACTAAGTAAGGCAGACACCATTCAACCTCTTTCTTGAGAAGTCTTTTCAAGAATGAGGTTGAACTCTGTAGTTTAAAAAAAAGTAAGTTGCTCGGACATTTCTAGTTTCTGTTAATGTTATGACAATGATTTATCTCCTAGATTGTTCTCTAACAGCCGGAATAAGAGACATTTAATGTTCATTAAACCGTGCCATAAAAATTATCATAGATTTACCATACACAATCTTTCTAAGGATCGATTTTAAACTTTCTAGGTGTGGCTGTTTAATGTACACTGACGGTTTGAAAATGTTCGTCACCTTAGAGTCGCTTTTCGCTTGCACCAGATTGCAAGAATCAATTTTTATTGTACCAACGTCGTTCCTTTTTCAAGTTTCAAAAAGGATTATGTGCTCGTGCTCGTTGAACGAATCAAGTTGAAAACCGACGAACATTTTCAAACCGTCACTGTACTATTATTTATTTAAATTAAATAACTGTGTTTCATAAACAGGTCAGTGAGTTTAAGGTAAATAAGGTGATAAATATCTGTTATTTTTTTTCCTTGATTTTAGTTTATTATCCTCTTGCAGTTCAGATAACAAAAATAATCGTTACCTACGTAGGTATTTATTATTATTATCAAAACCCTAATTAAATTTAAATACCTACTTAAAGATTGTTGCGACTATGATTTTACCATTGCATTTCTATTTAGTCTTGCAGAGAAAGTACTAGTTTTTTCTTTAGTTCAACTCATAATTGTGTTTTTTTTCCACAGACTTGATTAAAACCAGCCTATGAGCAAAACCTTCTAAATATTTTTTCAGCGCACTATTTTTCTTTCTATGTTACGCAAACTCGTAGCTATGTATTTCTCAACATCCAGAGTGTTAAAATAACTTGGGATTGAAATACGATAGACAATCAGGCGCCTGCATCTATTTCGGTATGACCTATTCGCCAGTCTTTGGATATATCTGTTTTAATCATGTTATTTGTTTTTGTATTCTTATTGTTGTATACATACCCGTTTTTATACCCTGAATTGATCCTAAAGATTATCATAGATCCAGATTTATCGTGTTCCAATATTCTGTGTACATTCTATTCGGAATATTTATTAATGTCGGTAGGGGATTAGGTTTTATGCTATCCTAGTAAAGTTATAAGATATACATACCGATTCAGGCCAGACCTAAATAAATAAATAATAAATAAATATAAATATCCTTGGACATTCCACACAGCGTCATCTAGTCCCAAGCTAAGCAATTGAAAGCTTGTGTTAATATGGTAACCAGATGACTGATATACTACATAGATACATTTTTTTTTTTTTGTAAATACATACATATTATACATAGAAAAACAACCAGACCCGGAACAAATATCTGCAGAACATGCAAACATTTGTCCCGCCTAGACCTAGTACAGAAGATTGTAATTAATTAATTAGCCATGACGAAAAGAACTCCGTCACCAGAGGTTGGCCACTTGCTCTTACGAATTCACTTATCCCCGTTAACGGGGATTTTCAACGGGGTTTAGTGGAATAAGCCGAACTTACTTATTAATAAGGTTATTTAAAATAATATATCATTTATTTATCCTATTCATTTTGAGGCTTATGGTAGTTCCTAACATATTTCAATTCAGAAATTCGTTTTTCATAGAAATATGGAACTCATTTAGTCGGAATTCCCCAATTGAAATGCCAATTAGGATGGCCTCTACTCTAAGGGCCTTTCGGTCGACAGAACTCATAACAATGTTTGTCCCTCAGCCTTGAACATCCGGACACCTTGTTTACGCCAAAAACTGCTTGTGTGAAGGTCGAAGTTATAGGATCGGGAAATATTTGCTATGAGGAAAACATTTGTGTTGAAAATCAGACCGATACTTCGTATTTTGATTATTCATTTTCCTATCAGCAAGAAGTACAAGGTGTCAGTAGATATAAACAAATAACAAACAAATTATTGTTAAATGATAACAAATTATTGTTAGCTTGTCTTTTCAGGTGTTGGGGCTAGTGTTCCTTATCAGTAAAAAGGAAATCTGTATTCCTAAATGTATCCAAATCGTTCCGGTTTTTACTTTTGCATTATAGTCTTATATTAATAATAATTAACTTATTAAATACTATTTTTATTTGTAAACTGCATTTAATTGCATACATCCGCTTCCCCTGAACGTCCGATGCGCATTACCTATTACAATGAAAACGGTTTTCATTTCAATGGTATTGTATTACGGATGCATTTTTATTGTGCTCTCTATTAAAGCCCGAGGCTGTTTGGAACATTGTTGATTCCGACTCCAAGTAGTGCTAAGTATCTTCTTTTGTTCTTGATGAAGATTGCAAATACCTAACTATGCTCATAGAACTTGGATTAGATATTTGAAAACATACGACGGATTTAAATGCTCTATCTTCTACTAAAAACATTGTTGTATAAAACGTAATGTACTCAGACTCAGCATTATTTTCTATTGTTGACACAAGACACGTCGTTGTTTATACAATTGTCTAGTAATTTATTTCGTTTACTTTATTTAGTATTTTATTTCTTACACGTCTCGACCATTTTTGCTTGGCATCATATCTGTTTGATATGTCTGTTTTACTTTGTGACGTTGAAAGTTTATTAAATACAACTTAGTTTAAAATACACCACGTGCGCTGTAACAATTGCTAAGTGCTCGTAATAAACATTGAGAAAAATGTTGTATGTTTACGTTTTAAACTTTTGTTGTTACTTGGTCACTAACCGGTCCTCATGTGAACAGCCAAGTCCTGTAACCTGTCAGCCATCTTTTGTAATTGCATCGCCAAATTATCTACGTCGTAAATCTCATAGACATAGAAGGTAATTTAATGGTAAAAGTATTCATGACTCGTGTTTACTACCGTTTTTGATCTATCGGGGTGATTGCTATTATGGTGAAAACAGCATACTTTCCCACATTTATGTTCTTCGCGCTAATAATTGTCTGTTCTATGTGCTAAATTTTTCTGTGCTGATACACACTTTCTATGTCTTTATAAGTCATAATTGTTAGTCTTAGAAGGTCATCCAATAGTTTGCATCTTTATATTCTAGGCAATTATTGTTTTACACGGGTAATAGTCGTCTGTTCAAAATCTAGCATGTCAAAGCAAGACCTGATAAAACCAACAGATGAAGTTCTACTAGTCGAGGCTCTGGTCCAGTAATAGTTATTATAAATTGAGTCTGCAATTTAACAAGAAAATGGAGCTACTGGGTCATTCATCATCTCGCTTAGTCTGAGTCTCGTGGACAAAACGCTGAAAGGCATTCGTGACCTTTTCAACTGTTTTGACCTAGTAAGTCTTAATACCTAGTTCTTTTTTCTTGTATTGCATGCACGCTCAAGACAAAACGTAAGGGTCACGAATGCTCGTTTCAGCCAATTCACAGCCTTCCTGTTACAGTATCGTATAATTATTACCTATATTATTACTTGAATTACGAGAAGTTACTAGATCTCCCTAAAGGAATACTATGAAATAAAACGTATAGGGTCAATACCCAGTCTATGTGATTAAGAATTGCGCAGGAGGGTAATTTGAATGGGTCGCGTATGAGCGCTTGAGTAAATTTTTAGTGCCATTCGTCGAATATAACTGTTAGGCAAGATTGCATTGCTGAAATGTGTGTTTGTTGGCAGGTCAACCGGCAATTTCGCGGCGGGAGCGGCGGGCGGCGGGCGCGACGTGCCGCGTTCCGCACCCGCCACCCCGCTGCAGCTGGAGCCTATCCCCACGCCGAGGAACACCAAACATGACAAGTGAGTATTATGCTTTTTTACGGACCCTATTACTCCTATTGCTTGAAAATTTCAAGCGTCTACCTGTTGTCGTTGTTAATATCAAGCATATTTACAAAACGGTACGGAACCCTTCATGCGCGAGTCCGATTCGCACTTGGCTGAGTAGAAACTAGATTTAAAACTATGGAATATGTCTTCGAAACAATTGGACAAAGTTTGAACTAGGTACATTATATTGTTGATTATGAAAATGAGTCTGATTTGCAACAAATCGCGTATAATTGTCTATAGTCCGACGACGGAAATTGTTTCTGACAGGGTGGTGACCTCGCTAAAATCTCTCCTTGATATTCGAATAACGAGTATTTTTTGGCCAAGAATATCTACGTCATAATGCCAAATGCCAATGCCCTAAGCCATAAGCGTAACTTATGAGGCTGGGCAAATAAACACGTGCCTTTAGTTTTCTCGCACCACATTGAAATGTCCACTGTGAACCTTGAAAGAAAATCCAGAGAAAAGCCGCTAAGAGGTTTTAATAAAATATGAGAAAAAAGTAAGCTAGACTTAACTCCGACCTCTTTTGAAGAGGGATTGTACACGTAGGGTTCTTACTAATATTTAGAAAAGCGACGCTTATAGAAAGGAATATTAAGAGTGGAGGTTATAATCGTAGTTGATTTTATTTATATAGGCTGTTCAATGTTCATGTATCTGTAAAATATTACACCAGGATATACATTTCTCGAAAATTTCTCGAAATAATTATTTTGTTATAAAATTTTATTTTCTATTTGTGCGATATTCATTCAAGTTTTACTCGTTATACATTGCAAAAATAAATTGGGAATAAAGGTATTTCGAATACTGTCTTGTTTGTGCCTGGGCGTAGACATAGGGGACATTGAATGCGTGGGTGCGTCACATCACGTAGGAGTAAATTGACAAAGTTGAGCTCTCAAACAATGCTTTCTAGAATAAACTTTAATTTCACTTTCAAAACTATCGTGAGTTGTATGTGAGACGCGACCGCGAGGAGTGACCACACTCATACCCAGATGAAGATTCTCCGGAAGAATCGAAACATTGTCGGTATCTAAATCGACGATAATTTTACGTGAGTAATTTCCCGTGTACTTTTATAATGTATAAACTTTAATGTTTATAAAATCGATAATTATCTCAATGATTAGGTGATAAACTGGTAGGTCAGTTGTGTTTGTGACGTGAAATGTACACAACGTGTTTTCAAACACTTCGTTCTATTTGCGCCGACAAATATAAATGTATCGATATCTGTGACGAATGTAAAATAATGTTCCGGTAAACACACGTTATGGGGACGAAGTGGAAGTGGCATGGAGCGAATGAACAGTCGATCCTGAATGTGATAAGGTTCCTTAGTTCAGTACCTAATGCTGTAAGGTACTGTCAATATTCTATGAACAAAATATTAGAATACGTACCGACTATACTGATTGTGAATGTACGCCTATTAACAGCGATCTAGAAGCAGAGACATTAGATGGTAACAACAAATTAAGTATTTTAGTAACCAATGAAATCATTGGCACTTGAGTGTAGGGCAAGGCAAGGCAGATATGCACGAGGTAAAAATTCACCAATAATAGAGCTGTAATGAGCGACATTTTAGTAAAATAAAGTCTTGCTATTGGTATACTCATCCTAAGGCTGTTACCGCATTAATATTATAATTGTTTACGACTTAATTTTTACTTAAAAACTCGTCTGAAGGAGCAACTTCCAACAATGATACGATCTTTTGTATTTTTTCTATAGGTGTTTCATAAAATACAATAGAACCGAGCTTAGAAACCCTCCTCCTTTTGTGAAGTCGTTTAAAAAGTACGAGTACATATTAAAAGGTAATATAATGACCATTACGTTCATTCTTTAATTAATGTGTGCATATAAACAGTTATTTTTTAATTGTTTTTCCTCATGCATACTTATGCGTCGGTCGTCAAAGTTTATTATCTAGACATCATAAGAGCTTGTTTCTGTTGCGAAGTTGATTGACAAGTTTTAATGTTATTTTGATAAAATCACGATGTAAACGTCTCTAATTTTCTTATACTTGAGATACGAATTTGCCATTTTTTTTTGTATAAGCAAATGTTCTTATGGACGTTTCCTAGGCAGACAACCCTCTTAATATCCATAGAGTAGCTTTAACCTCCAAATGTACCACGTCTAATTATTTCCTGCAAACGGTAATTTATACTCAAACTGAGCATTTTGCGGGTATAAAAACATAGCTTATTTCAGGAACAGGGTGACTTTTCAAGACTTTTTAAGAGTTTCCCAGTAAAAGAGTTCTTAGAATCGGATCAAAAGTTTCAAAGACTTACAAACGTAAATAACCTCTTTATTACTCAGTATATTGGTAACTATAGGTAACCGTAATACTTGTAACTTTTGTAATCATATAGCTGTTCATTAAACTCTGATATTTCCTAGTTAAACAAGTGTGTAGACATTGGTGTTGCCATCAAAGTGATTCATCTTCACCGTCTTACCCATATTTCATCTTATCTTACTATGAAACTATTATAAAGGATGAATTGTTGTGAAACTGTTTTCATACGTTATCTAATCGAACGAGTAGGAATGCTTTTAAAGTTTGTATTGCGTCCGCTTCGGTGGACATTGTTGTAGAAAATAAAGCGAAAAATAACGTTCAAATATCCGTTTACATACATATACATACATAGTTAATAGACGCGTGATAAAAACTCAGGTAATATTTGGTTTTAAAAACTCCAGTTAAATATTTGTGAATATGAAGTGAAGTGAATATGGTATTATTTTGGAAACAAATGAGAATGATCGGCCAGGAATAAGCCGAAAAGAGTTAGCAACATAAACTAAAATAATTTTACTAGTCCAATATGAATAACGGAGTATTCTATAAGTTTTAATTATTTCTTTTTTTAATTCTATAACATTCTATACCTAAGTAAGTTTGTTCTTATGTTTTGCGTCGCCCAAACTTCTAAGCGGAAGAACTTACATTGTTTATACCATTTGAATAATGTTAATAACGATGTTGATGTTATTAAAGAGGCGTCTGAAATTTGCTTACAGTAAAAATAACAAATTTTACTAGATCAAAAGCAACCGACCAAAACAAAAGCTTCTGTAAGCATTTTGCTTAACGAGTCAATCACCCACCAGTGACTTTCATAACACTTCAATATTCAAGGAAACTTGCCTCTCTGACCGTACAGCGTGTTTAAAAACTGCCATTTTACTTTGCATATGAGTTCTACAGTCTGTGTTTTAGTCTGCTTCTGTGCCACTTTGTGCGTACACTGAATAGTGAGGTCTCATCAGGTGATCGCGTCACTAGCCAATCGCGGAGGCCTTTCTCTAAATCATAATTTACAGCACCCAGCGGCACCATCCGCTGGAGTGTTTCCCCGTCCATTCAGAGTTCTTTATGTTCCGACTCGATGACGCGCAAGGTCGTCGTACTAGTTTTATTTCTCAAAACCCGACGTTTCGGAAGCAAAGCTGAAGTTGTTTTTCGGAAAATAACCAGCAATGCATACTTTTATTATGCGCATGGATGCCCGCTATCTTATCGTCGCGATAAATTACCGTCTATTCGATACACAATCGATATTATAACAAGACTCGTTTGTGTGTAATGTTTGCAACAGTTATTCACGCGGTCTCGTGCGCGGCGTGCGTCGACCGAATGCCGTTTTCTGTTACCGGTCTCTGATGTTTCGTTTAAATGTATATTTTATTTTACCGGACACTAGTTCTGTGTTAAAATTTGTGATTTTTTAGGTTTAACCTTTGTTCAATGTAAATTGTATTCATAAGTGGCATTATTTGTGACGTGAACGTGTTTTCTGCACGCACGACCGGTGAATTAAGTGTCATCACGTGCCAATGTTTTGTTGTGCTAATGTACATTGAATATCTCATTCACACAAGTCGACATTATAATGTTAGATGTAGGTAGTACATAGTAAGGTAGCTTTGTATTTGTTTGTATCATTTTGTTGAGTTAGCTCATTTTCCTCTGACCTACGTGTATCCAAGCTAATCCTCTCTATATGCTGCATGATTAGTAATTAGGTACATTTAATATCTTTAATAATAATATAAAATTATTATGAGCGTGTTCCGATAAGTTCATAGTTTCGTGTCAAATGTTTATCTAATCATAATATGATGATGAAAGGTCAAAAAATGTATAAAGTCACTGTGGCGGTCTAATTACATTTTTGTCAGCTTCACTTTTAGTACAGTTAATAAATAGATCAGTCCTTTCCTTCTCCTGCCAGTTTTCCGTGGATATTTCCACAGGAAACGATATATATTCACTTATCAAGATAAATCAGCCTATGACATTCACACATTAGTATGGCTATTTCAGACCTACCAGGATCTTCTGGAAACATTGATTTGATCTTCAAAATGTTTATGATTCTTCTTATATATTGTAAGAACAAACACTTAAACACGAACATAATATAATTTTTATTAAAAAAGGACATAGATTTTTCAAAATTACCCCATTACCGCAAAGGAAAGCTGTCCCTTTCTGTAATACTGAACAAAAAAAAAAACAAATTTTTCGCTTATATTATGGATTGTTTATGGAAAAATACATTACATTATTTCCGCAATTAATAATTATTAATATCTTTTCCTTTAAACCTATCAAAGGAATTCCACGGCCTGGTTATCTGCAATTTTTTTTGTATTTCCCATTTTAACGTTATTTGTTAGTACAGCAAATACGCCTCATGACGACATTACAAACTTTATTGATAATTAGATGATCGGCAGGAATCGAGCTAGGTAGACGTGTGGAATAAAAAAGTGATATGTGTGTGAAGTGCTTGTGAAACTATCAAAATGAAAATGGTTGATAACGCCTCTTTCGAGTACTCGGACGACTCCAGTGGCGGTAAGGAAAGCTATGGACAAAATCATCGGTGAGTTTAATGAATGAACCAAAATAAATGATTTTTCTTTCTTTCTTTCTCAATAACCTATAATGATTTTTCTTTTTTTCTTTCTCAATAACCTATCTATCTTTAGTTTTGTTTACTGTGAGTAGATAGGTATTTGACATAACTTCCATGCAAAAATATTACTGATTTCTACCAAAAGTAAGCAATATCAAACATAGATAGGTTATTGAGACTGGACGTTAGTAAACATTACTTGCTTTCTAATCTATGAGATTTGTTCTTATCTTTGTTTAAAAAAAAAGGAAAAAGTATTAGTTTTAAAGTAGGAACTTTGAATCATACGCTGACGCTGTGTGAGATGTCCAAGGATATTTATTTTGTTCCTAAATGGAAAATATACATGTAAAGCAAAATATAAAAAAATAAAATAATAATAACTTATTCTTTTGGTCTTAGTTAAAGATCGTAACAAAAACCTTTGACTATACCGAAAAAACGATAATGTAATGATCATAATACATAGCGGTTTTCATACCCCGTGTTATACGTTACATATACATTATTCTCAAAATATTTCAATATATTGGGCAAATTATGCGATCCGGTCCATGTCTAATATGACCCTATTTTCGTATTGTAATTTGTATTCATAGTAACTACTTCCCGTAATGCTGTAATAATGTCAAATATCTAATCACAGTAAGCAAAACCATCGACCAAAGATAGATATGTTATTGAGACTGGCCCTAAGTCGGCCCACCTTCACATTATATTCAGGTTTATACATTCCCATATTAAAAATCAATAACTTTCGTAGGATACACGCGTCAGCCTATCTTTTATGCATCTGGATTGTCCAGATGATGGTTCTTGTTCCGTTTACAATAGAGCGTATATTCGTGTTGATTCTTTGGTTTGTTTTTGCTCTTGAATTCAAATTTTGTATGGACGCATAACAATCTGAGAAGTGTACGGGATCTGCCCAGTTTGTGTTGTGTCTTCAGTAATCTGGTTGGTTTGAGGCTGCTTCGAAAATGGGGGTCTTTTTCCTCAAAAAGTAAGCAACTGTTTATTGATTTCGTATTGAACAATCAGGGCGCGTAGACAAGTGACAAATGTTTCGTATCTATTATCTTTCTATCATCGCTATATACTTTGATTTGACATTTCTGATCGCTCGAGTTTTTGTCATTTAGCCACTGGTAATTTAATAGTAATTAAAAGTGTCCGTCAAAAAAAGAGAATAACGAAATGTTTGTTACATAAGATAATTGTTACACTGCGCCATAAGTACATACATTAATATATTTTGGACTAGCTCCTGCCCGTGGCTTCACTCACTCGTTACTAACGACCAATACGTATTCAAATTTTCTGATTCTGATTCAAGTTCTATCCAAAAAGTACTATTGGCTGATGCAAATAAAATACTAACAGAGATACTTACTTAAAAACTTTAGATTTATAATATACTTGTGTAAAATATAGGATAGTAGGATAAGTGTTATCCTCGTATCAATGTTTGCTAATTATCAGCAAGGGCTTATCGGATAATTACTACCTAACATACACTTATTGACCGAAAATACCGTGATAATAATTGCCGAATGTTTCCTTATTATTTACTCGTTTTGGTTGTAAGTTAAGTAAAAAGTTTAGGTCATTATTTAGTACTTACAATATTTCGCCTGCGGCTTCACTCGCATGGTACTAACTCGAATACATTGAATAAATGTGTATTCACACAGGTCATAAACTATTATATTATATATTAACTAACTTGGTATAATATATTATATTATACCAAGTTTCAGCCAAATCCGTGCAGTCACGGGAAAGAGAACCAAACATCCATCTATAAACAAACATCCATACAAACTTTCGCGTTTTTCAATATTTGTAGTATTGCAAACATCCATAGAGACTTAGTAGTAGTAGAAGTAGTAGTAGATCTCTAATTTAGTATTTATTTATTTTTGGCCCATGTTGGCACATAGGCAGTCTTACTGCTGGTGTCACAAATCTATTATCAGAAATTGCTGTACCAATATTCCATTACTCCTTTTTAACAGACTTCAAAAAAGGAGGAGGTTCTCAATTCGTCTGTATTTTTTTTATGTTACCTCAGAACTTTGGAAGTATTCCCATTTGAGCACCTATTTTTTGAGCACCTAAGCTATTCCCATTTGAGCACCTATTAATATTTTAACGTGGTGCTCAAATGGGAACAGGACTGAGTGAACCGGAAACGGAAAGATTTTGAAAATTATTTTCTTGTTTGAAAGCTGGTGCTTTCAAACAAGAAGAGAATTTTTAAAATCTTTCCCTTTTTTTGAGGATCTTCAGAGTTATGAACATAATGCACCTTAAAAGTACAGAAAATTGCTCTCCGTCCTCTCTTCTTCCGAAATTGAAGTCGGTTCAATAAAATTGTTAATTTGGCCACTTGTTTGTCATTAATTGTAACCTTCATAATACTCTGTTTATATTTATCGATTTATTGCATCAGACAGGATTAGTATTGCATAACAGCAATTAGTCTCTCTGCAACGGTTTCCATGAAGGAAATTCAATGCCACTGTGTCTCCATTGAATTCCACTAAGCGATAACGCTTTCCTGCTTACTACAATCGATCGATTCATCAGAACGTGTTCTTAAGCGCATCTAACTCACACTTTTGTTTATCTGGTAACAAATATACAAGATTCCACTCGTGGCATCTCTTAGCTAGTCGGTACCCGGATAGAAAGTAGCTTATGTGTTATTATAGGTAAAAATTTATTCTTTATTCTTTATTCTTTATTCTTTATTGTACACAAAAACACATAATATAAAATAATACACAGAGAAAGGACATGGCATTGACATACACAAAGGCGAGCTTAACCCTAAAAAGAGTTTTCTTCCAGCAAACCTTTTATGTACATTCCAAGTTTCAGCCAAATTAGATCTGTAGATTTCGCGTGAAGAGAACCGTGTTTTTTTTATAGTAAGTTATTTTACTTTTATGTCGTACATCTCACAAGAGCGAAAGCTTAGCTATAGATTGTCCTTCTGATCGGACTGGTATATAAGTGTACGGGTACAAAATGTACTTATCTATTTAGTGGCATTAACATTAAAAAAAAATATTTTAGAAATCTTCGTTTTCCCAAGCTTAATTTGTGTCTGCATAATTTTTCGCTTTGTTTAGAACGTACAGTTCACACAGTATTGTAACATCCGCTGTGCGGTACAATAATTGAAAATAGGATGTACAAGCAAACGAGGATATGTTTACCTAAACAGCAAAATAGGACGTTGACAGTGATATCGGGTTTCTACATTTATAGTCACTTTAGAATATACTCGCAGATTTATGGTCAATATTGAAGACTGCTCACGCATCATACCCTGGCCTGTGCTGACCTGTGCCATGACAGTATGAGGCACAGAAATAAACATAATATGTACTTATGTATATAATTCCGCTACCGTTTGGGTCATAGCACGGTCATGGAATGACACGGTACAGTCGGAAAAGACCACTAAACTAAAACGACTACATACTATTTTTGTATGATATTTCTTTCAGTATTTTCCCTATGTGCCTGTCGTGGGGTAGATTAGGATGAGAGATCGGTGTTGTAATTTTTTGTGATGATGAACGATGATGAATTTTTGTTTATACCTATCGGCATTTACGCACAGTTTTCAGTCGAAATAGCTGTTTTATTTCGTCGATTAAAGTAAACAAATTGACTACCGTCTTTCTGAGCACAGAACATGTGTATTTAGATTTTGTAGATGATAGGTACTGTAGTGTATGCGATGCTATTGCATACATACGCTGTCTCGTGTGTCCATGTATTGGTAAAGAACTGTCACTGTCACAACACTACTGTCATACGGGCCGGAATGGCGGGAATACAGAAAGTGTGCGTACGTGAGGTGTGTATGGTGAGTTCTATGCAAAGGCATTACTACATTATTGAATACAAGGACATTGTCGAGCCAGTGTGGCTATACATCGAATAATACAACCCCTACAAGTGGCGACGAGACAAAAGGTAAGAAATCATACTAAAATCTGTTTAGAAGGATTATGAATGAAATTGAATTTTGCAAACTGCAAAATGTTCCTACAAGTTCTGATTTCTACCATTTACAAACAAAACAATGTTATTCACATACAACTACAGGCTTAAAACAATATTTAAAATAATATTTCAGAAACATAATCATGTAAAACAATAAATTTATGTTGTGGGTGAATTCAACATTGCATTGTTCAAGTAAATGTAAGTACTTACCTACCTAGGTATAAATAAAAGGGATAAAAAGTATTATATTACAACTACACTGCTGAGACTAAGACTAATAATGTCCTGTACTGTAGGTACCTACCTATTGCATCCGGGTAGATACAGGATTATTAAGTCCTATGTTGAATTTACAATTATTATAAAGTTCCTACTATGGACCTGTGTTGACTAGTTTCATAGTATAAATACCTAATCTTAATTTTAATCAGTAGGATAATATTACACTTATAAATATTTTTGTATATCATTATGATCTAAATGAGTTACATACAAAATACAATCAAAATATTTACCTAATGCATGTTTCATATTAGTAAATTACTATTACTTAAAGAAATAATATGTTCCAGTTCTTATAATATAGGTAAAACCCCATTGAATTAGGAATAATCTGGCAGTTCAAATGAATGCCTTCATAAAATTGGAATTGGTCGACAAAACCTCCATTAAATTGGGAATTGTTTGGCAATTCAACTGAATGCCTCCATTAAATTGGAAATTGTTGGTACTTAGTTCAAATGAATGCCTACATTAAATTGGAATTGGTTGACAAAACCTCCATTAAATTGGAAATTGTCTGGCAGTTCAAATGAATGCCTCCATTAAATTGGAATTGGTTGACTAAACCTCCATTTAATTGGAAATTGTTGGTAGTTCAAATGAATGCCTCCATTAAATTGGAATTGGTTGACAAAACCTCCATTAAATTGGGAATTGTCTGGCAGTTCAAATGAATGCCTCCATTGAATTGGAAAATGTTGGTGTTTTAAATGATTGCCTCCGTGAAATTGGTAACTGACCAGTCAGTAGTTCAAATGAACAGTGCCGGAACTAAAAAATAGTTTTTAATGCAAAATTGCTAAGTTGGGTTAATAAAATTTTGAAAGTTTTATTGGAAAGAATGCCTGAATGTAAATTTATTTGAATGAAAATTATTGGATGGTTCATTGAAGTGGACATTTCAGGTTTACCCCAACGGGATCTAAATATGGCCCAACCACCGGTGCTGTCTCTAGAAAAGCTAGATTTAGAGGGTGATAGAACTTCTATTGGCTGCAAATGGGAGAGATGGAAGAGATCATTACTCATATATCTTGATGCAGCCGGAGTCGATTCTTCACAGAAAAAACGAGCGACTTTGTTGCATTTCGGAGGAACAAATCTTCAAGATATATTTTATAATATACCTGGCGCGAATATTGAAGCTGTAGAAGGAGTCAACGTATTTGATGTTGCTATTAAAAAACTTGATGAATACTTTCTTCCGAAACAAAACTGCGTATTTGAACGACACATGTTCAGACTGATAAAGCAAGAAGGAAACGAGAAGTTTGAAAGTTTCTTAGTTCGATTACGTAAACAAGCTGAGAAATGTAATTTTGACAAAAAAGAAGACCATTTGATTGACCAAATAACTGAAAAATGTTCCTCAGGAGAACTGCGTAAGAAAATACTTACAGTAGGTGACAGCATAACTCTTGAAAAAATTGTAACAGAAGCCAACACACTGGAAGTTGTAAATGATCAATTACAAATATATGAGGATAGAAAACACGAAATTCAAGATAATAAACAAGGAAACCCAGAAGTTAACGCTATTTACAACAAATACAAAAAGGAAGGAACTTACAGAACTAACCAAGTACACAACAAATTTACAAAACCATGCGGACGATGTGGAAGTAGAAGTCATCAATCAGATTACAAAGAATGCCCTGCTTTAGGAAAAACATGTTTTACATGCGACAAACCAGGACACTTCCGTCAATATTGTAAAACTGCCCAAACAGGCACAAAAAGGAAGATACAAACATTTAGCAAATCTGAAACCTCGCAAAAAACAAAAGGAAATAAAAAAGCGAGAGTTGAAGTAGATTATGTTTTCAACATTGATGATGACGCAATAGTAGAGTGCTCTCTTGGGGGAGTCAAAACAAAAATGCTGGTTGATTCAGGCTGCAAAGTAAACTTAATAACTAAAAAAACATGGGAGATCTTGAAGAATCAAGGAGCTATAGTATCAAAACAGACACCTAGACCAGACAAAACTTTTCTAGCATATGGCAGTCGCACCCCGCTAGTAATTGAAGGATCATTTGAAACCACGATTGGAATAGGTAAACAGGAAGAACAAACAACTGTTTATGTTATAGAAGGAGGAACAAGAGATCTGTTGGGGAAAGAAACTGCCACGCTTCTAGGCGTTTTGAAAATAGGCGTTGATATCAATGAAGTCGAACACAGTCAGGTACCACAACCATTTCCCAAACTTAAAAATGTTCTAATCGAAATACCTATTGATGACAATGTACAACCAGTAGTACAACCATACCGGAGAATATCTATTCCAATGGAACAACAAGTGGCTGACAAAATTCAAGACCTACTCAACCGAGACATAATCGAAGAGGTGCATGGACCATCAAGGTGGGTTTCACCAATGGTACCGATTATGAAAGAGAATGGGGACCTACGATTGTGTGTTGATATGCGACGCGCTAACGCTGCTATTATGCGGGAAAATCACCCATTGCCCTGCATGGATAAACTCTTGCCGGAAGTTGGTAAAGCCAAATATTTTAGCAAGTTAGATATCAAAGATGCCTTCCATCAGTTGGAATTACATGAAAATAGCAGGCACATAACAACTTTTATAACAGCTGGCGGCCTTTATCAATATAAAAGACTAATGTTTGGTATCAGTTGCGCACCTGAGATATTTCAAAAAGTATTGGAAAGACTCCTTGTTAAATGCGACGGAGTCGTTAACTTTATTGACGACATATTGGTATTTGGAGTTAGCGAAGAACAACATGATACACGGCTAGAAAAAGTGCTACAAGTACTCGACGAAAATAATGTGCAACTCAATAAACAGAAATGTTTGTACAAAGTTGATAAGGTAAACTTTCTAGGACATGAACTGTCGCCAGACGGAGTAAAGCCGTTGCCAAAGTACATGGAAAGTATAGCCAACTTTCGGGTCCCTGCAACCATAGAAGAGTTACAGAGTTTTTTGGGGCTCGTAAATTATGTTAATAAATGGTTACCTAATCTAGCTACAAAAACGGAACCACTAAAGGAATTATTGCGTAAAAAACTAGGAAAAAAATCTGATTTAAAACCCTTTTGGACAAACAAACAAGATGAAGCATTTACAGAACTAAAAGAAGCGCTGACACAAATACAATCTCTTGGATACTATGATGTTAATGACAAAACACAGGTTATCGCTGACGCGAGCCCTGTAGGGCTTGGCTCAGTCTTAGTACAAACTGATATCAAGGGACCGCGAATAATTGCATACGGGAACAGGACGCTAACTGATTGCGAACGGAGATACAGTCAGACGGAGAAAGAGGCTCTCGCGCTAGTTTGGTCTGTGGAACATTTTAACATATTTCTTTTTGGCAAAGAGTTTGATCTTATAACTGATCATAAACCATTAGAAATATTGTTCGGACCAAGATCTAAACCCTGCGCGCGCATAGAACGATGGGTTTTAAGGCTACAATCCTATAAATTCAACGTGATTTATAAGCCAGGAAAGGTGAACATCGCAGATCCATTATCCCGTTTATGTGAACAATTAAAATCACCATCCAAAGGAGGAGACGAACATGTTCATCAAATTGTAGAGCAAGCAAGACCACGTGCTATTCCAATGACCGCCATTAATGAAGCCTCAGAAAGCGACAAAGAAATTAATGATGTTAAGAAAGGGATCTATGAAACCGATTGGAATGAATCTGTCAAAGGTTATAAGATATTTGAAAACGAGCTATGTTTCTTCGGAAATATATTACTCCGTGGAAACCGAATTGTCATTCCTCAGAAATTACGAAAAAATGTTCTCGATAGCGCGCACGAAGGTCACCCCGGAATAGTTGCGATGAAAGGAAGACTGAGGTCAAAAGTATGGTGGCCTAGAATCGACAAAGATGCAGAAAATCTGGTAAAATCCTGTAAAAGCTGTACTCTAGTGGGATTACCAAATCCTCCAACACCTATGAAAAGACGTGAACTACCTATGGCTCCTTGGATTGATGTCGCAATGGATCTACTGGGTCCATTACCAAACAATGACTACCTGCTTGTTATGGTTGATTATTACAGTCGGTACAAAGAAGTTAAAATCACCAAGTCAGTGACTAGCTCTCAAATTATAAAATTACTCAAAGAAATTTTCAGCAGACTGGGGTTTCCAGTTTCAATCACAGCGGACAACGGGAAACAATTCGTAAGCGATGAGTTTCGTTCTTTTTGTGAAGAATGTAACATCATCCTCCACAATACAGTTCCGTATTGGCCTCAGCAGAATGGAGAAGTAGAGAGGCAAAATCGTGACATCATGAAGCGCCTTAAGATCAGTCATTTTGAAAAGAAAGATATGAAAGAAAGTCTAATGGAATACCTATTAATGTACAACAGCACGCCCCATTCAGTCACAGGCAAATCACCGTCAGAACTATTCTTTAGACGGCAGAATAGAGACAAAATTCCATCAATAGATAGATTGGAAAGTACACAAATTGATCTAGATGTGCGAGACAGAGACAAAATTCAGAAGGAAAAAGGGAAAGAGTATGGAGATAGAAGAAGAGGTGCCACTGAATCGAGTTTGACTGAAGGAGATAAAGTCTACTTAAAGAAAATGAATAAGCCTAATAAGCTTAGTTTGAATTACGACCCGACACCGCACACAGTAGAGGGTCGAAACGGAGGCGATGTCACTGTGCGAAACGACTTAACAGGTCAAGCATTTAGGCGGAATGTTATACACCTAAAGAGAGTAGAGGGACAGTGGAAGACAATACCAGACAAGGACCAAGAAGAAGAAAATGAGTCTGAAAAAGAAAATGAAGATAATTTATATGAATAAAAGAGTCTGTATTACTGTGTCTTGAGAATGTATGACTAACAGTTTACTTAACTGATTACTTTAATTTTATTTGAGATACAATTGTTATTTTCAATTGCCTATATTTAAGTTGTTTCAGAATAAATATTATTTGTTGTTCCATAACATTATTGTATTTATTTATTTTATCCTCAAGGGAGGGATGTAGTGTATGCGATGCTATTGCATACATACGCTGTCTCGTGTGTCCATGTATTGGTAAAGAACTGTCACTGTCACAACACTACTGTCATACGGGCCGGAATGGCGGGAATACAGAAAGTGTGCGTACGTGAGGTGTGTATGGTGAGTTCTATGCAAAGGCATTACTACATTATTGAATACAAGGACATTGTCGAGCCAGTGTGGCTATACATCGAATAATACAACCCCTACAGGTACATTCAATGTTTATTCACGTGACAAATTGCAATCACTTAATATGTTGAAGATATACTCGTATTGTAACCTAAATGTAGTTAATTTGTATTGTATGTAGGTAATCAGTGTTTACCAAAACGGACACACTTGATCGAATCCAATATTATAAACATTGATTATGAACGAGTACTGTGTTTATAATTCATAAACATTTAACCACTATAAGTAGGCTGTACTGTGATAACGAGACTCTTCACATTATTTAAAAACCATTATCTGTATACCTATGATACTGTACATTTTACACATTGTACATTGTAGCATTTTAACTATCAGTTATCATTATCAGTTTTGAGGTTATTTTAAAATAAAAGCTAACTACAATCGTTCGGAAAATTACTAATTCGTAACATCGTTTTCGAAAAATGCATCATTGGAAACATGTATATTATACTCGTATTATGATCACCATTATATCAACAATGTACGGTAGACATTATCTCAGATTGTATAAGGAAATGTAGATCCCTCTGAAGATGTAAATTAGTCAAAGACACGTCCAAAAACATCTTTGCTACATTATATGCCCACATTTAATAAATGTGGGCATATAATGTGTGATGTTCACATCATCATCATTCTTTTAGGTTATTTCCACCCACTGTTGCGTATAGGGCACCTCTTTACGCTACTCTCTCCGAGTGTCTATCCCTCACGAGTCTCATCCACTGATTCCCGACCACGTTCACTAGTCAGTTGACCATCGGCCCGGTATGAGCATTGAAACATAAAATCTATTGACTGAGATCTAAACACACGGAGTTTGGGATTAAAAGTTTAACCCTTCTAACCCACTTAGGCCATAATGGTTCTAATCTTAATAGTGCGCAATAAATAACACCCAACACAACAGCCATACGTAATCCTGATCCCGCATTAGGATTTCCTGAATCGTGGGTATCAGAAACTAAGACCACGTACCCACAACACTTAGAGCCCTCGCCCACGGCGACTTTTTGTAGCGATGCTGTCGCGCGATTACCAAACGCGCGACAGCATCGCTACAAAAATCTGCATTGTTGCACCAATTTGTAAGTGCGAGGGCACGCAGCTAGCAACAGCATCGCGACTATCGATGCGAACACGCGACAGCATCGCTACTGCATCGCTACAAAAATCGCCGTGGGCGAGGGCCCTAGGAACCAAATTATTTTTATTCGTACAAATGATTCTTTTGTTGTCCCGCAGGCAAGCTGTCAAACCCCTATCCGGGTCGGCGCCGTCGGTTCGGACGGGGACCAATGGCACGGGAGACGCCAAAGAGGGCAAGCAGCCCAGCAAATCTCGCCAGAAGAAGTTCCAGCGACATTTTCCTCAAGTCGGGCCGGAGGAAAAGGTGCTCAATTGTAAGTAACTTGTGTAAGACTTTAAAATTCATTCCGAAAATTGTACCTAGAAATGTAACCCGCAACCTTTTTACAGTAGCTATGCTCATACCAATTGAGCTGTATGTGCAATACTGGATTCAATCTGGTTTCGTCAGGGTGCAACTTTTGGGATGCATGCAAATATCATTGCTTGCAAAATTATCGTATCTCTTTCATTTTTATCGCGCTTACTTAAGCTACCTTTAAACATTTTGTATCCTTCATATTCTTAGTAAATAATAAGATTTTATGAGGATTTTACTCAGCAACATTCCATCCTCACTCTGAACTATTAGTATTAAGTACACAATGTTGGATACTAGAATTGATTTCTATTGTAATATAAGTCCCTATTTTTGTCCTAGTAAAACTGCGGTGACGGTTCAGCGTGAGAGGTATAACCACAGTATAACTCGACCACAAGTCTGTAGATGTAATGAATATGCAGCGTCGTCCAATGACATCACCTAGGTCAGGCGATTGCCTCTCATTTCTGTCCAATTCAATAATCAAGCTCATGTGTCTAGTATTTATAAAAGTTTTTGTCTACAACATAAACTTGATCCAGTGATGAGACCTTTCTTTCATTCTCAATGATTGTGTTGTGACGTCAATCAAACCACAAAGGCTAAGAGAAAAAAGTTTAGATAAGCTGATCATGGCAGTCGTCTCAGCTTTACTCTACGCATGTCAATTTATCAAGTAAGAAAGAGATAGATATTAATGTCTCTTGCGCGCTTCATAGTAGATTTTGGCTCTTTATTAAAAGGAGACATAAAACGAATTCAAGGCCATCGCCTCTTGGGTTTTCCCTTTGAGTCAGGATAATTTCCTTTGCAGATACACGTTACCTTCAACTCAGTTTCATGCAACAATTTCTTTTACAATCTCTGTTCTAGATTATACAATACAATATCCGCTAAATTCTAGTTCATTCAACTGTTGTATAATAGTCTTTCAAGGTCTCGAGTAGTCGCTTCAAATAAACCGACAAATTTAAAGAGCCCACATTATTTTGTTGTGAAAAATGTATCGTTTTATATTAAACTCATCTAAATATGCAATGTACTGGTTAAAATGGGGATATCTACTCGCACATTTCAGAATGATCAGATAATCTATATTTTAGAATATTCTTATCTGTTAACATTTCCTGCATTGATTGGTGCTATGAAACTAAAGGTGTTTTGTTTTTTTCATACGTTTCTTTAATCTTTGCCATTTTGCGGTGTAGCATGTGACACCATGTGAACAAAAATAGACTTCACGAACTAATCTGGGTCAGTGCCACTGAATGGGATTAAACTACGGGGTACTGCTATGATGCGTTGACACATGGTGAGTAAACTGGCACGCCTGGATAAGCAGCTTAGCCAACGGGATAGTAGCACTAAATTAATTAATCCATTCCCTGCCCTGTCTTTCAACATCGAGTTGAAGTGGAAACTGAACGATAACTTAAGCCTGATTCCAAAGGCTTTAAACTTCGAGTATTCAGACTGATCAAAAGAGAAAATTAATAAATGATTGTACATTTTGCGAGCAAGCCGCAGTGAACATATTTGCATAAATAGTTTCGAAAACCGACCAAAAACCCTAAATTTGTCATTGGTGAAAATGTAGTTTAATTAAATATATCACGATTATGACAGCATGACGAGTATAAGTACATTAATGCTAGGTTCCTATATCCAACTAACGGATGTCCGTACGTAGGTCGTCATAGCAACGTTGTTATCTGTCAAAAAGTCTCATACATTTTGTGTTGAATAAACAACGTTGCTATGACGACCTACGTACGGACATCCGTTAGTTGGATATAGGAGCATAAAAGTGTTTTTATTGTGAATTTGTGACCGATAGATGAGAAAGCGAGAAATACATTTGCATGCTGCATTCTAAATAAACGTTCTAATTTCAATACAAGAATTCGATAAAAACTTTCTTGATTTTACTTTTATCTAACAAGTCCAATCACTGTGTTTGGTATGTGACAGTGATTTGACACTATCTCTCAATGTTTGTACTTTCTCTTTGAAAGATAAACACAAGCCAGTTGCATTGTGCCAGTTACTTGCACGTGTGAATTTGGCTCTAGGGTGTTTAATTACTAGTCTGTGAGGAAAACTGAAGGTTTTTCATGGAAAATGTTTGATCTATTTTCTCTTTGTATAATGACTTAGATGTTTTTTTTTAATTATTCTTTACATCTGATGGATAATTATAATTAAAGTTATGTTCTTATTTTTGAATAAAAAAATTGGGAACTTTTTAGTTACGAAAACCTCTGTGGCGCAGTGGGCGAAAGCCCGCCTGAGACGCAGAGGTTGCGGGTTCGATCCCCGCTGCGGGACAAATGTTTGCATGATCTGCAAATATTTGTTTCGTGTCTGGGTGTTTTCTATGTATAATATGTATGTATTTACAAAAAAAAAAAAAAAAAATGTATCTATGTAGTTTATCGGTCATCTGGTTACCATAACACAAGCATTAAATTGCTTAGCTTGGGACTAGATGACGCCGTGTGGAATGTCCAAGGATATTTATTTTATTTTTTATTTATATATTTAAGTTACGAATTTAGATTGTATCATTTGAAGAATCTAGATATTTGATCTGGATTTGATGGAACTATCTATAAGTTCAAGAACCTTTTAAAGTTCATCGATTTTTTTAAATCTTCTATCTTATTCTTTATTCTTATGTTAAAAACAGATTAGTAGGTTCCTGTAGGATCACGACTGCATGCATATTATATTAAAAATATATAAATAACATAAATTAATTAATTTTTTTGTATGTGAAAAATTTGGAGTCTCTAGGGGTGTACCTTTTCTTTTGCAGTTAAGTAGAACGTTTTGATCTTAGAAAATCTTTTATTTTGAAGTTAAAACTATTTAATTTTACTTTTTAGAAGATACATAGCTTTTCCCAAAGTAACTTAGCAGATCAAATCCTAGGTTTTTACAATAATAAAAAAACCATTCCCAAACATTCTCGAAATGTTATTATTTCAGATTACTCATGCGCATTGGTCGGCGATCTGCTATTGCAAGGGCATCTCTACATCACCAAGAACTACTTCGCTTTCTACTCCAATGTGTTCGGATATGTCACTAAGGTAAGGCCTTTTTTCTGATTATTTGATAACAAGCTTCAAACCGCGGCTTCGCTCGCGTGGTACGGTGAGCCAAGACAGTGGTCTATCAATTTTGACAAAAGTTTCTGTGAGATCTTTATCGATAAGGTTGACTTTTTCTTGCGACACATGGCATGACGTACATACAGTAGAGAGCAATTATAGTCATTATGTTATTGAAGTGACGTGGTTGCAAGTGGAAATCTACCTTGTTTTTTTTTGTTTCATGACGTTCAAATGAAACTCAGCCGGGTGGTAGACCACATTTTTGGATTATGTGTTATTCCAGGTCATACTATGTATATTTCAACTACAATTTAAGAATATCAGTTACAGCGGTTTGGACAATGCATTGTCTAAATAAAATGAAATATCAACAAATATTTTGGCATAGGTATACGCCATCATTGTCAATGTTGTGTGTCGTACACAATCATGTGACCGTCTGACCGTCTTCGTCTCTGGGCGTATCTTAGTAACTAAAATGTCTTCCAAAAACAGACATCGATAATTTACAGTTTTATTTTAGTATAGATTCTATAATGTTTTTGATCTCAAATTAAATCTGAGTATAAAATTTGCTTTCTATTCCACCGTGTGTCCAAGGTGAGCCGCTTAGTTATGTAATTGTGACACCTTACATGTTTTAATAGCGATAGATTGGTGCCTAAGGCTAGTTTGCCCAGAACTGACAATTATGTATTTATGTCAATGGAATACGGGCTATTTTCCCATGGCAATATGTTAGCACATCATGTTTTTTAACATTTGAATAATTAATTACACAGGTCAGTTAAACTGACTGACTGTGACTATACATTAGTATATCACTATCTAGATCTACAAGTAGGTACTTAGAAATATAATATAGGGAGGTACTTTATTTTTTCAGTTAAGATTAATCGGCTGTTCTTCACTCTCAAATTTTTTATTTGATTTGTAACTAGCATTGACAGTTTATATACTTTTCCTATTACTGCTGAATAAATATTTTCGCTTATATTTGTTCATAATTTTTATGGCCATTAATCGAAAATTCAACTCTAAAGTTACCTACTTAACCATCAGAATAGGCATACAGAGAAATTCAGCCATATAACAAAATTGAGAACTATCCTATTTTTATGAGGGTAAATAAAATGTATAATCCTTAGGCATGTTTGTAGAACCCTGGGCCTTAGTTTCCACTTTTTTATTATTATTTTAATTAGCCCATCGTGTCCCACTGCTGGGCAAAGGCTTTCCCTTGATCTTTCAACTAGTTTCCACTTGCCGTTTCTAAATTCATTTAGGTTTAGCACATTCCTATTTAGCACGCTACACGTTCGTGCGAAATAATTTCTGGTTAGCGACTTGTTAGCGCGCTCGTGCGAACTAATCGGTATGTGTTTATGAAATCGGTTCTCTCATTGAAATCTTCCTTAACGATTGCGACGTTTTATTAGTTTTCTATTTTCAACCCCTAGTTGTATCTCAAATTTAACCCCTAAGAATTTGATAGGCAGTTAAGTTAATTGTCATTTCAAGTTTTTAAAATTTTGGAAGGATGAATAACTTAACAAAACAAAGTTCAGGCCACCAAGTGCAACTTCGCTACTCCTCCTAAACTATACAAAATAAAACTATTACAGAGGCATTAAAAATAAGCATTATGATAGGTTTGACAAACGAAACTTTTATTTATTTATTTGTTCAACGAAATAATAAAATTGGCGGCGGCGCTAGTTTCACGCATACAGGCACCTTAAATAATAATAATAGAGTTGATCTATTAAAATGTTCGAATGTGGAATGTGGATCGATTGGCGGATATTTTCGGAAACTTAGGCGCCACCGTCTTTTGATTGAACCAATCGGAAGTGCATAAAAATAATTATTATGCCAACCAATTACGAACTTCTTTCATAATGCTCTACAAATAGAATTGGTTACATTTGCAAGTATTATCTGTTGGCCTAAAAGGCGACAGAGTTCTTGTTACAATATTTGTTGGTTTATCAGTTTATTTGCTTAATTCCTTATCTGTGTAACTTTGTACTTAGCATATTTCTACGGGTAGTACATTTTTGAGGTGCGTGTTGTTATAAAATGCAAACAGGAACCAGGCTCACGATTGTCCTCAGGTACGGTAGACATTGTTTTTAGGAACCTTTGTAGATTTATAGGGTGGTCAGTCATTTATGAATAAAAAAATTACGTACATTTTATGTTTTCTTATGAAATTAATTTACTTCCAATATTTTGTCTCGCGGTAGAAGAGACCCCAGACATGTTAGCGATATTTTAATAGGCCCGGGTGAAAAGGGTTAATTTTCGATAATTATCATATTTAACTGGCACAATAGTTTGGTGGATTGCGCTAACTAAGTTTTCTTGTAGTAAAAATAATCTCCTAAGTTTTTACTGCATGCCGCGCGTAGCGTAATACACAGTTGCATTCAATTCAATTTATTTATTAATTCAGATAACACAAAGATCCATAGATTAGAGTAGGTACCTAATTACATAGTAGGCATTACATGTGTACATTCGTTGTTTTCTATAAGTACAATGTTATAATATATTCCGTTTTCTTTCCAGCTACTAATACCAACGACATCAGTGCTCAGGATAACAAAAGAAAAGGTTGCGCGAATAATACCAAACGCGGTCGGCGTTTGCACGCGCGACGAAAGACACGTATTCGGCTCGCTGCTCTCGCGAGATTCAACATACAAGCTGATGACGCATGTGTGGAAGGCAGCTCGCGCGCCCGAACTAGTCATACCTAGTAAGACACAGGTAAAATATCTGAAGTATTTACGAAATAGTTACCTAGTAATTAACCGGCTCGCTTCTCTCGCGAGTTTCCGGTGATTGTACGCGTTCGATATTACTCCGGCTCGCTGTTCTCGCAAATGCCAATAAAAGTTTTTGGAATTTTTGATTAAAAGTGATTCCATAGCTTATAGTACTAATCCTAAAAACCTAAAAACTCCGTCACCAGAGTTGGCCACTTGCTCATACGAACGAACGAACGAACGAACGAGTACTAATCCTTACTTCCAGGACCTGAGAACCTCGGAAGTGGAGCTGGATGCTTCCGAGTACTCTCCGGAAGATGACAGCTCCTCGGCCGGAGACCGGCTCGACGCGCCCGACCCGCCACCTAGGAGAGAACCAGACGCACTTATTGGCACTGGTAAGAGACATCTAAAATGCTTTCGACAAGCAGCACAGAAAGAAAGTAAGAAAAATCATTTATTCTGGTAGGACCTCAAGGACCACCTCAGTTTCGTCTTACATGCTAGGTGATTCTAATGCCTGTTTCAACGCGACTCCCTACACCAGGTAAAGCATTAGGCAAGAACCTGGTGGTGTGGGCCTAGCTTTTTTTTAAAGCGGTCCCTTAACAATCTGAAAAGTCAAGCTTCAGTGGGTAGCCAGACAGAGAAGCAACTATAATTATGGCTGTATTTATTGCTCACCGACCGACGGTCATCGTGACGACGAAGTAAACCCTTGATTGGGCAGAGGGCGTCCACAGTGACTATCCATCTCGTTCTCTCTCGAGCTTCGCGCTTGATTTCAACCGACGTGGCGACGGTACGTTTGTAGCAAATGTACTTAACTATATGCGTAGCAATTCATCAGCGTAGCACTGTATACACTTTCATTGATAAGCGGATAAGCACAAAATACAGCCTGAAATCTCCCATAAAGTTTTTCCAGTCTTTCAGAGCACGGAACACAATACTTTGTTTACAATTTGACAGTAAAAGTAAAAAGTCTTTTTTAAACTTTCGCGATCAGAACACATGATTAAACATACATTTACGGGTATTTATCGCTATTTACCTTTATTTAATTTTAATTTTATCCCGACGTTTCGACTGGATTGCACCAGCCGTGGTCGCGGGCAGACTGAAGTGTTGGAGGTACACCACAGCAAAGCGAAGGCATTTATTTTTCTACCCTCACTTGATCTTCATAAATGTTAATTAGGGCCGGTTCACACTAGGACGGCACACTACACTAACAGTATCTGTACACCGAGAAGATTTTATTTGACGAGTACACTTTGCTATTACTGGATTCCACGAGGACGAGAGTCTGAAGCCGTCTTCACGATTAAAATTAGAATATTTTTTAATCTCAATCGCTTCTCGAACCATTCGCTTATAATAGTGCTTCTCGTTGGCAAGGACCTTTGGGTTGTGTAACTCCATCCAGTGATTAGGTCCTGAGTCTACTATGTGCTCTGCTATAGCAGACTTGTTTACTTGTCGATTTTTGACCGCTGCTATGTGTTCCTTAACCCGTTCAGCGACTGTGCGCTTTGTTTGACCTATGTAGGAACTACCGCAGCTGCAATCGATTTTATAAACACCAGGAACCTGGAAAGGTACTACATCTTTCGGTGTACGTAAACGCTTTGCCACTTTGGTGAGTGGAGTATAGATCGACTTTATTGAAAACTTCTTCAATAGGTTTCCAATCTTGTCCGTAACCCCTTTCACATAAGGCATGAACGCTGGCTGTCTCGCTACATCTGTGTGCTTATGTTTGCGCCTGCGATTAGGATGCCATCCATTAATCCTGTATCCGTTTCGTTTGAGAACCTCCTGAACATGTTCCAGCTCCCCGGGTAGATGTTCAGGGTCACAGAGATCATAGGCTCTGTTCATAAGTGATGAAACTACTGACCCAAGATGTAATGGATGATGGTGTGAAGCAGCATTTAGGTATCTGTCCGTGTGTGTCGGTTTTCTGTACACAGTATGCGACAAAGTTCCGTTGGACCTCACCATCACTTTTAGATCTAAAAAGGCTAAAGACCTGTTTTGCTCCATTTCATAAGTAAACCTTATCTTAGGGTGTATGAAGTTGAGATGTTCCATTAGCTGATCGACTTCCTGTTGACTTCCATTGATAATGCAAAACACATCGTCAACGTACCTTTTCCAAAGTTTTACACCGTGAGCTGATAGGTTAATCATGCTTTCAAAGTGTTCCATCCAGATATTGGCAAGTACGGGAGCTACAGGACTACCCATAGCTACGCCATCAATCTGGAGGTAATGTTGCCCTTGGTATAAGAAAAAATTTCCGTCTAGACAGTTCTGGAGAAGGTCGATGTACTGGTCTGGAAGCTCATAATCGCTCAATCTTTGCCTTACAACATCAATACAATCTTTCAGAGGAACACAAGTAAAAAGAGACTCAACATCGAAGCTCACCATGATATCTCTGGGTTCCAACTTCATGTCCTTGATGATGCTGATAAAATGTCGTGAATCCTTGACAAAAGAGGTCGTTTTACCCGTTAGCGGCTGCAATATACCAGCAACATGCTTTGCCAAATTGTATGTGGGTGAGTCTATCTGACTAACAATAGGTCGCAGAGGCACGTTGGACTTATGAACCTTAGGCAAACCATACAATTTGGGTGACTGCACTATAGCTGGTCTATACAAGCGGTCAAAGACATCTTCGTCGAACAAGTCACTAAACTCGTGTATAACCGCCCTTATACGTTTCGTGACTCTTGCCGTGGGATTGTATGAAACCGGCTTGTACACCTTCTTGTCACTAAGCAAACTCCGTATTTTAGCGTCATAGTCTTCTGTCTTCATAACAACGGTGGCATTTCCCTTATCCGCTTTAAGCACGAGAATCGCATCATTATTGCGTAAATCCTCAAGTGCTTTCAGCTCACCCGTAGTTACATTGGACTTTGGAGGTCGGCATTTTCGTAATATGACTGAGACATCCTGTCTTAGCGTTTCCGCGTCATTTGAGGGTATCTTATTACGAACAATGGTCTCCTCGACACAGCTCACTATATCCTCATACGGAATTTTCTTCGGTGTTAAAGCAAAATTTGTGCCTTTCTCAAGAATGCTTAGTGTGTCATGATTCAAACTATGTTCAGTAAGATTTATTACCGTTTGAGCATTTTGTATCCGTACCTCATTGTGTTGGGTCCTACTACTACGAGACAACAGTCGGCTAAACTTCCTTTCATGTCGCTCGGTACAACACTCAAAGGTTCGCTGCGCTTGATAATAAGTTATACGGTCACACACATCAAAATCACTGAACGACAACAAGACACTAACTTCCATGTGAACATTATATAAGTCACTTTGCACTTTGCTAAGATAGTTATAGTCATTCCTAATTAATTGCTTTAGTAGGCGGACACTCGCGTTCCTTAGAATTTTTTCGGAATGTTCAATGTCACTACGCGGTTTAAGTCGACAACACGTAGGTATTAAGTCCCAATCACGACATTTATTTAAAAATGTCAATGATGTTATAAGACGCGCACTTTTGTTCCGTAAAAATTCAAGATGGTGAACTTTCTTTACTATTTCCGGCCCGTACCGGTTAGCAATAGTCTTTTTTAAACTTTCGCGATCAGAACACATGATTAAACATACATTTACGGGTATTTATCGCTATTTACCTTTATTTAATTTTAATTTTATCCCGACGTTTCGACTGGATTGCACCAGCCGTGGTCGCGGGCAGACTGAAGTGTTGGAGGTACACCACAGCAAAGCGAAGGCATTTATTTTTCTACCCTCACTTGATCTTCATAAATGTTAATTAGGGCCGGTTCACACTAGGACGGCACACTACACTAACAGTATCTGTACACCGAGAAGATTTTATTTGACGAGTACACTTTGCTATTACTGGATTCCACGAGGACGAGAGTCTGAAGCCGTCTTCACGATTAAAATTAGAATATTTTTTAATCTCAATCGCTTCTCGAACCATTCGCTTATAATAGTGCTTCTCGTTGGCAAGGACCTTTGGGTTGTGTAACTCCATCCAGTGATTAGGTCCTGAGTCTACTATGTGCTCTGCTATAGCAGACTTGTTTACTTGTCGATTTTTGACCGCTGCTATGTGTTCCTTAACCCGTTCAGCGACTGTGCGCTTTGTTTGACCTATGTAGGAACTACCAAAATTAAATAAAGGTAAATAGCGATAAATACCCGTAAATGTATGTTTAATCAAGTAAAAGTAAAGCCTTTAGCAGTAAATTGTTGACTTCCAGGCGCAGCAGCGGTGATCCAGCCCGCGTTACTAACCGGCAGTCCGGCGTACAAGCCCCGTCCGTCGCCGTACCTCGCTCTGCTCATCTCTATAGCCGTCCTGCTCGCGCTGTCGGCCGCCTGGCTCGGCTATAGACTGTACCTCACGAGGCATCCTGTACAGGTATACAGACATATCCAACCTAAAATAATAAAAAAAAAAATTGTGTCATAAAAAACACTTGGGGTAATCGCGAGGCGCGAGTACATTATAACCGTCGAAGCAGTAAAACTTTTAGTAAGGCTTTTCATTTATATTGAAATACCTAAGTGTGATTTTACACTATAATAAAATATAAACATTTTAAAAAGTCAAAAGTGAAGTTATATAATGAAAAGTTACCTAATTGTAATCGTGACATACAAATCGATCGTCGTAAATGATTCAAATTCAAATTCAATTCAAATTGTTTATTTAATTCTCTCACAACACACATAAATATAAAAATATAAAGCAATACATTTTTAAAATAAATACAGTAAAAATAATGATAAAGGTTGTATGCATTGTTCCAGGATGACCTATCAAAGCTATCAGGCGAGGAGTTATATTCCGAGCTGGTGAGGTTTCGCGCGCGCTTGCACGGTCGCGCAGCTAACGAACTACACACCTTCCTTAGTACAAACCTACTACTGCTCAGTAAGGTATACAAAATGATACAATCGGCGGTCTTATCGCTTTTTAGCGATAAGACCGCCGATTGTATGTCATTGGAAAGTTTTTTTTTTATGTATATTGATGTATTATTTGTAAATTATGGTGTGCAATAAAGTATTTTCTATCTATCTATCTAATGAAATGAAATATGATCACGACTGTATCCCAGGGAGCGGTAGACATTTCTTTCAGATCTTAATGCAATTTTTGGATCCTTTTAAAAATGTCCTAAGGGGGTAGTCAGAGGTATGTCCTAATACATATTTGGGTACATGCCCACATCTTGCAGAAGCTAACTTTCCATACGTGACAGGTTGCAAGCCCATCGACGCTATTAGAGAGCTAAACTGGTTTCCTCACGATGTTATCCTTCACCGTTAAAAACTCGTGTTAAAGCGCATATAAATTTTTCGATGCGAAAAGTCCATTGATGCACGGCCGGATTCGAACCCACGACCTTCGGCTCGAAAGTCGAAGTACTATACTCGTTCCAACCGTTTATTTAACTTTTGACAGCTGTAATACTGACTCAAATAGTGATGCCCTGACCCGTTACCGATTCGATTTATTTTATCGATCGATTTTATTCGTGAAGAAGTTTTAATCGATTACACATCACACTCATTATTTACTATGAATTTCAACATTTCGCACCTGTTCATTACAAGTAGGTACCGCAGTTCATTCACATGTTTTTTAGTTGAACCAACTACAGTAAGTCTAAACGATTATTTTAGATTCATTAATTTTCAGCGAATAAATTCGATCCCATTACTAGGTAAGAGTACGATGGAACTGTTTTCATTACGCAAATTATTTATGCATTAAAACAGAGACATTTAGGGCATTTTAATGCAAAATAATAAAGGTTTTTACGTGATTTAATATAAAAATAATCACAATAATTTTATTGTATGTTTTAATATATTCGATAATCGATTTATTTCAAAACCAGTTGTCATTAATTACGAATGAAACATCTCTAAGTGGGCGGAGCCCGTCCATGACAGTACAGTATTCTCTGTAGTACATTGTATCAAAAATTATTATAAAACTTTATGTGCGTGATCTGTCAAAAGTTAAATAAACGATTGGAAAGACTATAATCCACACGACCAACACGGCTCTCAGTAAGATATATATACATTATATTAGCCTACACTAACAGCCAGTCTCAATAACCTATCTATCTTTGGTTTTGCTTACTGTCAGTAGCTATTTGACGTTTTTTGTATGTAATTTAAGTTTAGAATCCCCTTCGAAGGAGATTGTCGCAGGGGATTTCTGGAATAAGCTGGTTTTTTACAAATCCCAACAATAAAATCAAAAATAAAGTATTTTTTAGGTTATTAAGTATAGTAAAGCTGTAAAGCTTTAATATAACTTATTTACTATGTATAATGTAATAAAAAATTAAATGAAATAATGATTACGACTGTATTCCCAAGAGACGGTAGATAGATGTTCTTACAGATCTTTTAGACATTTTTAGATTCTTTAAACCTATTATGAATTATGAATCACGTTGTATAACAAATTTTATCATTATTTTAAATTTATATTTTAAACCTATATAACAATTACAAATCTTTATAAATAAGACCATATTATTTTCCTTCCAGGTCCGCCAATCTCTAGAAGCGCTATCGGGCGTGATACTAAAAGATATGGCCCATGAATCGCCAAACGACTCCGTCTTCAGTTAGCAAACAAGGCCCAGCTTCCACATGACACCGTTTTCGAGCAACACAACATGTGCCGAAATACGCCTTAAACTATTCATTATTGTGATCATTAATTTAAATTAGTTAAATAGGAATTGGTTTGCTGAGCCGAAAACAAAGTTGTAGTTGGGAAATTAAGACCAATTTTATGATTTGCTGGTTTTGGTGTAGTACCTAATGGCGGACAATATTTTACTCAAATTTAATTTCGACAAATTATCTTGGATTAAAATTGGTTAAAAATTATTGGTAGTCATTCACGCACAATTTGCAGTGGAATTTAAATATTACATTCCATGTGTGAAGTTGATCAAAAACTCCGACAAATGATACATAGTTTTCGCAGTCAATGCAAGCCATATCATTGCAGTTTATTTATTTTATATCTGTTATTTATTTTATAAATATTTTATTGGTTTTCTTAAGCGACCACTTTATGCCTTTGAGGTATTCGTCAGTGTCAAACACGGTATAGTTAATAGAGACAAAATGGTATTTAGTTCAGCAATTATTTCTTTCGAAAATAATATATTCACAATTGTATGAAAATAATCGCTCGCACACGAGCAATTAAAGTTGCTCAATTTTGAACATTTAACATGACACAATCAAGTCGCCTGCCATAGATTTGTTAATTTGAAAATCTTTAAGTTGTATTTTTTTGTAATACACAATCATACAGTTGTGAATATAGAATGTGCTAGCATTAGTTTAATAAGCCAACATTCCTCGATCGCAACTGAAATCCCATGAAAAATGGTTGAGCAATCGACCGCATCGCTTTTCGTCAAAGTGGTTTGCCAAATATAGTTTTTACTTGCCAATACGTATGACATAGCTAGTAGCAGTTATAACCAGAGTTCTGCTAAAACCGAGTTGATATAATACGAGTGAACCAGGATTACGAAAATAATATAATTCTTTGCTAGATTATTTATTCAGAGTCAGGAGGCAAGCTTTGCCTTCACTTAACGGGACACTGTTAGGCCACAAGCAACGTTGCATCTATGAGTTGTATGGAAATAATGTAATTTTTGGACAACCCAATTTCATAGTCAACTCTACCGACAAATTAAATGAAAGGACAATGGGACCACCTTGAAAGAAGGGAAGGAAGACAGTTCGTATGAGCAAGTGGCCAAGAAAGAAAGAAAGAAAAATCATTTATTCTTGTAGGACCTCAAGGATCACATAAGTTTCGTTTTACATGCTAGGTGATTCGAACTCTGGTGACGGGAGTTTGCCGCCTAAAGGCCTCCGTCATGGCTTTAAAAGCCGGGACCGACAATTTAACGTGCCCGCTGAAGCACGGAAGCGCTCAGCTGATAATGCCACTTGCACTTGACCCAAGTTGTCACCGCTCAGAACGTTGCTTAACTTCGACGCTCTATCAAGAACGACTTAGCAAGCTCCGCCACGAGCGTAGTAGCTTGGATCCAAACTGTTTCGCTGTTAGCTTGGTTACAATCGATCTTGTATTTAGTTTGGATCTCTACTGCCTCGTAGTTAGCTTGGATCCAAATAATTTCGTAGTTAGATTGGATCCAAACTATCTCGTAGTTCGCTTGGATCCAAATTTTCTTGCACGAAAACTAACACTCGGATCGTATCAACTCGGTGGCAAAATAAGTTTGTTCGATATCGTAATGAACGAGCAATTAAGTATAACTAGTAAAATTTGTCGTCGAATGTATAACTGTATATTTTATTATAATAAGTTTGCTCTAGTCTTTGGTAAAGCTCAAGGGTTTAGTTTATATTCGATATCGGTCAGTTTGTACTTAGGCCGTCGGGAATTTATTTTTGAACGGTGTATGCAATGTATTTGACGAAAATTATTATAGTAGAGAAATTATTTTGAATGTACTATTTAATAAGACGGCGTGGTGGTTTTATGTGCACTGTTACTATAAATACAGCACAGTTTAGTTTTTAGTGAAAGCTAGTGCGTTATTTTGTAATAGAAACAATGTTAGTAAATCGGTGTCTATTTACTGAGACAGACCAGAAAGTTTTAACTAAAGCTCAAGTAGAGTGCGACACTGTCGTGTCCTAGCTCGTTTCTGATTGGTTAAATTATTAACTTCTGATTGGATTAAAAAATTTGTTTGGACGTCTAAATGAGAATTGAATAGAATAGTTTTTTATTGCAAACTGTTAAATTTTCACAAAGATGGTAGGTTTGAGTTTAAATAGTTTGCCCTTTCTGGACGTACATACAACATAACATTATATGTATGTATTTACAAAACAAATGTATCAGTCATCTGGTTACCATAACACAAGCATTAAATTGCTTAGCTCGGGACTAGATGACGCTTTGTTGAATGTCCAAGGATATTTATTTTAACTTCTGAAATGGGCTATTGGTGCCGGTGAAAAGGTTTCTTGTCATGTGTCAGGCAGGATGAATTGGTTTATTAACACATTTGTAGCTGACATTATAATGTACAGAAACATAGCAATGGTGGCACCACAGAGCAAAGAATAGGTAAACTTTTTTTCTTTATATTATCGGCGGTTGTATTAAAATTAAAGATTATTCTTTTAGTAAAATACCAAATAATCATTTAATAAACGATAAAAAAAGTTATCTCAGTTTAAGGCGTCCAGACACTTTCAGTTTTGAATTTTAACGAATACCTATCGTTACAGTACGTTCGTTCGTTTCTCTTAAGGTTGTTTCTCTGTACTTTTATTCCGTATTAAGCGGTATTTTGCCAAAGAACACAAATAGAATAGTTGGATATCAAAATTAGTGCTATAGAATGTTTGTACAATACTTGGCCGTGTCGAAGTAGCTGCTACATAAAACACACCTTTTCAGCAGATATGAAATATAGATTCAATCATAATCCTCCTTAGTCGGGTATAAAAAAATTATAACTCGTAACGAGTACATTAACAAATCTATTAAAGTTCGGTTTGTGTCTTTCCTATGATACAGTATATTGTTGCACTTGTCATAATACAATGTTAACCAAACGCGATTTTTTTTACTTGAGCTCTTCAAGGCGAAGGAAAATATCTTTAGTTAGCACCGTTATATTGTGTCTTTCGATTCACCAGCTGAGAGGATGGTTTAGGTGACGGGCAAGCCTTTGTAAGCCTTTGCCAAGTTTTTGTATGATCAAGTATGATGAGCTCCTAACGAATCATAAATTAAACACTTGCGCTTGTTGTGTTGTCTACTGACTAGTTAAATCAATTATCGCTAAATCCAAAAGCTACATATTATGTAAACAAGATCACAACAGCATGGTATTAAAAGTTAAATTACAAAAACAAGGTGTTAAAATAACCTTGTTTTTCGTCTTTGCGGGTAGTTTTAGTCAGCAACATTGTTCTAAAACTACTCGCAATATTAGTTTTGCTTGACCAATTCTACCCAAATGCACACCAAACCAATTTTAAAATATAGTGATTTTAAAAATGCATTTTTATTTATGACTTAACTAAAATAAGGGTTTTCGGATTAAGCGATAATTTAGCTAGTCGTGTTCAACATATTAAGCGCCACCATTGCTTAAATAATTTGGCGCAATACAGTACAGTTTTGTAAAGAAATATTTGACTCTTGACGAAAGGTAAAGAATAAATTATATTATCATGAATTAAGGCGTGGATGTTTCGCAGCTATTTCGACACAGCCATAATATAGTTATTAAGTATGGTTATATAATTCTAAGTTATATATTTATATAATAGTGCAATAGACCATTGATCATTATTAAAAAACAGACTTGTTGTTTCTTCAAATTAATAATTATTTCTTGAACACATACGAGTTAGTTAAGTTTTATACATAATTTTGTTACGATTTATTAATCAAAATAATTTGATAAGAATAATTCTGCTATAGTGCTATTCTTTCTGCATATTATTTGAGAAATAACATGGAGAAAAATAGCATTTGAGCTATTCTTTAAAAGTAGGACTTCATCTTGCGTCTCTTTTATGACCTTCAAATTTACTGAGACAGAAAGAGATAGATTTACTCGGATCATGCAAACATTTAAATCTTCGGACCATTTTCACCAAAGATATATTTCCAATCTGTTCATAACTCTTTGGTAAAAAAAGGTTCTTTATTACGTAAAGGTGATAGGTAATTATAATGTTAATTTAATTCTACCGCGTAGGAATTATTAACGTGATGTATGTTATGTGTATATTTTGTTTACATTGTGATTTGTTTATTTACTGTAAATATAGATAGATGTACGGGAGTTTCAGTAGGCTGTATGGCGCAACTAACCTGGTCTCGTCAATCTAGCAGGTCCAGGGTCGTGTCCGGCTTGCACTGAGAATTCACCGCACTTTCTAGGTCCATAGGTGAGGAATGATGCTGGGACTGTAGTTTGTGTCTCTTATGGAACGATCACTAGAGGTCTTATATGATATTGAAGCGCGAGCGGCACTGTGCGAAAACACGAAGGATGCGCGCGCGGCTGTATCGGAAGGCGTCGAACAAGCAACTCTCAAAATGGCTTCCTGTCGCCGTTTCGAAAGACAATAGAGGCGTCACACCAAAACAGCCAATAGAAATATTGTAAACGGTTTTGATCTACCCTCAAAATTGTGTATGTCTTTAATACGCTACCTACATACGAAATAATGAAAGAAAATTCGAACGAAAAGTATATCATCTGTTCCGCTGGAACATGCCGCTCACCTTAAAAGAACGTGGTTGCTTTTAACATGAAAATTGTTTGTAATTATACTACACTAAAGAAAACTATAAACTAATTATGAGTATGTACGTACTGCTGATTAATGAAAAAGAAACGAAAAATTATTGCAAAGGAATGGGGCAGATTTTTACCACAGGTCTCTTAGTATAAGAGTTGCCCATTCGAAGGGTTACGGTACGTGTTATACTATCCGTACCTGGATGCAGAGCATGCACCCGTGCCAATCTCCACTGTAAAACTGGCAAATTATCATCGCGCACCACAACAATCATACCTTCACTAATAGGAGGGCCGCGATTATGAAACCATTTATGTGTTTGTTGGATTTCGTGTAAATATTCACGACTCCACCTCTTCCAGAAATGTTGAATGCATTGTTGCACCCACTGCCAACGATTAAGCCTATCAGTATTGAATTCTGTCAATGAAATGTCAGGTAGGGCCGTAAGAGGTCCACCAACCAAAAAATGCGCTGGAGTCAGCGGTTGTGGATCTGACGCATCTGAACTCAAGACGCATAAGGGACGTGAATTTAAGACTGCCTCGATTTGACAGAGTAAAGTGTGCATTTCGTCGTAAGTTTGAGTACGAGTTCCTATAACACGATGTAAATGATGTTTGAAACTTTTAACGCCTGCTTCTACTAAACCACAGAAATGTGACCCAGTAACAGGTTGAAAGTGAAATGTCAAGTTTTGTTTAAGTACCTGTTCATGTAATGTCCTTTGAACGGCGTCTGAATTTAAAAATGTATACAACTCACGAAGATGGTTGCTACATCCTACAAAGTTCTTTCCGTTATCGGAATAAATATCTGTACATAAACCTCTGCGAGACGTGAATCGTCGTAAAGCCGCGAGGAAAGATTCTGTCGTAAGATCAGAAACCAACTCTAAATGTATTGCCTTTACGCTCATACAAACAAATACCGCAACATATGATTTTATTATTTTAGCATTTCTAACTTTATTTGCACGAACATAGAACGGGCCGGCATAATCAACAGCTGTTTTAATGAAAGGACGCGCTGACTGTGCGCGTACGCTCGGCAACGGAGCCATCTGTGGCTGTGTGTGTGTGGGTCTCGCGCGAAAACACGGAACACACTTATGTATACGCTGTCTAACTATATCCCGCCCAGATAAAATCCAATATTTTTGTAACAATAAGTACTGTGTGGACTGAGGACCTGCGTGTAAGTGTGTAATGTGAGCATCATCGATTATTAACGTAGTTAAGTAATGTTTCTTCGGAAGTATCAATTGATGTTTTGATTCGAATGAAAGCAAGGATTTATGCAAACGTCCACCCACACGCAACAAATTATCTTTATCTAGAAATGGTGATAAGCGTTTTAATTGATTTGTAGGCGATTTACCATTTGAAATATTTTTAATATCTTCTACGAAAGTAGACTGCTGAACTATACCTATAATCTTTTTTAAGTTAGAATTATACTCGAGCACCGTTATGTGCCGAGGAAAGGCAATCTGTGATTTTTTACACTTGTAATAAAATCGAAAAATGTAAGAAACGACACGAACAAGTTTTCCTAAAGAAGAAAATTTTGAAAGAAACTCAGGTTCTTCTTCTTTACCTACAGAAGAAGGATGTGCAATAATGGGAAGATTACGTTTTTCTTCCATAGTATTTATATTTTGATTAAGAACCGGCCAAGTATTTGGCTCCGTTTGTAACCAACTAGGACCATGAAACCATAAGGAGTGTTCGATGAACACCGCGGGCAGCATTCCCCGGGAAGCCGAGTCAGCTGGGTTATCAAACGACGGTACATGTCGCCAACAACTGGCAGGCACCCGTGACAGTATGTCACTTGTGCGATTGGACACAAACGTCTTCCATTCATGTGGCGATGAGCGTAGCCATGCTAACACAATCGTGGAATCGGACCATGCGTAGACATGATCGAAATGAATTCGGTCGCCGTAGGCGAGCATTACTTTACTAATTAACTTCGCTAGTAATAGCGCTGCCATAAGTTCTAATCGGGGGATCGACAATCGTTTTAGAGGTGCAACCCTTGTTTTTGCCAAAACAAGGGAGACCCGAGTTTGACCATCACTACATTTACACCGGATATACACACACCCGGCATAAGCTCGTTCGGAGGCGTCAGCAAAACCGTGAAGTTCAATAGAAATTGAATTAGAAAATATGTGACGCGGAAAAACACACTGCGACAAGAGTGGAAGTTGCTTGACAAAGCTTAGCCAAGCATTTACGATATCAATAGGAGGTGACTCATCCCAACCTGTACCTGCTATCCAAAGTAGTTGCATTAGATATTTAGCGTATAATATTACCGGTGATAAAAATCCTATCGGATCGTAAATTCTTGCAATTTCTGACAGTATTGCCCGTTTTGTACAATTTAAATTAGAAGTTTTGACTTTAAAAGAAAAACTATCCGAAGTGGGGTTCCATTGGAGCCCGAGAACCTTTATCGAGGGATCTTTTTCTACATCAGCGAAAGATAAGGCTTCAGGCCGCTCACCATGAAAGTCCGAGGGCACTGCGGCGAGTATCGCCGGCGAGTTACTGTGCCACTTGCGCAACTCAAAGCCTGCGCTTGCACAAATACCGATCAGCTGTTTTTGTAGATTGAGTGCGTTCATCTCACTGTCTTCCCCGGAAACGACATCGTCAACAAAAACATCCCTCATCAAAACTGAGGACGCTAGTGGGAACTTCTCAGCTTCATCCCGTGCGAGTTGTTGTATAACACGTAACGCTGTGTGCGGAGATGAACTGATGCCGAAAACGACGACGCGCAACCTATAATCTTGAATAGGTAGGTCAGGAGATGGCCGCCAAACAATCCGCTGGTATTCCCAATCAGATTTTCGAACAGAAATATTGCGATACATATGTTTAATATCAGCTGTGAAAACAAACTTGTGAACCCGGAAATTAAGTAAAATATCTACTATGTCAGAGTGCAACTTCGGACCCGTGAGCAAAAGATCATTTAACGATTTTCCGTTAGTGGTTTTACAAGCAGCATCGAATACCACCCTCAACTTGGTGGTTTCACTTGATTCTTTGACCACGCAGTGGTGCGGAATATAATAGTGAGAATTATCGTCGTAAGACGGAGGATTACAGAGTTCCATTTGATTTAAATCAATGTACTCTTGTAGACAAGCGTGATAGTCCTTTTTAAGGGACAAATTACGTTCTAAGCGATATTCTAATTTACGAAAACGAGCGAGAGCAATGTCACGTTATTGACCTAGTATAGGTGCAGTTTTAAATGGAAGTGCTACGACGTATCGACCGTTTTCGTCGCGAGAATGTGTATTTTGAAAAATCGATTCACACTGACTCTCATCGGGGGTAAAAGATTTATCTTCAGGAACTGCCTCCAGCTCCCAAAAACGTTGGAGGTCGCTGTCCTCGAAAAAGGAGCTATGACACACCTGGAGTGGAGACGGAGTAGGACAAACATCGAAAAATACTTTTCCCATCAATAAGTAGCCGAAAACACTATTAATTGCTATTGGCGCATCAGGACGACCCTTAACAATATTTCCCAGCAAAATGTGAGAAAGAACATCAGCACCTAAAAGCATTTCAACTGGTTGAGCGTTACTCGCGTTGAAATAAGGGTCGGCTAAGTTTAAGTTTTGAATATGGGGCCACGCTTCGATAGGTAACGGAATTCTTGGAAATTGCGAAAACAATTTAGGTAAAATTAAAGCTTCGACCGCTATAGCTGGAATATTTAAACCACGAGGAGTGACAACACACGAAACTATTCCTTTTGGTTGTATCGGTTTTTCTTCCCCGATCCCAAACACTGGAATACCAACATACCTAGGATTCAAACCTAAACGCTTAGAACACGCTTCCGTCATAAAACTCGCTTGGCTACCGGTATCAATCAAACAACGAATTGAGTGATTCGTTGAACCCACGCATACATTGACGAGCGCAGTAGATAGCATGACTGTACACTTCCTAACCAACGGCGCAATGGACGACTCGCCACTCTCGCGCATCGCATGATTCACGTTAGTCGGTTGCAGTGACATGGTAGTGAGGCCGGGATCGACCGTAGCTTCCTCCGTAGGAGGGAAAGAGACGGGGCATGCTTGGTTTGAGTTATGTTTGATTTCAAAATGTAATAATGTGTGATGTCGTCTATTACACGTTTGACATGCATAATTCGACCTACAAGTTCTTAAATCGTGACCTACATTCAAGCAATTGTAACAAATATTTTTATTTTTAACAAAATTGTACCTATCTTGCGGAGACATATTCAAGAATCTCGAGCATTTTGATAAGATGTGTTGATCGTCACACAAAATGCATCGTTTGCCAATTAGAACATCGGTTGATTCCGTAACGGCGAATGTTTGTCGCGGAGTAAAACCGTTTGGTTTTGAAACACCAAAATGACCGTTAGCGGCGCTACCGGAGCCGCTGGCTCGGGACGAGTTCACGCTGGGTACGCGAGACCTACCCTCAACAATTTTTGAATCACTGTTCGACATAATTTCAAACGTTGAAATTTCCTGTTCTAAGAAACTTATGAGTATATCTACGGTAGGTATATCAGAAGCTTTATTGAGCGATAACTCGAAACGCTTACGAACTGAATGCGGTATCTTACGCAGTAAGATATTTAACAAAATGAAACTCCATTCGTGCACTGGAAATCTCATCATTTCGAGTGCTTTAATATTTTCCATATAAACGTTAACTAGTTTACGTAAACTTACATTAGACTCGTTAGCACACTTTTCTATGTCAAGAATGCGATCTAAATGTTTAGAAGCAATGATTCTACGATTCTCATACCGATTTATAAGAATTTCTAAAGCGACAGTATAATTTTCATCTGTGATTGGAATGGATTTAATTAAGTTATGTGGCTCATTTTTTAGAGTTAACAACAGGTATCTAAACTTTTCCGCTGATGTGTAGGCATCATTGTTGTGGATAACGGCACGATATAAATCGTAGTATGAGGGCCAATCTGTAGATTCTCCACTGAAAGTTGGCAATGGCAACGTAGGCAATTTGTTAAGGCAATGATTTTGTGTGTAAGGCAACGATTGCGTAGTAATACGGCTCATGCGTCTACCTTCTTGATCGGCTTGTTTAAATTTATTAACATGTACTAATATCGCGTAATAACAATCATTAAAATCATTACGAATTTTTAACTGTTCTTCTTTGTTAAAGGTTTTAGATTTCATCAAAGCTTTTTCTATTTTAGCTTGAAGTTTGCCAAACTTTCTTTGTTGAGAAGTGAGATCAGTAGATCTAGATTTAAATTGTAAAATATCAGTAGTGGAAAAAAGCAACGTTCTTTTAAGATCCTCTAAGATAATATCTCGTTCGAAAATGTCTTGTTCAATAGCCGAATCGTCCGCCATTTTGTGTAACAAAGATGACTTACGATTGCAATGGAAAATTACTAAAATATGGTACACGTAGTGTAGCAATAAAGACGACACAATCTGGAGGAATCAAAACTGGATAGGTACTATCCGGATCGAAGGATCAAAACTATGTACGGGAGTTTCAGTAGGCTGTATGGCGCAACTAACCTGGTCTCGTCAATCTAGCAGGTCCAGGGTCGTGTCCGGCTTGCACTGAGAATTCACCGCACTTTCTAGGTCCATAGGTGAGGAATGATGCTGGGACTGTAGTTTGTGTCTCTTATGGAACGATCACTAGAGGTCTTATATGATATTGAAGCGCGAGCGGCACTGTGCGAAAACACGAAGGATGCGCGCGCGGCTGTATCGGAAGGCGTCGAACAAGCAACTCTCAAAATGGCTTCCTGTCGCCGTTTCGAAAGACAATAGAGGCGTCACACCAAAACAGCCAATAGAAATATTGTAAACGGTTTTGATCTACCCTCAAAATTGTGTATGTCTTTAATACGCTACCTACATACGAAATAATGAAAGAAAATTCGAACGAAAAGTATATCATCTGTTCCGCTGGAACAATAGATGAGTTAATTCAATAACTATTTTTATTTTATATAGGTATCCTCTTATTAATTAGTCCCAAATCCTCCCTCTACTCTATTATGGAATACAGGAACGGTGAGATTTGTTAATCATTTAAATGACCAGTGCGCGGGCTCATAGCAGAACGTCCAAGAACCAAACTACCAGGCTTTCATAAACGCAAAGCAGTAAGTAGCGATGAGAGAGTGAAACAAAGTGTCTCACGCACACAATGATTGAACACCCAGGTCGTAGCGGGGCAGTGGGGGAAGAGGTAGTGTAGCGGTTGTAACAATGCACTGCTGTGATGAATGAACCAGCACCGCAATACATAGATACTATCTGAGCACTCCTTGTATGTTCTGTTATCCTAGTGTTCGCGGTGGCATTTTTAAATACTTGGTTCTTAAAATTATGGCATTTTGAGCCAGTAGGCCTAACAACATGTGCAACGTGTTGTAGTCAAACGAAATATCTCGATAATGTCAAGCTGCTCTAACGTACTATGCTAGAGCAAGAGAGAACAAATTCAAATTCTTTATTTCAATCTTAGACTAACATACAGACTTAAGATCTAAGGATAATCTATTGAGATCATTGTGTGGAAATTACTTAAAACTAAAATGAATTAAAACACAAAAAGACTACCTACCTATTAAAAACACAGTACTTAGGTGGGTGTAATTTAGGTAGGTACTTATTTAAACAAGTAGGTACCACCTATCTCTAAAACTGACAAAACAATATTAACTATATATAATTTACAAAATAACAAGATTTTCTTCAGGAGATTTTGTCGACGGCGAGAAGGTTTGTCGTGTTGCGCATGAAACAGCTAAAGGCTTCTTGCTTAAAAGTAAGGACATCTCCTATTTCGCTCCAGGCTTTCCAGATTGGTTTCCGAAGTTTCACTACAATAAGTCTACCTACATAATAAATTTCAATTTTTTTTACGATTTTGTAAAACCATTTCATAGGTCTACCTATTTTATTTATTATAGAGGGATTAATTCCAATATCGCTCAATTCATGCAGCGTGTTCATGAGCTTAGTTCAGTGCAATATATCCAAGAGCCAAACTACCAGGCTCTCATAAACGCAAAGCGGTGAGTGAGTGAAACAAAGCAACTCACGCACACGAAGATTAAAAACGCAGGTCGCAGCGGGGTAAAGTGGAGGGCGCGGGAGCAGAGGCAGCGTAGCGGTTGTCAAAATGCACTGTTGTGTTGAATGAAGACGCACACAGCGTTACATTTCGTCTGCAGTAGCGCATTGGTGAGAATGAAACAAAGCGACTCACGCACACGAAGATTGATAACGCAGGTCGCAGCGGGGTAAAGTGGAGGGCGCGGGAGCGAGGCAGCGTAGCGGTTGTCAAAATGCACTGTTGTGTTGAATGAAGACGCACACAGCGTTACATTTCGTCTGCAGTTGCGCATTGGTGAAAATGAAACAAAGCGACTCACGCGCACGAAGATTGATAACGCAGGTCGCAGCGGGGTACCTAAAGTGGAGGGCGCGGGAGCAGAGGCAGCGTAGCGGTTGTCAAAATGCACTTTTGTGATGAATGAAGATGCACACAGAGATAACAATAACATTTCGATCGTCTATGTTGGTAAGAATGAAACAAAGTGACTCACGCACACGAAGATTGATAACGCAGGTCGCAGTAGGGTAAAGTGGGGGCGCGCGAGCGGAGGTAGCGTAGCCGTTGTAAAAGTGCACTGTGTGTGTGATGAATGAAGACACACACAGCTATAATATTACGTCTGCTGTGTGCACTTTCGAGCACTCCTTGTATGATCTGTGGTCCTAGTATTCACGATCGAATTTATCCCGTCTGTGGATCGTCTTTAGAAAATCTGTGTACGGTCCTAATCGAAAGATTGGTATTTAAATCGTCGAGGTTGAAAGTCGAAAGTCGAACCCTACTCAACTTGATGTTGAGATTCGGGAGGTAAAGAATTTATGTAACTTAGGTAACTACGTACGCTTTTGCTAGGTAGGTACTTTAAAAAAAAAATTCCTAAAGCCTTGTTTTAGGAAAAGATTCAATGGGAAAGGTAAAGTAAAACCAAAATAGTTTTTACAGATTTTATTTAAAACTAAAAAAAAAATGCTTTTACTTTTGAGTAGGTAAATGGACCTACGAAAATGGACACAGTAGTTATTATCACATCGATAAATACATTTCAAGTTAAGTGAATTAACTCGTCAGCATTTTTCCTATTGCTGCCTGTAAAATATACCTACCTACTTACTTACCTAATAAAAATGCATTTTGTAGGTGTGATCAATTGAATTTGTACCTTTTAATAATTAATTAATCATGATAGACGAATCAAACGGTTTTGATTTCATAGATGTTAAATCTATGAAATCAAAACAATAAGTTCAATAACAATAAGACATCATTTTGAAGATAAGAAAATCTATTTCAATTGAACTAAATTTTTTATTACAAAGTTACCTGCTACAATACATTAGGTAAGTAGGTACTTTTTAAGACTTGAATTATGAAATTCTAGATTAGGTAAGTAGGTAGGCTCGAATATTGTTAAGTTTTAAAAATGATTACGCATTCTAATCATTATTTTTCCTTGACGTTACAGTCACCGTTGTCACGAGTAGACTGGTGGCCGGCGACGGCACGCATCTCCGACGGATGAAGTTTTGACTACCCTCATTCAGTCAACAGAAACTACTTTAGGGTTGCGACTCACCACACTGACAAATTCTAACGATCTGCTAGAATACCTTTCCGGCATGAAGCCTTTTTGATCGCTGGATCACACAATGCCGTCAATTAGTAACAGAAAGTCTTTCACCAAAGAAGACGTAGCAAAGTAACCTGCAAGTCGCTGGGTATTTTGTGCATCCTAGGCACCCCTTTAGATTTTCAGGTTTGTACAATTTTCGGTGAAATAATGTAGGTACTTAAATACAATACAATAAATAAATAATGGTCTTTTCCCATAATTTATTTTTGCTACTGCTGCTGCGCGAATTGCACAAACCATTAATCCTTTGCAATTATCACCTTATCCGAATTGTACGTGAAGCGTGTTTAAATAAAAAAAAAAACAACATTTTACCGTGAATACGGTTACAAAATGGTAAACAACCTGGAATTTACTGATCAAAAAGTGCTCGTGTCGTGAAAAGTTGTCTAGCGACGATATCGTCGGACATTGACAGTGTGGTGTGTCTCAACCCTAATCGCAATTTGTTTTGACTGAATGAGGGTAGGTAGTGAAAAACGTCAGTCGAAGATGCGAGATCACTCGCATCAACACGGTGACGTCATCTGACTGAGGTACTTACCTATCTAATTAACAATAATGATTATTTTTGGATTTAAGAATATAAATTTGACACAGAAACTAGATATTAGTGGCAATTCGGAGTGTCGCAAAAGCTAAACTTAACAAACTAAAAATGTTGCCGTCCCTTTCATAGCGATGGAAATAAAAAGGATGGCATTAATTTTAGTTAGTTTAGTTTAGTTTTTGCGACACTCCGAATTGCCACTATAAGCTACCTAATATATCTCAAAACTTAATAGTTCCTATATTGTTTTACAAACATTTAAATACCTACTACACATTAGTAACATAACAACAAACCCAACAAAATAAATTAAGTAAGTACGTCTGACGTTTTCATTAATTTGTTACGTGTACAAAATGTACACCTACTTTAATAACAAAGTTAAATGATTCTTAAGTATACTATAGGTACTTAGCTACTACATTAACGGTCCTCACTGAAGAAATGATAAAAGAAATCGTGATACCCACGTACCTACTTGTATTTTATTTTACCAGAGTTGACCACTTGCTCATACGAACTTAAGTACCTACTTATTTTTTTCCTTCTAGCAGATTTAACTTGGATCTTCATTTATTTTGGTTCAATTTAATTAAGGAATTGAAAGTGAGAATCTATATCGAAGATAATAACAATATTAAAACAACAAAGAAAGGAGAAAGGATGTCGTTACGTTATTATGTGTGTATTCTGCAAGGCCGCACACACACATTTACCTACGGCGCTACGGAAGACCAGCGCTTTGACAGGTTCCTTGGTTCCTGCCTAAGCATCATGCTGAGTAGTAGCCATTTTTGTCATTCTTCTTGTTTTATCTTTCTTTTTTTATATATGTGTTTTCTATAATAATTGCAATGTTTGACAAAATAAAGATTTTTCTTTCTTTCTTTCTTTCTTTCTAACAAACCAATATTAAATAACGAATTATATTTTGTGAATAATTTAATTTTATAGGGCATACTAGTCAAAACATGCGGACAGAAGGGTCTGAGACCAAAAATTACAATAAAATAACAGAGCGCACTATATCATTTACAACTAAAAAAACTGTTGAATTGCTTTTCTTCCAAAATTTACAACAACGCCATCTATCGAGTCTGTGGAAACATTTCATTCTTCTGGATCCAAAAATTATAAAGTGAATATCGTCCCTGTAGTTGGAAAACTAAATAACTAACACATTTTGCCAAATCGACTTTATTGCACCTTCATAAAGTCCAATTCAAGCTGCATCTTTCTGTGTTACTAACGTTTTGATATCATATTTCAATAAAAAAATAAACAAAAATGAACCTGTCAAGACGCCAAAGATGGAAAAATGAATTTTGAAGTAATGATAAAAAAATAGCGAAGGAAAAGTAGTTAACTCGGCAATAAAATAGCTAAGTGTAATTATGCGTTACTTTGCGGCGAATAAAATGCATAAAGTTACTTATTCAGTTTTCCTTCGACACATTTCTACGCTGTACAGGAACAATGCAGTTAGGAATAATTAAACAAGAGCATTTATATAATTTTCGTGTAACATGATTGTGTTAAATAAAGGTACTTATTTAATTTAAATAGTATCTATTTAAATAAAATAAGTACCTTTATTCAATTTCCTACTAAATCTCTTTAACTGTTTTGAATTTTAGATTAGGTAAAATATAATATAAGACTTTGTTCAATATTATTCAACCAGCAGAAACACAAAATGAACACAAGCAGAAACACAAATGGTAGAAATTAACGGAAAAAGAGGCAGTATAGAAATTGCTTCATCAATCGATGAAAAGACTTAACACAAATATAATTAAAAACACCATTAAGGCATGTATAGGCCCAAAAGTCTTTTGTAGAAAAACTTGTACTGGATTTAAACAGTTATTAAAACTTAAAGATGATCACGGAACTACTGTAACTGATCGTAACCATTGTGGAAGAGTTCTATGGGAAACTTTACGCATCGAATGCAGCAGAACCAAACTCACCTGATGGCATTAGAGCTCCTCCAATTGAACACCATGACACGGAAATCTTACCACCTATCTTGCCGTGTGAAGTTACAAGAGCTCTCTACGCCATGAAGACAGATAAATCTCCTGGGAAGGATGGAGTATCGAAATGCTTAGAGCAGGTGGAACTCCCATTTTTAAGGTTCTTGTGGAGCTCTTTAACATGGTTTTGTACGAAGCTCGCACACCGGAACAGTGGAAAAATGCAATAGTAGGTACACATAATGCACAAAAAAGGTGACATTGCAAAATTTGACAATTACCGTCCAATTAGCTTACTATCACAGGTGTACAAGCTGTTTGCCAAAATTCTCACCATTCGCCTTACATGCCAACTCGATGAAGCTCACTCAACCCGTAGAGCAGGCCGGCTTCCGGAGCGGTACCATCGACCATATCCACACGGTAAAGCAGCTGATGGAGAAGTGTCACGAGTATAACATTACAGGCCCCTTGTTATGGCCTTTGTCGATTACGAGAAGGCCTTCGACAGTGTCGAACATTGGGCCGTGTTCCACGCTCTCCATAGCTGCCATATCGATTCACGTGGACGTGCTCCGGGAGCTGCTGTACACGTCAGCTACTCTGCAAGCTCGAGTGCATAGTCTAACGAATCCTGTACCGATTAAGCGGGAAGTGAGACAGGGAGATACTATTTCACCCAAGCTTTATACAGCAGTAAAAATGCTTGAATGGGAAAAATTTGGAATCAACATCAATGGTCTCTCTCTGTCACACTTAAGATTCGCGGATGATCTTGTTCTTTTCGCAGAGAGCTTCGAAGATCTACAGCTCATGCTACAACATCTGTATGATGCGTCTTTGGAGGTAGGGCTAAGGATGAATATGTCCAAGACGAAAGTTATGGGAAACCTCTCCGGCACCGCAGTTTCTGCTGTTACAGTTGGAAATGTGAGGTTGGAGATGGTGGAAAAATACATTTATCTTGGACATACTCTATCTTTTGGCAAGGACCATAAGAAAAAGGAGATCGAAAGGCGAGTACAGCTTGGGTGGGCTGCATTCGGAAAATTCGACGACATTCTGAAATCTGTCAACGTCCCACAGTGTATGAAGACCGGTCTATTTAACCAGTGTGTACTGCCCACCATGACTTACCGTGCCGAGACATGGACCCTCACCCAGGAGGCTGTGTACAAAATGAGGGTTGCTCAGAGGGCCATAGAGCGTGCCATGCTCGGCATTAAGCTTGTAGACCGAGTTCCCAATACCGAGATCCGAAGACGAACCAAGGTCAAGGATGTCGGTATCCGGGCAATGGAACTCAAATGGAGTTGGGCTGGGCACCTGGCAAGACGTGGTGACGACAGGTGGTGTAAAACGTTGACAGAATGGTTGCCGAGGACTGGCAAGAGAAGCGTCGGACGTCCAGCAGCGCGTTGGGTCGACGATATTATCAGCGTCGTGGGCCGGCAGTGGATCAGGCAAGCGCAGGACCGGGAGAAATGGCAATAACGAAGGAAGGCCTACACCCAGCAGTGGGATAGATTGGGCTGCGGATGATGATGATGATGATATTTAAAAACAAAGAACTAGTTTTATTAAAATCCTTACCCATGGGTAGAATAATAGGGAAATAGGAGTCAAATAAATAAATAATAGGTCTTATTATTAATTAGATAGTGTAGGAAAATTAAATAAAAGCACTTAATGTTAGCTTTTTTATGTTGTATGGAGAACATTGACGAAGAAGAACTAAACAACTGACATGAAAAAATAAATAAGTGCTTAAAAACTTTGAAACTTTGTTGAGGGAAAATTACATAATCGCTTTTTATTTGTTTTCTTACAAACAAATGAGCTAACGTATAAGACTGTTAGATTGAAAAATAGGTTATATAACAATCTATAACATAGCAAAAGATGCATAGTAAAAATGTTACCAAAAAAAATTTTATAGCCATTTTACACGCAAAAAAATAGTAAATTGCGTTTTTCTCCCGATTTTGGTTAGTTTTCCAACTACAGGGACGATATATCGTCCCTGTAGTTGGAAAACTAAATAACTAACAAAACCAAAATCGGGAGAAAAACGCAATTTACTATTTTTTTGCGTGTAAAATGGCTATAAAATTTTATTTGGTAACATTTTTACTATGCATCTTTTGCTATGTTATAGATTGTTATTAACCCTATTTTTCAATCTAACAGTCTTATACGTTAGCTCATTTGTTTGTAAGAAAAAAAATAAAAAGCGATTATGTAATTTTCCCTCAACAAAGTTTCAAAGTTTTAAAGCACTTATTTATTTTTTCATGTCAGTTGTTTAGTTCTTCTTCGTCAATGTTCTCCATACAACATAAAAAAGCTAACATTAAGTGCCTTTATTTAATTTTCCTACACTATCTAATTAATAATATGACCTATTATTTATTTATTTGACTCCTATTTCCCTATTATTCTACCCATGGCATGGGTAAGGATTTTAATAAAATTAGTTCTTTGTTTTTAAATATCATCGTCATCATCATCCGCAGCCCAATCTTTCCCACTGCTGGGTGTAGGCCTCCTTCGTTCTTGCCATTTCTCCCGGTCCTGCGCTTGCCTGATCCACTGATAATATCGTCGACCCATCGCACTGCTGGACGTCCGACGCTTCTCTTGCCAGTCCTCGGCAACCATTCTGTCAACGTTTTACACCACCTGTCGTCACCACGTTTTACCAGGTGCCCCGCCCAACTCCATTTGAGTTCCATTGCCCGGATACCGACATCCTTGACCTTGGTTCGTCTTCGGATCTCGGTATTGGGAACTCGGTCTACAAGCTTAATGCCGAGCATGGCACGCTCCATGGCCCTCTGAGCAACCCTCATTTTGTACACAGCCTCATGGGTGAGGGTCCATGTCTCGGCACCGTAAGTCATGGTGGGCAGTACACACTGGTTCACTTCACTTCTTTTTTTATGGCTACTGCGATACACACTGGTTAAATAGACGGGTCTTCAGACATGTGGGACGTTGCCAGATTTTAGAATGTCGTCGAATTTTCCGAATGCCCACCCAAGCTGTACCTACTCGCCTTTCGATCTCCTTTTTCTTATGGTCCTTGCCAAAAGATAGAGTAAGTCCAAGATAAATGTATTTTCCACCATCTCCAACCTCACATTTCCAACTGTAACAGCAGAAACTGCGGTGCCGGAGAGGTTTCCCATCACTTTCGTCTTGGACATATTCATCTTTAGCCCTACCTCCAAAGACGCATCATACAGATGTTGTAGCATGAGCTGGAGATCTTCGAAGCTCTCTGCAAAAAGAACAAGATCATCCGCGAATCTTAAGTGTACATCTTCTAAAACTGCTGTAAAAAGCTTAGGTGAAATAGTAGGTATCTCCCTGTCTCTCGCTTAATAAGTACAGGATTCGTTAGACTATGCACTCGAGTTTGCAGAGTAGTGTACAGCTCCCGGAGCACATCCACGTGAATCGATATGGCAGCTATGGAGAGCGTGGAACACGGCGGCCCAATGTTCGACACTGTCGAAGGCCTTCTCGTAATCGACAAAGGCCATAACAAGGGGCCTGTTATACTCGTGACACTTCTCCATCAGCAGCAGCTGCTTTACCGTGTGGATATGGTCGATGGTACCGCTCCGGGATCCGGCCTGCTCTACGGGTTGAGCTTCATCGAGTTGATGTGTGAGGCGAATAGTGAGAATTTTAGCAAACAGCTTGTACACCTGTGATAGTAAGCTATTTGGACGGTAATTGTTCAATTTTGCAATGTCACCTTTTTTGTGCATTATGTGTACTATTGCATTTTTCCACTGTTCCGGTGTGCGAGCTTCGTACAAAACCATGTTAAAGAGCTCCACGACAACCTTAAAAACGGGAGTTCCACCTGCTCTAAGTATTTCGATAGTAACTCCATCCTCCCCAGGAGATTTATCTGTCTTCATGGCGTAGAGAGCTCTTGTAACTTCACACGGCAAGATAGGTGGTAAGGTTTCCGTGTCATGGTGTTCAATTGGAGGAGCTCTAACGCCATCAGGTGAGTTTGGTTCTGCTGCATTCGATGCGTAAAGTTTCCCATAGAACTCTTCCACAATGGTTACGATTCGGCTTCGATCAGTTACAGTAGTTCCGTGATCATCTTTAAGTTTTAATAACTGTTTAGATCCAGTACAAGTTTTTCTACGAAAGACTTTTGGGCCTCTATATGCCTTAATGGTGTTATTAATCATATTTGTGTTAAGTCTCTTCATCGTTCGATGAAGCAATTTCTATACTGCCTCTTTTTCCGATAATTTCTACCATTTGTGTTTCTGCTTGTGTTCATTTTGTGTTTCTGCTGGTCCAATAATATTGAACAAAGTCTTATATTAAATTTTACCTTATCTAAAATTCCAAACAGTTAGAGAGATTTAGTAGAAAATTGAATAAAAGGTACTTATAACACAATCATGTTACACGAAAATTATATAAATGCTCTTGTTTAATTATTCCTAACTGCATTGTTCCTGTACAGCGTAGAAATGTATCGAAGGAAAACTGAATAAGTAACTTTATGCATTTTATTCGCCGCAAAGTAACGCATAATTACACTTAGCTATTTTATTGCCAACTTAACTACTTCTCCTTCGCTATTTTTTTATCATTACTTCAAAATTCATTTTTCCATCTTTGACGTCTTGACAGGTTCATTTTTATTTATTTTTTTATTGAAATATGATATCAAAACTTTAGTAACACAGAAAGATGCAGCTTGAATTGGACTTTATGAAGGTGCAATAAAGTCGATTTGGCAAAATGTGTTAGTTATTTAGTTTTCCAACTACAGCGACGATATATGCTATACCTACAATTTCGTTGGTAGGGGACACCTATCATTACGACACGCGCGACGCAATGTTGGGTATTAGAGTAGGTAATTTAAAACTAGACAGATTTTGCGTTCGTCGGGGTTTCTTATTTTATATCGAAAGTGGTTAAGTGGTTACATTGAATGTCATGACAGTGATGTAGCACACCGGCGGTCGATTTGATTACCATTCGAGCAATTACATTTTCACTGTAGGGACATTAGGTGTAGCTACTTTTGCATTATGTTCGCATGAGCTGATTCTTTTTCTTTCCTTAGGTTTTCGTAACTAAAATTAAACTATTTATTCTTCGAAAGTGTTCTTTGCTTCTCCGCGTGTTGCACTAAATGTTTGTCAGTGGACAGCCCCTTCCTTGTCCTAACGGCGTCCATGTACGCCTTCGCTCGGTTCACGCCGTCCCATTTCTCGCCCCATTGGAGGTACTCTTCTTCAGTCCGTGGCTTCCAGTAGGGATCTATGTCTATCACCTGGAAAGAAGAAACAAAATGCATAAATAATAGGCTTACTAAGACGTTCTTGCTATCAAGAAATACTTGGATGGGTGAGCGCAAGTGGCATTAACAGCTGAGCGCTTATCCGTGCTTCGGAGGACACGTTAAATTGTCGGTCCCGGCGATAAGCCATGACAGAGGCGGCCTAAAATCTCTGTCACCAGAGTTGGCCTCTTGCTCATACGAACTTACTTTACTTAATTTACTACACTAAGTACAAAGAGTTTTTAGCCCCTTTACCTCCCAATGACTGAAGAGAAACTGAGAAAAGCCGGCACCATCCCTATAGTTTGCGGGCGCAACCACGCAGCAGGGCGTTGCCGTCTCAAACCACATTGTTTAGCTGAACACTTACCTACTTACTACTTACTCAGCACCTTTATCATCCTCTATCTAAGCCTCCACAGTAACACGCTAATATGCTTAAAAAATCGTTTACCGAACCCACAGTTCGTTCAGAAAATAAAAAGTTTGGAATAGCGGCTCACCTCCCAATGACTGAAGAGAAGTTGAGGAGCCGGCGCCAGGCCCATGGTGTGCGAGCGCAATTCCGTGGCGAACTTGAAGCTCTCAGCCACGGGGAGTGAGGCCTGCACTCGGAACGTGTTGGATCCACTTTGAAGATCCGAGCCCACGATACGTCCACCGCGGCGGCCTAGTGTGGCGTATAGTTTGCCTGGAATAGAAAATCTTTGATGAGATGAGAGAACACGGAAGAAATTTAGGTGTAGATCGATATTGCAAGTCGTAAGAATGATGCGACTCATCCACAGTGACAGTGTAAGTACCTAGTTTATTAGTATAGCGCCTTTGGCAACTAGTCGACTTAGGTACCTATGGAATTTAACCAACATAATAAAACAAACAAGAATTTATCTGATACGAATCAGAATAAGATTTCCTGAGTGATTAACTCACGGACACTCAAGGACACGAAATGTAAAGGACTTATAGGGGCTTGTAAAATAAGAAATAGTTTTATTACCCAACAGATTATTAACCATGATAAAAACCTAAAATTTATTTTTGATTGTGATTACGTTTTGCGTCAAGATTTTTGGAAAATATCTTGACGCAAACGTAAACGTGTGCAGCCTCTGTCCATTTGTGAAACCCCCATGGTTGACAAAAAATATAGTGACAGAAAACTCTTATCCACAGAGTTAGCCACTACCTCACACGAACTAAATTTGGTAGAATACATATGATACTGAGATTATCGTCTTATATCAGTAACAACAAACTAAAAATGAAAACCGCTGAATGCACAAGTTCACGCAATATCTTCCAAAAAACACCCTAGCTTAGTTCGGCAAAGATCAGGTTACCTTCCTCCAAAATATCAAAATCGCATGGAAACCCCTAAAAAGCCGGGAGATAAAGTTCGTGACGGGTTTAGGTATCGCTTGTCGAATTCCAGCGGTCGATCGCTTAGAAAGATTTAATCGGTGTTGCCAGCACGGATTGTGAAATCAAAAATAATAATAAGAATAATTCGTAAATTCAATTAGCGATGATCATCAGAGTCAGATAAAATACATCAATATTTATACTTAAAAAGGGATTAGGCTATTACATAAAATCTCATTATAAACATAGACGACATAGTTGGCGTACAAAGGCCTGGATGCAAAAGGCCCAAACTAGAGCTGTTTGGCGGTTAGGGAAGTACGCTTATGCCCAGCAGTGGGTCACAAGAAGAAAATGATGAGGTGATGATGATAGCCAAAAACTACATAATATCTCAATAACAAATCACATTTCAACAATTCTAGAGGTTAATCTAATGAAAATCTTCTAACATTCACGGCTTGCAAAATGTATGCCTTGACCTTGCATTCGACTGCACCTCTATCGCATATACCCACTTCCACTTATGTACATCGATTAGGTAAGATCTGTGACAAAAAGCTTCAGTTGGCAGCTCAGCATTCCTCGAGATTGGTCGCGGTCACCCGCAGATGAAAGGGCCTGCTTCCGGTCACGGGCATCCGGTCAGCTCCGCCGAGCTGTTTGCCCAGAGGACAAGCGACCAGTTCGTGATATGCGAAGCTATACACGTAATAAGAACTCTTCTGAGGTATCGAAAGGTTCGATTTATTTATGTATCATTTTTAGAAAATAATACTCCGTAAAATATGTAAATTTAAAAAAGCCCTTGACCAAAACATGGCCTTTTAAATAATTTTGGGAAATTCGGGCAAACTGAGAAATTAAAATAACATAAGAAAGTTTTATTTGTGTTCCAAAAAATACTACATTTTAATCAGCAGCCGTAGCCGGTTCAAAAATGGATTGTTTGTTTGTGATTTACTAACATGAGTCTGAAATAGCTGTGTAATTTATATCTTCTCTTCGCCGCGTAGAGCACAAGCCTTAGAGCTTTTTGTGTACACAGATATTTGAACTCCCAGCACGCTAAGAATGTTAACGAAAAAATAATATCAATTTGTAACGGGAAACACTATTTGTAATTTAATTGCCGTGAAACCTGCCGGCTGTGGAACATCGCTGTGATTACACTAACTGTTAGGTATTTTGATTTTGTATAATGGCTAATACTGATGACGGGATTTTGGTCATCCAAAGACTTCCGCTATAGGATTTTTAGCCGGCACTGATAGTCTTACGTTCTGAAATCCTACTAATATTATAAAAGTAAAAGTTTGTGTGTGTTTGTTTTATTCAGTAGAGACATCTGCTACAGGAATTACGGCGTCTCGTTGAAAGAAAGAAAGAAACAATCATTTATTTTGGTTGGACCTTAAGGATCACCTCAACTTCGTCTTACTTGCTATGTGATTCTATTGCCTGTTCCAAGGCGCCTCCCTAAATGTACGCATAGACTTCATAATGTAAGGTTGGTAATCAAATGAGTTGACCGTGTATCGAGGTGCAACTATGCCGAAATTTCAAGAACCTGATAAATCCGCGAATCTTAGTAAATAACTCGTTTTTAATGTTTACAATGTTCAAAACCTTTCAAAAGTTATAAAGATGTAAAAGCTCGTAAGATCCAGCTAGTTGCAAGTGCCCTTGGCGGATGTCCTAGGAAGCCGGCCGTTACACGGGATATAGGGCGGTCGGCTCCGCATGCCGACGTGGTTATTACATTTAACATAACCGTACAGGTACCTAGCCTACTAGCCCCGCCTGCGCCTGCGTCGTATCGTGAGCTGAGCTTTAGATTGCAGACTGCGATCAATGAAGTTAATTTTTTGATTGAAATCACGTTTCAATTCTTTTTTTGGAATGAAAATGAGGCATTTGTAAAAAGTCGAAAAATTCAGTGAGCTAAAAAAACAAGGATAATTTTGTTTTTTTTATTTACTCACTTAATTGATTTTTTCATTTTGAAATACGTCATTAAATAGCTTAGAGTAATTCAATCCGTGTATTCTTCTTATCAACCGACTTCAAAAAAGAAGGTGGTTTCTCAATTCGACCGTATACTTAATCTATTTTTTTTAATTTTGAATGACACAACACAATTCATTCGCAATGTTCAAACCAAGTTTTTAAACCACGTTACGACAAAAATATCGTAAACTGACACCGACGATATGAGTTACACTGAATCATTCAACTAGTGTACAGTAGAATCCAATCCTGCTTGAATCAGTCTTTATTACAATAGATTAGGGTACATAATAGATGTGATAATGTAAATGCTTACGCGTGTTACATGTAAATCCGTGCTCGGTGCGTGATTTACAATTTTCCCACGACACGTTAAAGTAGCGTTTGCAGAATTACTCGTATCATTTCTTTTGATACTTTTCTAAGAAATCTGTATGTTTTCGAAGAATTTTAAGTGGATATAAAAGTGTCAATAACATGACATTTTAAGGAAAATAGTGACATTTTCGGGCCGCCTGAAAGCATCATGTTTTTTGTATTCAAATACTAGCATATTTTTTTTACTATATTTCACCGTTAAGATAACGATGAAAATGCGCATAAATATACATTTTTCAAAATAAAAAAAAATATTGAACTAAGACCCGAAGTCGAATTCCTGATTTTACGTGACAGCTTTAATTCGGAAGGAGGTAGGCAGAGACCACGGATCTCCACTTGCTACGATCCTGACACACCTCTTTCGCATCATTCGCTCTCATTACATTCTTCATACACGCTCTCCGGTTTAGAACACCTACTTCCGACCTGGCTTTTCTCCATTTAAGATCATAATATATGATAATAAGAAATTAACTATTTTGCAGATGGTAGTTACTAATCTTGACTCAAATCACGACTAATACTAAATTAATTTAATTCGTCTGTTTGTTATGAATGTTATTGTGTCATTACTGGTATTGTGCCGTTTAACGTGACCATTCAAATGCGCTGCTAATATTAATGAGAGAATAAGCATAATGTAATAAGTATTTGCATAGTTTGTATAGTTGAATTGTGTCGCCATTTTCTAGAGATAAAAACAGACCATGGCATTATGGGTCATTAAATTCAACCTGTAATAAACTTACGTCATTTTCATAAAGTGATGCCAATTTTATTGAGGGAGTGCCTAATATTCATATATGCAGTAACCACATATCTCCAAATGTTAAAACTGGACGTTTAAACAATTTTTCAAGTTTTAAACTTAAACCACACCTAAAAAGCATATTTCATCTTAACTAAAAATTCTTATATTATATTATTATAGGAATTGATAGAGCAGGATTGGTTTGATGGATGCGGGATAGAATCTTATAGTACGTTTGATAAGAACTATAATTTTCTATACTTAAAGTAATTTATTATAAAGTAGCGAGAAATCAGAATTTTGCTAAGGCTCAATAGAAGGACAGGAGAACATCTGTTGCAACGAGACAGTGGGCCGCTTCTGTAGGCGCATCTCGACTTCTCAAGTCAATCCTAAGAAGGCACTGCGATTGCCACAGCTATTGGTTAGAGGTACTTTACATTCACTAATACGCGTAGGATATTTAGTAGTTCCTGGTAGATCATGTTGTAAGATTATAAATATGAATATGTAATTAGGAATTAAACTACTGCAATTTACATAACAAAATACATTAGAACCAGTAGAGCTAAAGGTCGTTGTAAACGATCTACGAGAAGTTACTCAACTGATCCAGGCCGGAGCATAACAAATAGGAGTAGAATTCCCAAGCTACCCTACCTACTGATTATAAATGAAATATCTTACAAAAAGTTACGCGTCGAAGTCATAATTCATTGTTTGACTGACATGAAAAATACGGGAGGTTTACACGATTATATATATATTTTGTTTATAAGCAGTGGCTGTGCGTGATTTGCTGATGATAATATAATAGAATTTGAACCATCGAATCAAACTTCTTGACACTAACGTAACACGACCTAATTTAAACGAAAATTCGAAAAATACTATTCCACACGACGTCATCTAGTCCCAAGCTAAGCAATTTAATGCTTGTGTTATGGTAACCAATGCCTGATATACTACATAGATACAGTAGTTTTTGTAAATACATACATTATACATATAGTAAAAGCCGTGTTGGTCAAGTGGATTAGTATCTCGACTTTCAATCCGAAGGTCGTGGGTTCAAATCCGGCCGTGCATCAATGAAACGCATCGAAAAATTTATATGCGCTTTTAGCTTATAACGGTGAAGGAAAACATCGTGAGGAAACCAGTTAGCTCTCTAATAGCGTCGATGGGCTTGCAACCTGTCACGTATGGAAAGTTAACTTCTGCAAAAAGAGTGCATGTACCAAATATGTATGTATTTGGAGATACCTCTGACTGCCCCCTTAGACATCTTCAAAAATATCTGAAAATTGTCTAATGATCTGAAAGAAATGTCTACCGCTCCCGGGATACAGTCGTGATCATATTTCATTGCATTTTTTATTTTCATTTCATACATAGAAAAACAACTAGAATGTATGGAATGTGTGAATCTACGGAAAGAGGCGTGTTTATGTCCGTACCTACAATATACCGTATATCGAATCAAGTAGTCTTTAGCAGAGGTCTGGAAACTCGTGTCCACACCGGAAGAGCTCAGGAAGAGTACCATAATAACGGCGCATTAGGTGCAATTTATCTTTTAATTATCCGTTCTCAACAATTTCTCAATCAAGTAACCCATGGCTAACGGTTGTAAAGTGAAAGATCAGACAAAAACAAATGATCCCCTAGTTTCGCTAGATTTATTTTTCGTACTTGGCAATAAACTTTGAACTAATTCGATAACCTGATACATAATAATGAATATTTGTATGTATATTCTCTATGTGTTACTAGACCAATGAAAAGAATACTTAAACATAAAAATTAATTAACTTCGTAAGTAAAGTTCGTCGGGATACCTGTTCCGACGAACTAATTATTTTTAGTTATGTTTAATAACTAGGTAGTTTATTATAGTAGTGTAGTGCGAATAATACCTACTACGAGTTGCTCACGTAATAAAATGCCGATTCAGATATATGGTGATTAACTTATAGCATTTTCATCTAGGTGAGACCGGTCACTTATGGAATCTATGCATCAAAGGAATCTGTGTCAATTATTTCACAATGAAAATTATTCGTCGTAGAAAATAGTAGTACAAGAAAAGTGCTCTAGGATAAAAAAAGGTGCTATCCCGTAAAATCGGAAAGTGCATCTGATGTGAAGTAATTTGTCACCGGGCGCGAGGTAAAAACCCGATCGCCGCTTAATCATTACGCTACAGGTACGAATTCAGATACTAACTAATGAAACGAATTTATATCTAAAGTAAAGTAAACATGCTCATTTATTTTCTTTTGTAAATTATAGGTACACCATACGAAAAGACGAACTTTGTACAAAATGTAAGTACCTACCTACTCATAACACAGTTATTTGGAGAATCTTCATCTGGGTATAGTATGGTCACTCCTTCGGGTCTCACAATGAGTTTCAATATGAGAGACTATCGTGAGGAGTGACGTGTGTTATTAAATTGTAATAACACATGAGAATTTAAGTATGTACCTAGAAAAAGTGCAATTCAATACAAATGGGATAAAGCTAGGAGCAACACATCTTCTGATCAGATTTCATTCAAATTGCCAACATAACATTTCAGTTTTAAAAATGAAAACTTTTAACCAATCACTATGAACAAAACAGGGGTAAAATAATTGCAGTGTATTTTTACCCCTCTAAGGGTACCCTGGGTCCATGCACGCCGTCGACATAACATTTTACCCGCTTCCTGTCGTCGGTTTCCCGCCACGATAACGCATAACACAAGAACAGATTAAATTCGATCGCTGAGGATATTTGTTAATAACACAATCTGCCTTTCCGTTTATCGATATAAAATGAAATATACCAGTATTTGGGTTAGACAGTTTCTTCTAATGAACGAAGACATGCTAAATTATGTATTTAACCACTGATTAAGAGTAAAGTTTAAAGCATATACGTTTTTTTTGTTGTTAATGATATTCAACTCTCTATTCTAAAGCTATTCTAAACCTTATACATTTAACTTTAGCGAACACAATTATTTAACAATTAAAGAAACACAGTCTACTCATGGTAGTCCACGCAAATGTGGTCCGGGCTGCGGACGTTCCAAGGGCCCTCTCCCTTGGAGAACTTCGCAGAGCCGGGAGAGGAAATGGGTTCCTTAAATAATTCAGAGGTTAAATATTCAAATACAGTATTTTAGAAGCCAGTGGTTGTCAAAGAAATAAACAAAAATAGGCTTGGCAGAATTATCATCCTAATCATGTTTCGCTACATTTGTACGTAAATGCGGAATCGCATTGAATAATCAAACCGGTAACAGCTGTACCAACGTTATGATTTGATTGGACCAAGTTATTGATAAAATTTCGACAAAGTTGGTTATTTTTAGCATCACGCAAAGTTGTTCGTGATGTAATTAGTCAGAGGACCTACTTGGGATCGACAAAAACGAAGTTCGGTGACAATTTTCGGGGTCATGTTGTAAACGGAAAACAAAAATTGTCACGAAACTTATTCGTTGATCCTATTTCAGATTTGGCCTCAGGAGCCCTAAAAAAACCTTACCTTACCTTACATTACCAGTTTTTACCACTTATCTACGACGTGAGTTAGGTTAGTAATCTCAGCTCTCTCTAATATTTTTAATCATATATCATAATCAAACATAAGATCTTATGACATAACATCTTATGTTATGTCCATCAGTAGACTTATTCTTCCGTTCCTCAAACAATACGAACTAAAACCCTTAAACTAAACGGAATCAGTCACCAGAAGTCCATGAGAGTTCCAAACCGGACTCCAAAATCTTACAAAAAGCGTTTTCCCGGTGTTGTTTTTTCATCGGATACGTTGTTTTTCCCACAGGGTCCCACATGCCGCTAAGCGTTTATATCCTGCGCTCCACCTGTCACCGTAGAACCATTAACCCACACCATAATTGTCTATATCGCAATTACCGGGCATATTTTGAGATATTGAATGGATGCTGTGACAAATAAAATGGTAGTAAAAAGGTGTTAAGGGAAACTGATTATTTTTATTAGTCCAGTTTGTGCATAAGGTGTGACTTTTTAGTTTTAGGTTTGTTGAGTTTTCTAAGCTACTAGTATTTCAACTTGTTTTTATCACATGGCTGATCATATACCTATTTAACTAGAAATGTGGTTTTGATGTGTATACCGTCTTGCATTTTGTCTTTAAATTCAACGCCATTAAAGTATTCATAAAATTCTAGCATTTTCAAGTTATTTTAATTGAAGCTATTTTATGAACTGTATTCTTTTTCTTTGCACTTTGAAGTACGCTTATTCGCACCCCATTTCAAATCTTCATAGTTCAATGAAAACATTTTTTAGTGTCGTAGAAAAAAAAAACAAATTAACTCATAACGCTAACATAATATTTGTTTTAACGATTTTTGCTCAATGTTTACAACATTATTATGCTACTCTAGATTACGATACCTATTTAAATTATGATGGATCATCAACTCGTTGAAATGGCAATGGGCAGGCCATATAGCACGTAGAACAGATGGCTGTTAGGGCCGAAAAGTTGTTGAATGAGACCGCGGATCTGCAAGCGCAGCGTAGGACGTCCACCAAAGAGATGGACGGATGATCTGGTAAAAACCGCAGGTTCCCGGTAGATGCAGGCCGCTTCCAAACGAAACAACTTGAGATCTATGAGGGAAGCTTATGTCCAGCAGTGGCAGTCCTATAGCTGAGATGATGAAGATTATTTATCACTTGTCATAGTTTCTCTATCCCTCCTTTTTGCCTATCACCCGTCATTTACTCATTTCTTTCTACCGAGTCCATTCATTATATCAAATTTATGTATCACTGTGTAGGCATATCACTTAGGTGGCATATCCTTGCTCATGACGTGACTCACAGCCACCAACATGGACACAAATGAGCATATTCACTGCTTAATCGCCGTAGAGCCTTATATGAATCCCTTTATATAGCTAATCAGAGCAGCGTAGTATGTGGGCGGATAGTGTTTAATGAATGAACAGCTGTTGATTGTTGGTAATTGTGGAGTATAGACTTTGCCTCTTACCTCGGTTGTAATTTTTAATACAAATGTATTTAGGCTTTACAAATAAGTCATTATTGTGTATGTAGATTTGAGAGTACCTAGATACTACATGAGTACTATATGATTATTGTGTATGTAGATTTGAGAGTACCTAGATTTTTTTTAAGTTGATATGGTTATGGCTATACAGATAGTGCAGATATAGCTCGGTCGCAATGCGTTTTAAAATAGTATGGAGATAACAGAAGAGTTTGGTTAAAATAAGGATAAATAAAATCTACATTGATGTCTGAATGAAACTCATAAGTTAATTTCAGCACTTGATTCATTATTTCATACATTTTTACAGTTACAACGAATAAAGAATTTATGCTCAAGTTGTGGGTGCCGTGCCTCCCCAAAGACAGAAACTTCAAAATTAAAGAAATCACCTATTCATAAAAAAAAGTTTTAAAAATAATTATATTTGTTTTGTACTAGATAATTGAGACTTTAAAATTTTCTACAGAGTGGACTGTCAATATCTTGTGTAAACACCGATTCTAACCATATAAGAAATCGAAGGAAACAGTGGGCACCGAGTGGGCCGGGAACCGAACCCACTACAACGTGGGTCGAGGTAAACAATTACATAACTATGTTACGGCAATCGCGCTTGTTATGAAAATATATCGCGCCGTTTATAGAAACTTGCAGATAATGTTGAGCACGAATCGTGAATAAATCACAAAATTGGTGTAACAACTACGAAAATAATAGAAATAGAAAAATATTTATTTACATTCACTCACACACATTACAGTACAGGTACAATTATTTGTAGAAAAGATGAGAATAACGAGAATAAAATTATAATAACGAGAGATTGACCATAAATAGCTAGAAAATAGCCGTATTGACTTGAAACTTGTCATGCAGTGTCAGGAGCTGCTCAATGCCAATAAAGTTTGTAATAATAATTGAACTATGTTTACGGTTACCAATTAAAGCTTGCTTTAAAAATATTATTTACTGTATTTAGGTTTCAAATACATTTAAATGAACTAAGGTAATTTGATTTTACAAAAACATACCAACTCACCTGTAAACATATAAATAATTTCAAAGAAAACACGAACAGCATTCATAAAAAAAAAGTTCATCATAATTAGATCAATTCATCGGGTTATTTACATTGATGTGGTTATTTTTATAATATTGTGGGTATTGTAGGATACTCGTGGAGACGTGGAGGCTCGGAGGTCACCGTGGGCGTAGACTGCACGTGTATGTGAGGGGGAGTACTGATCCAGGGTAACACTAATATACAGCATAGATACGACATTATGCCAATAGTTTTGGAGCTTGACTTTAGATTGAATGGATAACCGAAAAAAAGCAAGGCCGCACCATTGTGTTCTTGGTGTGTCGCGTTGGACTAGGCAGTAGAATCACCTAGCTTCTAAGATGAATGTGATCCTAGAGGTTCTACTGAATTTATGATTTTTTACTTTGACTATGTTTGTAGTTTACTTTTCAGGTTCCATAAAAAGCTCCTAGCATTGTTGGCCGAGCGAGATTAAACCTCGACTTTCGATTCAAAGATTCCGGGTTTGAATCCCGGTCAAATAAAATGAAAAACAAAGGTTTTCTTTTCTTAGTAAATATTATCTTTAAAAGGTGGACCCAAAGGAAATTCGAACAGTATTGAAATTTGATCATAACTAGACCAATTATAATTCATCGGATTATTTTTATAGAATTGTGAGTGTTGTAGGATAATCGTGGAGACGTGGAGGCTCGGAGGTCACCGTGGGCGGAGACTGCACGTGTATGGGAGGGAGGGTGCTGATCCAGGGTAACACTGATATACAGCATAGATACGACATTATGCCAAGTCTGTGGCGTTGTTTTGAAACGTCAGGTTATAAAAAAGTTACGTGTCTACCTGCTTTGTGTATTTTTACAGTGGAAATACATTTTTAAATATTTGTATAGAGAAAAAAATTGTTGTCTGTTTATCAAGGTTTTGTATGAAGGTTAAATACGCAGTACTACGGTCTCTTTTAAAAAAGCAAGCTTCTAACGTTCCGTTTCAGTATTCTATCTATATGTGATTTGGCTTACCGTAATTAGATATTTTACATTAGTTATTCTTATTACAGTAAGCAAAACCACAGATAGATATAATATTGAAACGTAAGCAATCGCAATTAAAAAATGTTAAAATACTTCGGCTGTTTATTGTAGGTTACTTTGAAACTATCAAAGGCTTGGAGCAACGCTGCCTTTTCTAATGTGCGGCTTTCTTTAACATTATGTGAATCACTCACTCATTCCCAATGACAACATTTTCACGCGGTCGTATAAAGCTAAAGGCACATCTAGTTATTTACATCAATAGGATATAATGGGTTAGCGACACATTTACGGCGACTAGACAAGTGGCGAACGAGTAGCTGCTTCGTTTTACGTTCTTTTTATCGACAGCACTGTAAGTGATGAATTTGTGAAAATAAAGCACTCAACAGTCAGTCACGGACCTGATCCAACACGACATTCAATTTGCTGTGGGCAGAACCACAACATCCAGACTAGGAATACATATTTGCTGATCATGTAAATTTACGTCCTGCTGCAAACATTTGAAATCTAGCCAACTTCACTTGAGCGAAAGAATCTGATTTATTAAATTTTATAAACCGATTTCAAAAAAGGAGGAGGTTCTGTTTTTCACTGTATATATATTTTTTTATGTATGTTCGCCGATTACTCCGTCAATAATTAGTGGACCAATTTTGAAAATCCTTTGAATTTTTTTTTGATTGTTTGAAAGAATACACTCCCGAGGTGGTCCCATAAAAATGTTTTGAGAATCTGATGAGGATCTTCGGAGTTATGATCAAAAATGTACCTTGAGAGTGCAGGAAATTTATTTCTTCTTACGAAATTGAAGAAGATTTAATAAAATGTTCAATTAAGTTACTTGTTTTGTTGTCTTTACGATGAACAACTTCTCTACTCGTACACCACTTGACTAGTCTCAAGGACTAAGTTATTTATGGAACTAGCATATAATTTGGTGAAATTCAGTAATGAAGATATTTTTTGAGGCTCGTGGGGTCTTGGAGGTCAGGTGTGGGCGAGAGATTGCACGTGTATGTTGGAAATAGGTAAATAAATAATAAATAAATATCCTTGGACATACCACACAGCGTCATCTAGTCCCATGCTAAGCAATCTAATGCTTGTGTTATGGTAACCAGATGACTGATACACTAATTAGATACATTTACATATACAAATTGACATAAAAGTGTCAACAATCATTTCCTAAAGCCTAGGTTACATTGACATATTTAAAAAAAAATAAGGTAATAGGTCTTTTGATGATTTATATAGAGTCAGGCAGAAACAACATAGGTAAGTATGTTGGACGTCTCAACGGGATGCCAGAGTGATTGAAATATTGTCAAGATAGGTTGACAAGGCAAGGTAAGTACATATATTTATATTAAAAAATAACAGTTGTATATTTTGTAGTACAATCGTTTCGTTTGATTAATATTTTAAACATACCAATTAATAAAGAAAACTATATCAAAAGTTGGAAACTTAGAAACATAATAAAACATAGTGTATTGTTTAAGGTCCTTGGATTTTATTTTTATAAGGTCATCAAGATTTACATTTTCGTATCAGGGGAATAAAAAGGTCTAAACTTGGCACCCCGTCGTGTCAAACCTTAAATTTGAACTCCTTAATTGGACCAATACTTCATCATAAGCTACCTAGAAACATTAGAAACTATGAGCTTAATGGCGTGACTTGTACGCGATTTTCTGTGACAGCAAATAATAAACCACACGTTTTACTGTCGCAATAAAAACTAAGTATCGTTAGGTAAATTTCTCACTTATCTTACAAGGAAGTTTTTTGAAAGTATAGCGTGATTTCAGCCATTACATGCCCCGTGAAGTCCTAACGCTATTTTCAAGAGTTACAATATAAATGAGTCAAGTTTTCGTAAGCAATTAACGCGGTATCATTTTCGTGTTCGCGGTAATCAAGATAATGATCTAGCTGTTGGGGGATAGCTCACCAAGTACTGAGAAATAGTGACGTCATTCTTTTACAAGAAAGGTACCTAATATTCTGGAGAGTTTTTAGATGAATGAATCAAAGGAGCTATCCTTGTATATCTTTAGATTTAAATCAGAAACAGGAGAAATTTGAATTATCTGGTATACTTTCTCAATAATGTTTTCAGTGAATTGCATTAGTGTTTCAATGCGAATATTGTAGAATGTATTATTAATTACTTTTTATGATGGTCAATAAATAAATGGGGCACCAAGAACTTTTAAATGGCTTAGTGGTGTGTCTGTAGGTACTGTATAACGAATTCTTGAACGTATAGAAATACCATTTCTTTTAACTTCATAATAATACTTAATTATTATTACTTAATAACGAAAAACACGATTATTTAGAAAAAACACGAAAATATGTTAAATTATGGCAAACAAAAGATAGATTCTGTTGCTTTTTATATATCGCCAACGTTTTGCAAAGCAATCATTAGGTAGCATCCAGAGGACACCACAGCAGGACGCATCCGGAGTGCACCAGCCATACCTGCTCTTAGCAAGGGATATGACAGCATGTTAATTCCCCTCTGCACGAATCACGATTAACTTCCAAAGTTTCCGTGACTCTGTCAGTGATTGACGTCCTCGAAACATAAATTTATAAGCAAAAATTACGCACATTATAAGAAACAAAAGTGATAAGGCTACATCCGTTTAAAGTCTTATTTTGTTTGTGGTTTCGTAATAGAAGGTTTGATGCAAAAGCCCAGGATGTTGCTTTGAATTTATTATTGAATGCTAAATTCGAAGAAAACGTTTTAACCTATATATGCCCAGGGGGTCGAAAATGACCCACGAGCAGGTACTTTACATTTTAATAAATATTAGGTAGGTAAATAAACAAAACTGTAAAATATCACATTGTATAATTTCTGAAAAGACTATTACTATGGATGAACTTTAGCTGTTTACGTTTTTTTAATAAAAGGGTACAATTTGAGGGTAGTCAAATTGTCGATTGTTTCTGGTGAGAAGATTTGACGATTCGCGCGCAGGAAAATGCAAGTATCTATGTGTTTTGATTTTACTTTTTGAAATACAATGGGCTAATCATGTAGCTGAATGTGTGTGTAATGAAGGGTAATCATTTGATTTTCGATGGATATTCGGTTAGATACCTAAAACAAAGGAAATAGTTTCATGGGTCGCTAACGACCCCGTGAGCATATGTGATGCCATTTTGTTCGTGTTTTACCAACTATTATTGATCATTTCAGGTCTCTTCGTATTCCTTCAACGCTCTAAATGATCGATGTTTTTGAAGGTTGGAAAGGTGAGAATATCAACGTATAATTATGTGGTGGTTTCACATAATTATACCTAGACATTAGCACCTTCCGTTGACTCAAAGATACTCTGCAGCTGCCAAACGCAGGATTGATAATGATCAGAAATATTATCAATTTATAGGTGGTGTAGATCGTTTGGATGCTTAGATACATTGGAGTCTTCGTATACCTAGCTCTCGTCTATAGCTAAAAAATACTTTCAAACCTATCCTAATTTAGCAGTTGGATGTTGTTGCGAGTTATTTTACTATGCTTGCGAGATCTTTTGGCGGCAGCTTATAGATACTCTCGATTTTAATCGATCACTATAATACTGCACGACCCTTTAATCTCGAGTATAGTACAGCGAGATCACAAACTGGGCCACTCAAACCTGAGCTTCATGTACTGATAACGGTTCTTATGTAGGTTATGTAGGTCCGGAAACATGCAGCAGACCACATCATTTTGACTCGCCAAATCAGGCGAAGATGTGTTCCATGTGAAAAAAAAACTGTTAAATGTGTAAAAAATGTAACGTGAACCTTCACGACAAATGTTTCAATGATTTATAAACATAATTTTAAATAAATAGGTCTCCATCAGTCGCCCACATTATTTGATTTCACTCATACATTTAAGCAAATTGTTAGACCTGATTTGCCCAAGGGGTCGTTATCGACCCACTGAAAAAAAGATACTTTCAGTTACAATAACTCAAAATGCGAAAAATTAGTTTTTTAAAAATGTATAAGGAGTAACATATCCAAAAATTATAAAAATCCGAGTTGCAAATAGTTCTGGGCATATATAGGTTAAGATTTTATGTTTCAAAGGATGGACCCTAATTTGTTTTAATATGAAGACATGATTTTAATGAAGCGAAGACTAATCTGTTGCTTGAATTTTATATTTTATAATCTTAATTAAAAAGAGAAAAAATAAACGGTGGTCATCGGACAAAATTGGCCTTGGACGACTAACGACAGTGAAACTAATAGAGAGTTCTTTGCTCAGAAATTAAATGTTACTAAAAATAAACTCTACCTAAAAATTCAAATATTATTTTAAAAGATTTATTAATAACTTTAATAAAACTTTTTAACTTACGTATTTTATAATAAGCAGACGTAAGGCATGTCACATCCTTAATACAAAAAACTAACCGGATTTCTCACAGCTCTTCTAAGTAAGGAACAAAACCGCGCTACAACAAGGAAATATCTTAACAACAATGGCTTTAGAGTGCGCGTGCCAATGGATCGGCCCTTTACACTTCTCACTAGTGATGGCCAGCAACAGTAAGATACATAAAATTATAAAAATATAAATAATTTTACACTTGTCACGTGATTTGACCATTGATTAGTTAATTTTGGAGATGATTTGCGTTCGAGAACCGGCTGTAAATATAGTGTTCTCGGGGTGCGGTTCCAGCAACAGTAAGAGAATGTGTAGAATAAACATTTTTACAAATAAAATTAAATAACTGAATTCTCAAGGTGGTGATTCTTTTGGAATCGGATCATTGGGCATTTAAAGATATCCTTTGAAAACATCTTAATGGTAGAATACAATATCTGGTGCATGCCCACATTTTGCCGAAGTTAACATGCCAAGAAAGCAACGGATCAGTCATCTATTTTTGATATTTCAAACACACAATATAATGTAGATATTGGCAAATAAGTTTCATATAAAATAATTCATTTTGTGATATGAAACATAATTATTCCATGTCAAAAAACACATTTTTTGACAGTTGAATGAATGGCCCACCAAATATGACATGCTAAAATATAAAATAGGAGGAATAATAGCATTTTACTTTATACATTTTGTAACTTTCTATAGAGAAACAATCTCAATAATCTCAATTTTTTAAATCTCTTTCCCATACCCCATCACTAGGCAGCAAAAAAAGCTGACCACTCAAAAGTGTAGTGTATCGTGAAGCATTGTCTATCAGTGCTCTCAACAAAGCGAGCACTCATCAGCCAAGCCCTTATCTCCGAGTTCCGACCCTTGTTTACGCATGGACATCCTTAAGAACGTGACTTCGCGTCGCTATAAAACTTTTTTTATTTACTGTTAATTTAAACAGGTTCCGTAAAAAGGTACAGTGAAAAAGTCCGTTTAAAAGGAGTTTTTATTACTTTTTGATAGCCAATGTATAAGTAGCCGAGGTGCGTTATTATAAAAGGTCTCCACAAAGTATTAAATGTGGGGTAAATTTATATTTATACAAAGCTATTAAACTCGAACCCCCATTTGAGGATGTGAATTTTCGATAGAAGAATTTAACGAGCTGAAACAAAAAAACAATCTTATCTATGCCTTTTATAGTCAACAAAATTTAAATTGGGCCTTTGGTAATTAATGACTAATGATAACAAACAAATATATTTCTATTTACTTTTCTTGCGAAACTCCGTAGCAATAAACAGTTGCATATTTATAAAGGTAATTGTGCAGTTTTTAATAATTACAAATCATCAATCAATTTTTAATAATTACAAATCAAATTGTTTACGCAGCTGTAAATTTTGCTGGTTAATCGCTTTATACATCCATGAATATTCTTATTCAGCTACATTTTTTTGTTTACGACATTAACATCATATCCAATTCAATGACTCTAAAATAGCTGGCACGTGTATGGATGGCATTAAGGCAACTTCCACGTTTAAAATTCCCATGTAATTGTTTTTTTATATATAAAAGAACGTATATTGCTAATTAAGCGGTTATAAACAAGTGTTTTCCGTACTGGCTAGACTACTCGGTAAGTCTATTGGGAAGTAAATCAAAAATAAGAAACAACACTATCTTTTTTGTATGACTTGAAAGATATTATAACATTAAAAACATTATTTGAAAACGAAATACTTAGCTGCAAGTATCATATTTTGAAAGGTAACATACGCCCGCGAGCGAAACATTTATTACACAAAATAAAAAGACTATCCACGTGCCATAGCCTCCAATATATACATACATAACATTAACGATAGTCATATAATTCTATATAAACCACTATAGGTACCTAAACATACAGTCCACAGGTATCTATAGTACTATAGCGACTGTCCATTCATAAGAAACTGTTCATTCATGCGGTGGCCAAGTGAATGGGAGCGAAAGAGACGCAAGATATATAAGGTCGCGTTACACTGACAATGGAATCTTATTTCAATAGAGTTGAAAATCCTGTTCTGGGAATACATGAATGGTGATGTTTTGTGTTTAAAACAATTGGTTTATGTGCCGATGAAGTGGGGATTACGGGAATCACCAATCCTTACAAGAAGCTACTGTTGAATGATGAGTATGAATGGCTGGGAGCGCTTTGTGGTAATTTTGAGAAAGCCACGTGAAAAAACTGAAGTCAATTATTAGTTTTGTAATTTTAAAGGCACTTGAAGTCAAGTACTTTGTCCGGGCTTACTATACTGAAATGATTGTACATTTTCGAGATGACAGAACGAATAGTCAAAGGGTTTCTTGTGGTTGTCATGTGGACTTGTTATTTTAGACATCAAAAACTTCTTTCAGTATTATTTTATTAGCATTTTCATGATTTTATTGCGACTTTTACTACCAAAGACCCTCTAAAATGTAAACAAAGAGCCATAAATATATCTAAGTTTATTACCTCGTAATTGCACTGGTAGAGCAAGTCTTGACTCATTTGTTGCATAAATTTAACAAATAAATCTTGTCTGACTTACATAAGAATAATGTGTTTGAAGCTTGATAATTATAATTCAAGCCTGATTTTTATAGTGCGATCGCCAAACATAATATTACTATAAAACGTAAGAAAAGTTAAAAGCTGTAAGATACAGACTATAAAAAAACGGCTTTTATAAAATAACTGCATTTTTTATTTTAATAAATTGTATGTGAATACAGCCTTATTGAGCAACAAGATTGTGTAAAAAAACATCGTCGGTAGGAAGTCAACCCGTCGCAACAAAACAGTCTTGATCGTTTTAGATATTCCAACGAGTTACATAATGATGAAGCTTTGGAATTTCCCGAAATCCGACACGATCTTCGACTATTTTTACGAGCAATATATAAATTATTGATTCCAAGAAATAACAATAAATATCTAGGTATTGTCTCCACGTGTACAGGTTTTTTGTTTTTTTTTTATTGATCTTTATGTTATTTTTATATCAAGGATGTCGTTAAAATCGGTTGTTTTAGAATACCTACTGTTTGGCTTTAGGAGGAAATTTGTTCTTGGTGACTTAAATCACACAACACCAATCAAAACAACTAAAAAAGTTGACATAAAAATCATGTTTTGAAAATGCGAAAATAATCGCCTCTGTGTAACAATTTAAAATTCCACCTTCAGATTCAGTTCATTCATAAAGTCCAAGCTTACCATAAGTCCGTTAGCGCGACGCAGCGCGAAAGCCTCCAAGTATCAACACTCCCCGGTCGACGTAAAAGGTGGTTATACCGGGCGTAGGCAAAGACGTACCTGACTTGGCTCGCCCGTTGCCAGTACGATCTTGCCCGACCAGACGAAGGGACACATCGAACGCGACTCAACACGCGAACTTTCCGAAACTTTGTGGCCAAGTGACTAAGAGTATAACGACATGCAAGTGCTAGCTCCGATACTCCTGGCGTGGGTGCTGAGCGGCGTGCGGGCCGTGATTAGGACCCCGCTGGAAGCCTTCAGACCCTCGGGAGAGATCCACATAAGGAGGCCGGATAAACTGCCGCTCTTGCCGCATAGGAGGACGACTTTGCCGCCAAAAAGCGGTTTGAAGATTTTATATCAGACTGGGGTAAGTCGAGTACGGGTTTTGAATGCATGCCATCTTATATTGCACCAGCTCTGAGTTGACTTGATGCATAAATACCGGACAAGTTTAGTAATTATTATAAGCATAGACACGGTGCACAAAAATGGTTGATGTAAATGAATTTTGAATGATAGAAAAAATCACGGCTAAGAACTCACTTTATGCAAGTGACGTGGAAGAACTGGCTTTTCTGATGACATACGGAAAGTTTCTAGAGATACTCGCACTTCTATCTAGTACATTTAATTTATTAATGCAAGGTAGTATACCTGGAAGCCTTGGACTTTCGTTATTAAATAATATAATTATTTTCATAAGTTTGACTTTGCCGGCTTTGGCATTTCTTGATCAGAGAGATAAAGATAAAGATAAATATTTATTTATTTGTTCTGAATATGGTTATGTCACAAGCATGTTAGGTAGGTACATTAAATAGTTCTGCATATTCAGTCATTGTCATGACATACAAATAGTTAGGTAAGTAAATTGTAATTAAAATTCAATTCACAATCATTGGTCATTCATTATTAATAGTCAACACCTACTTTAAATTAAATTATTAGTAATCAACATTAATATAAAAAAATTGCATGCATTTTAAGAATAATAATTACACAAATGTCATAATTCAATAAATTCCTGAACCGAATAAAAACTATTGTCAATTAACCATTCTTTAAGAGCATTTTTAAATATATTACCGTGTTTTTCTAACAAGAAGCTAGGTAACTTACCTATAGGTAGTGTGGGGTAGTGTGGCATTAGCATCAGCTTAATTGGTCTGTCTCCAAACTACAGACTTTACCAAATTAAGCTGCTAAATTTTACGAGTATCACGACATGATAAACTTGGCAGAATTCCTTATTCGATCGTTCTTTATTAAACGTCCGAATCGTGACAGTTGTCACGAGTGCAGTAAGATGCAGCATTTTGCTAGTTTTTCAGGTTGCCTCATGTATTGACAGGTTAAAATAACATTTGAAGAGGAAAAAACAAGAGACATCTTATATCCTGAGAATCATTTACGTTTTCTTTTAAATTACTGTACATTGAATGGGTTTGTGACTGTCATGAATAAAGTTACTTACTCAATCAATGCAACAACATTGTTGCAAAACATGATAGGTACTTATCATAAATGAATAACATACCATAAGCGTTTACTTTTAAAGTGTTTACAAAAGTAACAAAAACAATGCGTAATATGAAAACGTAAAAAATGTGGTATCTCTGTCGTATCGTGAATGGGGTGACGCATGATTCCACACATGGGAGATGCTATGAAGGGATCCACCCAACAATTAGCCCAATTATAACTGACAAATAGCACAAGAATGCTGACCAATTAATGTTTCATAGCACATGTACGGGCCCCATAACCCGGCGGTTTCTAAGAAATAAAACGCAGAAGCGGAAAATCAACAACAAAATAACTAAGACAGCGGATACGTCGAAATAGTACACATTTCCTTTAGTTGAAATCAAAACTACACCAAGGTACTCATTAAAGTTATTACAATTTTAAACCAATAAAAATATGAGCAGTTCCGGATGTCAATTCTTGTCGGTCATATTTTAAAAACAACGATAATCATTATTATACCTAATTTTAAAGTCGATTCATGGACATAATCGCTCTAACCTAGGTATCGTAATTGCGTTCATTCAATAATAGTTTTAAAGAAATTGTATTTTCATTCTAAAATGGACTGTAATGTTTGGAGCTTAAAATGTAGAATTGGTGTCGTATTGTAGATTTTTAAAGTCGTAAAGATGCGCGAGCGCGGTGCGCGGGAGCGTAGGCGCGCGCGTAACACCGGTGGCGGCAGGTGTTCATTCACTCGTTCTTATCTTGACAGCTTCGATGACTTACGGGCTGAGCTTGTGATATTTGATTAAAAAAAACCTCTTTTTATGTCACTGCCTTTAAGCTCATTCGTAACGGTAACCGTCTTTTCGATCGTTCGTCTCTTTAGGAATTTAAAGTTATCTTCGTTTATTCATATTCCGTTTTATGGGAGGGCTTAAATCTTGACAGATATACGAGTTCGAGCGCGACGGATTTTAATTTTTGCAGTTGAGTTCGTTAACAAAAACTGTTGTGTTTTCATTGTTGGCGGAGAAGCGGCGTGTTTTCGCAATTATGATGCATTGAAAGGCTCAGCTGGTGTTAAAGAGCCGACTTGAAGATAATAGAAGCTTAGTGCTGCTGAGATTTAAAACGTTTTCAACAACGAGTTGAATAACAGAACAGTTAATTTGGAGATAATGCTAGTACACACCACTTCAGAAAACTCACAAATAATACATGTATTTTTCTCATCGTTTGACTTTATAACTAAAGATGAATAAGAATTTGCAATCTCGTTTGCATATTTCAACTTTTCATACCAGCGTTGACAAATTTATCAAGAGTTCCTTGTGTCAAAAATGACACTACACTCAATTTGTATAATTTGCGGATGGGTATCAAGTTTCGCAGGGCAATGCCGTGGGGATATCAATAGAATAATCGCTTTGCAATTTAGCACCATTGCAAATTGTATAGCAATTGAATGAAAGGTTTCTTCAATTTGCTTGCATAATCCGAGAAAAAACAGAATAAACACGATGACCCGACGCGATTTATTACAAACTAAGCTAGTGTCACAAACAAAAGGGCCTAACTGATTACATAGGTTAGAAATAGGTTATTAGATCTTTTGGACAAATATATCACTGTAAAGGGCTTAGTCGAAAGATAACTTAAATCAGAAGTGACGTGTGTCAAGATTGTAGCTAGAGAAATATGTTATGTTTTGTCTACTAACTTAGCCCCAACAGAACGAGTATCTAACCAATTTTGCAAAGTATCTGTAAAAGTTCATAAATAAAATTGGGAATCTAAGATATCAAATTGTTAAATATTTTTTTACATTTAACTCCTTAACTGTTAAAGATCACAAGGAAGGTTTTTTACAGAGTTTACGATCGAATTAAAAACCTAAACTATCTGTTAATGTTATGACGATGGGTAGGTTATTTGTGCGTGTTTCTGAATCCAGGGCAATATAAAACGACACCCAGTCGCCATGAGTCCATGATTAACGTTGTGCACGCGAACTGCATCACTATATACAGGCTGTTTCAGTTCAAAATATCACATTTATCATGTCATTTCAAAGCAAGACAGACCCAGAGCATTATGTAATGAAGATTGTCAATTGGTAATAGGAATAGTCATTAAGAAGGAGAATCATCAGGGAGATAATTACAAGATAACTGACAGATATTATTTATAATAATTAGTATTAGCTATATTAATTATTATAAATAATATCTGTCAGTTGTGGTATAATTTTGATATTTTTAATACCCCTTTAAACATTTTAAATTACTAAAGATGTGAAGGCATGTTTCTCTATCGCGCTTTGTAGATATAGTCGTGATAACAAATGTAGATTATTTCTTTTAAAAAAATATGAATGTTGTATTCCCAATGTGCGGTAGAGATATAATTTTGTTGATGTTGGAATAAAGTTAAATTTAACAGATACAAACTGACAAACACAAGGATCAGTATTGGTTTAAAGATGATGTTTTACATGCGTACTTCAAATAATATTGACTCCCCCTGTATATCCTGGTAATGAGAATGACGTCCTGATGAATATAGAGCATCTAAATTTCCTTAGACAGTTGTTTTTCTTGTGTTCACTTGACTTGTTATTCTTATTTGTAACAAGCACGAATAGACACGAAAATCCACAATGAGTGGAAAACATTTTCTACGAAACCAAAGCTTTTATGTTCGTTCGTGTCTTTACATACTTGTAAAGAGTACAAATTTAAATGAACGTTATACTATAAACACATGAACTAATGTTCAAACTGAAATAAACAAGGTTTTATCTATGTATTAGTTTATTTCAATAACTTGCATAAGTTAAAACTAAGTTTGGAAGAAAATGTATTGTAATGTAATTTTTTCTCATTGTTTAAAATCTTTAAACCTTCCCTGAACTTGTATAAATATTTCAATATCGAAATTGGCCACATCGGTCCAGCCATTCCCATGTTTAAAACATGAAAAAGATGATTGTACGAGGTTATGTAATAAAGATTGCACCATCTAACTGACGACTTAACATCTACTCAGTATCACCAAAGACGAGATATTAATCGTCTTTGGTATCACGGAAGCGCTGATATAGATAAATCATACTAATTTATATTGCAGATACTATATCGGAATATCAAAAACTAAATTACATTAGATGATTTCACACTATTCCGGATATAAGCGAGGTGTGACGTAGGTAACAAAGTAAAGCAATTAATCATAGTTAGAGATGCCAGCTTATTATTTGGCGCTCCAATTCCTGCTAAAAATAGATATGACCTGATATTTTTATTTATCATTTACTCTGAACGAAAATTGATCTTAATATTTGTAAAGCAATGGAATAATGGAACTACATCCGTGTTATTTCAGACATTTAATTATTGAATCGCTGTCATATAAATTGATTCGAAGAACTCTAATGTAATTTATAGAGTTCTAAGCATAAATATAATTATACAACGTTTGTTATTATAATTGATTTAGTGTGTATAAAAACGGTTATTTTCAAAAGAGCGGAAATTAAATAAGAAACTAGCCAGTAGCACAAGTAAAAAGTTTTCATTCCAATAATAATTTGGTATCGGCTAGCAACGTGTTTGCGGTTTTAGAATACCGAGACGCCATGTCAGGTCGTAAAACAATCTAGTTTGAGCACAGATAAAAAAATGTGTAGATTATTCAATTAATTTTTAGCACCGTTCGACATAATATTTGCATTTAAATACTTTATTATGCAATATTGGTCTGGCGCCATTTGATCACATGTAATTTTATTTTTAATTTTGATAGGTGTTTTATTTGTTTAGTTTTAGAGGTTTTGTTAAAAAATATTTTAGAGACATTGTTGAAGTACTTTCGCAATTGATATTTAAGAATATTTTTTTTTGTGATTTAGGAAAGGAATAATAATAATAAACAAGTGACAAAAACTAAAAAAGTTCTAACTGACTTCAATTTCCTATTAAAAGAGTACAACGTACTCGTATATTGCACTCTCCAAGTGCATTTCTGATCATAACTCCGAAGATCCTTGTGATGGGAGCACGGAATATTTCGTAAACACACATAAAAATAAAAATAAATACATACAGTGGAACATAGAAATAGAACCTCATTTTTTGAACATGGTTAAAAAGCAAGATCAAGTACTTAACTATGAACTACTTTTACTTTAAGCGGAAAGATAGCGAACTGAGGTTGCTTAGTTGAACCAAATTACCTTCCGATGCAAACTCAATGAGTTAAAGTTCTCGTTGCGAACTAACATTGCTAAGTTATTCGACCTTAGCCTTAATAATGCAAAGTAAGATGGACAGCAATAAAATTATCATGTAAATATTGTGCGGTATTGCCAACGCCAACTGTTCATACCATGTCACTAGAACGCGCAATTAAGAACATATTCTTATATGTAAGTTACAATCAAAACTATATGAATATGATAGAAATAGGTTTATAAAAAAACAGTGTCAGAATAAAATGACCGTTTAAGGTTTGACCGGATTGGTTGAAGGAAGACAATTAAACTGATCTACATGATATTATTGACGAAACGATTTTTAATGTTGTCTTAGAAGATTTACAAAACGTCATTAGGCACATCACGTTTAACTTATACGACCTTAATGGGATAGAGAAAGATAGCTCAGCACTTTTTCCATCCTTTTAAAATACTGATTATAGTTAATATGATAAACGAATAATAGTAATTGGTCCAAGGCGATCAACAAAACACTTTAAAGGTAACAGTGTTGCAATGGGGAAATGGACTCGCCCACCTTAATTGTGCATTGCAAGGTAATGAAAGAAACGATTTCTTAAACAAGCATAAAAATGGACACAATTTTAGATGGAAAAACAACCGCAACCGGAAAAAGTTTTGATTAGTTTTGGTGGTCGAGTTTGAATTGAAAAGGTGCTATGTTGCTATGAAAAAAGAGTAAAATAAATCATGATGATGGTCTAAAAAAAAATTAACCATCAACCTGTAACATCTTACAGGATTAAAAAACATATTACTTTATAATAAAGCATTGTTTATCTCTACTCATTGATAAGTAATAATCAACCTGACAATTTTACACAAAACATTGAAGAATTCAGTTTGTTCGCAACAAAACTAAATAGGAACAATAAGTTAATTTACGCTTCGTCACGGTACGACGACTATATAAATACCGTGACACCGAAACACGAGTCAAAAATAAAAAAAAGCAAACGCATCCAAATCAAAAAGTTGTGTAAAAGAAAAAAGTGGTTTTGGGTTGGGATTCGATTCGTTTGGCCACAAATCTAAGTGGACACTCAAGGAGTTAGGACCACTGTTATTTCTATTTTGTGTGTTTTTTTTTAGTTAAAATATGTAATCCTAACGCGCTCGCGGCTTCGCTCGCGTGGTACCTACCTGGATAGAAATGCTTATGTGTTATTCCAAGCCAGAAACTAAGCATATTCTAAGTTTCAGCCAATACAATTTAGATATTTTCGCGTGATAAAGCAACATCCATACAAACTTTCGCGTACCTACTAATATTAGTAAGATGATAACATTTTTAAATATGTTAATTTTATATAGAGCCCTGATGATTATATGATGCGCATTATCACGAGTTCTAAACGGTGAAGGAAAACATCGTGAGGAAACCAGTTAGCTTTCTAGTAGCGTCGATGGGCTTGCAACCAGTCACGTATGTAATTTTTACTTCTGCAAAATGTGGGCATATATGTACCATATATGTATTTGGACATACTTACCTCTGACTAACCCATTCAAAGGACCAAAAGATCATCTTCAAAGGATTTAAAGAATATGATTACCGCATTTTGGGAATACAGACGTAGTCGTGATCATATGTCATTTTTTAATTTTATATTACATGTGAATAATTGTACTAATCCAACAAAAAAGAAAAATAAACACATTTTACAGTATGATTTTATTTTCAACCTAAGAACCCCACATTCAAGATTTATAATCTACTCGACACCAAAAAAAGCACCCAACAGGACCAAAGCACCTGCGTTACGCCACAAAAAATATAAAAAAAACACTTCTCTTTTTACTCTGTCTACTAACCGTTTGAAAATAAACATGGATAAAGACTACTGGTATTTGAGACCTTTGATTTTACTTGAACATTCGTAGCTTGATATCGACGGAGTAATATTTATAGAAAGTCCATAGTGCCTATTTTAGATTTTTTTGACTCTACTAATCTCATTATATTCAAATAAGCTCTACCTTTGATTTAACTAGCTAGATTATTCGATAGAGTGATATTTCTGAAAAAGGTCCACCGTATAAACTTTTTAGATCCAAGCATCTCTTCCTCACTCCATTGAACGCTTTGATATCGATTTAGTAAAATTCATAAAAAGTCCATCGTGCCTACTTTTCAGATCGAATTGACTCTACTCACATCCCATTGAATATCGTAGCTCTCAAGTACTTATCTATTCTAATAGAAACTTACACTCGAGACGTCAAAATGAAAGACGAACCGGGGAGTAACATCCGTTGCGGGAGCGCCACGTGTATCTTGAATGGACCCACTCCGGATGCCTTGGCCTACAATAGGGACACACTGTAGTCTTTGATATGGTGCACAGATATTATGTACGCGGATGTTTTCATGTCTTGTATTGTGAGGAATTCATTGAACGTGGGTTTCCTTGAGAATAGTCCTTAACGAGGTTATACAACTGCTTTGACAATGCTGTGACTGGAAGTGAGTTGGCACTAGGGAGTAGTAAATGTAGAGACGGTCTGTTAGGATGCAAGGTCCAATATGATGTGACCGCGATCTCAAAATGTGATTCATATAACATTTTAGACATACAGGGTGGCACATTTAGATCGGTCAGTATGGAAAAGTCTGAAATTATGAGACATACTTACTAGAACATCTATTTTTAGGAACCTTGTTATCGATTTTAGTAACAAAAAAAAGTACTTAGCATAATTATAATACAAATACATTCGTGTATGTAGATTTACACTTACTGATTTTAATGAGCTGACATGCCAGAGCTGAAGATTTGTGTTGGAAAATTGAAAGCTCAAATTGTGTAGGCAACTTTCTAAGTGCGCCCGTTGATGTCTTTTGTATGCAAGTGTACTTTAGAGCATGGATTAGTAGGCGTAGGATTATTACACTTCCTACATGGATAATTATGTGTCAAGGTGATTTATTGGACGCTGATGCTTAGGCTAAATAGTTTTTTTTGTAACTCATAAAAAGATTATGTTCTATCTAATTATGTTCCATAAAGAACTTTGAATAAACAAATAAATATTTGTTTACATTCTAAATAGATTCTGTCCAGATTCGTTGTTTGGATTAATCAGCTAACTATTATATGTGTTCTCCTATCATGAGCACCTTAACTATTTATTTATTTGATTTTCACAAATCAACAAATCTTAAAAGTAGGTGTAAAAGTCATAATCACAAAACAATTCTCATCGATGCATTATGCTTGCCATTGTGAATTAAATGTGTAAATAAAGAATTTAAATAAATCTTTCCATACTCATATATGCGATTAATACAAGATAATCTATATGTTTTCCAGCTACTTTCATAAGTCTATATGTTTTCCAGCTACTTTCATACCGTACCCAATCTGCATAAATTGATCCCATGAATAGTTACTATAGTTGCACTTGTCGATGTCCGTATCGGCGGCGGACGGCTTTCCGGCCGGATGCTAAGTCGTCCGGCCTCACGGGAACACAGGTAGCGAACAAATTACTTATCCAGGTAATTACCACCTTACCAGTTATTTATTGCAAGCCATTATTGGGAGGAAAATGAACGCATAATGCCGTGAATGGTTTTTGGGAGGATGTGAGCTTTCGTCCAGAGATACTTTGAATAATTTGATAGCTAATCAAATAGGTTGGGCCTCTCTTCTTAAATTATGGGTTTTATTTTGAATTACGATTCGTTTTTGTAACGGAGAGGTTATGCATGAAAGTTTATGAAATAGGAACTAAAATTATATTAAGAGTAAATTAAACAGTATTACAATTTGTCAACAATGTTCGAACTTTAGTTAAGAAAGGCAGCTGTGGCAAGAACTTCTGACCACGAAGAGTCAAGTTACAATAGTTTTGGCGTATCGATAAAATCAACGAGCGAGAACAATCGATTCATTCAAAATCCCCTTAACGAATCCTGCAGCATCTGATGCAAGTGAAAGAGCTAGAGCATTACCCAAAGGGTTGGAAAGAGACACACGAAATGAAGCCTGTTTCACTTCAAATTGATATATTATGATATCAACTTTACCGTGCTGGCTTAAGATACAACATTGTTTAGCAGTGCCTAGAACTCAAATAGGTACATTTATAAAAGACTATTTTTTTGCGATGATGTTTGAAATGTTTAACCTTATCAAACTCAAATGAGTTTGAAGCTTGTTAAGTGTAATTATGGTTTTCCGTCGTCCGCAGAAACTTATATAAAGGGCATTAGAAACATTACCTACTATAATTCAAAATTCGTTTAAAATATAGCGAAATGCTACGACAAACGATTAGATCTATATCAGGTAATAAGTATGGTTAGGTAGGTAGGTGTAGGACTAGGTCTTCGTCTTTATTTAGGATGGTTGCAAGTAGGAGTGAAACTTCCGCGAGCTTTAGTACAATCTCTACTGTGGGGTAAGGTCGTAGCGGGTAACAAATTATTTCATTAGAGTAGAGTGGGCGCGGCAGTGGGCTCGCGTCGACGCCACCTGTTCTGGACCGGATACCCTGTCCCCCGACCAAATGCCCCCTCAAGGAGCCTAGCTACAAATCGCGAATGAAAAAGCCTGCTCTTATTCTTACAAGATAAAGGGAAACCTCTAGTCGAGGAAGGAAGCTTTGGAATTCCGCGGATGTTATGAATAATACGGCTTTTAGAGCTTAATCAGAAATTACAGACCAATTATACTTGTATCTATAATGCTTTGGGACTTGGTGTAACTAATATTTTTTCTGATGTAATATACACGTTATGTAACAACTTCGTACTTTTAAAAAATATATATAAGTATTACATTTGTAGTTAGGTTTGTAAATTAAATTAAAAGAACAACACCACCATTTTGTGAAAGCCGAAAGTAAAAACTAAATAATTTTGAAATTAAAATTCATGAACCTTTGATGACCAAGTAGGTGATTATTGTGATTGGAGAGAAGGATACAGCCTGTCCCATGGCTTCAGGCATCGACGCCCAATCACTGTCTTCATGGGTTCCAAAATCTCAAAAACATCCGCTCTAAGCGTCACAAATAGCCAACGTTGTATAATTTGTTATTCAAAAAGACAATACAACACGCGATGCGATCATAACTGAATGAATATGTAAATATGCAATTTTAGTATAAGTTTAACTTTGTTTTTGTGAAAACCTGATTAAAATACAAATGGTACTAGCATTGTGCTTTTTTTGTTCTCTCATTACGAAGTCATTGTAAACACAAATGTTGTTTTCTTACAAATGGCATTAGGATTCCCGGCTCGCAGCTCCGTTAAATAAAGTCGAACTGTAAGTCAACAACCCATACAATGTACTGTACAATATAGTGCTTTTTGTATGTTACACAAAAGGGCTATTTCCGGTGGCTTCGGAGATCCGTCTGAGGCTGTTTCCGCGAAATCTATCGCAATACACAAGAAACGGGAAGTGTATCCGGAACAACGAAAAAACATAGCTTTTTTTCGCACCTACGATCTTACAGGGCTGCCAAAACTAGATACCTACTTTAGACAGAGCTGCCAAAATCCTAAACTTACATAATAACAATAAACATTTTTTTGGTGGTAGAATGATGGATGATGATGCAATAAAGCATACCCTAATTCAGTCAGAACATACACAACATAAATTCCATAATTGTATCAAGAACCGACATCATGGATTCCATCATAAAACTTGCATGAGACAAAAAGAGGAACTACTTGTTCTACCACATATTTGATTCATCAAGACGTTGTAATTAAAACGATTTAATTATAGCACATGTGGTAGTAACCCTGCAAGGCGAGGCATGCGTGTGCGCAGAAAAAATATTCCCACAGCTAACAGGTTGCCGAATGGCACGTCTTCCGGTCGGAAGTACGACCGATGGTCCTTTCCGAATGAAAAAAGAATAATGAATGGATTTAGAGCGCACATGTTCACGTATTGTACGGCCGAGCTCAGATGATAATGATTAACATCTTCGCCGGCGCGCAGCATAATAACGCATGTTTTCTTCAAGCGAGCAGGTGTGATACAATTTGGAACACCTTACGGAATTCCCACGCGTTGGGTATCTTTTGTGATCATCATGATTGATTTCTTCTTTTGACTTTTGTAGTCATGTATAGCTGTATCTAATTTTGCTGCGGTGAATGCTGAATGCGAATCGGCCGCGAGTTGAATTTGTAAACATTATGCATGCGAATTTTCAAGAGGTGCCGTACATAGTCTCGTGTACGGTTACATTGTTGTGCCACCTGTCGAACAGTATTTGCATAGATATTCATAATTGTAATCTGGATATAACCGATTTTGTAGATTCATTATGAGCTTGTCTTTATATTTCGGATACAAAATAAAAGGGCAGGCATCCTTCTAGCTAGACATACGATCTTAAGTCTCGGGACACGTCCAAGTCGTGAATATGTATCACGAGCACTTATCACGCACGCCCGAGGCATCATATTAGCGAGGGCTTGAGACCTACTTGTAGGTTAATCCATACCATTTCGAATAAGGACTTTTAAATTCAAATCACGTATCACCGTATAATCAATGAACAGAAAAAAGTCTGCAGTGGTCTTGTAGACCAGATCGAATGTTGAGATTTCTTTTTATATGGTTTTCGATCAAGTTAATTCTTTTGCTGCTATGCATTTTGGTAGTATGATCTTTGTGTATTTTACTTGAAGTATAATTTTCCTTATTCCAGGGCACAGAAGAAGATCTACCAGACTGTAGAGCGAGGCAGGTTTGCAGTAAAGTGGACTTGTACGACTCTACTCAACCTTGGATCGAGAGGAAGTGTCGGTGTTTAGGACATAGGCCTTGTTCAAGGTAAGTTGGTGTCATGTTCGATATTTAACTGTCTGTTACAGTTAGAAAATTGTTTGTTTTATTTGTCAAAAAAACTTTGTCTTTACGCATCATGTTCAACATCTTTTAAGTTGTTTGTAAACTTTTATCTTAGCATATACCATTATGAGTCATTAATAAAAATATGATTACCTGGTTCGTCTTCACCGAGCAGTGGTAAGCAAAGCTATAAATATACATACATACATATAATATTCATGCTAATAAAACATTTTCTATTTCCAGCGAGTTGACCAGCGACGACAATCACACCCTTGCCGACAAGACTACTCTATACAAAACCTGTGAACCCGTACGACGACTGCCAAAATGCCGGTACTTCAAAGACGCAGCCTGGATCATCTACTCCTTCCCAGACAGCAACGCTACGCAGCAGATCGTCAACTGTCACTGTCCGAAGATGTCCGTCACTTACCTGCTGAAGAAACTGCCGTACACGACACCTAGCGGAGAACAAGGGAACCAATATCAGTTCGCGTGCTCGCCGCAAAGCGTAAGTTGCTATTTTAGCTTATTAGTTCACGCGGGCGCTACTTGATGGCGCTGTTAATGTTAAACTCTAAAGTTCAATGAAACATAATGGAGTTTCATTTTTACAACAAGTTATAAATAAATCTGTAATAATGATATACACAAATTTTATACTGATGGTTCAAATTTCAATTTTTATGAAAAATATTTAGATTAGGATTTGTTTCGTAACTTTTGCGCACCATTTAAAATAATCAAGATTTTTATATTGATTAAATAATAATTGCAGTAGGTAACGGAGAATTAGAAAAACATAACAGTTAAACTATTTCATTTATAATGTTTACTTTATCTTAATTCTGTATCTAATTTATAATTTATTTTACAGCGGTTACGTTGCTCCAGAAAAGAACCGTGCAAACTGTTCAGTGCTCGCAGAAGACACGAGCAGATCGACGAAGTCAACGCGAACACAATCTGCCAGTGCCCAAGAGACCACACATGTCCCAGACATCACACGGAGCCAGGAGTCCTCGCAGGAATCACATACGCATCCGAAGACATTCGCACATACCACGGGTATTGCATGCCCGAACCTCCCCCAGACGTCTACAGATTCGTAGGCGACAAAGATTGAGATAGCAAGTGAGAATTGTGTACATATTTATCGAATTAGGCTTTGGACTTCGTCTATGACGATTATAGGCTTCGCTTTGCTCATTACCTGTTTAGTACAAAAATTGTAAGGGTTACATGTTTGGTTTTGAAAAAGTTTTGAATTGGTGACAATGTAATCTCTCGCTTGGGTAGTTTCGAAAGTTGATAGAAATGCTACATTGATTCGAAAATATTGATGATGCGATGTGTTTTCTGAAGACACTGAAACTTAATAGTTTGATAGTATATATAACTTTTACAAGTAGACATTGCTTCTAATTTTACAAGACAAAAATAACTTGTATGAGTTTTAGTATCTACAGATTTTTATTGTATTCTACAACGTTATTTATGCTCAATTTCATGATAAGTTTATCTTTTACGCGTTAACAGTGGTTTTGTTTTTTTGAAAAACTGCCTTATTAAATAAGACAGTTTTTCAAAGAAACCTGTTTGCAACGCGTGAGATGTAAGCTATGTTATTGTTAATGAAACTGGGCATCCTTGACGCAAGTAATGTAAATACCTAATGTAAGTAGGCATACGGTATTACGTATTGTTTCTGTTATATTGTGTAAATATTTAATTGTAAGAACAATCATTCCAAACGTTTAGTTTAAATTATTATTTTTCATATTTTAATTATTTTTACTTGCCATAATTACTTAGTTGTTGGGCTCGGGCGCGTCTTCCACTTCCAGTCAGGGGGTAAAATTGTTTGTTTGTTTATGTTGACAAATTGTATAATAATTATATTGTTATACGATTACTATTACACGAATAAGCCATATCTTAACTGTTATGTTACTTTTACTGAAATCTTTTGATAAAACTTGTTTAAATATTCATATTTCGGGTAAAGCTTTTAGTGGCACATGAATATAAAATTTAATGCTTTTATTGGTATGAATATTTAAGCGTAAATACATTTTAACCATAGAATAATGTATTCAATTGTGAATTTGATTAGATATTTCGTATCAAATATCTCGCAGTAAAAAAAAATGTTAATGCTAATTGTGTACTTTTTAGTGATTTTCAACCATTCCCAAGTTATTACATACCAGTGTAAATATTGTTTATCAACACTTTTGATATGGTACGTCTTCCTGAATTTGTTTATGTATAGCGGTTGCATTAAGTTAAATTATTGAATGAAAATGAATAAATGTTTCAATATCAATCTCGAAAGTTGCTTTAATTGTATTTAACTGATAAACGAATTTGTATGGTTTTTTATTGTCCTGTGTCTGTGGTTTTCAAGAACTCATAGAGAACTAGGTAAAGTTGAATTTTTAGTCAAATCCTTAGGACTTAGGTAATTACTTGAACCTGACAAAAAAGACAACTTCTAAGAGAATGTGCATAGGACATTACGTTTTTCGAACAAGCAGCCCCAGAGCGGTTTTACAACGGGATGATGGTCACAACTTGCCGCCTGCGCTTTGATCGCCACGCGTTTGTATCGCGTTTGCATAGATACAATCGAATACGTGGTGTGCATAGGCTCTAAGTCAAAGTTATCAAAAAGTTATATAAAATACCAGTATAATTCAATTAAAAGTTTTACGGAATGCCCTCGCCTTCGTATTGCACTATTACACATTTTAATTATTGCTTTTAAATTGACTCTAGAACATTACAATACATTCTAAATCGATAAATATACAGTTGAATATTGAGTTAATAAACTGTTAAGTTTAGTTACCTATTAAGAATTATCTATACTTACAGTTTATTAAATTTATAGAATGTGTGCGGTTTGTGCGTTTTACTGCAAATATGAAATTTATCTAGCAAATCAAGAGTTTCATTTTTTTATAGATAAATGCTTCACTTCGACTCGTTCCGTCGTGAGACTTTATTCTCATCAGAAATTAATTTACAAAGAATTTAAAAACAAGGGTTGGTACAGCGTAACCAATCGCAGATTACGTAAAAGGCAGGTGATTCCGATAATTCGACTAGGACAAGTTTTTTACATGATAAGTACTTACGGAGAAAATAATGGTATGAAGTATAGTTGGTGTGATACAAGACTACTTTAAGACAACGTAAGAAATACGTCGAAATATTCTAGTTTTACAGTAAAATATCATAAAACGTCGATTCCATTAAAATATGTTTATTTACGCTGTAAGCATTGATCAAACGATAATAAAACTTGATTATTTATCTTAAAAAATCACAAAATGTCAATACACTCTGTTGACAAATACACGTCCTACATATTCGTTCTATGTGAGCAAAACCGAGGATCGAATTCAGTAAATAGAGATTTGTGAGCCAGAATCAGAATATTTTTCTCTACGATACTAGTTAAAAGTCCTATTTATTTCTACAATATAAGTAAGACTGTTTTAGAAAGTGATAAATTAAGTCACTTACAAGGCACATAACATAAGTGAAAAATACTTTGTCACCATTATCTTGCTAAAGTGATTGTGATTTCGGAAATGAGTGAGAAAGTAAATGAATGTAATGACGGTTGTACAGAAAATATCCAGTGATTGTTGTTTTCGAAAATTTTCAACACTCAAATGTCTAAGATTAGTTCTAAATAATTTGAAATTACTTAAAACTCAGGAGTAAAAATGGGGTGCTGGATAAACTTAATGAAACATTATTATATAACTTGATAAGATATAGACTTGTTAAGTGCTTGTTTCTCCAGTGAGTACATTTTCAATGAATACCTACTTACAATACCAATTATTTTATGTAAACTCGTGTACCGTGCTGTTACATAAAAAAATAACAACAAATTGATCTAGCTCCAGACATAATCAGATCTAAAGGAAGTATTTTCCTATTCACTGTTAGAAACCTGAATTCTAATGAAACTTTATCCGCTTAGATACACTAAGTCCTAACTACTAACCCAAATACGGCCTTTATTGTCCCTAACAATCAGTACAGTTAGATCACGAATAACTGAATTAAACTGTAACCTCACTACGTAACGACATTTCAATAATTCGTGATTCTGTGAGTTTGTGACAAAGTGGCCTCAGTTACTAAAAACCATCCTTATATCTTAGGATTTACGCTCGATTTTAAAAATCGTGAGTTTACTATTGACCTTCCATTCAAAAATAACCTCTAACAAATAAGTTTAAAGTTCAAATCAAGGAAACTAAAGGTTTAGATGAGCCGTGTCAGCGATGCTGGTTGGAGGAAAAATGGCTCTTCGGATTATGAGCAGTCCCCCGAAGTAAGATTATTTCCCACGACGCGTATTTTGCAAGTCCGATGTAACTGCAAAAACAAAGGGTTTTCTAATATGCTGTTTTAGGGTGGTTTTTAGTATTTATAGTCCAGTAAAATTCGTAATAAATGAATTTAATCTGTTTATAAAATCTATTCTATTATACATGTTAAAATTTAGCGACTTTACGTGAATGCATATGGAGGTGATTTCCGACACAAACAATATGAAAAAAAAACTTTTTCCATTTGAAAGGTAACCTATAGAGTTTTTAATCTAGATAAACATAGATGGTACTCGAGCGAAATCGGGTAGCAGACCGTTAGTTTTTCATAAAATGTGTAAAATAAATACTTGCCAGTTGTTTTCCTAAATTATAGCTAAAACCATGAATCACTTTTAGTAATAAAACTCATACGCCCGAGATAAACTGCCTTTATCCATGCAATTTTGCAAACTTGGCTCAAAAATACAATTTGCGCGGTCCAATTTACAAGCAAGCAAATTATATTGTTAAACTTTATTATCGGCTTTGTGAAACATGTCCTTAATTCTGCAGCCGTATTCCGTGTTTTATTGAGATAGGGCAGAGTAAGAAACTTCGTGGAGTACATTAATGGAGGCGAAAAATTATGCATTATTGACCATGAACCCAAATAAACAAAGATATGATCTTCAAAGTGGCTTGAAGAACAATCATGTATGTTGCTTAGGTTATTTGAAAATTTGTTAGTTCTATAATACAGGAAAATCAATGTCAATACTTGGAACTTAGAGCCACATGTTTTCTCGCGATGTTAAAATCAACGAATTTAGTAACATTTCAGTACCTTCTAGGATTCAAATTCTTGACTCTAATGAACAGGAGTTTACTTATTTTGAATATGATTCAGTGAAATCTCCTGAGCGCCTCCTTGCCTTCCCAGACTTTGAAATATACTCTGTGCAATACAGTAATTGAATAGTGAATAGCAAGCTGCTCTCGTGACTGGGATTGGTAGACTGTGGCTTGTGGCCGGCAATCATTAGGAGGCGACCACCCGTGAATCCCGCGGAAACTATTTTGTCTCTTTCTTTAAGAGTTGGGAAAGTGCAGAGAGTCCGAGCAGCAGAAATATAATAACCTGATGAGTGGTCAGAGAAATGTAATTGCAAAAACATTTAGCTTTTTCGCAAATTGGTTTTGCGATGAAGTTTCTCAGCAATCAGATCGTGAAGTCCTGGTTTCAGGTCATTCTGTTTCGAAGAAAGTCATAAACGAATTGCTTAAATACTTTGACATTTCAAAATATACATGAAACATACACGTTTAAGCCGCAAAATCGATAGTGTGGCTTTATTGCACAATCATTCATTTACGTAGCAGGTTCCTTTGAATAAAATTATCTATTTGATAAACAATTTTCATTACCATAAAAGTCTCTGAGCTTTCACATAAAAAAACGGACCAATGAAGTACATTAGTTTAACCCGCATACGATTATTTTTGTCTAGACCATCAACAGGAATGGAACATGAGAATTGAATGTTGACAATTCAATCCGAGATTCATTTATTACATTGTATGTCAGTCTTATTTACCCCATCACTACTCGCCGTCTCTTGATTCCTAGGAGTCCTAAAGGTTTCAAGAGTTTGTTAAAATGCAAAACTTAATGGTCGTTCAATGGATGTGAATGAGTTGATTGCTTCTCTGACGTTCTACTGACGTTTTGCAAGGGAAATACCATTAGAGAAACATTTAAGTTATTGAGTGTTGGAATGTGAAGTGCTGCTTGCGGTATAGATTTGATGGTGATTTCAACAATACACCCCAGTACATAGAAATGTTACTTGTTTATGGTACTGAATGGTATTTAGATCTGTATGGAAATATTTGTAAAGCGCTTACGTGGTTCGGAAGGCTCGCAAAATTGACAGTTCCGACTTTAAAGTCGTTAAGTATGATAACTTTCAGGCAGCCTTAAAACTCCGCCAGCTGAGTATCTAAGCATCTAGCTAGCTCATATGAATGAACAAAGCAGGGTTTTACCTATGAGGTGCGACCCTTATTACTTTGCACAAGCCGTTACATACTTATAATAGATTTCGATAAAAGACTGACAAAGGCTTAACAATATTCATAAATCGTACTATAGTTTGAGTGTGATCTTAAGTGCACTCGTTAGATGTCATTCTAATCAGAAAATAACGCACTTGCGCGTATCGCTGATTTATTGAGCAGCTGCATAGTTATTTTGATTGGACCTCCTAACCTGGTAAGTCACATACTCTCTCTCGACATTAGCGAAGCTCCCAGACCTTACCTTTTAGCTTAGCCTCACGTCAAGACCCCGTCAGCTCGTACAGTTCGATTTGTGTCAATAGGCTGCGGAGATCCCACGAGAGCGTCTCACAGCGGTACAAAGACTTTATATAAGCCGACATGGGACCGAGACCAATCCAACCCGACCAAGAAGAAATTACATTTCGAAGAAAAACGTAAGATTGTAATAGCAACTGCAAGTACCTGTAGAGCACATTCGAAACTCTAGCACCAAGGAAAACAGTGAAGATTGATACATACAACCCTTGTAGCGTTTGTATGCACACAATTTAATTTTTGGTATCTTATTATGAATCTTTTGAATCACATTCACACTAAGTTCATTCATGGTACAAATTTCTATCTTTTAAAGCCATATTACTAAGGTATCTACAATCGCTTTCGGGGACACAGACAAAATGCCATTCAATGATGATTGACCGATTAAATCACGTGGTCAAAAGTGTCAAATCATAGGATTAGCGATGATAGAAAAAGATAAGATACGAAGCGATTGTAATATGACTACAGGCTAAGGTCAATAAATATTGGTTATACTCGTATTTTCCTCATCTCGTCCCGGTCACGTCGCGGTACATCGTCAATAAATCCAATTTGAACCGCGAGCACGTCCACGGTTCCACTACTTTAATTACAGGTGCGCAATCAATTTCCAGGGACAATGAGTCCGGTGGATGCAGATCTGATGCTAGAGGTGTGAGAACTGTGTGAAAATTACTCTCAATTTGACATTTTCAATAAATAATCGTTCATGGAAAGAGAATTGTATTGTTATTTCTTTACAGCCTATATTATAGTGCCTTTTTCTCAACTTTTACAACGAGCGGTCACTTCAATCTCACGGTAAGGCTGTGTTTCCACTAGAGATGAGCGAGGGTGAGTTTCGAGGAATGTGTTTGTCGAGAACCAATATTCCAAAAATCTATTATTCGAGGCTAGGTAAATAAAGCGATTCTATTGGTTCTTGATAAACACATTCCTTCCAACGCATCCTCGCTCATCTCTGGTGGAAACGCAACCTTATAGTGACCCGAATCAAGTCCTCAGGGTTGAGCTTATGCAATCAAAAGTATCTTTCTCCGAGTTGAATGCTTCAGACCGGCAAAATAATACTCAAGATAAGAAAAACAATAAGTCTAAGTATGAAATAATTACCGAGTAAGACATCATATATAATTGTAATTGATACTTCGATTTTCACGATTGATGCAATGCAATTTATTGATGTCTAGGTAATCCGATGTTTACGTTTTTGTACATACATACAAGCGAAGCCTATAAACGCGTGTTGAAAAGATCATAACTAATTAATAACATCACAAATCGGATTTAAAGTCAAAAGTAAAAATTATCCATTTACTGGTTGCTCATTAAATTAAATTAAATAGTATAAATTACGTAAGGTATAATTGCGTGTTTACGATATTACGATTATTGCATAAAGAAGCTAATAAGCGTTTGCTAACTGGTACGTACGACTGTGACCTCCTCAAACCTTATAATTATAACATCTTAATACAAATTTTTTTTGACATTACATTATCATAGAATATTTAATGAAATCCAGACATTTTCCTCTCAAAAATAACCCAATTTATCTAAATATCCCAAATTTAGATTTATTTTAGAACTTGAATTCGGATAAAAAGGAGCTTATATATGTAAGGTACGAGGTCTGAAACTTTGTATATTCCTAGTTAACAAAAACTATGGCATTTAAAATATGTATTAGTAGACATACATTTTAACGTCTTTTAAAGATTCATAATGTTAAATTAACGCTGTGTAAGAACCTATATTTTGCTCGAAATAAAACATATTTTGTAAATACCAACAAAAGGATAAAATGAATGAGAATATTCTGGTTCTACTGGACTGACGACAACCCGTCTTGCGAACTCTATTTATAGCTCTGATTAAAATGCTACCTATCTCTTAGAAACACATGGCGGGCGTTTCCTGTGTCTGGTATTTATAAGTTTAGAGTCCTCTTATTATGATATAATCAATACGGGAAACGTATGAAAAATATTTTCGATAGAACATAATTTAGCCAGAAAACTGTAACTGTATAAAATACACCCTTTTTGTGGATGGAAATATAAAACGGTTGAAGGACTGCTAAGAGCGAAGGTGCTACTGATTTAATTTAACTGAGATATTTTCAAAGATTTTGTAATCATGCAAAAGAAGAATTTTTCGTACACACACGTGTATTTTTATTGATTTAATGTATAGCATGACTTTTTAAATGTGTAAAAAACTAAATTACCTTGCATATAAACATAGACACAAACGTCTTGTGTTGTATTTCTTTTTCAATCAGATAAGTCTTTGAACTACATTTCTGTAGATTTTTACCTTGAGAAAGCGTATCTCAAGACACATTAGGTAGTTTACACAATCAATCTCCAATCACCGGCGGAATGTCATCTCGCCCGGGGAGCTATAAAACTAATCATCGCTTCGCCCGTAATTACTTCTTGTTCGTAATGACTCAAGTAAAAGTGTTTGCAGTGTGTTCGCACCATTACATTTTGAATTGCTACGGGCTCCTGTGACCACAGAAGACTACAAGTGTACAATTAGCGTTTTGCTATTGTAAAAAAATAATTGAGATGCTCAACGTTTATTCTTTTGAACTGCTGTAGGTAAATACAAACTAGAAGATAAACAAACTGATTTGCACTATTTATTGTTAAATAAATATACGCTTATCTATTTGAAAGTAATAACTGGAATTTAAAGTTGAAAACGTAATATAATGCTCTGAAAAATAAATAATTGACTTGTAATGGAGATGTAGTCGTAAAGCTCCTAACCCATGCTTTCCATTAAAGCTTCTGGTCATTAGATTCAGTTACTCTGGTGATCAATGATATTGTGAGAATGGGTACATTAGATAAAAATATGCTTCATCATACCCCCAGTTTCCATGGTTTATCTGTTCCTATTATAATCGTACAAAGTAAGCACAATTTGCATTTGGTATCGTTAAATCTTACGCAAGGAAATTACAGTCATAGCTTTTCTCATGCATGCGACTAACCAGTTTTGTTTTTGAAAATATCGTAAGGAGTTCTTGTTAATTTTTTAAGTACCTACTTTTTATTTTAGATAGATATAACGATTTGGTTTTATTGTAATGTTATATGAGTATGCTATGTATAAATAAATGAATTGAATTGTAGGCGGCATTGGGCAACCTTTTCCTATTGGGCATAAGCCAAATACTAACTTGATAATATCTTTGACAATCCCTTAGATTCTTGGCTTTCGAATTCTGTAATAGAATGTACAACGAACACCATGCCTTTGGGATACAAAGTTTGAGACCAGAAAACCAAGAGCAATGGTTGTGAAGTAATATACTATTACTTGATCAAGTAAAGTTCGGAGGGATGATACGCTCAATCAGATCGTCAATTTGAAATCTTGGGACTTTAGATGCTGAATAGTTTAGGTTGAGCCCGTGAATATTCCAACTGATAAACAGTTTCCAATGAGTTTGAAATTCTAACAGAACACGGAAGGGCGAATAACGCGGTTAGGGTCGCCAGGGACACTCAAGAATTCGTTTATCGTTTAATAGCATCTTCCTATTTTGATGTGCAAGCTTCTGTCCGTGGCTTCGTTCGCCTTGTAAATATGTGCTGTTACAGGTACTAAGCTATTTGCATTGTACAATGTACATTCCAAGTCCGTTCAGTAGTTTTTGCGTGAAGGCAAAAATCTATACAAACTTTGCATACTTATAATATTAGCAGGATATACGAGTATAAATAACTACCTATATAGAGCTGGTGGCATTAACGTTTGTTTTCACAGAAAAATGTGATCGAATTTAGAATCGATCAGACAGAATGATTCATACGATATTTCACTAATTAAACTCTACTTTTTTCTACATACGAAATAGAATTGTTCAACATTTGTGATCTAGAATCTAGGTCTGAATTAAATTGCAAGCAAAAAGAAGCATAGTCTTTGTCACCCTTTAAACCTTCAAAAGTTTATAGTTGAGTCACGATCAAAGTTCATATCATGTTTAAAAACAAAGCAAGAAAGTCAAGTTTATATAATTTCTAAATTCTAGACCGTTAAGATAGCTGCGTGGAGTTTATTCGTGCACGGTAAAGATAAGCCTGTTGTTCTGTTGCTTGCAAGCAATGTATGCAAATAAGATCGCATCGTAGGCTTTGGATTACTAGGAACGCTAGCTTTTCTGTTCTTCTATTTGTACATGGCCTAAAAACTCGTCACCAAGATTGGCCACTTGCTTATACGTACTTGTTTACTTACTATTTATACATGTTCATTTATGAATTGTGAATGAAAAATATCACTAATTATGTACAAGCGATCGTCATTAAGACGGACTACTTATCACTCGGCCACGTCCTGAACGCCAGAATGAAAATATTAGGAATTTTAACTCCTGCAAAATGTGGGCATGTACCAAATATGTATTTGGTTACTTCCCCAATAGAAATCTTCAAAGGATCTAAATATGCTTAAAAAAGAAAGACATTTGCCTAGATGCAGTAATTCAACCCCATTCTTTGGAGTGGAAATGTGTCATATCATTGTCAATTCATCTAGGTCAATTCATCTAGGTATCTAGGTTCATATATAACTATGATGTAGGTAAAATCTGTTGAACACAATTTAAACCCAAATAGAGGAGTAAAGGATCCAATGCACTGAATAACAGAAAATCAGATCGGTGCATTTCATAGCATTTCAGAGCGGGCATAGTCAAACTGCTTTCAATGGTTTGCTTTGTTACTGCGAAATGCAGTTCAAATGTGTATAACTGACAGTGGCGTGTGTATGCGTAGTATTGGTTATGAGAACACAGCGAGCATTTTCAGTTAGTTTCTGTACATTCGATCTGCATTAGGATTTAGGAGACTATTAATATAAGTTGTTCACATGAGTTCAATATTCGAGTATAAAGTTTGCAGGCTAAGTTAATACCTAGTCTCATCAAGTGGTTTCCGACTACACTGAGAATGTTGACCGACCCTCGGGCTGTTTATCAGCCTCTTGGGCCATGAGCATCCCTTTGCCGTCATCTGTAATCGACTTCATTTATCTTATATCGTCACTTCTAGCCAAACGTCCCGCCTATAGCACATAAAGATCCACATAACCAAGTCAACTACCTTTGAGCGATATAAATGCGTTAACGTTTTATAGCCGGGAAAATACATCTGAAGCACGGAAGCTCAGTAGGTAATGGTTAGTGATTGTCGATTGTTTAATTGCGACAATTTTTCAAAATCCAACTCGTACTAGACAAGCAACTCGACGCTTTTACTATTTTGTTCAATTAATGTGATAATGAAAATAATATTGAAACTGAAATAGTCTTAATTCATTTTATTTAAGGTTGAAATTCAAATTTTGCAGATGTCAGGTTGTATCTTGATTGATATTATAATCTTGTGATGTATAAAGTCGATTCTTGTAAAAGTTTATGCAGAACAGGAAGTGAATACCAGGTGTTTGAGTCATCAACAATGAAGTCGAAAGCTATCTCCCATACAAATGGTTTTAAAACTGCTATAGAATCTTAAGAGCTGGTGAAACAGAAAGGAGTTGAACCATTAAAGTCTTTATTCGAAAGCACTTATAGTGGACTGTGAAGAAAAAGTAGGTTAGATGTGCCGTATTCTGAGTGAGTAGGCAGACGTGCGATTTATAAATTATGCTAATAGTGTTTGAATTCTACTTTGGGATAATCGCAATACCTAAGAGGGAATATCTAATGTTCTACAATTATTAAGTAAGTACTGAGTAGTTAAGTGCGTGTAAATGTTGAATATTTGGGATTAGATATTAATAGGTAGAGGTACATCCCATTAGCCATTACTAGGTCAAACATTATAAATATATATAAGGATACAAGTATTTCAAAATAGCTGTGCCCTCGGAGCGTTACCTGCATTGTGATGGTATATAATAGCAATGCTAATAAATAATAATACCCTTATTTTGTATATGGTAATGATGATTACGAAAAGTAGCCAGGAAACCTGTTTTAAGAAATTATATATCAAATACAGAGAGATTTTTTCGAATCCGACTGATACTTCCTGAATTTAGCCTGTTAAATAAAATACTCAAACAATCTCTTCCGCTATATTATATTGGTAGATATAAGCTTGCGATGTTGAGTATTAAACGTATAGAACTTTTAATAAGCACGTATCAACGTTATTTCAACTGAGTAAAAATCTAGAGAGTCAACGACAGATTGAAGTACAATCAATCCATTCAACTTTGTCTAAGTAGGTCAACAAAGACAAATCATCCAATTAATAAACACAATAGTGTGAACAAATAGAGCATCGATAACGGAAAAATCACAATAAAAGACACGTAATGTTCTCCGAACTATGCTTCTGAGCTTACAATTATTCAATAGTAGTCAAGGAGTCAGGTACCAAAGAATCACATCATCTTCCTGCCCCTATCCCACAAAATAAAAAAATGGTGTGCCTACTACGAGTGATAAACAATAATGAAAAGAAAAGAAAACTCTTCCAGACGATCATTTTTTCTAGAATCAGATTTTTTTCTAATTCAGAATCGATCAACGACATGATCAGTGTTTTCAAACCGACATGGCAAATATCCTCGGTCATTGTAATTGATCGATTAATTTAAATTCTTTGCTCACTAAACGTTTTCAATTTACCATAATTTATCAATATCTTTAAATGGAACATTGCATGTTTAGGATTACCATGAGAAACTTTTGCGCATACTACGAGTATCTTGTATGTTTTTGGTGATCAGCTCCGAGACTATAGCAAATCAACCCAGCTTTACACTTTACTTCTCTCCATGTTCCCGTCCAATCATGTAACATTGCTTTCTTGCCAGCACCATTACTTATAATGGAGCTTCGGCAAAAAGCGTTCTCATGCCGCTAATCTCGCAAATCTAATTAGTAATGAACTAAATAACATACTCGGTTTCATGAGGGCATTGTCATTTGTTGACAATAACCTCATGAAACTAATTAATGATATCATTTAGCAAGAAAAACTTACGTAAGTATTCTTTTTGACAACCGTATTTAATTTTGCTGGGCATAAATCTTCTCATAATGAGTAGCAAAATTAGTAATTTCGTTTTATAAAATAAGATATAATGGTTAGCAGAATTTGGGTGAACCTTTGTCCAGCAGTAGAGGTATAAATAAAAAAACCTTTTAATTTGTCATATCAATTGGACGTTTTTTAAGTAAATGCCTGATGACCTGGTTTACTGCACATTTTGTGCATGTAATCGTTAACCTGCCTAGGTTAGTTTATGAATAACAATTTTTGGTGTTGTTTTAAAAGTGGTTCAAAACAGTGACCATATTGAGTACGATAAACATCTATAGATAACAATAATACAGATGATCGTAATTATAATGAGGTTTTATTGCATCATGTGAAAAGCAACAACACGTTTCCCGAAGGCCAGTTCGGCCCCGGGCTAAAGCTAGTTCTAGATATTTCTATGTTATTTTCTATAGGAACATTTATGTAATAAGTTTTTGCATCGTGTCCTTTGAATGCACGTACTTTGGAATATGGCCCTCTCACCGTGTAATACTGGTCGATCTGACCGCTCTATCTAGCGCATTCAGTTTTATTTTGATATTATTGTGCACCCTGTACTTTGTTCTGAATAAAATTTTTATTTATTTATTTATTTCACTTTATAGGAGCACTGACCTAGTGAAATTAAAAATTCATATTGTCATATAAGTAATTATATTTTTTTTAGGACTAATTATAAAGTTTTTAGAAAACGAAGCATGCTAATAAAATGAGATAGGTATTACAGTTGCACAAAGTTACAGGCGTCCTCACTCAATCATTTGCATTGATAAACTATAAAGAGTGGCGGCAGAACTTCCGCGTTCACGATAGTTGCTTATCGCGAAAATACGGAAACGCGGCATCGCGAGGGAAGAAATCTGCATACTCCCCGTAGGGCGAGCAGCCGGGTGAGCGGCCGCAGCAGAAGCCGGCGCGCGCGCAGTCCCGCACTATCCGTCGCCGCGGACGCACGCGCGATGTCCCGCCACTTGGTCTTGCTAGCAGCGCTCGCGCTCGTCGCCGTTGCCGCCGAAACACCGAGCCCGCGCCTCATAGAATTCAACCCCTGGGCATGGCTCCCGACCAACCGCAACCGATCACCCTCCATCATGGACTACTTCTTCCCACCTTCCCGAACCCCCAAACAATCCAATCTAGACCCTCCTGCAGACCGCCGTCCACCCCCAACCGTAAGAGCCCCGATCACCGACACCACCCCCGCCCCTACAACCATTGAGGATAGATCCACGACCTACGCAAAAAAAATATCGACCAAGACGAAATCGACCGTGCCCGCGACAAATCCGACCGCTACGATCCCACCCAAAACAAAAAAGGCCACTCGTCGGCCTACCACTACATCAGAACCTAAAACAACGCAAACTAAAACCGAGTCTACGAGAGACTCAACCGCGACCACTTATAGGCCGACCAAAAAGTATACCATCCGGCCGATCGTGCGGACAACGGAGACGCCGACGGTTCAGGATACTGAAACTACACTGAACAGTGATAGCACGGAGACGGTTTCTGAGATAGATACGGTAGGGACTACGGCCGTGGGTCCTAAAGAGACGGCCGCGACGCTCAGCACTGGGGAGGACACGCGGGCCACAGACGCGGGCACGGCCAGCACGGCGACGGAGACCGCCATGCTGACGGAAAGCACGGAGCCAGCCGACAGCAGGGAGGGCTACGTGCCGCTGCACGACAAGCCTCAGACCCACGTCAAGATCAACGAGCAGACCAAGAAAGAGGTCAGTGATTGAATACCACAGAAACGAACTTTGCTTTTTTCTTGTTAAAATTATTCACAGTCTAATAGTTACAACTTTCCTATTTTCTCACAGCGATCGTATAAATTTCTAATCGACGAAGTAAACGCAACGATAAATAAACATTCGCTGCACTGTACGTTTTACAGGCGTAAAGTACGCCGACGTGAAAGCTTTTACAGATACGTGCCAGGTCCGACGGCATATAATCGGGTTCACATAAATTCGAACTAATGAGCCCTTAGAGAAAGGTTACTATGCGTACTTATTACTTGCTGCTTCCAGTAATAAATGGGTTCCCACATTACTCGTGCAAATTGTGATGAATTATTAATAACCTATCTATCAGGTCGATGAAGTGCCCCTGACTAACGATTACGGAAAAACTGCATCGTAAAAAGCACAACATTTTACGCCCTCTGCTTACGAATACAACTGCTTATTAATTTATAAGATGCATTTTACAGTTTATAAATCTTTACGATGTGTAATCATGGTTGTTACATTTAATAAGTCTTAACTTTTCGTATAGAGAAGTTTATTTATAACAACTTTATAATAAAACAATTATAATTTAGTATTTAATGCAGCAATTAAAGTATTGACTGGCTTCTTCATATTTACTGTACGACCAGCCAGCGATTTAATGAGAAGCTTATGACATATCTTGTTTAAGTTTAAATTGAGATGGTTCAATACAAAATATTAGAAATAGGATGTATCTACAAAAAGTAGTGAGAAGGTGTTAAATTGCCTGGTAATACACCATTTGTAATTGCTGATTCTGGTTATAGATAATGAAAAAATTGTTTCACATGCATTCCATTACTTCATAATTACACAAAAACTACTCTAACAATGAAACAGAGGCGGCAAGCTAAAACGTTACAAAAAATAATGCAATTACATAGTAAAATCAACTATTTTCAGTCGTTAGGCTAATTTGCAATCTACGTACAAAAACATCAGAGATAGCATTAAATTTAAGTTTCTGTACGAGAAAAAGATGATATATTGCTGTGACATTTTTTATACGACCGGTGATTTGAAGATAAAATGGTAAATTGCAGAGGCTAGACCATAGTTGAGAACATAAAGAGTCTAAAAGAAACCGCAGCTTTCATAGCCGACAATTCTTTTGTTGCAAAACTGAAGCTAGAAAAGTCATAAATTTAACCGCAATGCATCGGACATTGAAGGAATTTTTGAAAGCACTCATCCGCATAAGTTTTGAGAAAATAATAAAAAACAAATTGTGCATTACGCGTCGTTTGCTAGATCAAATAAGGGACCCTTATGTTATGTAATGTAAGTTCGTTCGTCCGTTCGTATGAGCAAGTGGCCAACTCTCTTAATTACTGTAATGTAAGCATCAGCCCTTTCTATTGAGTGAATTTGAGTGCGACGAAAGAAAATGCAGAATCATATAGACCAAAAAAGGTTTTTAATTCACGTTTACGTCAAGTCGGTACTTTCTTGTCATTAGTGAGTTTGTGGTCGGAATCCGCAAATTTTTTGGTCAATATAATTCACTTCAGTTTTGTGAGGACAATATTCACACTAAACTTTCACTGCAGGAGATTTATCATATTTAATGAATGGACATTGTCGAATCTTCTATTGTTAGAGAATCGGCTTTGTCACTAATTAGTTTTAGTACCTATATAGATGAGTCGATCATTTGTATATTGTGTTTTCATAATTCAATATTACGTAAATTAATTAAAAGAGCAATGGAATCTGCACTTATTATATTCCATACGTAGCTCGCTGTGGTGGCAGAGACTTTTTATTTTTGGTTCGTTTATTGGAGACTAAGTCAGCCTTGGCTGCGTCCCTTACCTATCTGGATAAAAAGCCTATGTGTTTTTCTAGGTCATAAACTATGTATATTCCAAGTTTCAGCCAAATCCGTTTAGTAGTTGTCGCGTGAAAGAGCAACAAACATCCACAATAATCTACATCCATACAAACTTTCGCGTTTATAATATTATTTGGATAAAAAAATAGCCTCGTTTTTAATCTATGTTACATACTCGTATTGACATTCAATCAACTTAATGCTCAGCCAGAATCCTACGCATTTATAATACAAGAAAGACATTTTAGGATCATCACTGTAATGATGAATAATCATGAATTTACTATTTCCTCACAACAAAGTGTTTCAGCACCGTTATCACATTGATAAACCCTAGAAATTTATGAGAAAGCCAACAAAAAGGTTGTATAATTTTATTCGCAGTTCCTCGAAGATAGGTCATAAAATTGAGTAAGAAACTTAACCGTTTACAGGTGTACCGTGGTATAACGGTTCGCGTATTCTAAGATGCGCTTGTGCCTCCCATCTGCATTTCGGTATCGTATACCCATAAAATGTTGAACAGCTTTATTACGATAACATAGATATGTATAATATTATTGAGAACGTTTTAGATGAACATTAGGTGGTATTGTAACAATACTTTGTGTACTATGAGTGATCTATTTACAAAACAAAAATTTTAATGATCAAACGAAAAGCCTTTAATGTTGAACAAAGGCAACTAAATAATCATTGGATTTAACTCCAAAATCTGTAAATAGAAAAAAAAAACACAAAATAAATAATAACGTAAAGGATTAATAACCTTTAGTCTTAATTATTTGTCTTTTTTTTCCTTATATGCGTCTTTTCATCTCCTATAACTATTAATAATTTGGTGATTTTATAATAATAGCTGACGAACATAAAAGTAACTTTGAAGTATTTGAGTGTAAAGACTTCATAATGTAACTTGCGTATTCCTCATTGATCGTTGGCGACGTTCATAAAAAAGATGATTAGTAACTAAACGTTTTCGTGCTTAGAAGGTCACAATACATTTTTCGTCCTGGTTTTATTTTAGCCATGATGAAGGCTTTCGGTGTAAAAACTTCCGTCATCAAAGTTGGGCCTACTACTGAACTTACCTACCTACACCGTTATTTAAGAGCACCAAAATGTATTTGCTTCATTTATACATAAATAATAAACAATGTGTTAACTGTAACCATAAATGTAAACAGTAAAACTCTTTACGAGGCGGGCGAAAGAATCACTTTGTATAATGGCACTACTTAATTGCTATTTTATAGGTCCATTGTAATGCAAAGATGCTCTCAAAACAAGAACGAAACGTTAGGATAGGTCATCAAGTTAACTTTATTATCACCATCTATAATTTTATGACTATTAACCAGTTTCAAGTTTTATTTGTGTTGTTTTTACAAGTCAGACAAGATTGTACGCTCAAAAGATTAAATGGTAACTGCTAAAGTTTCTAATGATGATATAGATCTAGATAAAACTTTAGAGACAAACAATAATTGCTTTGAGAAGATCTTTTGTATTAGTACTAATGAGGTAATTGAGATAAAAGCAAACGGAACTAACTTAAAGTTGCTTTCGCGAAGTAGGCCCAAAGGTTGTTACAATCGATATTAATCGTGTCTAATTAATCAGTACGCATTACTGATAGAAAGTTGATAGTATCTGCCGAGAATTTGAAGAGAAAGGGGCAACAGTACATCACGTATCTGTGGAATACAGCGTAGCCAGGCAACAGGAATCAGGAATCAGCGTAGCATAATCTAGCTGATGAAAAATACAATACCTACAGCAAACAAAATATCTGCTTAATTACTCTCATATTGATGTAGTATAATATGTCGGACAACTTTGACTAGGATTAGTTACTTACCACGTTTTTCATAATGGACTTTACAAGCTTAACTACATTTTTTTTTTCATTTTTACCATCTCTTATCTTTTACATAAAAGTAACAAGAAAAGTAGGTTCTCAAAAAATAAAAGTTAAAAATGAACAATGAGGAAAGGCAGTATGGGGCTAATAAAAATAGAGAAGGTATCCTACCACAAACACATTAACATCAGAGTAGAGAGAGACAAATCTAAATTTAAACAACTACTAATTCTTTATATAAGCACTACCGTTCCGTTTTATGTAATACGAATCGAATTATACCTTTTGTCACATTTTATCCGAATCAAATGACAAAGCGAGCATCTTACTTTCATTAACGTGAGTGGTATTGAATAATAAATTACGCAACTTCCGATTATATGTACGATAAAATTCAATTTGCACTCTATAAAGTTCCGAACGAAATACAAGCTTGTTTAAATGTTTATTTGAAGTGAAATTCAATAGTTTGAACACGTTCAAACTGATTTTATTTTATTTACAAAACATTGGAAACTGGTCAATGTGTGAACATTTCAATTAACATTTTTGTACGCTTCTTAATTATATAAAATGGGTTAGGACTGATTAACAATATACAGATACTAAATCTATCTATATATCTAGTAAAGCAATATTTAGTTATTTTAAAATTTAATTTTAATGAATATTATACAACATTCAAATACTTACATTAAGATTAAAGAAATGATATCAAAATAACCGTTAAATTTACTCGTTTAAGACTGTTCGATCATCTTTCTCGGACTGGTGGATTTACGCAGTCTCAGTGGAGATTGTGTAAGTGATTTTATACTCGTATAACTGTTTATAAATTCCCGTCATCTTGTGGGAATTTTACAAATTACGCAAAAATTTTGAGAAGGGAAGAATGTCTTGTATACGAGTATAGGTAGACCAAAGATAAGTGTCCAAGATAATAATTATAGTAACAAGAGCCAAAATGAAAATAATATAAAAACCTACTTCAATTTCGTAAGAAGAGAGCAATTTCCTCTCGAGATGTATTTTTGTAAATAACTCAGAAGATCCTCGTCAGATCCTCGAAATTTTTATAAGGGCCATAAATAACAAAAAATATATATAGAACATAGAACCTCTTCTTTTTTAGAAGTCTTTTAAAAAGAGTAGATGTTGTACCGAACGTACTGTGGAACAGGGGCAGAAAGTTGATACATAGAACTAGATTTTTTTTTGACAAAAATATATTTATGTTAACTGGTCAGTGGGACCTTCGTAACTTTTCCAAACTTTAACACTTTCGTTGCTTTATCCCTAAGTATCGCAACGACATTTAATTTTTTTTATAAATTTTATAATTTTAATACAATCACTATCATCATCACACCCTTTACCCACTGTTGGGTATACCAAGCTATAGGCTTGGCCTAATAAAAATAATTTACAAATAATAGAATAGAATAGAATAGAATAAACGTTTATTTGGTAACAAAAACACAGACATACATTTAAATAGGTACCTAAGTAGGTACAGACAAATAAAGTCACAATGCACAAAGAAACAGAAGGAGGAAGGTAAGTAGGTACCTACTTATAGATACTATAGTACCTACCTAGGTCTAGCTATTGATGAAGAAGATTAATAAAACAATAATGGTGTTTACTAGGTAGGTACTAGGTAGGCACCCATTTCACAAAAAATGCCAGGAATAAGATAGGTACAATATGGGCGTCGAACGTCTGTGCTGGTGTTAACCAAAAAGGAACAGTCTCAGCTTTAGGTTGCCCTTCACTGGGTACAGAGCAACGCTGGTTTTCAGACTGTTCCTGGTTGGGTGATGTCACAGAGCATCAATTTAAAAATAGGCAGATATATATATTCTTGTATATAGAATAGCAATAAATAAGTAAAAATGAAAGATGATAAATAGTTTATACGGTAATATCTACGCCAGAGGAATTATGTATGAAGAATATAGGTAATATAGGGGAGACCGGGGATAATAGTAATCTAAATTCGACTTATAGTCTAAGATCCCGTCATACAACGACCTTCACCGAGATGTTTATTTGATTAAACGTATTTTATATGTAATTTAATATGTAAATAAATATATTGCATATGGGTTGCCTAACAAATTTCAGTCCAGTACATGCTTAATTAAAAAAAAAATTTTTTTTTACATTTCACCGGTATGATTATTAGACAAATTCTATACCAATCGAAAGTCTGAAGCCCATAGAATATGCAAACGTTGGGTTGCCTATTCTTTTCCGGTCACAACTCTCGGGCAGCCAGGTATAAACATGTAAATAATATTAGCATTTTGCACCGATCTGATTATTGAATTAAAATTAAATTAAAAATAAATTCATAAATTAATAATAAATTCATAAAAAACTCATAAATTAAATTAATTAAATCAATAGTTGTGACCGGAAAAGAATAGGCAACACAACGTTTGCATATTCTATGGGTTTCAGACTTTCGATTGGTATAGAATTTGTCTAATAATTAATAATAATAATAATAATAAATAATAAATATCCTTGGACATTTCACACGGCGTAATTATACCGGTGAAATGTTAAAAAACTATTTTTTTTAAATTAAGCATATACTGGACTGAAATTTGTTAGCCAACCCATATGCAATATATTTATTTACATATTAAATTACATATAAAATACGTTTCATTAAATAAACATCTCGGTGAAGGTCGTTGTATGACGGGATCCTATACTATTACTAGGTCTTATAAAATTACAGGGGTTTTATTAACAAGTGCCATATTGATGAATATAAATGAATAAAGAAATGAATAAAGACAGGATTGGGCCCGTAATTTGTGTATCCGGCGCATGCGCGGCGTTGACTTCAATCACTCGTTCAAGGCCATTTGCTATTGCATTATGATTGTAACCTACTGCATTAATATTATACGAGTACAAGCTTCCACTCGTGACTTCGCTGCGTGATACTTACCCGGATAAAAAGTAAAGACTACTGTATTCTTGAGTGTTTAAGTTATATTTGCGACAGATGAACAAAGACGAGGGCGGAAGCTTGTAGGAATGTTATGAGAGAGGAAAATTATTTAGTAGGTAATATAATTATTTTGCTAATAAATAAGACAGCTTGGCTGTGGGGAATGACCAAGATTTTTTTATTATTTATTTTTGTATCTAAATCTACCGATCGGAAATCAATATAATATCAATTGGAAAGGTAATCCCAAAGCAACCAGAGAAAAGCTCATATTTTTAACCGACTTCAAAAATGGCGGAAGTTCTATGTTCCACTGTATGTATTTTTTCATGTATGTTCATCGATTATTCCGTAAATGATGAGGCAGTTTAAAAATTATTTATTTGTTTGAAAAAAAAACAAGATAAAATTGAGTTTTTTGTTTTGCGTTAAATCCCGAGGAGGTCCCCCCAGAATTTCTGGATCTGATAAGGATCTTCGAAGCTATGAACAGAAATGTACCTCGTGAGTGCAAGAAAATTATCTCTTACGAAAGTGAAGTCAGTTTTAGAATTTTTTTTTTCCACTTCTGATAAAAATATTACATAAGAAACAGATTGCTTACATTTTTGTAAAACGAATACGATACATAAATACGGTACAAACATGACACAACTGATTCGTTTCGGCCAATTGAAGGCGTCTAGTTTTACCGTATAATGCGCTTATCCGCTACACTTGACACGCGAACTAGTACAGATGTATAACCGTTTTCGATTGGAGATGCGAATTGAAGAATTTGCCTTGGAAAACTTCGTTCATAAAAAAACTAGCATTCACACGCGGTTTTGCTCTCGTCGTGCTTACCTGGAAAAGTAGCCGGTTATTCCGGTTAATAAACTTTGTACATTTCATGTTTCAGCCCAGTCAGTTCATTAGGTTTTGCAGGAAAGAACAACACAAGAATAAGAACATCCATCCTTACATTTCGCATTTATAATATTAGTAGGATTAATAAAAAAAAACCTATTTGGATGAGAATCGCAATAAAGATTGTGTCTTAGAATAGGCTATTTTAAATGTTTGTACCACGCAAAGCCGAAGACATAAGTTATTTATCAAATAAATACATAAATAGCGTATAAAATTAACGGTTAGAAACAACACTAAAGATGACACGATAGTCAAATATCTCACAAATCATTAAAAAGAAAAATTAAAATAGGTTATAATAAAGACATTATGGTAATCAATAAATCATACAACAAGCTGCGTCTCCTAGGTAATAAAGAAAGCGAAGCCAATAAAATAATCGCCGAAGAAAGTGGTAATAATCACCACAGGCATGTGTCTAATAAACATATTTGGAAGCAAAACGAAACCACAGAAGAAACAATAGGAACTACCGTACAAAAAATACCACTATCGCACGCGAATTATACTGGGCACTTATATAGTACTATTTTGGAATTGCACGCAATTCAATAAACTAAGAGATTATCGAGTTCGTGTATTCCACAAACTTACGGTTAAATAAATAGAATTTACTCTACAATAGAAGTTGATTTCAAGTGACACAAGTCTGCCATTATCGCTGTTACACAGTAGGAAATAGAAATTGATGAATATTCAGATGTTGCGATTGCAAAAGCACGAGTATTGTTGGCCAGTGTTTCCGCAATCAATATTATTCATTAACATAAACTAACTGTAGGTAAATGAAGGGGGCGTTATCTCCTTTAACAACGTACCTACTTCGTTTAAAAGTATTAAAAAACAAACAAACGTAACTTTACATCTTTACTATGTTAAGAGGAAATTTTTCGGAACACTGTAGTGCTTGGGACATTGTTGCGTGAGATGGAGGCTTGCCCAGCACTTAAATCAGTCTATCAGCATAACCTGCTACATCTACAGGAAATAGAAAGGTTTATACGTGTAGGGATGATTAAGCCGCGGGTTTCTTAACAATGTTTTCTTCACCGTTTATAGAGTTAGTTTTAATGTACTTAAATTTAACAGATGCACGGCCGGGATTGGAACGATTCCACCCCGCCCTTGGTTAAAAAAAAAGTATTATACATTATGCACTTCTCCTGCATTGGTTTCAATTAGGAGAGTAAAATTTATGTTAAAGTGGGTCTGGCCTTGCAAATGTAATTTGTATAAACGAACTAGTACTGCTATCGAAGCAAATCTGCCTAATGATCTAGCTTAGACCCATTTCAATTATGTAAACAGAGCAGCATCATGTTAATAGGATGTGCGCTGTACAGTTAGAAATATTTCACCGATAGATGCGAACAATTATGTATTCAGATCAGGCAAACTGTCACAGAAACATTTGCTAAACTAGAAACTTCAGTTTACACAATGAGAAACCTTATTTAAATAGATTTATTGGCATACGTTTTAGTGAAAGCGTGAAATTGAATCATTACAGGCTCATAATGAGGATTTTATGCCCTCTTGAACCATGATCAATCTGTTTTCTCTTCATACTACCTCATTGCTTTGTGATAATCTTAATAATGATTAGCAAAATGATCGAGCAAACATAATTTGCATCTACAGGATGCATTAAATGTTAATTATCAGATGCAGACCTCCGTAGAGAGAGCAAATCTCAAATTTATTAGTGAGAAGTGAATGTGAGGGTTCGAAATCTGTTTATAGACAAAAAGTTTGCGTAGACTGCAAACACCAGTTTTAAATCTGGACAAGAGACTCATAGATTTGAAGTTGCAATATTTCCTGCCTCTTTTCTGGAATAGAAAAGAGGGTATTGCCGCATCGAAACAGGACTATACATGCGGCTAATTTATAGATATCTTCCGCTTTAATTGTATTAAGAGTTGGACTCTAATATTCAATAACTTACCAACCTGGTCATCAAAGGTAGCAATGAAGATGGATACATACCTAGAACAATTGAAATTAAAAATTAACTTTCGTAACACATAATAGTTTTTGCATGCAGAACGAACCGTATTACATGTATTATGAGACGCCTCAGGCGAAAGTTTACAGCACTGACCTCTCTATTCATTACAAGATAACACAGATGAACTAATAGTTGACGGTAATCGAAAGTGAAATTAATTCGACTACTCGAGTTTTGACAGCGGATTTCATTAGTTCTGATACTATATGGATCAAATTGAATCGTGGGTAGAAAACAAATGTAGATTAAATGATTTTATCGAATCGAATCAGCAACGTATTGTTGGAGGCGATGACTGACAACATGCGGATTTCAATGGAATTCAATTACAGAACAGGTACAACAAAATAAACATAAAATGTTTATGTAATTTGTTTACAAAATAAAAACAGAGGGATTTGAAAAGAGCCTGGGAAGCTCTTAAATAGTTACTAATAGACTAGCCTATAGCATTAATCATAATTTGAGCAATTCCAAGTGAACTCTAGCGTCAATTTAAGTGTAGAAAGGTCTATTCTCAAATAAAATATCAGATACAATAAGCCCTTTAACAAGACAGGCGTCGGTCCTGTAAGGATGAAGATAAATCTAGAAAAACTTATGAGTACAAGTGTAGTCGTTATAGAACCAGGCGCCTCATTAATAAATTCCTTTGCAAAGTAGAGTAAGTCTGTAACAAGCGACCGCTAAAGGGAGCTGTAGATTCTAATATGTGTGTGCGATTTGCAGACGAGTGATAAAGCAAGCAGAACTCAAAGTCTACGGTATATTATTTAAGGAAATTGCAAAGAATACCTACTGAAACGTTACTTAATTATTTAGACGTTTTTACTTTTCTCATTTGTCTAAACAAACATGAAATCACTTACAATATGTAGCGTTACAATATTCGGGCGTAGATATACAAGTATTACCTACATCTGACGTTCTTGTACTGGTAAATAATAAACCATACACTTTATCCAATAAAAATATCTACGCAATGAGCGAATCTATGTTAAAATATGAATAGTGATAAAAAAACCACGCACTCAAGAACAGATTATATTGAAACTTGATTATGATAAAACTAATTTGTTCTAAAAGTTATTAAGTTTATTTGAGTAAATATTGTAAAATGAATGATGTTTGCTTATGCAGAAACGGCATAATTATTTATTGAATGCTGATCGCCAACACGTTTTGTGGGTATAAGTTACCTGACCCATTGCAGGTAACGTCTGTATTACCGTTGGTTTTTAACAAGGTGTATAAATATGGTTCGTAAAGGAATTCTACTTACTATACCAGTTCACACTTGTAGTGTGCACACGTGTGTACAAGTGGCAAAATTAAAAAAATATGAAAAGCAACTTCAATTTCGTAAGAGAGCAGTTTCTTGCACTTTCGAAGTGCATTAACTATAAAAAAATAAAATAAAATATCCTTGGAAATTCCACACGACGTCATCTAGTCCCAAGCTCAGCAACTGAATGCTTGTGTTATGGTAACCAGATGACTGAATATACTACATAAATACATTTTTTTTGTAAATACATACAAACTATAGATTGATAGATAGAAAAACATCCAGACCCGGAACAAATATCTGTAGAAGATACAAACATTTTTCCCGTGGCGGGGATCGAACCCGCATCCTCCGCGTCTCAGGCGGGCCTTCGCCCACTGCGCCACAGAGGTCGTCAAATTGCGGTCTTAGATCCTCGTCAGATCATTAAAATATGAGACATTAGCATCTGATGCCAACGTCTGCTGAGCTCTGGTTACTTAGGAAGTAGCTGCTATTGCTTTTCTTAGAAATGGTGAAACCAGCCCTAAATTAAATGACAAAGTATCACTAAAAACAAGCATAGCAACTTATTTACAACAAGTAACGAATATAGCTTTTCTCAGAAATTGTGAAAATAGCCCTACATTTGATAGGACCAGTATTACTAAAAGTCAACAGCTAACTGTCAAGGCTATAAGCGCACTTGTACATCTTTACATACGAGTAACTATGGCCTACATATTAAAGTTGGATGGTGTGTGGTCGCAGTTTCGGTGTGTTTATGTTTTTTACGCTACCGTGACTCAGTCTATGTGATTTACTCGATCATAAAACAGCACAGCTAGGTAATGAATTTGAAGCCTGTTTTAACTAAAGCATTTAACTACATAAGAATGTTATGCTACAGAAGTTGCGGTCCGCGCTTTCATTTGTGTTTGCTAAATTGATACAGGAATCGATTTCATAGAATTATACAACTTTTGATGTTCAGGAAAATGCTTTGCATTTAATCGGTGGTAAAAAAAAACAAGGATTACGGCGTATTCTTACGGCTTGATAGACATTCTCTGAGAACTTTAAGTAATTTAAGATCATTTGAAGGAGATCTACCTACCTGTTTCTGATTACCCCTTAGAGGTAATAAGAAACAGGTAGGTAGATCTCCTTATTATATACTTATGAATATTAAGTATGTAACTTTTAGAAACGCAGGTATTACAAATGAAAACAACATCATAATGCGTTATAGATCTAGTTAATATTTAGAAATTGTAGATAAATTAGTAACGGCACAAGCACGACCGAAAATTAATTGCGAAGCAAAACAAACTTTCGTTAAATTAATCAGTCGTAACCAAGCCCTTTATTAACAGTAAATTAATCGTCTGCCAAAAGGGTCATTTCCCTTTTAGCATCTTTCTGGGAAAATTTATCAGATACTCTGGCAATACCGCGTTGTCAAAGCTGATTTACCGCATACTAGCACGAATCCGAATTAATTAGACGTATTTATTCTAAATTTTTCAAATATATTGTTAATTAAACTCGTAGACATTCCCTCTTCAAACTATTTTTTTTTCAATTTCAATGAAATTGGTGTTCAGGTAAATTATTCATTGGAATACAGGTTACATTTACCTCGAAAGTAGTTTTATGGTGTAAACTTCTTCGAGAGAGCCGATAAATTAACAAGACTTTAAAATGTGCAATAATTTTAACATATTGATTAAAGTTTATGTACGTAGGTACTGTAAATGTGAGAAAGACCTACTTAAGATAATAGCACAGTTAACACAGAAATGTAGTCTTTAATTGCAATCAAAATATCGCAACACAATATTATATTTTTACTTTAAACTTTTTAAAGCATAAAAAGTTTGAAGTAAATAGTACCTTTTCAATCTTAAAGACAGATCTTGAAGGACAGGTCCTGAATGCGTGCATTCAATGGGACTCGGAAAATCCGTTAAACTGCGGTTGGATTGCAATTAATCACTGTTACCGGAAACCAAGCTTTAATTAATTAGTCAGCGGAGTCAATTAACACTTGTTGACTGTGATTTAGAGAGTGCAATCTGCCCGTTCATTTGTAAATAACGTTTAATTGCATGAACGGTTTTCGTATTGCCAACAAGTGGTTTTTGATTGTCTTTAAGTAATAATTGACATCGACTCAATTTTACGTTTACTGACGTTAAGTGTTATTTGTTATATAATTAAATAAATAATCTATGCACAGTAATTTGGTAATGGAATAATACTCGTTGGCTTAGTGGGAGGTATCTTGATTACAAAAGAAAGAGAATCCCGACTGTTCTTTAATTTCTCAAAAAATTACTAAACATGCATAATTACGTACTATAAATAGCGAAGGCTACATTGAGCGGGTCAAAACTAGCGGATCTGTCCCTCTCTAGTCTTTACTCAAGTTTCTCGTGTGGTTAAGGCTGAAAGGATGGTATGAGATCATCTAATCTTGCAGCCAGTAAGGTATTATTACATCCTGTAAAGTACCTGAATGGGTGGGTGGGTATACTATTGATACTGAATATTATGACCTACAATTAATAAAAAAGTCCATGTAGTAACCCTCAGAGCAGGCTAGACGCATCTTCATGCATTCTTTGGCTGAAACTCGATAAAAACATAGACCTGGAAAAACACGTAGGCTACGTTTTATAAAAGTACTTACCACGGGGGCGAAGCCGCGCCCGAGTAAGCTAGTTCTTTATATAACTAATCAATTATGGAGTATTATAAGGTTAGCCTCTTCGTAAAACGGAGAGTCTATGCTGTAATATTATAGCCGGTTTTCCCGGTTTTAAAACCGGAACACTGTAGTTTGCTTATGAGAACCACTAATAGTTTAATAAGTGTCGCTACTGTGGTGTTATTTTTATTTGCACAACGCCGTTTTTTTATTGACTAAATATACTGATTTGTTAGTCAACTAGTTGATGAAAAAAACTGTAACAAACCACCTTCAACTTAAGGAAGGAATTATTGACATACCTACACACTACATTAGCACATTTTACCTACTGTAAATAGTAGTGCGAAGCTTATATGTCGCACCATATAGAACCTCGATAGATTAACACGTAGTTATTCAAATTTAAAGATTAAAAAATCATTTGAAGATATCTTACAAGGCAGTTAGCGGCATGACATCTATACAATAGTGGCAATTCTGAGTGTCGCAAAAGCTAAACTGAGCTAACTAAAATTGTTGCCGTCCCTTTCATAGCGATGGGAATAAAAAGGATGGCAATAATTTTAGTTAGTTTAGTTTAGCTTTTGCGACACTCCGAATTGCCCCCAATGTCTCACTTAGTTCATCATCATCTCAAGCCATCTTCGACCAATTTGGTGTAGGCCTCCTTCACTTAGTTAGTGGTCCTTATTTTAAAAGCGTAATTACACTGATTAAATACAATAAGACAGAATTTGCCCTAAAATGGCTCGCGGTCGCAACATAGTTGTATGAATGTCATTATGCTAATTTCTCCTGTCACGTCCACACTCAAAACTGCCACTTCAAAGTTGAAATGTTCACGCAAATTGAGATCATTTTCTGTCAGAGGCAGCCCTGTGGTTGTTAACTTTGTAATAAACTAATAAGGTCTGTTTTTATTTAACATCATGATCATGAACTTTGAGATAACATAATTGTGATTTATTTATTATAATCGTAAGCTGTTTCAATAGGCTTGCATTCAAAACTAACTCCCATTGTTTTAGGAATAACGTCATATGTTTTGTTGCACAATAATAAGAAATGTATTTTCTGCGATTTATTACAAGTTCACATTTGGAACTATAATTTCTGTTGATATTAAAGATTCTAGGGCATAATAATAAAAAATATCTAGCACTATAATGACCAAAGACGAAACAAGCATAACGTTGTGGTTTTTGAAGCTCAATAAGAAGCATGTGTTAATAACTTGACGGTGGTACGAGTATCATTTCAAACTGAACTAGTTAGCAAACATACGTTAAAGTAGTTATTTGAAGATGTTTATTAAATTCCGACTAAATGTAGCTATAAGTTTGTTTTTTTAACGGGTTGAACATTAACACTTTCTATTTTTGTACTTTAAAGTAGAAACATATCGTTTTTTACTAACAAGTTCTAACTTAGAACTTTAAGTTGATAAGGATTAATTTACAAAAAATGCATTTCATTTTCAGACGGGCTTTACCGCCCAGCGATGGAGTATAAGTTTAATGATTCAGAGGCATTGAAATAGTTCGTAAACAAAAGAGCTTGAACACAAATCTAACGCCAAATTACATCGCAGAGTACTAACCGATAGGCAGAAAGCATAGAAGTCGCAAATCAATGGACTAGATCTACTCAATTGATAAATTACTAAAATTATTATCAGAATCGTCAAACAAATCTAATGCGATAAAGATGTACCTATGGATTGGCACAAGATCGTAGTTATAGAAGCCTATAGGTATAAGTAAAGACCTAGGCCTGTGGTTGATGATGAACTGATTGAACCGTTAATTGAGCGAGTTGAAATCGGAATTAAATTTCAGGTCATAGATGGACTACTACCCCATGTCTCTTGCTGTCTATCACACTAATTTATGTGGTGAAAGTTTGTGTGTAATTGTGTGCGAATGTTTGTTACTCCTTCACGCTCAAACGGCTGGACGGATATGAATGAAATTTGGTACTAATATAGCTTATGTCCTGGATTAACACATAGGTTGCTTTTGATCCCGGTATTTCTACGGGAACGGGAACTATTCATCGAGGGTAACACTGCGGGGAATAACTAGTAGACTATAGTCGCAGCAATGCTCACTAACCCAATTAATACGGAAAAGTAAACTTTTACCGTCACTTAGATACGCGAGATACGCGTTAAATAGACTGTGATTAGATCTAATGGACTTCTTAGTAAGACAGCAATTAGTAGTCACAGTGGCTGGTAGGAACTAGTCTGCCTGCGCCCATCCTCTGGCAACTTCGCGAAATAAGCATTTCCTGTATTTAAGAATATAAGGCTATTTTCGACAAATAAAGGTGTGTTATTATGACATTATGTATTTGATGAAAAAAGGTAACAAACATCTTTATATCCATACAAATTTTCGGGTTTATAATATTAGTAGGATTCAAACATTTACACACATTTCCTCCTCCTGCTTCCTTCAAGAAGATTTATCACATAAATTGTGAGAAAATCTCTCAACAGTGTGAGCAATTGAGCATTAGTGGAAACAAAAACTTCGTATTGAAGTCGGTTTGTTTAAAACAACCACTTTACTCTCGTATATCTGAGCAAGCACTGACCGTGGTTTATGGTTGCAAGTTACAAATTGATGTTGTTCATCTCTACTTAGAACATAGACCGGCAATCTCTATTAAAATTGCAGTACCGAGCAAATCTTATGGAGATTGGTATTCAGCGTTGTTCGGAAAACTTTCACATTCCGATACCGCTAGATTTACAATACGAAGGGCATTTAAAAAAGTAGAAATATTATTTCTAAAAAATGTCAGTACAGTTAGAGAAAAGATGCTGCATAAGAGCATTCTATAGCACGCATAAGTAAAACCAAAGTACAGTTGCTATTTAGCACCACAACGCAAGTGAACCCGACACGGTTCGTTATCAATGCAAACGGTTTTTATTAATAAAACATCTCATTCCGAATTTTCAATAAAAGTAATGGAATAAAATGTAGAAACGATGCACCTAATAGCTGCGTTTAGTGTTGCTTGTCGAATTGCCGAGAAAAAAATAAAAAAGTGCGTACCGCTAGTTGACACAGTGCTTTATTGTAGAGAATTCCGTTGGATGACGGGCAACGGACCTTATCGGGTGCAAGGAAGCTTAGGATTTATTGGAATGTTCCTTGCATACCTTCCCTTTTTAGAATACGATGGAAACGGTAGATAACAAACAAAACGTCTTGTTTTCCTTTCTAGGCATAAACTTGCGTAAATTAGTTAATATATCTTTCTTGTTAAAGTGTAGTGTAATCTTGGTCATAATTGTTGTTATTTAAATAGCTTTCTCTAGTTTTTGAGAAGAGTTTGGTCCTTCCGTATAAATAGGACGACGAGAGCGCTGTACATCGCGTGTCTTGCCCAGAGCGTGACGATACTATTAAATAATTTAGAAAAGAAAGCAACAGTACAAATTAAAACTACAATCGAACAAAAGGCGTTATAACAAGATCACTTTTCGTTTCTAGCTAATGATAGCCGACGATAAATAGCGATATTAGTATACAAAAAGCAGATGACTACTATGTACTTAAATGGACACCTCTCACTGTCTGTACTGTAACTGTATCTCGTAATCTAGTGGTAGGCTATCACTGGAATAAAACTGGGAAACTGAATAAAAAGAGTAAGCTGTTGCACGTTTATTCAAACGGTAATGTATTTTTTTACCCCCTTATAGCAATGGTTGATTACTTCATTTTCTCTGGTTTAGTCTAGACAAGACTAGACTAGACCTAGGATAGTTGTTGTTACACATATAGTAATTAAAAAAAATAACATACTTTGGTAATCTAAAATGCAGGTAAGTACCTAAGCGAAGCTTTAAATATTTCAAACACAGCATTTATTTGAATAATCATTGTATATAACAATGCGAGGCATGCGGAGAAAAGATTCTAGTCATAGATATTGGAATAAGTCAAAGTAATCTAGTGCGAATGACGCGCTTGACTGCGAGAAAACGTCAATATTCGGAGCACGGGAACGTGGGAAGCCACATCTCGGCACTACCTTCATAATGGCTGATGTGAAATCGGAAGACTGACAATTATACAATAAGTTCGCCCATTTTGTTTGATACCGCAAATTAAAGTTCGCGGTATCATCGATAGGCGTCGACGGATCTCGGAAACGTGACCGTCTGTTCTTGTTTGAATTGCGGTTGGAATGACTTTAAGCGGACGAAAGTCTCAACCTACATTTGAGCACGTATGCATCAGTGCTGCGGACAATTTCCCTGCGTTGTCGCAGGTCAAACTCGATTTTATGTCAGTGTGTTGCTGCGCGGATCGAATGTTAAGATCGCCGGCGAAATGCGATAAGTATGCGTCTCACGAAGTAAATTTCGCGTGCGAAAGGCGCGTGCCGCACGGCACTATAAACTTGTAAATGTCCACGTTACTTATCACCGGATATATCGCCTGATGACCTACAGGTTAAGTTTAAAAACACTCGATTTCTAGAAACATTAGATTATACAGTTGCCAAGATACGGTTCCGATAAGGTAACACAACGGTAGAATAAGAAAGTGATAATATTTCTAGGAAAAACATTAAAAAGGCTGTCTGTACAACAGGACGGGCTACACACGCCACGGTCAGACGCGCGTATCTTGGGGGAGATCAGGCGGACGTGCGAGACTAACAAACACAAAACCAAGCTGGTTTATATCGTGACACTACCATCTCAGTAACTGAGAACTGGGAATTTCACGTAAAGCCTTTCTCTACATAGCTCACGTGTTCAATTCACGCCATTCGATTAATCTTATCCTAAGCATCTCAATCTGATAGTCAGTACGTGATCCGCGAATCCCATGGTTTCTGCATCAATCGAGCATGGTAGAGATGCGTGTAGTAAATCGGTGTAGCGGAATAATTTGTAGCCGTTTTGCATTCACCAATAGGATGCTTTCAATTGCTTCCTGTCTCAAACGTTTACATTACGTGTAACATAATGTTTTGCATAACAAAAACATCGTAGACCGCAAGACTTCTTCAGCATCCTGCGAGGTATAATTTGCGAAGGGTGAACGCCCGGCCGCTTTGATATGCAATTTTGCAGCAGCACGAATGGTATTTCAAGTTGATTGATAACAATAGGTCGTACAGTAAACTGTCTACTCTTGTCTGCAAACTAATGGAGCCCTTATAAGGTTCTATTTATTTTAGAATGAGGTCAAACGCCCACCGGCGAAGCAGTAACGATCGTGATACTCGAGTAGTAACATGACATAAAATAATATGCGAAAAATCGGATATGTTAGACCCATGCGCAAGAGCTGATACGTATTCTCCAGTGCCTGGGAAGCTTTAACGATGAAGACATTAGCAAGTATGTCATCTCGTGTGATAAATCAAAACTAGATAGCACTTTACTTACGCGAATCATAAAGAAAAGTCCAGTTGCATAGCTTAGGTGCACCATTTACAAAATGACAAGGCAGATCACTTGAGAACGTTGATGTTACATTTCAAACGCTGATGGACAAGCACCGTTGCAAATCGTACAAAATGACATACATCAAGATACATCATTTGTAAGGTATTAAAAGCATCAATAGGAAGAAGCAGCGTCCACGCTTCCGGAGAATTGTAATTAACCCCAAGTTCAAAGCTGGCACCGAGAACTCGGGCGTTATTAAATCCTAACACGGGGGAGAAAGTTCAGAAGGTCAACGTCGAAATGTCCCTTATTATGGCTCAGTAAGGGATAATCACATCTCCACCAATTAGTACGATCGTTATGTAAGCAACGAAAAGTTCTACACAAAAGGCGACGTAATCGGTGAAAGCAATGGATTTAGAAGACCTCATCATCCGGTCTGATAACCTTGGCTATTGTAAGCACCTCTTCAACGGTAAGGGAGAGTGGAGAACATAGGAACGTCGAGAGGTACTTTTGATTTTCCAAAATGAGTTGCTTTTAAAATCTCGTGGTTATTAGGCATCTGTCGGTAGCATTGTAATGCAACGATGTAAAGGCTCAATGGAGGCTTTCACGGCGCCTTTGTGCTGTCAATAAAGATGTTCTCCGCTTTGTAATGACCGTGGATGAGTCGTTAATTATAGTTGACGATTTGGAGAGTGTGATATTTAAATTGGAGAGGTCATGATTTCTCACCGATTGTGAGCTTTCGATTGTTCTCGCCAGAGTTGGCTACCGGATGAATGGGCTCTGTGTCAATGTGTGGTGTACAATGGATTGTCGGCCGGTACCCATGGCCCCGCCCACGGTGTGCCAGAAACCTGGACATTTGACGTCGCCGTATACGGATTATCAACGCTCACTAAGGAAGGCGGTAAGCCCAAGTGGCCCTTGCCCCTTTTACTATGATAAGCGACGATAAGCGACCATAAAATCCGATGACTGCCATATTTCTCGACACCATAATCGAAGTAAAACTTTGAAGGTGGTAGTATAGCTTTTGTAGAAGCCTGCAATGTATCATTAGTTAGCTATAAGGTCGCTATTTATATTGCAAAAAGTTATTGCAGTTTTATAAGAGTGGGTTTACGTAAGAGACGATTGATAATCAATCTCTGCATTTTTTCTTAATAAAACGACCATGGCAAACTGCAGTTCACGCATATCGATAGCCGCCGAATGCAAGATCTTCCCGTTACTCACAAATTCCACGGAGACCGCACAATGGATCGGCGGAATCACCGACGATAGATAATTTGGGTCCATATTGTGTGAGCCAGTTAATCTTAACCACAAATCGGACAAGACTAGTAACTTTTAAATTGCAATGTTTTAGGACTTAAAATATGGGATTTCAATAAAAATTAAGACCAATAAAGATCAATATAATTATCAATTGATGATAATGTATTTATTTTATATGAAATACTGTTTTGTTTAAGAAGTAATTATAAAACATATTTTGAAACACTGAATGCTATGATAAAGGTTGAGAATCTCGATCAAAACGAAGGGCTTCTAAAGCGTAAAAAGTATCCGAACACGAACGTTTATTGAAGCGGAAACATGTCGACGTCACTTTAATTGAAAAGATAGAAAAAGGAAACAGTGAAACAGGTGAAATTAAACGTTTAAGCAGTATAAGTAAACAAAAGGAAGAATTGGATGAGATGAATCTGTGTACCGTTATTTTCCTATAGAATCGGCTCTCCATTCTTGTGTTCAAAAACAACGAAATTTCGAAAATGTCGAAGATATACGTATTTAAGGTCAACTCAATTTAAAACTGTTCAAAAGCAAGTAAAATGTAAGCAAATTTGCGAGATAATTTAAGCCAAACCAAACTCTTTTAGATTTTTATTTTGTTTCATTCTTAGGGCCAACCAACGTCATGGCTGAACGACTTTCAACCCTAACCAGGACTAATACCATTATGTGCCCTTTGAAGCATGCTAGCGATTTAATGACACTAACGGTCATGAATGCAATTATAAATTAAATTGGTCGACTTATCAAAAACTAAATGGGCTTCAGTGGTACCTGCAAAAGTCAGCAAAGTAATCAAAAATGGATTTTGACAACAGGGCTAGCAACATCAATCATTCATGTCATAAGTTCCAGGAATCATCCAGGTAGTCGTATATTGGGGGGGCCCAAGAGGGGATTTTGCGTGTTACTTAGCATATCATATGGGGAGAAACCTTACACCCTGCTGGAATGTATAAATTTATACAAAAAAAATTGTACCGAATAGCGGATTACTTTTAATAAAATATTCAAGATTCTAGATCAAGATTAAAATGTTAAAATGTTTCGCCAATTGTAAAGCAAAACCTATAAACAAAACGAGAATAGACACATAAATCATGCGAGATAAAATGGTCTACTACTTCAACAGACTTCCGTTTGAAGCCATTGGCTTACTTAAGTGTGAACGTATGTTTTTCCCGTTCACGTGTGAAGCGACTTATCACGGCTGGCTATCAGGTCATTGGGAAATTGAATCAACGGGAGTTAATCTGACATCTGTACTGAGGTTGTAACATTAAGGTTTTGCTTTGGAGAGTCAAGTTGGCAACTATAATTTAAAGTAACATTTCTAATTTGAGAATTCTACATGAGAATCATTTTAGTCATCCCAAAGATTTGTTTTCTTTTCAATTTTAATTTGTAAATAGTGGTTTCAGTCAAACTTGCATAAAAATACATAAAAACAGCAGATTCGAATAGTTTTTACTTTTTTAAGTGCATTACGTTTACAAAACAAAAAAAACAGGATTTCTGAATATTCTCTATATTTAAGAACATCAGGATAGATGATCTTGATGGGAATACGGAGTTTTATCCAGCTTTCTACGCCTCAGGCCGCTCTAAAGGGCAAATTGTCATGAGCTGAAGCTATGAATTCTGGCTTGGCTTTGCTTGCCACGTCACGGCAGGCAAATCCCTGCCTCAATGGTACAGATTTACGAGTGCCGACGGGACCTCGGCCACGGCTATATATCAGCTGGATAGCGGAAGTAATCGAAGATTGCCTCGCCTATACTTGACCCTTAGTTAACTATTCATATATCTGCAATAATGCACGAAAGTGTTGTAAGATGTTTAAGACCACCGTGATTACTAGATTATCTGTTTTGTTGGCGTGAGTTTCTTTAACTTTCTCTGAATTCAAATTAAGACATCGACTCAGCAATTAATCGCGTTAATTACTTTATTTATTTACGTCTCGATTTTTGGAATAAATGAAAATGCTTAAACGTTTAATTAAAATAAGTTTGTCCTTAAAGCTAGGACTGTAAGTTCGTATGGGCTAGTGGCAAACTCTAAGTGGGATTAAGATATTTCGATTTATAACAAGAAATGTACGCTAAGGATTTGTTTGCAACGAATGAATCATCGCAGCGTATACAGACCATCAGGCAGATGGGTCGACGTATAGAGGATGAGAATAACTCGTAAACGAATTGAATGGCATTCAATAGAATACATCACAGTGGGGGGATATGAGCCTGAGAGAGATTATAATGATAATGATTGTAGATTACTCAGTTCGCGACTCATTAGCGATCAAAATTAGTACAAACGTAATTAGAATGTTAGTCACCAATGCTTAATTTGTAACATCTTAATTGCACCGTCGCTAAATTACTTAGGCTAATTTGTAATAACCCACATTTTACCCAAAAAGTTTGTAACTGTTATGGTTAATTGTCATTTGTGTGCCTTTAAATAACTGTGAAGTGCTAGATTTAAACTGACTTTAACGAAGATATTAGTGTTTTCAAAAAGAACTGTTGAATTTCATCAAAATAAAAAAGAAAACAGTTCTTAAACTTTCTTTACAATATTTCCGTACATGCTCGTCTAGACACAAAATTAAATTAAATTTGCTTTACGTATCAAAAGTAAGTACTTAATAAATCTATCCGTACGTAAAAACACCATTGACATTACAGCCCACATTGAGGCGACTGAGTGCCAAATAGCATTTTCAACCTAAATCTGATGAACAACGTGAGAAATAGCAAGAATAGCCGCGGGTCACCAGACATCACGATGCTAATGCGTCAGTCACGATGGGAAGTAAATGGGTGCATTATCATTTGTCACTTTGATATACTACACTGTAGTAACTACAGTATATTCAACTCTTTAGGCAAACGATGGATGGTTAGATTCGTCATAAGCGCATGAAGTCAAAGTGGCATGAAAATGCATAGGAATGATGTTACATAAATTTTTAAGTACCGTGTACTTAAAAAGTGAAATTTTGCTATTTTACCTCAGTTTTAAGTGAATCACAAGTTACGATGAGCGCTTGTGAAAACTCATGATCATACTTTATAATTATGCAACAAATATGTATGTACCTACTGTACCTACTTAATTATTTTATGATTTATTAATATAATAAATAACTATGTTATATTATGTAACTTAATTATTTAAAGCTAGTCGCTGAAAGTTTGTTTACGCCATTGATAAATTAATAAAGATAAATGAAAACGAAGAAAGGTTATGCATAAGAAAAGGAAGAAATATAAAATATTTCGAATTTTTGATAACTTTACTATTACTTACGAGAATAGATAATAGAAAACCTTCAAAGCGGAACCTTAGATAACAAAGAAGCGACATTCCCATTGTTCTACAACACATTGTTACTGCACAAACGTGACTGGACGGTAAAGTTCATTTCACATTATCTATTGTATTAGGTCAAGTGCAGTTAAGGGCAGGGGTGAGCGCGCCTGGAATCAATTTTGCGAAGAGACCGAGAACTATGTCATGAGGTTATAGTAATCCAAGACTGGTTCCGTTACGCGGTTCACGCGGCACCGTGAAATTACACAAACCAATCATTGATACTGGTGACTTTATCCTCGACCGAGAAAATGAACATCGAGACGATATTATATTTGATCTTTGACGGTCGGGACGTGTTTGATCTGGTATTGCCGTTTTGTTACGGTTGGCTACTGGCTCAAGAACTTTTGTAGTAAGTAAGGTAGGATTAGTTAGTGGTTCTGTAGGGCGATTGTCACTCCTAATGAATTCGATTCGATGATTTTCTTCGTAAATTTTACGTTTTTTTCAGCGAAGAAACGTCAAAAATCTACGAATCGAATGCATTACTAGAAGTTTGAATCACCATACCTGGTGACGATGTTTTAGCTGTAAACCTTCGTCATGTATTAACTATATAAGAGCTGGAAAAGCTCTTCAAATACAATAATATAAGCTTTTGGTTTTTTGTTTTACGCCCGTGATTGGCTTAATTTAAAAAAGTCTTGCTTTAATTTTATTCCAAACTAATTATACCGATTCTGACGAAAGCTAAATATAAGGTTACGATTATCTTGATGGAGATATGATCTACACTAATTTACTAAAATTACTTTCTTACATCATAATCAGTTAAAGGTAAGATTTTGACTGATAACATGTTTATTTTGCTACTAATGTAAATTATAGTAAATTAATGATCTAAGCAAACTTCTACTACAAATATTGCTGATGAATGTGTGAGCTTACAGAATAAATAATATTATTATTACTTATTTTCAGCCGTTCGTGTCCCACTGCTGGGCAAAGGCCTCCCCCTATTCTTTCCAGACGTCGCGATCTTGTGCTAGAGTCTCCTAGAATAAATATTTACTTAATAAGCCTATGCATATCAAGTGAAATTTACAAACGGAAAGTCACAAGCAAATCAAAATAGCAATTCTAAAAGCAGGAAACATCAATCAAAAAGCAACAAAGCTTAGGGCGCACCAATAAATCTCTACACTAACCACATCAGACTTCAAACGGCATATTCGCAACTAGCCGTTGAATTTTCAATCTACTGGACCATTATGTCTACGTCAGGGAAACCCTAGAGACATTGCCATCTGACGGCGACACGCGAACAGTAGGCATTGTCCCCATTAGGCTCACAGTGAGCGGGTGACTGTTTGCCTCTAGTTCGCCTCCCTATATATTTTAAATGAAGTGTTCGTACCATTATAATTGTGACAAAAATAAATAGTTTCTACTCTTCTCTACAGAACGTACTGAACGCAAATGGTATCTTTTCGACTCATTCAGTGAACGGCTGAGTTGCAGCGAACGATGCTCGTATTGGCGAGTCAGTCAGCGGAAAGTCAGTCGCTTACTGTAAGCCTAGTGGGGACAACGCCTTACAGGCGAATGACTGAGCCGGGTTGTAAACTGTGTAGGTGTACTGGATAAGCGAGCCGAACTAGAATTTGACTTGATGTATACGAGCACGGATAGGCTTTTATGTCTAGGTGCCTTATTTTAAAGGGCTTTTAGGTTTTAAAATTCGAAGGCAATTAAGCGTTAAGCTGCCTGTAATGGGTACACATATCATAGTATTTTTATAACAATGTTTTTTACAATGTGTACTGTTGGCGTTGCCTTAATAAATAAATAAATAAAGCGTTGTATAAAGTTAGGTACACCTATAATATTTGTCATTAGTTAGTCACCGTTTGTGACGTGGAATTTCGTAAGATACTTCCTGTGTGAATTAAAAAAGAGTAATTAAAACTTGATTTGTGAGTAAGTGACGAGTAAGAATTTTAAAATACGAAGCCTAAACTGTGACATTAACGTCATCCGAAACGTTAGTTAAATAAAATGAAAGAAGAAAGAAGAAAGAGAGATGAATAGCATAATTTCAATGGCCAGGCCCACAAATGTAGCTTTAGTCGAGCCTTCAAACTAATCACACCTACATCGAAGTATAAGCGTATTCACAACTTAACGGCAACCGTCATGTCAGGCGAGTGAGGACATTACGAGGCGAGTAAGCTATTACACAACATAAAGGGGCTTCCTTTACGATTTGCGGTTCCAGCTAGTAGATATATAGCCGGTTAACTGCGAGCTCATTTCCACTTCGAATTTAAAGCAAACCACAGCTAGGCAGAACCGCAGGTACTACTCGGGAACGAATGTGCTGGCGAAAGAAGCTGCGGCATGTTATTTAAGATATAAATTAAATTAACAGAATCAAGCGGATTCGATCAAAAGTTTTTTTTGTATAATAATAATTGCGTATAAATAATAGCAAATAGAACCAAATTAGTCGTTAAAAGTAAAATATTGCAAACGATGATATGATATATTTTATTGCAGACATTGCAGTGCATTTTTAATTCAAAAATAATGTATAATACCATCAAGGGCCAACATAGATTAATACGATACAAAGAGTTTTAGCGGAACGATATATTACACTTTATGACGTCTGAACGGGAAGCGTAGCGTTTGAGCCGCATCTCCGTGCAATTACCATTATTGTCCGCAATGAAAATGATTGCAAGCCTGGCACCAATTAAAATCGCATACACTTGCATACCAGCGAGCTAATCGCAGCGTTACAAGCACACACTCGCGACAGTAAGTGGGGCTTTCGACCGTCAACTGAGCAACCACACGGAAGGTAAAAAAACACGTTTCCGACTGAGTATCGCACGGCATATCTATCTCAATAGAACAGTCGTCTGCAACAATACAACTCGGTGAGATGCATGACAAAAACTTTACAAACACAATAACATAGCGTTTCCCGACCTTGCATTTCACCTCGGAACTGGGCTATGGTCGTGCCTTCTGATCCTATTTCGCTTAAACGTTTCAATTGCATCTCAGATTGTATACCGTTGTGAGTACCGCTCCGAAGCTTTTATGGATAGAAGGAGACAAAAAATCATATTCACTCAATAAGGTCAATTCGGAGATTTAAGGAGAGGCGGGTCTCGCTACCGTGTTACGATTAACTATTTGCATTTAATTTACATGTAAATAAGACATAAAATAGGTGGATAGTATGTAAAATCTGTTCATTAATATGGTAAACAAGTTATCTTTCAAAGAAAAATACTTCATATAGGTTCATACAGTTTCTACCAGGTAGATACCTAAACTTTTATTTATTTACTTGATCATAATCCTAAACGGTTGGATAGGTTTGCATTGCCTATAGGCATTTGTGTATCAACCACGCATCAAATAACACAGAGGCATAATCTTGATAATTCTGTAGAACAAAAAGAAAGGTTGCTACCGCGAACACGTATTACGAGTACAATTTGAATAATTACTAATGTAATGGCAGTCCGCACTACACGCCGTGCGTTAGCTGAATATTCAATATCGCGTGGGAAAATGGACAATTGAAACAAGACAATTACAAATCAAAATTTAGTAAACAATGACTAGCTCTGAAATGTTACTCATAGTTGTAAACTAAAAGTTGTTAAGGAAGCCAGAGCGTAGAGATGATAATAAGATATCGATTACAGAAAGAGATAGCTTGCATCGTCTAGAAAACTCGAATCAAAAACCTAGGGTAAGTCGACGGATGTTGCGAGCATGTAGACCGTATCGCCAAGCCAACCACCGACAAAACGACGCGTCACGCTCAACCGAGCCACGCAACATTAAAATTTTACAAAGAAATGGCAAAATCATGTGCGAAAATTATTATCACAACGCTAATTGTTTACAACGAAGAAATAAAAAAACGGACTAATGGATCTATCGCCACTGTTATAAAACCGCTAATGAATATTATAACGATAGTAATAGAGACTAATGAGGTAGATATAGACACTAATATCGATACGCAAGAAATGTCTTTTTCAGCTCGATTTCGAATAAGCAATTAAGCTAAAAGTAAAACTTTGCACGTAGAACTAAAGCGACGCTTGGCATTTGTTTAAATAGTGAAAACGATGCAAAAACTGACCCAGATGCGTAAACAGGTGATTCCGATGAAGCGTCTATGTTTGGTGAACCAGAAGTTTTTACCGATAATTTTGTAGGTAAATCCGGCATAGCAAATTATGTTTACCTTTTGATAGTACACGTGGCGATATTAAATGGTTTTTATATCACATACAATTTAATTTACTTGAAAACGAGACGTCGATTAAACAAAATTGAACAACAATGTGAAAACAATTTATTAGAATGAAGTACCTACTAGTAAGTAGGCTTTTGCAAACGGATGAAATAGCAAGCATGTCATGCTATAAGATTTTTATCACTTTTCACGGAAGAACATTGTTGTGTAGGTACACTGAGAACACGAGAATCGACAATACGTACTACATTATTATTTTATTCATTTTTGTCCTTGATCTAGAAATGAGTTTGTGTGTATAAAAAAGCAATATTTTGACACGTGCTAAGTAAAACAATCTTGGAAGCTTTCAGTCATTCTTGATCGATTGTTGAAGTTACGCGACTGAGCTGACTGACCGTTCTGAGCGGTAACAATTTGGATGGGTGACCGTAAGTTAAATTCAGTGAATGCTATCAACAAACATTAATTAAACTCCAGACTTACTTTTACTTTTACCAGAGTTAGTCACTAGCTCATACAAGCAAATACGAGTAAGTACTTAAGTAGGTACTAAATAATCCAATATACTTTTATGCCACATGCATCTTTCTTCATACATATTATATAAAACTTAGCAACTACGTGTGAAAATGTTTTAATAGGTAAATAAAATAAGTTGTTTATAATATTAACCCCGTTTTGGTTATAAAATAATTCAAATGCAATACTTAAACTTTATATTCTTACGGGCTGCAATTTATTTAATTTTGTCAAAGAAAATATGTTTGTGTAGAGTTTATATGGGTTTCTGAATAAAATAGTTAATAGTTATTCTAACCATTTTAATATCCATCGAATGACGGTTAATAGCATCTCTTGTTCTAAGTATCATGTTAATATAATTATTCTGATTATAAAGCTTAGGGCATTATATTAAAATACAATTTTATGTAATAATAATGTATTTTAATAATAATAATTTTATGAGGGAAGTTCCATACGATGCACATTTCATTTTAACAATGTCCGGTTAATGTAGGATGAAAAGTTTGCCTCCTGACGCTGTATATATCATCTAGTAAAGAAGTAAAGGCCTGCGTTTTTTTTCATATGATGGGTCAATTCAAAATTCAAAATGTATTTATTCAGTACGATCGTTTATAGACCACTTTGACATGTCACGTTCTAAAAACTAGGGGATTCTACTGCCTGTTCCTTATATGAATATGAATATTATGCTTTGAACATCATTATAATGTCGCCATTGAATGCCAATTCCTATACATTTTCTCAGTTTCGAACTTTTGATAGCGAAAGCGATTGTAGATAGCTAATATAGCTAGGGGGCTAGAGCTTAAACTGTACTTCAGTTTACAATACGAGCCTAGACTAATAGACAGCTGGTCAACAAATGGACAAGGGTTATCCATTTATATCTCATCTGCATAAGACAAATGCAAGAAAGCGCAGCGCGTGCGGCCCACGTTCCATTGACCTACAATGTACTGCCTACATACTATACAAGAAACCTGCGATTAACCTGCGAGAATGATGCATGGCACGTAGAAAATTGCAACGATCCTGATTATTTGATGACGGATCGTTTTCGATAATAGAGCTTAAAAAGGCATATGCCAGTTGCGGCAGAGTCCGTGCAAAACAAGTTTCAAATCTTTTTGTTAATTTATCAAACTATTTTATTATAATGGTACGTAAAGTTACAAGTTTAATTTAATATTTACGACAAGAACAAGAGAGATAGAGAAAATATTTATTATGAACACAAAAACAGGAAAGAAGTTCAGTTTGAGCGATTCCGACACATTCAATTACTAGATGAAAATAATATTATATTGCACGTACTTTAACATTCCACTGTAATAGTTATTGAATGCCAATTCAAAAACAAAGAGAATAAACGGTAATACGATTGTTAACAAAAATTCAGACCCGAAGCTAATTCACCGGCAAATTGGTAAGAGATTCCACATGAATACTTTTTACACGATGCATAACAGAAGTTAATTTGATTTGTTAAGTAAGTACCTATATATCTTGAAGGCGATGGAGTGTGTCGGCTATGAATAAGGCGATACTTTCCCACTGGAGTAAGAATAGATACTGCATGCTGATTACAAGCAAATTAATAGGAATTGCTTGAGCGACTTTCACTATTTTCTTTGAGAACTTTTGAATACATCTAAACTTTGTTGCAATATATTGCACGGATATTTTTTGTTTCTGTAAAATAAATTGTTTGATTACTATTTCGAATACTTGTTATACTTAAATGTTAAAGTTTTCTTCTTTTCAATGTTTATGAAATGGAAGAGAATCATAGAGAGTTCCTATGAAAATCTTCAAGCGATTATAGGTAACTACCAAGAAGTGTCTCTTAGTTCAACAAAAGATTTTTCATCTCAAGTAGTATTTTTCTCGTTTTAAACATAAAATACCAATACGTATATGATAGAACATAACTGAAACTTATTAATTTGCATGTTGTTACATATTTACAAAGGAATGTATAACCAAGTTACGAGGGTCATGTCATCCAATCAGCGATGCGCCCTGGTGAAGATTCGCGATAAGATCTGTATTGATCTAATACAGTTCAAATTATTTATAGGATGCCACTGTAACGTGTTCCGATCTGTACAGAGCGCAGTAAACCTTTCACTTTGATTTTATCTAGATTTGAATTACCCTGAATGTTTTGCTTCCGAAAGGCGATAGGTCAACAGTTACACTTATCGCTTATGATTGCTTATGTACATTTCAGATCAACTATGGATTTGACTGACGGGCTCCGGTTAGGGCGTTTGTGCACTACATGGAGTTTTACTGTTTTCTGGTTCGGAATGTCAGTTTCAAATATCTTGTCTCCTTATTACCGATAAGTTAGGAGGGAACAACTAAAGACATTTTTCATTTTTCAGACCGGAAAAAAGTAAAACTCCATGTAGTGCACAACCGCCCTTAGTGTTGATTAAAGCCCGGTTTAATATTCAATATTCAACTAAAGAATTACAGAAAATCTATCGTCATAGTAACATTGTTATCTGTCAAAATATGACATATTTTTTTAGTTGTATTAACAAAGTTGCTATGACGATAGATCTACGATCATTCGTAAGTTGAATATTGAAATCGGACATAAGTTAGACAACGTTTTGCATAGTCACAAAATAAATGGGTGTCCCGAAATGCTACTCTATGTCTTTCTTGTATTTGTACTAAATGGAACGTGCCGAATGGACGGTGCCGATTATAAAACATGTTCGGTGCTTTTTAAAAGACAAAAAAAAAACACAAAATTGTTATTATCTTATACAAACTTATCAATAAAACTGCGCGAGATGTTATTGATATAGATGGAAATCAGAGTTAGTCAAGGCGAACAAAAGTATACATATTTACACAAGAAAAACGAGTGCAAAGGTTCACTCGGGATCTCAACGACGCTTCCAGATGTTCCCACAACTTCCAGCGATTATTACGCGTTTTCGATGAGAAAACACTGTTTACTTATAATCATTTTTCTATTACTTTAATATCTTTTTTGCTGGGAAATAAATATCAAGCCTAATTTGAATCAGGTTTGTCTATTTAACTTGCAGGTATTTGCTGGCATATAAGGACAAGAATTAATCATGTTGCTCGGATTATTTTCTTCGTCTCTATGTCGAGAAATTGCTGGACTGGAATAATGCAATAAATGTAGAGATCAACTCTAATGTTTTCGAATACGGTAAATGGAAAACCAATTCGGCGTTGATACATTTAATTTAACACGGTTGTAGATGAAATCGGAACAATTGCAGGCACGATTCGAATTTCACCTAATTTGGGAATATGTGCGGATAACGGTACTGCAAAGTGCCAATTTTGTAAACGCCGTGACAGTTTCCCCAAATGGTCGACCACGATTGTTTTAGTAAGTAGCGTTAACACCATATCCGATTAGCTTTCTATTTGCAGTGTCCACTGATCTTAACTTAATAGCTGAAATAGAATGGTCAACTGCCTTTTAAACATTCCAAGTTTCTAATTCAGTAATTGATAACATCCATTAACGCCGAGCGATGGTTGTAAAAATAAATTGACGTCATAATCTTAATATAACGATCCGAGCGTGGTAATGCGTGTCGTATCATTTAAACCAAACAAACATTTTTATGACAATCATAATAATAATTCCGAGAATTCAAAAGAGGGTGCTTAAATAACACGTATCATTGAACAGATGAATAATGATTTCAAAAGTCATGAGTGTAACTCAAGAGTAGTATTTTAGGGGAGGTACTTCACGTTCAAAAAAAAAGATGAAGGCGTTTCAAATTATAGCAAACGATCTATTAGGCATCATTATAAAGCAATTTATCAGGTGCTCGAAGAAAGTTCGAATATACGCGTCGCTTGCTTGGTAGAGGTCAAAAAAGTACTTATACAGACTAGTCTTTGTCATTGTACTAGTATGCTGAGCGGCAAGCGAAGCGAGCTGGCTTTTGATATCGTCAGAAGTTTAAGCACGATAACTATCTTTTTGTTAACTGTGAAACAATAATAGCTTTCTTCTAAATTTATTTTCAGTTAGATGTACATAATAATAAAATATCCTTGGACATTCCACACAGCGTCATCTAGTCCCAAGCTAAGCAATTGAATGCTTGTGTTATGGTAACCAGATATGACTGATATATTACTTATATACAGTTTTTTTGTTGTAAGTAAATACATATTATACATAGAAAACACCCAGACTCGAGACAAATATTTGCAGATCATGCAAACATTTCTCCCGCGGCAGGAATCGAACCCGCAACATCTGCGTCTCAGGCGAGCCTTCGCCCACTGTGCCACAGAGGTCGTCATGAAACAACTTAACATATAACCTAACTAACGACTTCTAAATTGATAATACAAGTTTGCTATTAAACGTATAATATCAGAAATTACTTCTTTATAATATTAGTGTAGTACAGCAAAAGTTATGATGATCTGAAATTTGTAATATTACTTTACACAATTTTGTTATTTCCACTTCCCTGGTCTTACTTAGTCGCTTATCTTGTGAACGGCCATCCAAGTAAAACTGAGGAATTTGATTAATGAACGGTGTGTGAAATTGAAATAACTCTTGCATTTTATGGCACCACCTTTAAGGCATGAACACAGTATAAATACACAATGAGGTTATTATTCAAAATGCGTTTGAATGGATAATGGTGCAGTTACTTTGGTTCGATATTTTACGAGGCACTGTTTATGGGTCTATGAAAGATATATAAATAATCGAAGATTAATTATAGGGTTTCTTCCTGGAACTAGTAGGTAACAAGTTTTAACAGAAGTGTATAAATAATAAGAAATAGAAGTCAATGTCAATCAGTATTTATTTAGACCACTGGAAATAATAACAATAACTGTTACATTTGTTTTTGTTTAGGTATATTAGGATTCCGTCACTAGAGCCGTATGACTAATACTTTTACTTGAAATATACAATAGGTGACAAAAGTAACACAAATCGGACCACCAAAAGTTTTAAATTTACGATTGATACGAGTCTATAATTTCGGCTTAAAATTATAGGTGAAATCGTTTCAATGACTCCGGCCACGATCTATCAATTGTGGTCGTGTAAAATGATTTAACGTTCTGGTGGCCCTTTCTCTTACTTAAATGCTTTCATTTTTATTGTGTTTTAACGTGTCTATAAAGTAATAGAGTTTAAATTAATTGGTGCTTTTATGTTTCACTAATTAGTTGGTTGTGAGATTACGCGGTATTTTTTTCAAATATTCTAAGTGACCGTTATTTTGTTGATGAAAAGTTGAGTGCCATAGATGTACATGGCGAAGTATTACAAGCGGTTCCGCGGCTTCCTTTTCCCGGGACATCGCAGATGCTTAGGAATGAACGCGTAATTCACTACCACGTTAAATGATTAGGTATTACTGTATTGTCCATGCTACATCTTAACATTTTCTCTAACTAAACATCCGATGCAAACAGGTACCAACTTAACATTTTACTGAAATTCCAACTTATTAAATTTACGCCGTAAATGAAACAATTTCAAAAGGTGTGGCAAAAGCAAGTTAGCTTTTCAAGAAGAGACCAACGTGGCCTCTGATGAATGAATCAATGCAAGTTCGCATTCCTTCTAATTAGAAGGAACTATCCCCATTACCCGCTGTGAGGTATTTCCTCATTACTGTGGGCATCTCACGCCATTCCCAACCATTTATTAGCACCGCGCCGTTATACTAGTGTTTGTTTACGCATTGCCAATGTTTATGAACGCTGATTACAAGTGAACAGTGTGTTATGGGCATTCTAATAGGAAGTAAACAGTAATTAAACAAGTAAGAAGGGTTGAATGAATGAAGATGGGGAGAAAGTTACATGCCCAGCAGTGGGATAAAAACCCTTTTTTATCCCACTGCTGGGCATGTAACTTAGCTCGTGATAATTGTAAGTCACAATAGAGATGATATTTATTTAATATAAACGAATAACACCTATAATTGTAATACAATTTGAATAAATAAATATTTTTTAATTTTATAAATTAAAGTTTTATGTTACTTACTCTAATTTTTGAAATTGGATTTTAGTTAGTCTTGTTACATAATGATGATTACTAGCGATAGGTATTTATATACTTAAATGTTTATTTTATACTTCTAAACAGTATAATATAACCTTCATGTACATACCATGCTTTTAAAAAAAAGCTCATCTCGCCTGAGGTTGCATCGGTTTGTGTTAACGTTTTTACATGTATAATTGACACCACAATAGTATCATGACTCACTGCAAATGAGAACAAAAAACACTTCGTTTCAGAAACGATCTCAATACTAAATGTGACTCTGCTCACGCAGTGGCTGCCACTTTCGATTTCGGCACAAGCGCTCATTGTAAAGGTACAAAATGCAAACACTCATTGTGCAGGTACACTCACGGAATGAAAAGGGTCGTCAGTTTTCAAATTGATCCGTGAACATAACTTTATTACTTACATTTATTAAAGTTTGTTACATAAAAATCTGAATTAATAAAAAAAATTGTAACGATTTGTTCAAAATTAATCATTTTAAAGTTGTTTGACTCTTTATTTTGTTAGCAAGATGCTAACTAAATTGTGGCTCGTTTTTTCTTTTGTAAGTTGAAATTTTATTACTTACCTATATTGAAAATTGGCGTGATAAAAAAACAAGGAAAACTTAATTTAATCGATAGCAAACGTTAAATAATATTTAAACGTAGGCAGTACTGTTTCTTGCACTGTTGGCATAATTGATTGCACTACTGGTGCAAGCATAAACCGACTCTAAGGCTCGTTTCAGAGTCCAAAGTCAAGCGTGAATCGTACTCGTATCTCGGTGATTCATCACTTATTTTTCATGGAAAACCGTCAAAAAATCGATACTTGAGCGAAGACTCAAGTCGAGTGCAAAATCTGAATACGAGCCTAAGATGACCATCCATTTTCATTCCGTGAGTGTACAAATAAGTTTGCTTGACTGTCAGGGGCTGTCGCGACAAAAACAAAGACTGGAAGATGCTTTTTGCGGTCAATTCAATCTCCCGTCGACATTAGTGAGATGCAAAAACGGACCGGATGGTGAAATGGGTTCATTATGAGCGTAATTGAGTTATTAGAAATTTCTAAATCTACAGCGTCCTAGATCCTAGTGTTATGAATATGTTTTTCTACGATTTCTGTTTATTAGGCTTTTTGAATCAGTTCATCATAATCTTAAAGAAAACAATGTGAAAAATAAACAATTATCCGTATCATTTGCTGTAGTATCAAGACTCAATTGATTAATTTAGTCTTTATGAATAATCTGAATAAATGATGATGACGTCCTCATTCTACTATCTTATCCTACTAATATTATAAAGGTGAAAGTTTGTGTGTGTGTGTAAGTATGTAAGAGTGTTTATTACTCTTTCACGCTTATACCCTGGATTAAAGAATAGGCTACTTGTGATCCCGGTATTCCCACGGGAACTGGAACTATTCACCGCGGGGCGCAGCTAGATAAAAATATAATAATTATAATGTGTCAGATGATAACAGTGAACCCTTCAGTTCCGGAAGAAAGCAAAATAACAAACACAAAGTGAGTTCTAACAAATACTAATGACTAGTAAGATTGCGTGGAGACTATCAATTTACTCAAAATAAATATTTCCTCAAAGCCACGCGGAAGCCACCATGCTATTCCAACAGGCGGTGCTAACCTCAGCCTGGAGTAATCAGCTAGCTCACTACAATGTCTAAGTACCTTCGCGGTCAGAATGAATGGGTCATCACTTGTTTAAAGCATTTCCGTGTTTTGTAGTCGTTAGGTTCATCATCATCATTGGCAACATAAATGATAGCATACTGCTGGCCTCCTCAATCAAACGCCTTTCCTTTATGTCTATGGCCTCTCTATCGTCCACCCACCGGGCTCATAACCTGCCCCTGCTTCTATTGCTCTCTTGCGGTTTGAATCGCAGCAAATGTCCTAATATGCAATCTCTTCAGTTGCATTTAATATTTTTTTGTCTTTTACAGGTAAGTACCACTTGAAGATATGGCTGCAGTTAAATAAGAACTAGAAAAGGGTAAGTTTTAATATTACCCTTTTAGTTTTAGGGCGCAACAGATATAGACAGAATATTTTTTACTGCACTGGACTTGAATGCAGGTTTGGTGATTCATACAATAATAATAAAGAACTTTATTGCAACAACATAGAGTAAGTAGGTAAATAAAAATCTTATAACAATGTTTGTTACAAAAGGCGGTCTTATCGACTAAACGATTTCTTCCAGACGACCTGCTTAAAACTAAAAAAATATATTAAAAATAGGTAAGTATGTGTACTGTGTAGGCACACAGAGAAAAAAATAGTTCGTTTTATCGTCATTAAATTTAAATTAAGCTTGTTAAATGGCAAATCATATATTGGGTATTGAAGACGGCATTATTTTAAGAAGCGACTTTAAAATTTGTGAACTAGCTGTACAACACTTGAGTAACAAGCCGCAATCACCGCGAAAGGGCAATTTCCTAGAGTCTGCTAAGTTAAAGCACGAGCCTCAAGACGCGGTCGTGGCTTACGGAACTATACTATAAATCACAATAATGATAGTACAAAGATAGAGAGTGTTTCTGTTACCATGTACGAACTCTAAGGAAGATTCTAACTCTACAATTTATAGTGGACTTTTAGATTACTGGACTTCAAACGACTGCAATTCAATGAGAACGTACATTTAAATGACACAAAAACGATAGTCTTGTGAATACCAAAATTTAATTTATGAAATTCTAAAAAGGAAAAAAACTAAATAGAAACAGCAACGAGGATATCCATGGTCTCTGCCTCCACGGAAAAGAGGAGTAATTTTGGAGAAATTAGATAGCCGAGCTACTGATAACTAAATCCCCCTGTATAATGTTCCGACTACAATTTATTTGAGCATCCATTATTTAGGAAAAAGCACTGGAATATGATTGATGTCAGTGTTATTAGATGATACAAATTGCGTAAGTGTACTGAGACAAAGGCCTTTAATATTTTCCCCTTTTACACGACTTGTGCAATGTGGGTCTAAAATAGTCGGTAGAATTTCAAATTTCGAAGATTTTTATTCATAAAAGAATTAGGCCGCCATTTTGCCCTTCTGGCGATTTGTTGTTGAATTGCTCAAATAATTTTATGGTGTAATTTTCTTATAAGGTTTATACAGATTGATCGTTATTGAAATCCAGACATACCTAACTCACTATCATTTTTTGTCATTATGCATGTGCTAGTATATCTTTTGCGACCTATATAATATTTAATGTTGACTCCATGTATTATCTACCTATCTCATAGTCAGACGAACTATAATTCGAGTATTCATTATTACCGACTTCTTTTGCAATTCATAACAAATTTTCTTGTCCATTGATTGATAACAAATGTTTACTTAAAGAATTATGCAAGTAATGATTTGAAACTTTTCTATATTGTTACTTTCTACATAAACTTATCGGTAAAATTGTACGGTACTTTCTCTACAATTTCTCGTGTAGGGCTCAGAACAACAACATCTATTGAATATTCCAAAATTTTAAATAGACTTAAATTTAAACATGATCATGACTGATGAATCAAAGATCTGAAAGAAGCTCCCTGGGATACAGTCGTGATCATATTTCATTTTTTTTATTCATTTAATGACTGTATACGTTGACATTATCTCAAAACTAGTCACTCAAGATCAATTTAAAGGAGCTGCTTGATAGGCAGTTTTAATCACTGTGTATATTTAAAATCTTGCTATCTATACTTATATTATAAAGAACCACCTTTACGGTGGTTTGTTTGTCTGTTTGGTACTTTCCGAAACTATTCATTCATCCTATTTCAAAATTCTTTTACCGATGTGTAGCATGAGCTTTCCGAATGAACATAAGGCTATATTTAACAAGGTAGGTACCACGCAAGCGAAGCCGCGGGTGAGAAGCTAGTATAATATAACAGTCTCATGTTTAAAGACACCCTGTTTGTTTATTCATGCCAAGTGAACCGCATCTGTAATCAATGCAGATTAATTGTATCAGGTTCTGTGGAAAGCGAAGAAAAGCGAATGTTCGCTTTCCCTCGGTCCCTTTCAACTGCAACAGAAGGTACGATAGTATTTGCGTACGTACGATTCACTTATAAATCGCTCGTATACCATGATAGATCATCGAAGAAAAGCACTCACTTTTTCCCGAATTTTCTCTATTGAGAAAATTGCTTTGTAGAGATGAATGATAACTGAAATAGTCTTTTTTATACTTTCGCGATCAGAACACATGATAAAACATATATTTACGGGTATTTATCGCTATTTACTTTACGAGTATTCTATAGAGTTCTAAAAGTTATGAACTCGTAAAACAACAATAAAATGAATAACAAGAACGCTATTACAGCTGATTATCACTTAGTTATTTACGATAGCTTGCAGGAGCGTAATTGTGATATATAAATTCTAATCTAGTTGCTAGCCACAATTAATGTCACAGTACAATTATTGTTATAATATGTATAGGAATAGCAAACTGACCATAAAAATATAGTTATGAGTTGCACAACATCGTATTCATAGAATTAAAATTGATAATAACAAGCCAATGCATCTTAGGCATAAAAGTTGAGTTATTGTCCACTTTGAATAGATTGTCATACATTCTACTTATTTTATTAAAGCGAAAGTTTGTATGTATAGATCATATTTTGTATGTTGTGACTCTTTCACGCGAAAACTACTGAACGGATTTGGCTGAAATTTGGAAAAAAATCAGAAAAAATCAACAAATTAATAAGGTCGGTACCACGCGAACGAAGCCAGAGCGAGTCGGCTAGTTTCCTTTCCACCAAATGCTTTGTCAGTGACAAAGCCCTTTCCCTTGCAACTGTTTACACGTACATTGGACGCTGTTACTACGTTTATCTTTCGTATCTGCTTGGCGACTCCACTTAACCCAGTTGCCTAAACGTAGCCGTGATGCATCGGAATTTGTACCACATTCAAATAAGCGACCTTCGGCAAGAAATTGGGGAAAAACTCCGTATTCAGCAAATTGCGTTCACTTTTTAGGAAAACATTTCAGTCTCGATCTTAGATAAAGTAAATTAGATATTTACTTGTTCGGCTCTTCAGTAGCTACAGGCTAGAAACAAACCGCCGTAGTGGAACAACTTAAACATAGTATATGTGGCAAATGTATTGAGCGGATGTTTATTTCCAACGGATTTTGAATGACAAACAATTTAAAAGCAAGATCATTCACAAAGGAATGCGTGTATATTTACAAGTAGGATTCTTCTTTGATTTTTCAATGGGTTGTTAACCATTAAAACCAAATTAAGCATGATTATGCAACAGTGGGTTTTATGTATTTTCTCGTTTATATAACACACAGGCATTGAAACGTGTCTAACAAGCTTCTATAAACTAAATAATCATAAACAAAACAAAATAAATCAAAAGTTAAAAATAAACTAAAAGCGTGAGGTCAAGTATGATAAATGAAGTATGATTGTTTATTTGTATCGAAGATCATTCGTCATTCGGCGGAACAGGTTTAGAAAGGTGAACATAATTTGATGAGCTTTTAATCATTCAGATGGTTATCTCATAAGTGTGAACACGTGTTTGCTTGTAGAAATTATTATGTTATACACAATGACTGTCAAATATAAAATTACTTACATGTTTATTTGTTTTATGAACAGCATACCAAAGTTTATATGCTGGTACGTATTTTGACATGAAATCATTGATGACTGATGTAGATCTTCTTAAGAACAGAAATGTACAGAAGTGCAGAAAATTGCTCTGCTTACGAAATTGAAGCCGGTTTTTTAACATTTTAGAGTTTGCCACTTGTTACATGATTATACTGTCATCTGATTTCTATTATCTGTGCTATTATTTACCAACATCCGACATTTTAACTCGTAAGATTTGACTAAACACAAACAGCGGTGAATCGAAATAAAAGCTTGTGGCGAACATAACAGAAGCGTCCAGAAAAAGCGATCATTGCTACTTTACAGCTGGCCCGGTCTAATCTAAATTGGCTTAAGGCAATAAAGCGTACATTAACAGGACAGCAGGAAATATCAAAGCCTTTAGGTACTTTATCAGAACGAAATTGCAGCAAAACCATTACTTCTGAATGAATATTAAACATTGCAATATGTTTAGATGAACGGAATGAACGGACAAGTATTGGCTAAAATGGCCGCTACTTGACTACGGCCATTTTTATACCAACTATTTATTAAGGTACCTAATTCATATGATTATAGTCCAATTTTGAGCTAAACACGAATTGTAAAGCGACCTTTTAAGACTGAATCCAGCAACAAAATTATGCTAAAAATGTAAAATAGTGAGTTTTTTAATAAGCCCATGTATTCTCGTGCAAATATGTAATGGCTACTAATGTACATTTAAGGAAATGCAAATGGTTCAAATTCAAAGCACCTTGGTCTAAAACGAATATACTTCATATAGAAATGAATTTATGTAATTTGAATATGGTTATAAAATTTGATATTCATTTTCTATAACAGAGTCAAGGAAATGAAGATTAAACATTACATCGATTCAAAGCAGTTAACGATCGGCAAACATTACAGTGTGCATTTGTATTGGCGATTTAATCAATTAATAACTACTGAGCTCATAGCGGTACAGCTCATAGAGAATGAGCAAATACACTGAATACACTGAGATCACAAGAATTAATTGAAACTACATAAGTATTGCAGGAAAAAAAATGCATGGAAAACATGTAGAGTCGAACTGACGTCGTTTTGCATAATCACGAAATTGTAAACAGATAGTGGCCAACTGAGTTCCCTTCGAATCTTGGAAATTTTATTTGTTTTAACTCATAACATCGACAGTTCGAGTGAATACTAGCTAATAATTAATTTTCTCACTACCATAAACAGTCATATATTAATGTAGGTTTGCATAAAAATTCATGTTTGAACAATTGTTACGAGCCGGTTTACGTTCAGCTGCAAATAGGCGTCACGATGGAAATTAAATTCGATTTCTTATAGCATCGAGGGACTGGCTCCAGAGAGAGGGCCTAATCGTGATCCGAACGTTAGCCAATTTATTATAGACTGTGTACTTTCTACGAACAGCATCATGAAAAACAAAACAGCCATTAATAACACACACCGATGAAACAAATAAAACAAAAGCCGACTAGCAATTTAACAAAAACATCACGCCTGCCAATCTCAATATTCTATTTAATATTTGTACGTAATGACGATGATTTTCCTGTGGATAATACTGATCATATATGCGTCGATGGGCTTGCAACCTGTCACGTATGGAAAGTTAACTTCTGCAAGATGTGGGCATGTACCAAATATGTATTTGGACATACCTCTGACTACCCCCTTAGACATCTTCAAAAGGATCTAAAAATTGCATTAAGATCTGAAAGAAATGTCTACCGCTCCCTGGGATACAGTCGTGATCATATTTCATTTTTTTCATTTCAATACTGATCAGGCGGAGAGTAGTACTTCATCTTTAATGATGTCCCAGGCACCAGGTACTAGTCACTAGTACCTGGTATACTAGTAACTAGTATCAAGTTACCCCCGGAAGTTGTATAAATCATCTAATAAAGACGTAAATGCCTATGTTTATGTAACAGTAAAATTAACATAACTAATAGTCGATAATTAATTAATGATATTGAAAGAACCATGTTTTAAAAGGTTGAACTCTATATAGCAAAAGTGCACTGTTGCTCATTAATTTATGCTAGACTTCAAGTAAGTTATAATATGAACAATATAATAATTTTTTATTACATCTCCGTATTGATAGATGGTGGTTTTGATAGTTATAAATAAAATAAATTACTAGTATCTGCTTGCAGCTTCGCTTGCGTGGTTTTAACCGGGTAAAAGGTATCCTGTGTTATTCCAGGTCAAAAACTATGTATATTTCGGTTATCGCGTGAATGAGTAACAAATAGTTATCCATCCATTCTTCCATCCTCTCAAACTTTCGCATATTCGCATATAGGTATAAAATCCTAATATTTATAGGATATTTATATTAGGTTACCTTCTCAGTAAGCTAAATGCCTAACTAAGAAGGTAACCAAACTTCATTAAATTAACTTTTTACATACTTTATATAATTTCCATTTTTGTCATAAAATCAGCTATATGTTACTTAAAATTGTCTACCAAGTTTTATAATGACGTAACAATAAGAAGATATTCATGTTCCTTATATTATATTCCATCGTTAGCAAATCTAATGAATACTTGTTAAGGTAATCTTTCTATACAATAGTGGGCGCAATCCGGTTGCTATGATGTTTAATACATTTGCTAGTATTTACTCTGTGCTACTAGATTATTGAAGGAATAGGGAAGCCTGATTGGCTGATTAAAGTCTAACGGTTTGCATCAATAGTCTATCTTTAAAGTAAGATGCCACCTACCATTTGCCTAGACGCTATTGATAAGATTCTATATATAGGTACTGTTAAAGGAACTAGTATTTCCTGCTTCATAAAGGAATACATTAACACCATTACTTCCCGTTGGCAGAAAGACAGATTTGTGATAACCATATGACTGATTCCAGATTAACATTCGTACCTAACAGTAAACTAGGAAAGGTTTATCACTATAACGGTCACGTTTATACTGTATCAAAGCAGAAATATAATGTTAGAAAACAAGAAAGATACCTTATGTATTTTTTGTAAGGATATTAAGGTGAATAAGAAAATAATGTAAACTTACTGACTTTTGATACATGAGTATACCAAGGTTTTTCATCGCCGCATAGGTACTTCGATGATCAAGCTACTTTAATGAGACAAGAAAAAAATATTTTAATAACATGGTTGTTGTGAACATACTAATAGTTAGACATGAATAAAGGCAAAAGGAAAACAGGAAACGCAATGCAAAAAGTATTAGACTTGACATCATTGTAATTCATCTAAATGTCTCTGAATTGGCAATTATTTTAGTTAACCTATTATGTCCCCCTGCTGGGCAATGTCGCCCCAAAATCTTCGCTGGTCCCTGTCCTTAGCGATCTTCTGAATTGACAATATTAAAACACAAAACTGAACAAATAGCCAATACAAAAACTACCTAAGCATTCTATAAATGTACCTATACCCTCAAGATTTCAAGATTAGAGAGTGAACGAATAAAACTAGTACTAGGCACGGTAGGCGTCAGGTGATTGACAGTATTGCGATCAAAGCTACCATCAAAGGTGTTGCAGTTTAAGCGATAGGATCTCGATACGCACGGACGGTTATTACGCATGTGCAAGAACGTGTTCTAACAATACAGCCACTAGTGTAATGGAAGAATAGATAATGACTGTAGTTTGCCACGAATAGAACATGGCTGGTGAAAATACCCTGCTATGTAACCGAAGAATGGTATTTGAAAATTGGACTTAACGCGTGATGCATCTATTGATTAATGTTCAACGATGTCTTAGTAATCATTCAACTTACACATTCAGTATTAGCTGTAAAGATTGCATTTTACGCATTTGTAGAAGTTTTAAGGCCAATGTTGTTGTCTAAAAGGGACAACGTTAAATACATGTAATTTATTTACTTATTCACTTGGCATTTAAGATAATAGTAAAAACTAGAAAGCTAAGTTAACATGCAAAGCATAGACCGAGGAAAGCGGTTAAGCCTGAAGGCAAGAATCGTCATACATCCATGAGACACTCGTACGTTGCAATATTTTCCAACAATAGGCACGTAAACAAAGCTGAGCCTATTATCGAACGCACAATACGAGAAACTTTCGTTTTTGTAGTTACCTATGACGATGAAATCGCAGAATAGGATTTACAATACTCAGAGATACTTGTACAGAGATCAAAAGTTCTGAGAAAATAAAAAATATAATATAATATATTGTAACAAGATGTGCCAAGATAAAACTAGGCGCCAACGCCGCTATTACAGAATCGATCACGCTACTTTAACCGATAACTGACACAAAATCCGATCAAGATAGCAAAAACTGGCGTGAAGTGTGCAAACACTGTCGCACGTTGAATTGCATAAGTCACACCGTTAATAAACACTCAATACTTCGGAGACAATGGATGTGACAAAGTGATTTTTGCAGAGCATACACCGCGATAATGATAACCGTATACTCTCTTAAAACGGGATATTTTTTGTCCCGCTGGCCTTAACCTGAAATTTGTGGACAGCTATGATCTTAAAAACCCAACGGGATCAGACGATAACACGTTTATGGGCAACAAATTCTGCACCGAGGTTAATAATTGTCATAAACACAGTTAAGGAAATTCGATTAAAGAGATAACCAAACTAATTCCGTTTTCTATGAAAGGAAATTTACAACTCAGCCATGGGAGAACTTGAATATTATTATAGAAGCAAACGCAAAATGTTGCCAACTTGCTTTTCAATGTACGCAGTTTACCTAAATGGGTATATACGATTCGTGAACAGTTAACAGTTCGCTGTCTTGGGCCAGCTACAGTTTAGCCAATTACACGGCAATGTATTCATTACAGGCACTGGCGGGCTAATGAAAGAGGCGTAAGACGCCGCAAATATTGTCAGGATAAGCGAAAGATATCGAGGCGCTTTATCGGGGGCGCGCCGGAACGACGCACGTGGCTTTGAATATTTAGACATAGATAGTCGATACTGCATTCTGCCGTGTTCGAACTAAATCCCGGGAAATACACACAATGAAGATCGCTGACTCTTGTTGAGATGTAAATCTGAACCCACTCGTTTGCAAGCTCCGCATTGTTCTATTTAACGATACAATCCGAGCGAATTTATCCAAGTTTAGCGTTGCGCTGTAAATGGAAAAGTGCGCATTTATTAGAAGGCTAAATTTATTCTGTATTAGCGTGTACTTTATGATGCACAGTTGGATTGAAGCCGACTAAAGCCCGAGGAATACTACCGGGTCTCACGGAAATTGTGCGTTAAGCGGGGGTAGTAACTCAAGGGCATATGTGCGGAATACGTATAGGCAGTGAAGCTTTGAAGATTAATACGCGATAAAGTGAATTTATCTTATAAGAGGTGGTTATCGCGAGGCTAGTCAAGTCGGCGTGGGCAGGGCTATCGAGCTCAGATCAACAGCTTAGTTGTGTGAGGTGCATTCTTATCTTTGCATCCTACGCTGAGCAGCATAGTGCTGACACTTTTGTATGTCCGCAAATATTTACGACTCATTAGGTCAACAACGGCTTGGGAATAAATTCAGTTAGTTCACAGCGAACTATAACGAACATCGCGTCGTCCGGATAAATTTTAAACTCATATTTTTTTTCTGAGTGCTATGCACATTGAGGCTCAAATATTTCTAAACTGACAAGTAATTACCAATGTTTACTGGAACTCTAAAGTTTCAGCTGAGACAAACGTTTGCTTTTTAAGTTGAACGTTTTATAATATAGAATTTATCTTGTAACTACTTTCATCCGAAACCCACTTCTCCTGAACCGCTTTCATTGTTTGCTTTCGATTTTCTGTGCAAATTCTAGAAAGCTTATGAAAACTATTGCTGTGAATTATCTATGTGGTTTTCCGATGAAATTTATTCATTTTCAATGGTAAAGTATCGGTTTAATTAAAATAAACGTATAGGTTGTTCTTTACACGGGATGCCAATTAACTTTATTTTCTTAGCGGTGCGAATTGGATTTATTTTATACTTGTAGCCATTGGATCTTGTTAGTCGGTTTCTTAGATAGCGTAACTTCAGAGACGTGGACACGACATTTGAAACCTGATCAGGGTTCGGAGGTTTTATATCGGTAAATCGTAGCTCGTCTTTAGTTACCGCCAGTCACGAACCACAGGTAACAAGTAGTTGATATTACTGATTTGAGTAAAGGCTGTTTTGACTCTACTGTTTCTTACAAAACTTTGTCTATGTTAAAGCAAATTACTAGCATTAATAAATCAGGATAAAAATGAAACCAAGGCAGCGATTACAATACATTACCAGTTTAAAATGATCCTGTAAGAACTTGTTTTATGGCTAAGAGGTAATACTTTAATAGTAACCGACTGAGCCCCTATCCATTACATAAATACTACTTAGAAGCCTCTATCAAGCAGGCCTAGTCTTATAATTCTAGCTGACAGGCCAGACAAGAAAAACTGATATACAATACCTTACAATACCTTTGTGCCTATTTTATGAAAATTTTACTTGCAATTTTTGTAATTGAAAAAATATATGAAATATTGTCTCTCATTCTCTCTTTTCTAAGGGTTTAAGATTATTTTAAAATATCTAAGGCGGGCCTATTAAAAGAGAGGAAGTGTTTGTGTATAGCATTTGCTAGTGTAGAGACAAGATATCAAAAGCAAGTAGTTTTCAAATATCATGTTTTCTGTAAGCTATAGAAATTTCCACGTACAAAGATCTCGCCGAATAAGCAAAATCAAACTTCCAAGAAAGAACATAAAAACCACACAATGGAAGATTTTTCTAACAATACACGGCAAACCATCGCGTAGGAGATTTGAAATACTTCGAAATACGGACGCTCTCGGTCGTGATTCGATAAAATCTAAGCAGCTTATGCCTTCTGTTTAGAAATGCTATTTAGAGAATTTCAGACTTATTACTAAGCTAGCCGCGTTCATTTGAAAGGCTGACTGTTTGTCGGTTCATATTCTATGGTCTGGCACAGTTCAATCTGCTTGCAAAATATTCTAGAAGCTATGGTGCGAGCGCAGTCAGCTAAACTTTTTTACTGTCACTTGATTTTGCTTACGATTTTCATAAAGAAGCTGACTGTTGGTCGGTTCCTATTATGGTCTGACACAGTTCAATTTGCTTGCATAATATATAGGAAATTTTAAACGGGCTTAGCGATTTGCTTGAAACTCTGTTGCAATACTTAAAAAACAAAAGCTTTGAACCAAGAACTTCTTTGACTCAGAAGCGAGCCGAATTTTTTTAAGACAAATGCGTCATGTGAAACTTGGTTTTGCTTGTAGTAGTATGGTTATCATAGAAAAGACTGGCTGTTGGTCGGTTCTTAATCAATCGTCTGATACAGATAAATTTGCTTGCAAAATATTGAAGAAGCTACCGGGCGAGCGAAGCGAGCTTCAAAGTTTGCGAGCGTAGCGAGCCGAATTTTTTTTAGACAAATGCGTCATTGACTCTTAATTTTGCTTATAGATAAGGCTGGCTGTTGTTCGGTTCATACTCTATTGTCTGACACAGATAAATTCGCTTGCAAAATATTGAAGAAGCTACCGGGCGAGCGAAGCGAGCTTCAAAGTTTGCGAGCGTAGCGAGCCGAATTTTTTTGACAAATGCGTCATTGATTCTTAATTTTGCTTATTCTGCTCATAGATAAGGCTGACTGTTGTTCGGTTCATACTCTATCGTCTGACACAGATAAATTCGCTTGCAAAATATTGAAGAAGCCACCGGGCTAGCGAAGCGAGCTTCAAAGTTTGCGAGCGTAGCGAGCCGATTTTTTTTTACACAAATGCGTCATTGATTCTTATTTTTGCTTATTCTGCTCATAGATAAGGCTGACTGTTGTTCGGTTCATACTCTATCGTCTGACACAGATAAATTCGCTTGCAAAATATTGAAGAAGCTACCGGGCGAGCGAAGCGAGCTTCAAAGTTTGCGAGCGTAGCGAGCCGAATTTTTTTGACAAATGCGTCATTGATTCTTAATTTTGCTTATTCTGCTCATAGATAAGGCTGACTGTTGTTCGGTTCATACTCTATCGTCTGACACAGATAAATTCGCTTACAAAATATTGAAGAAGCCACCGGGCTAGCGAAGCGAGCTTCAAAGTTTGCGAGCGTAGCGAGCCGATTTTTTTTTACACAAATGCGTCATTGATTCTTATTTTTGCTTATTCTGCTCATAGATAAGGCTGACTGTTGTTCGGTTCATACTCTATCGTCTGACACAGATAAATTCGCTTGCAAAATATTGAAGAAGCTACCGGGCGAGCGAAGCGAGCTTCAAAGTTTGCGAGCGTAGCGAGCCGATTTTTTTTTACACAAATGCGTCATTGATTCTTAATTTTGCTTATAGCTAAGGCTGACCTGTTATTCGGTTCATACTCTATCGTCTGACACAGATAAATTTGCTTGCAAAATATTTAAGAAGCTACCGGGCGAGCGAAGCGAGCTTTAATGTTTGCTTTAAAAACCGCCGCGTTTCACTCTTTAAAGGTTTTTTATTTTGTATTTTAAGCGTTACAACTGATTTTGTCGTACAAATCGCTCCACCTTTTAATACGTTTAAATTCACTTCAGACTTTGTCACCGAATTTCACTCTTTATAAGGGTTTTGTCGAAGAACCCTAAAACAATTGCCCATTTATTTTGTAGTATCCATACCGAATTTCCAGTCAATCTCACCTCGCTTTAATACATTTCACTTAAAACTTTTAACATCGGATTTCACCCTTTTTAAGGGTTTTTTGGAAAAACCCTTCAACGCGTGTCTATTTATTTTGTTTTTTAAGCAACAGAGTTTCAAGCAAATCGCTAAGCCCGTTTAAAATTTTCCATACAACCTTTGACACCACTTTTTGCCCCTTTTTAGGGTATTTTTTGAAAATTCCTGAAACACGTGTCCAACCATTTTGTATTTTTAGTATCCAAACCGATTTTCAAGCCAATCGCGCTTCCCTTCAATACGTTTCACTACAAACTTTGACATTGCATTTCACCCTTTTAAAGGGTTTTTTTCGAAAAACCCTAAAACACGTATATATTTATTTTGCATTGTTAGTGTTGTAACCGAGTTTCAAGCAAATCGAACTACCCATTAAAAAGTTCTCATACAAACTTTGACACCCTATTTCACCCCTTATCAGGCTTTTTTTTTTTAATTTCTGATTAACATGTAAATTTATTTATCATTTACCTGGTAAATGATAAATAAATTTACATGTTTAATTTTAATGTTTAATTTTAATTTTAATGTTTAATTTTCTTCAAACTTGGTTTAAATATGGTAAATTTTACCATATTTAAACCAAGTTTGAAGAAAATCGCTTCACGCATTAAAAAGTTGCATACAACGGTTTTCATCCCTTTTCAACCCTTTAGGGGTGGAATTTCGAAAAATCCCTTCTTAGTGCTCACTTTTGTTTTAAAAGGAAGCTACCTTCCAAATTTCAGCTTCATAGCTTCAGCGGTTTGGTCTGTGCGTTGATTGCAGAAAAATGCTTATTGTTTTATATATATTGATTGAAGCAGTCTTAAATAATACATCATTTATTTTGATAAGGGTTAATACCAAGGTACAAATAAAGAGCTTTTTGTAGCGGTGGTATTTTAATTTCTTTTTTTCAATAAAAAAACGCTTATTGTGACATGACTGTAATAGTTAGAGATATGCTGCCGCTGATTTTTTGTAGATAATGGTGTGTTCTAAAAAAATGTAGTATATCATTTTGTTCTATCATCAATAGTTTTCGCAGCGCACGCGATGTAAGGTAGTTTTTTGATATTTTTTTCACACCTTGGATTACGTTATCGTAATTTTAGTAAGGATGCCTATTTTTTTTGAAAATGAAATATAGCCTATGTCACTCAGAAATGATGTAGCTTTCCAACAGTGAAAGAATTTTTCAAATCTGCCAAGTAGTTTCGGAGCCTATTCAATTCATACAAACAAACAAACAAACAAAAAATCAAACCTTTCCTCTTTATAATATTTGTATAGACAAAATGTATGCGGCTTTTTGACAGATAACAACGTTGCTATGACGACCGACCTACGGACATCCGTTAGTTAGCTATAGGAACCCGGCAAAAGTAAACTTCGCTATGCCAAAATCTGGAATGATTGAAACGTGAATGAAACCAATCGATTTGACAGTTTTCATTGAGATGGGATGAACACTTTGTTTGGATAACCATCAAAATCGGTTCCAGCCCGCTGGAACCAACCCGAATTTGTTTTATATATAGACAAGCGACCCGTCCCGGCTTTAAACGGGTGTTTTCTTTACAATAATAGACATGTATTGTACATAGAAACCTTCCCTTTGAATCACTCTACCTATTGATGAAAATCGCATTAAAATCGTGTACGTATCGTGGCGTAGAGTTAGAGTTGAAAAGTTCTAAGCGTACATACGGCGGAAAGCGACTTTGGTTTATCCAATGTAATTTTTTTTTGTACGTGTGGAGTTGTCTCTTAATAAACGCTCAGTCGCTTAGGAATATACACACATAATTTCATGACCGATTATGATAAAATTATGTGTGAATTGACTATGGTTTAAAAATACAATTAGATACGGTAGATGGCACCGTGAGCGGTTTCTGAGGCGGTAATAAATTTGCCGGCATAGCTAGTAACTTATAGATATTTTCCTCATAATTAAAACTTAAAAACTTATTGCGCACATCCATATAAATACACGGATATTAGAAAACAGTTAAATGAGGGTATAAAGTTTACAACAGTAGTCAATAGGCAGACAAACGATCACGACTCATAAAATAACATAAGTTTTTATGATTATGTATAAACTCGTTTAATATTACGAGTCGCTAACTTGAAAGAGGCGCCGTGATTAAGACGTGTGAAGTGACTGTAAGTAGTGTCCGGTACCGCGAGTCACTCCCTTTTAGATATAAATATTGTCCGAATGAATAGAAAAAAATATCGATAAGTATTTAAATCGATATTTTTACGTGAGTAAAAGATGTCTCACGCTAAACCGAGCCGGGCCCGAGCCGAGCCCAAGCCAAGCGCCGACCGTGGCGATCATCGTACGGTTAGTGAAGTTATATATTTTTAAAGTCAGTCTGTCCAAAGACAAAGTATAAAACAAAGTCTCTTTTCGCCTTCGCGTTTAGATCTTTTAAACCACGCAACGGATTTTAATACGGTTTTTATCAATAGACAGACTGATTTAAAAAGAAAGGTTTATAATGTATAATACATGCAAGTTATAGTAGAGAAAACTGGCGTGCGAAGCCGGGGCGTGTCGCTATTAAGAGGATAAGACGAATTATAATTTGTTTACGAAGGCAAAGGAAGTAAGGAGTCAGTAAAAAGGACTACAAAGTCACAGAGGTTTATGAATATTTTATCGGTTTTCCTTCGAATGTAACTAAGTGTAATACCCCTCATAAATAAGTAATTTGATAAAGCTTTCTAAAATATGGTTAAGCTATCAGTACTATCTTATAGGATTAAATTGTGTTATTATTGACTTTAACATAAGGTTCCACTTAGTTCACCTATTTTATCGATAATTGCAGCAATCATTTAACTCTACACAAGTACTGAAGCCATATCATGACGTCACGAGCTCGAGAGTAACACACCCACAGTAAAATTAGTAAAACAAGCAATGCAAATCATAGAAAAAAACTATAAGGCAAACGCAGGCAACTAATAACTACTTCTCAAGCGATTTCATCGGGTTGCGCGTCAGAAATTAATTGATTGTCAACACGAGAGAGCTACTTGCAATCTACATCGATGTGCCCTACGGCGCAAATACTGTTACAGCGGGGAACTAAAAAGGCCGTTTTACTTACAGCTGAATCAAAATTATGATACATTTTTGAAATCGTAAAATGGTATGAAATGAAAATTCTTAATACAAATGTCATCAAGCGATTAATTCATCTGTTTGACAGTTTTCTATGAAAAATCATAAAACGGTTCACTAAAGAGGAATTGCTTTTATAAGAAGTTACCCAGAGAGAAGCATTATTTAATTCATTTTGTAGATTTCATGGAAACGGCCTTTTTAACCATCCCTGGCTGGTACATTAGGCTTTTGAAAACGCGCTTTGTAACGCTTTGAGCTTGAGCCCAAGCGAAGTTTGATGTTTTCGGATGTATAGTATATATAATATAGTAGGACCTTTTGTTTCTTAAGACGCGCGTCTTTACCTAAGAGACATGAGACAAAGTACGGGTGCTTTTGCACGAGTATAGAGGCTTATTAAGTAGTTTTGCATGAAAATGTGTTTATAGATAAGTTGTTAAGATACGGTCATCTGATTCTTTGTGATGGAAGTTTGGAGGATTGTTATTTATCAACAGTTTATGTATTGTAATGAATGTGTACATTGTATATGTGTTAAGAAAGGTCAGATATAATCAAATGAGGTGTCAAAAGTGACTTGTATAACATCATTTAGCTCAGCATGAAGGAAAAAACTTGTTACTTTAAATAATATATGTTAGTTATAGGAATACTCTGTACTCTTTAAGGTTTGTTGTGAGAAAATAAAATATTTTGAATTTGAATTTGAATTTGAATAAGTAACATGCTGTGTTAAATAAATGGACTTGGCGAGCTTTGTTATTAGTCTAAGATTAGGTTATACATTTTCCTGCAACTAGCCAATAAGCTAGGCTAATTGGGTTTGGCATTTCCATTGATTACCTAGATAAACCCTTTTCCTTTTTGACGTACAGGCACGTACAAATCAAATTAAATTGACTGGTGAATTCTATTCAACTGGAAATAGTTATGTTACCTTTCGTTCAGTTAATATAATTATCTCGTCAACTATGGCTGGAGTGGTTCCCGATAATCTTATTCGATGAAGCCACTCAACGTGTTTTATCAGCTCGTATGCAAAATATAGATATTAACTAAACTGCACTTGTTGTATCATGCATACATGCTGCTGTTGATGCTCACGTTTATTCATAGATTTATTCAAATTTAAAGAGGCCTTTTACATTACGACCTTGTTTTTGCCAATTGTTTAGTTTTGACTTGTATTACGAGTATGATGAGAACAGTTACATAGTAGTTTATGGTATAGTACATAGTAGTAGTACTTATAGTAAATACACAAATATAGATTTTTTGCCCTTGCATTTAATTAACAAAATGATATTATAGGTATCATCTGGGTTAGTTTTTATAAAAAAAAAAATAACCACCCTATATTTTTTGCAAGAAGTACTAACATTACATACAAGATAAAATCCTATAGGTCTTATACCTATAGGATTTTATCTTGTATGTAATGCTCAATACAAACTGTCTAATAAACACCTCTTTAAATTAGTAAAAAACCATTATCTCTACATAAAATCTCATTTGTAAATAGGATCGTGAGCGAAGGCAATATCTTAGGCTAATTGGTGTTTAGTGCGTTGGTTTTTACGTTGTAGTATCGTTCCGTCCATAAAATTTTCATGTTCAGTATGTAACAGTATAAAATGAGATAACGGTTCTAATGAAGAACAACTGCGGATGACCACAATATGTACCGCTCATCCCAGTTTACTTATGGATACTTCCTTAATATCATGTATGTGAAACGATTTACCCATGCATTCTTGACAGCGTCTGACGTATTTGTAATACATCAAAATATATTGCCGCTAGTATGAAAAACTTGAGAACGGTTTGATAGATTTGGATTTTTCTTATAACCTATTTATTTTTTTGCTAACCTATCATGGCATAAAGTTTAATATCAAATGGTATTTTAAGAAAACTATTTTTCAGGGGACGCTGGGCTTGAACAACTAGTAGAAAGATAATGCATTGTCATGCTTCAAATTCGTAGCTTAAAATTGGTATTAGCAAATAACCCGGCAAAAACTATCAGCCCAGTTTTATCTAAACCACCGGTAAGTAAATCAAAAAGCTTAAACTCGAACTTTAGCATCGTCTGATTTTTTCTAGAACTAGGAAGGCAATAGTAGTATAACACAGTTATTTTATAAGAACTCAAGGATAAATCCAATCCGTTATTCTAAAAACCTGTTGAAGGAACAGTAGGAGTTAATATAACGTCCTCGGATCGCCCACTGACTGAATCGTACACTCAACGGTAACCGCTAGGCTTAATAGAATTACTAGCAATATTTTATTAATTAAGATAAGTTATTTAAATATAGACTTAGTGACTGATATTAATAGGGAAATAGAAGTTCTTACTTCTATACATAGTTACACATTAGTGACATATTAACTAATATCATAGGGATAGAATTTGTTAATCAATAAAACTATTTGCGAGTTCGAAAATAATATTAAAATCAGGAATGAAAAAATCACGTAATACCACGAGCGTAACACCATGAGCAGTTCATTAAAAATAAAAAGATAATAATGAAATAGTTATGGCCAGCGATTTGAATCAAAAGTACCTACCTAAGTAATGAGATGATGAGTGACAGAGTAGAATGGAAACTAAAAATATAGCAAGAAAAAGAGTAGTACTTAGTTGTTGTGTGTAGTATTAGATGCTACTTTTAAGTAGCATGAAGATAAAAAGCTATTCCCGAAATGCAATTCCCCCGATGAGTGTAAGAAAAGTACGGTCGTGGGGTTTCCTAGCAGCAAATAAAGATTTATAAAATGTTAACTGCCACACAATTTGCAAGGAAATACATACATTGTAACTGTATTCGAATCGATGATACAAAGCTGTAAGATAAATATAACTGAAACCCTTGTAAAGCGAGTGGCAATTTTAATTGGATAGAAGCTGGTTCGCAGACGTAATTTCAATTGAATACAAATTACTGGACCATTAAGTTTAGATCAACATTCTACTAAGACAGGCTGTACGTTTGGAAGATTTATAGAAATTAAATCATTGTCTAGAAGTATATATTATACCAGTTTATATGACCATATTATTTTTACGAGTCATATACGAGTATATTTATCGCGTTATTTAGCGTTTTTATTATTTATTTATCGACGTTTCCGCTGTGTTGAAACAACCGTAGTTGTTTGCAGACAGTGAGTGAGAAGTTAAATAACGTATTAAATACCTGAGTCAATACTTCTTGCTAATGAGTTGTGATCGCAATAATTAAAAACTACGAGTGAAACATTACGTGTCCGAATGTCCGTACTACAAGGCACTAGTATCAGCTTCGCGTAGTACTTACCTAGATAAAAAGTATCCTATGTGATTTTCCAAAGAACTTTTGCGTGAAGAAGTAGGTAACAAACATTCATTTATTTTTCGCATTTTGTACCTATGACACAATTGTACTTATACACTGTTATAAAGTGGAGCAAAAAAATAAAAAATAACTGCCCGCGGCCACATGAGGCAGTCAGGATATAAATAAGGTAAAAAACGCGATAAAATATCTTGTCCATGTATTTCTAAAATATGACTTCCATTTTGTAAAGGGGAGCAATTTCCTTGCACTCTCAAGGTGCATTTCCGATCGAACTCCGAAGATCCACGACAGATCTTCACCAAATGTTTATGGGACCACCCTCAGAAGGAGGTACTCTTTCAAACAAAAAAATATTTTCAAAATCGGTCCACAACTAACGAAGAAATCGGTGAACTAACTTAAAAAACATAAAATGGAACATAGAACAGTCGGTTAAAAACATGAATTGTTGTCACTTAAACAAGGTTTACGCATTAATATAATGAACAGAAAAACTTGATAGCCTGGTAATAATGATTCACAGTAATGATATTTCTTTCTAACTCGGAAGTTATCACCACGAACACGTTTGTGCGGGAAAGAATTAAACGCTACGGTGGTATTCCCTTGAGAATAAAAATGGCATGCAATAGTGTTACATTTCCATGATCAATTATAATTATTTTATTAAGCAAATTAAGAAGGCTTTATGACTACGATCTCAGTTTTTCTTAATGTTACATTATGTTAACTAGAAATTTAAAACTTACATATTTGAGGCGTTTGAAAGTTTTAAAACAACATTAGTGAAAAAAATAACAGTTTTGCACAATACATACCATTTATCTCAGGAAAAGTATAATATTCAAAAGTGAAGTACCGAGATATTTATTTAGACAAGCAATTTGTTCTTGAAAATTTATGATAGGTTTTTAAGCCCGACGCAAAAAGAGATGTGATATATTTATGTTTGACTTATGTTTCCGTATCGGTCTGTGGAGTTGATGAACGGACGTAAGCAACATCATCAGATATCTTAACTTAAAACGAAAATTAACTTGGTGTACCTAAATGAAAGAAAAAGAAATGACAACAATCGGGTTATATTACTAAAATGAATATAGTTTAGGCAATTATTAATTATAATTAGTTTAATTATTTGTACAACACCTTTATCTAAAAAATATCCTTCGTAATTATCGCGTAAGCTTTATAGCTATTAACACCTGTTCTTTTCGAATGATTTAACGATTGTTCATAACGATCACGACGACGCGAATAAATCGGGACGAACCGGAAGCAATTACATGGTTGCGTAAGAGTGTATCAGAATCGTAGATCAATAATCAGTTACTATAAACCTGTTGCATCGAATAAGTAAGACACAGAAGCCACAGTTTCTGCAACAGTCACTATCTATTTGAGACTGGACTTCAGTCACGCGACCGCCATTACTTGATCGTTGATCGAGTGCAAAGTGAATTGTAATTTGCACACAGTTACTTTGTGCTGAGATTGTTTCCGTTCTGGTGAATCAGAATGCATTTGAATCAGTATTTCATCTAACATAGAAGAATCAGACTTAGCAACATAGCAAAAAAATCAACTTTAAAATGATTTTGCTACTGTTTCATTCATAATTACTAATTATATACTACATACATCAAAATGAGGATTCCCAAGTTATTTTTAGCCCCTGGACGTAAAATAAAACTACTTATACATACATAAACATAATATTAGTTCAGACAGAGTATAAAAACAAAATCATCATCTAAGTATTAAAACTCATATACTCATATTAAGAGCCATTATATTGCGTTTAGGATATAATGAGTTCATTATAGTTTTAATCACATAGGAACTAATTTTTTTTATTGCTATTTATATTTAGATTTACATACCTACGTCTATTTGGTTTTCATTGTGTTGTATTTGATTTTACTTTGAAGTAAACGTCAATCACGCATTGTTAAACGAGTTATATAATTATTGATAAGTGCTATAAAGGCACCAGCTTTACCAGATAGTTTTGATATCACACCATACATTTAGTTACAGAAGATAATTCAAAAAGCTCTTGTGGCAGCCCTTCTAGATCAACTGCGATCAGGGATATACAGAAACTGCCAGAATTTGAACTCACTATCCTTCAGATCGAAAATCGCGGGTTCATTCCACTAGTCCTTGGCAAACACCAAGTGCAAACAATACGTTTATTTGTCTTCAAAGATCTCTTACGTCCCGACCCGTTATTAAAAGGTCAGCAAGTCAACGCTAGGGCGTTTATTCACGACACGATTGGATCTCTGGATCACGGATCGCGATCTTGACATGGCTCTTCGTGATGTAACAGACAGACGGATCGCGATAGCGTTGGAACATAAATATTACGGTGTATTTACTGTTTTGTAACATCTGCATAACTAGAATCACGATGGTAGACCGCTAGAAAAAGTGCAATGCCTTTTAGGGCTCGCGACATTGCGACTAGAAATACTTTACTAATCTTGCTGAATAGTATAACATTCGCTATCTGAGTCCTCCTCATCATCATCATCATGCACAGCCTATAGGTACCCACTGATGAGTGTAGGTCTCCCTTTCTAAACGCCATAAAGCCCGGTCCCGTGCTTTACCAAGCCAGGAATTTCTCGCGACTTGTCTTATGTCGTCGAACCACCGCGCCAACTGACGAAAACGACTTCTTTGGCCGAGGACCTCGGCCACCATTCGGTCAAAGCTTTGCTCCACCTGTCATCTCATTTAGCCAAGTGTCCAGCCCAATTCTATTTAAGATTCGAAACCCTGATTCCAACGTCCGAGACTTTTGTCCGGCGCCGAATCTTGGTGTTAAATTCGGTCTTGGAGTTTGATACCGAGCATAGCCCGCTCCATGGTTATTTGTGTAACTTGTAGGTACTGAGACCTCCTACGAAGTTTTAAATGTGAGATGCGAAATGATTTAACGCGCTCAGTGACCATGACGTACATGCTAAAGGTAGGTACATCACGTTTTGGCCCGGGGCAGGGAATGGGTTATTAAAGCTGATCAACCAACTACATTCAACTTTACTATACAAAGCACAATTGCGTGCAAACGCGTTTTTTACGAATAATAATCACGTAAATATCTGTTAAAAAATAAAAAGTAAAAAGATGGCACGAAAGGATAGAAGTAGGTATAAATCCCTCTTCACACTTCAACACTTTCAAAATTATAGAAGAAAAACCTCCGACAAAGGTAACAGACCGCTAAAACAATTTAGATCGTTCAACTTAAACGTGACGTCCGGTTCTTGTACAAAATAAAACTACAAGAGTTCCGAGGATACAGATTGCCCTCGCTCCTGACTCCACCTGACCCCATCGATAAAACAAAACGGTAAAGCCAATGAAAAACACAGGACAATGGGAAGCTGCAAAATCGTGAGCAAAAAATTCACCTATTCTTCGAACACGGCTTTGAAGATTCTTAGAGGTTTTTTTTATTATAAAAAAGTGACGTTGTATCTTTAACGAGCCTAGTTCTGGCTATTTTTATACGAGTGCTAGAAATAGCACTTACTTAATTGTAGCACAGACATAAGTTTCAGATTACTTGTTTGATGTACGTGTACGGAAAGGGAGTTTTATAGTTAACTACACACAATCTTCACACACACACTTTCTTACACACACATACATAATATACCTACACATGCACATAATATAACACAAAACATGGGCTTTTAGAATATAAGTTTTTTTTATTTTTTGTTTTGCTTTTCTTTCTTTACTTCTTAACCTTTTTAGAACATCTCAAACATACACACACAATTAATATACTAGGTACCTGTGATTAAAGCTATCAGTCGAAGCAAAGGTGCCCTTGTGTCTAAATACAAGTTTCTAAACTTAGTTAGAGCAAGGTATCAAAGTTTTTCTGAAACTTTAAATCAAGGTTACAGAGCACAAACGGTAATAGGAATAATATTTAATAATATTTTTAATATTAAGTACCTAACACTGATTGTTTGAACATACATTACTGTCTTTTTTGTTAACCTTTTTTTGAAATAAATAACTTATTATTATTATTATTATATTATTATTATAGTTAACTGATTTTATCACAAACACACAATACCAACACGAGTACGAGTATGAAATAAATAGTTTCCTTTCATCATCATGAAGCCATTTTCATTTCAATTTTATCCAAATAGATCTTTAGTTTTTATTAATATAAAATGTATCCTCTTGCATAGAACCTGAAATCTTAAAGCTTTAAAAATCTGAAACTGAGTTTGCTTGCCGTTCCTAAGATTTACAAAAATATGTTTTGTAAACATTACAAATGATCTCATTCAAAAACGGTAAGTAAGCCGAGTAACTTCGCGGCGAGTGAAGTGAGAATAATTAGCATCAGTAAACAACGGTCCAAAGTGAAAGCTCAGGCCATTGAAAAGTGAATTCCAGGGGTTATGAGTGACCACAGAAGAATTGAACATGCAAATTTTTCACTTCGATTACGAAGACTTTAACGCACGGCACGTATTTCAGAATTTAAAAGAAACCTTAGGCTCAAATCTTCCAATAAAGACTTGAAAGAAAACAGCTTCGATTTCAAATTAGTATTGTTTTATCTTTCTTCAGATATTTTACCATCTGATTTCAACTCCAAAAACATGGCTGTAAAAAGCTCTCAATGCATGTAGACAATGATTTTGCGATAGCTTAGCGTTAACACAAAGCAATCAATGCTCCAGTCTATTGCATCGTACTATTGCATAACCGTAACTGTATTGTCGCATGCAATGAACACACAAACTAATCGATACTTAAAGTGTAACGACTCAATCGCACATTAGACTTACGCACGGAAGATTTGACTATAGTCTTTCCAATCGTTTATTTAACTTTTGACAGATCACGCACATAAAGTTTTGTAATCATTTTTGATACAATGTACTACAGGGAATACTGAACGTCATGGATGGGTGCCGCCCACTTAGAGATGTTTCATTCGTAATTAATGACCACCGACTATAAACTGTTTTGAAATAAATCGATTATCGATTATATTAATACAACATACTTACTAAAATTATTGTGATTATTTTTATATCAAATCACGTAAACACCTTTATTATTTTGCATTAAAATGCCTTAGATGTCTCTGTTTTAATGCATAAATAATTTGCGTAATGAAAACAGTTCCATCGTACTCATACCTTAACCTAGTAATGGGATCGAATTTATTCGCTGAAAATTAATGAATCTAAAATAATCGTTTAGACTCTATAGTTGGTTCAAATAAAAAACATTTGAATGAACTGCGGTACCTACTTGTAATTAAAAGGTGCAAAATGTTGAAATTCATAGTAAATAATGAGTGTGTTAAATCGATTAAAACTTCTTCATGAATAAAATCGATCGATAAAATAAATCGAATCGGTAGCGGGTCAGGGTATCACTATTTGAGTCAGTATTACAGCTGTCAAAAGTTAAATAAACGGTTGGAAAGGGTATAGTAGGGTTGAACTTTAGCAAGGCGCCATTGTACAACGGACCACATTGTTTTTAACCAATTGCATAGCTTTTATCGCGGGCCTTGAGCGTGGAGACCGAATCCAGAAATTCCGTAACGAAAATAACCTAACACCCCCCACTCCGAAAAAATGCTATGCAATAGCTTTACCGCGGCAGTCTCCGAGTGCCTCACGTCTTTTTTTTTATTACTAAAACTTGTTAGCCAAAAACTATAATTAATATGAATACTAGAAGTATTCGTCGTAGTATGAGCCGTGTTGGCTGAGTGGTAAGTGCCTCACCTTTCGGTTAGAAGGTCATGGGTTCAAATCCCGGTCGTGCATCAAAGGATTTTGTCTCTTTTATTTTTAAATGAGTAATTTCCCGTTTTGTTACGAGTAATTTAAAGGATTCGTTTCGCAAAATTTTGCACTTAACGAGCTTTAAACGATGTAGGAAAACATCGTGATGAAACCCGCAGTTTAGTCAGCCCCACACGTATTGAATAAATATTGCCTTACCTGTGGATATGGCCAGTTAAGTCAAGAGGATGGTTTAAGTGCTGGACAAGCCTATTCCATCTTAAGAAACGCACTGCTATAGTGAGAAGGCAAAAGTTGCCTCTTGACACTTTTTAAATTATCAAGTAAAGATGTGCAGGCCTAGGTTTAGTAGTATTAAAGCTCAATTTAGATTGTCCGTCGAATAATAGTGATACAGGTTGAAAGACGCAACCGAATAAAAGAAACAAGAAGCTAATCAGAACGCTCAGTGAATTTACAGAATAGAGTGAAAGTTGAATAATAAAAACAAAAATAATTCTATTGAATCAGCCATAATTGCCATTGTTCGTACGTGAAGGTTGGTAGAGACCATGATAGGGTAATAAAATGGGAACGAAACGTGCAAATATAAACAGTAATTGGCACTCAAGACTATGATTACAAATCCTTGAAAGATAATAAAATTGAAACAAAGTAGAGAAAACAGGACAAGAGCTGAAATTTGAGTTCAAAAATGCGTCTATAGAAACACCTAAGGTTGCCTAATGTTAATGAAATGATATGTGAGGGACTTGTTATAACATTTATATCATAATCGGCAACCAGCAGTTTCTTTCGTAGGGATATTACCTCAGGCACTGATAATATTCTGAAATACAATTTTGAGTACAACTCTTTGTACAATCAGTTCGGTTGTTTCTAATACATACATATGTATAACATAGTTGTATGACTCTTTCGACGGGTATCAGTTACTAAAAAGTCGTATTGCATCTATACGACTCAGAATTACGGTTAGTAATTGAAAATTGCCTGCTCCATAAATCCGAGTGAAAGCCGCTTAAAACGATTCGTCGATGCCCTTCTATAGGTACTAAAAGTAATTGCTCGTAAATCTAAATTACAAATTAAATGCAAAACAAAAGCGAGAAATAGTGATGGAAATTAATAGTAGCAATACATGCGTAATGTCTAGTAACTTTTCGCGCTACAATTGCTTTCTGATTATATAGAAACTATTTAGAAAATGTTGAAGCTTCACAAGGATTAACAAACAAGGATGAAATAGAACTTAACTACACGTCATCACGATAATTTTTATGAAGTTTTAAAATCGAACTTTTTATGATTTACTCCCTAACTTCACTTATTATTAGCATTGTCTAAATATTTACTTTTTTGATGTGTCTTCTTCTTTAAATATTTTCTTACATCATCTAAAATTATATTCTGTTCAAACGACAATTCCAATTCTCGAAGCTAAACAATATATCACGAACGGAACAGTTATTAACTTTGAAGGAAACACCAAATTAATGTAGACTTTAAATAATAAAAGCAGTTGATTTAGCTGATAGTGTTGACGTTGAGTAGACAAGTCTGAATCAACTCATTGTGAAGTGAAAAAGTACAAAATCGTGAACATACAAAAAAGCCTTTGTTGTGATAGTTGAGTTAGCATGTCAATATGCGGGTCAGTGGGACACTTGGGTGTACAGATTGGACGACTGATACTTATCGAAATTAAATCTCACAGCAGGTGGACATTGTGTTCGTGTAACAAGATGTTTTGAGTTTTGGAGTCATTGAATCGATCAGTTGTATCACCTTGTTAGAGATCATCGCAGGGCATTACTGGACTAAGCCGATGTAAACGGCTTTGTCTAAAATGCTGAGTGAATAATTTCGTAGAATTCAGTCGAAATTGTACTTTGAGTAGGTAACCTTAATATCTAAGAACATGGAAAAAAAATCTATTTATTTTTCGAAATGTTTAATTACCGCAATACTTACAAAATTTGAATGGGATTTGGATTGTATCTGATTTCTTTTTATTGTAAATAACAAAAACATGGATTGGACAGGAGTTTTATTATATTGTATACCTAAACAAGATATAGCTGAGCAAGATTCAAGTAGCAACGATAAATTCCATAACAGTCCAAAATCCGCCGCATTTTAACGGGAGTTAAAAAAAAACAATAAAACTCAACGACTTAAAACCGCCAAACAAGATTAAATTATCTCAAAACCACAATAAGCCAAGGACTATGTTCTAGCTAGGAGGTTTATTAACCTGATCAAGACAAACGTGACAAAAGCAATCGGATCGCAAGGTGCATGACCGTGAAACATCCAGCATTGTTACAGGGGCACAACGCACGAATGCCTTTTCATATGCCAAAATTAAAAAGAAACTAGATTTAAAGATCATCTCTGATAAGTTAGAAATTTTATTCGTGTGATGGGTTTCGTATATAAATGGTAGTAAACAATTTTCAAGGCATGCTTATTCAATTTATGCAATCGTCCGGATAAAAAGAAATTGCTAGTTTGTTATACATGTTTTCAATAAAATATTTAGATTTTTGTATGATTGAGATCTGATTAACTTTCAGGTCAAAGTGATTTTATTGAATAAAGTATCTTTGATATTGCTTTCAGAAAATATATATTATACTACTCGAATATTTTAGTTATATTTTGTAAGCAAACAACCATTTCGCTGCAAAATATATTGCCATTAAGAGGAACCACAATCAATAGATTTAGATGCCGATAAAAAAAGATATCCAACAATGCTTTAAGCAACAATTCGCATAAAACGCTTATCTTTCTATAGCAAAGATGAAATCAATAAGAGGACACGCAAGATCGTTGACACAGAAACTCAGAACGCAATGAATGAGGTTGTGGTTTGAGACCTCGAGACATTTCCCATCGTAACAATAGATAATGACATCTCGGATGAATTAGCGCTTTCAACTCATTCATTATAGTGATTCTCGTTAGAGACTGCAGATTTTACATTACTTAGGCATGAATGAGAATTAGCATTAGAGGTAAAAACGATAAATAAACGATAATGATTCATATGGTCTGACTGGGAATAATTATTATTGAGTCATTAAATAAATAACCGCTCCCTGGGAATACACTTGTGATTATATTTTATTTAAATACCTAATTAAGTTTCATACTAGTATCCGCGCGCTATGTAATTCAACTGCCAAATTTATTATAGTTTTACATTTTATGCTAAAGAGAATCCCAATAGATTCAGCTTATTGTGCCTTTGTGAGGCTGTAAGTCCAACAGATTTAGTAGTCGTTTTAGCTTTGTACCCATCAGTCTATAACTGACAGGGTTGGCATCCGGTTGATGGGCTCAAAGGATTTTATGAGCATGAATGGTGTAATCATAGTAATCATAACCTTGTTTTATTTGTTGCAGACTGTGCCATTGCCCGCCGGTTCCACCTCGGTACTAGCGAAGCCTACGAAGTACCACTACTATCCGCATAACCAACACATCTATTTGCTCCCTGAATGCGCTATTCAACAGGTAATTTACTATTATTCAAAGGTGAAATGGGATTCTAGATCTAAAAGACTAATTGCTTTAGCATAAAATTGTTTGAACACGTCTGTCATATTCTAATTCATAGTTTTGTTACATTTTATTCTGATTAATCTTTAATACCGCATGCATTATTAACATTTTATTCTACTCGTATAACTTTAACATCACTAGTAGACACACCGTACTTGTCAAATATACTGTACCAATGTGTTAAAGTTATTACTAAGTAGCTTATGCTTTTTATTCGACGATTAAATAGGTATGATTTCACGTATTACCTATGTTTGATTCAAAACAGTCAACTTAAATTATGTAAAAGTAAACTATCCGACAGCTAAAGCCAATCTGCTATTTTCCTATGAAACCAATTATCAATTTATCGCTTCGCGATTCTACAATCCTTCATCTTCCTTACCGCATTCCAGGTTTGCAACGCGGTGTACGTACGCTTAAACTACACTCAGCCTCTCTGTGCCTGCCCTGCGAGGTACAGAGACCCTTGCTCTGCTAGTCTGAACGCGGACGACTTGCATACCACGAGACTGACTTCTGATTCTAAGAAAAGGGTAAGTGTGACCTGAATCTGACAATCTATTGGACACATCAATTGTGTATTCTGTAGATGGTTATTCGTTTTCTGTAGTTGGTTGTTTAGTTAGTCCGTATAAGGTCAAAAGTGGTTAGAGCGATACTATCAAAAGCCTTTAGATGTCCTACATTTTCTACAGAATGTTATTTTCTTATGAATTTCGTGAACTTTAAAACGTGAAGCTTTCATTCAGTAGATTAAACTTAAAATAGGTTGCCTGGAGTATCATAATAGGCAATTTAATCGGACGATACTTCCGATTTACTTTAAGAATCACATGTTTTATGTCACATTTTACGTTTTACGTTGCGTAAAGTTTCACCGACAGATTTAAAACAACTTACTTCAGGTTTTTATGATCATAGAGTTTCTATCTGCATATTGATGTGTTTTTATTTTCGTAGTATGCCAGCAAAGCGGTAACTTTAGTGAAGACTTGCGAAGCGGTATCAGAAATGCGAGAGTGCAGAGCATCAAGAGACTGGTCGTTATTGGCGCTGCAGAACATCAGGACTGGCAAATCTCACTACCTGGTCATATGCAGGTGCTCTGAGAATAACGTTCTTGGTGAGTATGATAAGATTATGATGATTGGCTAAGGATTAATTTCTCTTCAAAGTCTCATCAGTTACTGCATAAATAACGTTACTCGGCAAGTAACTCTACAGATGACAGCTTCGTTTAATTAGAGATGGTGAATACCGTCACTTTAAATGACAGCCAACTTATTAGCATTCTCAATTGGAGAAGGTAAAGCGCCGAGTACTTTTCCCATTAAGGACTAAAATAAGTGCGAAACTTAAGCTATAGCCGGAAGAATAACTCACGCAGTGCCGTCACTACATTTTCTTTAATATATGGCACTAACTAAACGTTAACTTTGGATCAGGATAAGGAACATAAAGCAGCTGTTATAAAGCACTGCACTAAAAGATACTGTCTTAGACGGAATGAAACAAATTTCTAATTTAAACTGTACAAATTATCTATTTTCCTAGGGCTTAGGCGTACAAACCCTAACACAACTGTTGGTTTACGATCACTAATTTCAATGGCCACTATTTCATACAAGCCTACTATTACAATGTGATATATGTATAATCCTATGAAAGCTCCGAGCTATATAATTCATTTATTTTTCAGAGGGGCCGATGACACATGACCAGCCTACGTACGCGTCCGTTCCCGGGATCAGAGTATATGGAATGATGTGCGTGAGACCCACACCTGCTTATCATTCTGGTAAGACTACTATACTATACTTTTTAAAACGTTAGAACAGTAGAACGTAATAGGTATTTCAGAGGTGCTCCTAAAAAGGATGAGGTTCTATGTTCCATTGTATGTTTTTTATGTGTCAGTGAACACTGATTATTCCGTCAATAGTAGAACGATTTTTTCAAAAAAGGAGGTTTCTCAATTCGTCCGTATATATATGTATATATTTATGTTTATTCTCGGATAACTTCGTTGTTTATGATCCGATTTTGATGATTCTTTTTTTGATGGAAAAAAGATATTCTAAGAGGGTCCCATAAAAAAATTATAAGGATATGATGAGGATCTTCAGAGTTATGCACAGAAATGCACCTCTAGAGTGCAGGAAAATGCTGTCTTCTCACATAATTGAAGTAGGTTTGAATAAAAAATGTAATGTTGCCACCACTTGTGAAAAATAGTTCTAGAGATTAGATCGCGGTTTGAGGTTAGAATCCCGGATTTGCATCAATTATCGTTTTTAAAATGTCACAAGCTCTAAATTTTGAAGCTTGAAACTCCACACGTATTAACCATAACTTGCCTGTAGATAAGGCTGGTTTTGTGCTAGCATAATAATGCCGAATTTAGTGTACAAACCGTAGATTATTTTTTATAATAACATCTTTTACTTCACATGGGAAATAATGTAAGCTTATACAGATAAAACACAATCAGTGCTATATATGCACAATGATCAAATCGGGAATAACTAGCCGCTGTATAAATCATCCTTATCGAGTACATAGACGTAAAGTCTTTGTAAGCACTATAGGAATAAAATAGAGCATCGCATCGCCTAGACTTGTTAATGTTTCCAGTCCAACGTCGGAAAACATCTATTATGTTTCGCTGGTACTAGACCAAGGCTGCTCAACCTAAGGCCCGCAAACTTATTTATAGTGGCCCGCGAGAGTTTAAAAATCTTTTTATGCTTTATTTCTGGAAATTGGTGTTGGACTGCAACATTTCTAACATAATGAAAATGCAAAAAAAAATGTAAATGACATTGATTGATTTTGATTTTTTCTGTAGGTATTGAACAAAGTTATAGAAACAGTTTTGTATTTAAAATTGAAAACGAAACCTGATTACACTAAATCACCACAGGCACGGTTGGATATTATTTAGCTAGAGTTTTCTAAGATTCCTAAAAGAGTACTCACAAGCGCGATGCCCACACTTTGCAGAAATTATCATTCCATACATGACAGTTTGCAAGCCAATCGCCGGTATAAGAAAGCTAGCTGGTTTCTCGATGTTTTCTCAAGATTATTCGTTCTCAATTTTGCCCGACTGTTAAAATGGTTGAGTAGCTTTGTATTGTATGCATATTGATGGCAAGTTGTGAACGACCACACACGACGGCCTGTATTCGCAATGTGATATATCTGTCCAATGTCGTGATAAATAAAATGGAGTGTGTCCATGCCTGAATATCCCGTGACATTATTTTATCTCAGAAATACAGAAGAAAAAAGTTTTTAATTTGCCGTAATTTTATGAAACTAGTGAATCTAGAACTAAATTACCTGGTAAAGACATCAACGCGCTCCTCGGGAAACTCTGCTTGCGTTTTTGTTAACTTTGAACTGACATTACTCAGAGTAATTTATAATTATTTTATGATCTTGATAAAAAGTAAGTTCGTATGAGCAAGTGGCCAACTCTGGTGACGGAGTTTTTTTGCCGCCTTAAGACGCCTTATGAGTTAAATCATAAATGGTCTTGCTAAATGGATGATATTTAGTCTGAATGCATAAAACATACGTAATAAGAAATTCGTGTACATATAGTACACGAATTTCTTATTACGTGGAAAGTAAAAATAAGAGGAAGAAATTAATATGAAAACAGTCCCACCAATTACCAGTATAATGCATTATTATGGTTATAATAATGTCCAAGGATATTTTTAAATTATTATCAACAAAATCTAGCGATAGCGGGAAATTAATCTCTTTACAAAATAGTCAAGCTGTGTAAAATTAACTAAAATAATTGGTTACAACTGCTGTACAAAAATGTCTTTGAAAATATTAACTATTTAAATTTTCTTTTTCCAGGTTACAACGCAAACAGATACACAGGAGTTCAAAGCACAACAATGTCGTACAAAGTGGACTATTCCCAGCCCCATCAACCAGTTTACAACCGATACAACTATTACAACCGACGAAACCGTATGGCGCGAGCGAAGCGAGCCACCAACTACCCGCCATTCCCCTGGCACAAAGTACAAGAACTAGCTAGATCTTTACATTGGATCGATTAGATTTATATTAAACCCGACTATGTGAGTGTATGGGATGATTAAAGAGTCTAAATAATAACGAATTTTTTAAGGATTTTTGCAAAGAGTCAGTGTATTTAAATCTTATAAGAAATTGTACTTAAAATACTCCGATAGCTATTTCCATTTGATTTGACAAAATAATAATTTAAGTTTTTTTATGAGAAATCATGGATACATAATTATGCGACTCAATTCAGGAGCTAAAATAATGTAGGTACTGTAGATACTCAATAATTAAATAATTATAGACGTAAATAGACAGCTAAACTCATAACCCTGCCTCGTAGTCGGGTAAGAGCTAGGTAATTTAAAGTTTGTTGGTTCCACTAAGGCCGACCTCGCCTCCTTGGATTCAACACATACTTTAGTTTCGCTTACGTATCCGAACGCTTCACTTTTCCCATTCTAAATGCTAATTTAGTTTGGTGAAAACTCTGTACGCCTTTTCAGTGTTCAATGCATTTATTAGATTAATTTGTTTGTCAGTGACATTCTTATTTTTGTACAATACTGATTTATATCTCACTTGAAATCAGTGTGAAATAGTCCGAAGTCCGAAGAAGCGTGAAATGTTTTGTGAACATTTTAGAAAGCATTTAAATCTACATACCTAGAAATTGTAGTTGGAAAATGGGATTACGATCGTAATTTAGGACTTAACTATCAAGTTTAAGCTCAGTACAAACTTCAAGGCGTTTAAACGAAGTGAAGTTCGTATGTGTTTGCATTCACGTGTTATCCAGAAGCATGAAAAACGATCCTACTATTTCAGGTAATCTATGGTTTCAAGTACAGATTAATAAATATTCAATACAATATTTAAGTGTAGATCAATGAATATACAGTATTTCTTATTTATTTGACCGTCAAAGTAACTTATTCTTACTTAGGTTAAATCTGCCAGATAGACGTAAACCATGACTTAGTTTTAAGTAATCTTTGGAAAGTTAGATCAAATTGGAAATGCGTTCCCCACCTATGGTGACTAAAATTAAGTCACTTACAATACTCTCAGCGGATGTTTGTTCCTCTGAAGTTAGGTGCAAACGATTGCGCAAATACGCGATAAACAAGTTTTCTGGTGACGTTTAGCTCTGTCTCGCTCTTTGGCATGAGACTTGTGTATTGCGCATCCTTGTCACGTGGTTTTCCAGAAGCCAAATTGTTGGCGGTGTACTAATACTAATTTGTATTTACTGCGTAAGCGATAACACGATACTGACAGCCAACTTCAGAGAGATAAAGATCCATTGTGACTACTGTGCATACCTTGTAAAGGCATTTTAAGTAAAACTTACTGAAAATATCGGTAATTCTATGAACAGTGATTTTATATGAAGTTTTATATTAAACTTCAGCATTGTTTTATGGTAAGGGGGTTATTACGATGTACACAAAAGAGATGTGATAGTGTGTTTGAATTTTTAACCTTTTTATGCATTTATAAAGAGAATTAGTTTAAATTAATATATAATGTAGGATATCCATATTATTTATACTTAGTTTAAGTAAATGTAAATATTAGTGTAAGATTACAATTGTAATTATGGATATTAAAATTTAAAAAGATTTTACGTTGTTTATTTTTAGAACACCATCTATATTATTTCTCTATTACACACCCTTTAAGTTTTGAAGTATCCATGTTTAATAAACGGATCGCATGAAATAAATAAATATAGACTTTTCCAACCAATATTAGAGATCAAAATTGTACTGTTCGGTCCCCATGCTCTGATTTCTCTGTAATGTCATTAATAGAAATAGAACTTTTAGCTTTCGGCCGGTAGCTAATAGAGCTGAAAATCGCACTTACCTAATACTTGTTGGTCCACAGCAATATCACAGGAGTACATTGCCGCCATAAGTCTTTGCGGTTGAACTTGGAACGCTTTCCTACATCCATCTTTCACAGCCGACATGATTTGACCTACGAAATAGAAAAATATCACAAAGCAATACAATACTGAAAGGGGAATTTAAATAGATAATATTTCATTATTTATTAAAAACCATCATAGCTACTGTTTTTAGGGGGTTGATGCGAAAAACTCGTGCGCGTACTTATTTAATACTCGACCAATCACAGAGATAGAAAAATCAAAATGGCGTCTTCGGTTACACAATGCTACTTCCACAGAGAATAAGTTAATATGGGCAAATATAGGTAACTAAACTAAAAAAAAGGTAAATAAGTAGTATATCAGTCATCTGGTTACCATAACACAAGCATTAAATTGCTTAGCTTGGGACTAGATGACGCTGTGTGGAATGGCCAAGGATATTTATTTATTTATATATCTAACTTTTCAGAATATATTGGTTAGATATGACCACAGAATATGACTTATAACTAACCTCATCGCCATCTCACATTTTTTGATATTCATATCCAAACACAATTCTCATATTATTTATATTTACCTGATAGAGGTCCAAAATGCGAAACATCATCGTTCTCTGCTTCCAAAGTCCATTCTTCAACACAAAATGCGACGCCCATCATTGGCTCTTCGCACAAAGGCCCGGCCAAAGCTGCCAATTGGAATCCATTCACAAAACTACTCTCATACTCGTATCTCGGATCTTCCTCTATTTCCTTTTCAGTTTGTAAGTATTTGGTTATATAATCTGTAGTCTGGTTTAGCAGTACGTTTGGACCGCAATTTCTTGGCCCTACAGACCATATTTGATTGACAATATCTTTCCATTCTGGACTCAACTTTGAGCAAATACTTTGGAGCTCATCTTTGAAAAGCTCTACAAGTTTTAGCATACGATCAGAAAGCTTATGTTTGCTTCTAAGTATTTCTCTATTTTCGAGGTTGTTTTCGTTTTTCGATATGGCTTGTAGCGTTTTTATATGTTGCGATACCGCTTTCAATAAATCTGTTGATTTGTCTAGAAGTTCTGTTATTTCATTAGGTAAAGGTTTGGCTCGTATTTTTATCTTGCTTTGTTTATTATTAGTGTAGATTGTTATAACCGGGTCTTGATCCTTGATTCCTTTGTCTAGGTTTTGTGAATCAATTTCTTCGTTAGCCATATCTATCTTTGGTGGCTCTATAATCGTTTCTCTGAATGGAACGATTGGTTCCGAAACGATTATCGGTATTTTGGCGTATTCGTTCCTGTGAATTAGATATGTGATTTAATCATCTTTTTACAGCGCCATCTAGTTTAGAATTTGGAAACGTTTGCACTATTTTTATATTATTTTAATCAGTTCTTATTTCTGATTAAATGGATACATTTATTTTAAAATACACAAAACTATATAAAACCTTTAGATGACCAAAAAATCATGGCATTACAGTTGGTCATCAAACAGTTGATTCTGAGAAAGTATAAAAATGAGGGTGGTTTTAAATAAATGTACTTACTTCAAGTCCCTTAAACATCTTTCCAAATGTATCTGACCCGCCGTCACCAAAACATGCTCTCCTGTTTCTTGGAGCAACACTTGCACGCAAGAATCTGATTGGTTCAGCAGTTTTAGACCTAGAATAACACAAAAGATATGAATTTGCTTACTGTGGGTACATATTTGACATTTACTGTATAGAAGTAATGTCAAATATCTACCAGCAGTAAGCAAAACCAATGATAGATAGGTTATTTAAACTGGCCGTAAGACAATGTAGGAAGTTCAAATTAAGAGCACAGTAAGCAAAACCATAGGTTAATTATTGAAACTAGCCGTAAGGCAATGTAGGAAGTACAAGTTAAGAGCATTTAACATTTTTCTTTTTTGTAAATACATTATATTATACATAGAAAACACCCAGACTCGAGACAAATATTTGCACATAATGCAAACACTTGTCCCGTGGCGGGAATCGAACCCGCAACCTCCGCGTTTCTTGCCACTGCCACTGCGCCACAGAGGTCGTCAAACTGTTCATGGACACTGAATGGGTTAAGAGCTCTCGACAACGTCTAACTTTTATTATTAGTTTTTCCCGATAATCGAGGCCATGACTTTGGAACTCTTACCGGCATTACTTTGCTGATCAAAGTCAAATACAAAGTCAACATTTATTCAGTGATCCTTGTGGTCCTACTGAATAAATTTTGACTTTGATGTACTTACACCATCATTTACTTTGTCGTAATTCCATTTCGATAGTTTACCTTTGACTAGTTGAGACAGCTGTGATGGGTTAGTTGGTTCAACAGCTACCCTCAATATAGGAACCACAGCATTCTGCATCTCGCTGAAGGCCGGGCAAGCCAAGGTACTGCTAAGTGTTGCTGTCTTCAATACATACTCTTCTAAACCTCCTATACCTGATGATAATAAGGTAATTAAACTCCAACAGTGATGATGCTGCTGAAACAAATGCTGAGGGGTAGCCTTATTTTCTTGTCACTTGATTGTCAATATATCTCATTCCTGTTACCCATGTTTATGTTGATGGAAAATAAAAGAAATCTATTCTATTCTATTCTATAATTCAGCATATTACTAGAACTTTTTTACTTTATTTTCTTTTTTCTTCTTATTTCATTACCTACGTTTTTGACCGTAAAAGGTCAAAAGTACCCTAAACAAAAGAGAGTTTATGAAGAATTTGTAATGAGAGTGGATGAGGCGAATGAGGTGTGTCAGGATCGTGCAACTGGAGATCTGTAATCTCTGCCTACCCCCATGGGAAAGATGCGTAGTTTTATGTATGTATTAGCATTTTTTACTTTGATTATACAGGGTGTAAAAAGACTACTACCGAAAACTTTAGGGGGTGAAAGTACCCATCAATATGAACAACTTTTTCTAAGAAACCAACACTGTGAACGCGAAAAAAAAAACAGCTGTTTCATACACTTTAGCCAAGTAGGTATTGAACTTATGTATGGAACTGCTGTTTTTTTATCGCGTTCACAGTGTTGGTTTCTTAGAAAAAGTTGTTCATATTGATGGGTACTTTCACCCCCTAAAGTTTTCGGTAGTGGTCTGGTAACACCCTGTATAGTTATTTTTTAAAAAGATTGTAGGTACTACAAATATTTTTACATAAACTTTGCTAACGTATTTATTTACAACTTAATGCACCCCGCGGTTTTAATCGCGGTGAAAATTGTCCGCTCCGTACCGGGATTAAAAGTAGCCTATGTGCTATTCCAGGATATAAGCTATCCTGGTACCAAATATTCACACTTACATACTTACACATACACATTCACCTTTATAATATTAGTGTGATTAAATATGGATACTTACCAACAATATTTCCTGCAACAGCTTCTTCAATAAGTTCCATATCTCTTCCCATAAGAAGGTACAGACTCTTAATTCTGCAAGAAACAAATAAATTTATTAACTGCATTTATGTCAAAATTCTAGACGTTTCTAAGAATAATAAATTCTTCACATACTATGTTTTAAATGTCCTAATTTATCATCACCCAATAGTACTTTGCATTGGTTAATAATATTACCAAAGACGATTAATATCAAGAAGACAGACAAAGGCCATACACAAAATCGTAACCCTGAAAATGGCTTAACGGGAGTTTAAAGTAGGTGGCAGCACCAGATAGCCTGGAAACTTTAAAACATAAATGTTATTCAAGAAATTTAAATTACTTTCTAGTTAAAATTACGTCCTTAATTACGAATAAAAACAAAGTTTTCAAATACTTACTCAGCAATAGTAACATGTTCGTCGCTCGGCAAATCTTTCAGTTTTAGTTTGGGGTCTACAGCATAGTCGTTTGTGCTTAGAATTCCGCTAGGATCATGTTTAGGTCCTAGGACATAAACTTTGTCTCCTTTCCTTACTTTGCCGCTGAACACTCGAGCGAATGCTATGAATACAGGCTGATCTTTGTCTTCTTTTTCACTCTGTAAATAGATGTTATTTATGCTTAAACCAGATATTTAAAACTTTCATATTAACAATATAGAAGGAGATTATGATTCTAATAATATATTAATTTTCTGGATCCTATTATAGCAATAGAGTTGCTTATTATGAGGCTAGATGGCGCTGTGTGAAGTTTCTACAAATATTTATTTATCTATTTTTATAACAGGCAAAACCAGATTGGATTACAAAAATGTTATGTTACTAAGAATCGTAAACCTACCTCATCAACAGCACTCTTTTCCTGATCACCATCAGTTTTCTCAGCAATAACATCCAAACCAGCATTCTGTATCATTCCCGCTTTTATCTGTCTCGCTCTTTCCCTTCTATTAGCCATTTCTTCCGCCGTCAAAACCTTAGGCTTATTTTCCGGCAAAATGCTTCTATCTACAGTGTACATCTTCGATACAAAAACTATCAAAGGCCTATCATCACTACTATCACAAGCTAAAAAGTCTTCTTTTAATCTCTGAGTTTCAGGTAGGTAGGAGTCAAAATCTCTGATTCTAGAGCACATGAGTTTTTCCACCTTTTCAGGGAGTAATTCCTTAGGTGATGGTAACTTTATACAGACCATGTTTAGTACTGTTTCGGATAAAGGTAACCATTGAACCATTAACGACTGGAGTTGCACTCTCGAGTCTGTATGCCTCAAGTCTCTAGCAGTTAGCTTAATGCCGAGTTTCTCACATATAACAGGTACTTTTTCCTTTTCATTTCTTATTGCAACAGTCTCATAAACATTCCATAGGTTGTCGAGTATTACTTGGACGAATAATGGTTTCTTGGCTTTTTCTTGGGCGCCTTTCATGAAGCGTTTTGTTTTTGAGTTTAAGTAGAAGTCACCCCAGAGGACTTTGCGCAGGACCTCTTCTTTGACTCCTGAAAGTTTGTACTGAATTAGCAAGTTTTCTAAAAAATGTCTTTGTAAGTGTAGTCAATTTACCATCATTCATCAATTCTTCACATGGTGATTTATAAAGGCATGGGCTTAATGTGTGAAGCCACGCAAACCTGGTGTTACTAAGGTGAAAGTTGCATATGAACATAACAATTGCCATGTCTAATAATTCCTATCAGGTTTTCAATGTGATTTCTCAATCAACAGTGTTGTATTAAGAAATAAACATAAGTAAGTACCTATTGTATGTGATTGCATTCTAAGTGAAAAGTCACGAATCTTAAATAGATCTAAATTTTCAACCTTATTCTCTAGAACACATTTCGGTTTTTGAAATGATTGTGGAAGCGGGAAGGTTTAGATGGTGAAAAAATTTTGCAGGTGAAAATTTTACAAAACTTCACCACTATTTCAACTTCTTGCGATTGACAGCTGTTGATCTAGCAACAGGACAATGTTTGTTATTTTTTTTTTATTTGTAAAATATGGATGTGGGTTATCTTATCATCTAGCTTTAAAGCCAATTTGTGTACCTAGTTTTTCAGAGAAGAGTCTTGCAAAAGTGTGAGTAGTGAAGCCCCAGCCATCGGCCGCACTGGCAAAAACAACATTGCCCTGTTCCGGAGAGAAATACAAGTGCGAGTCGTCAGCGTCTTCTAGCGCTGAAGTCCAGTCATAGAAGTTATTATCCTCTTGCTTGTCTTTATTTAGCTGGAAAATAAAAAAAATTTATTAAGTTGGTTAATTGATTCAGGTGTGACTTTGCAGAAGTCCTGTATTTATAATTTCAGAATATCTAGTACTCCTCTGCCCATCTATACCAAATATGTTTAATCAGGATGTTCACAGTAAGGCCTCCCGACCACTCCCTATCATCCATAAGCTTTACTATGTCAGGCTAGGCAGGCATAGAATTACTTGGTTTGAAATGTAAGGTATGTTTTGTTACTAGATTTTTTCTTTGTTCTCAATTAATTCACCAGAACTTACTTATATGTGGGATAATATAAGTCTTAACTTATTTTGGGTATAAACTAAATGACCAACCTCTTTCTCCAAATTCCGTTCCTCATTTTCCGTGACTTCTGTTGCAAAGAGTTCCCCCATCACAGCATTAACTTGCTCTAACAGTTGTTGCAAATGTATGTATACATCCATTGCTGGGACTTTCATTTCCAAGATGAGCCTGTCAATCTTGTTGAGAACTAATACAGCTTTCATGTTCTCCGAGTACACTTGTTTGAGGACCAACCTCGTTTGTGGACACACTCCTTCAACAACATCTACCTGAAATTATAAAATAACCATGAAAATATTCACCGGGATTCTTTTAAGATACTTCAAAATGCTTAAAAATATTTTTTTCTATAGAATAAGATGGTTGAGATTATAAATAAATTACTGTGAAAGGCACAGATTGAGATAGTGATACTAAAAACATGCAATAACAGCTAGTTTAATCGAAATAAAGAAAAACAAGTTTCTACTTACAACAACAATGGCTCCATCACACAACCTGACTGCTGTAGACACTTCACTTGAAAAATCAATATGTCCTGGAGAATCTATGAGGTTCACAAGATATTCTTGCTTATCCACAGCATGATAGAGTGAGATACTACTGCTTTTCATAGTAATTCCCCGCTCTTGTTCATCAGGTCGGCTATCCATGTAACGCAGCTTGCCACACATTTTCGGCGATATAATACCATTACTGGATATCAAGGAGTCCGCTAGGGTCGTCTTTCCGTGGTCTACGTGAGCCACAATACAAATATTTCGAATATTATCCGGCTTGTTCCGAAGTTCCGTAAGTTTCGTCGAATCTATTAGCCGCATTTTAAAGAATTTGACTCTTTTGTGTGTAACGTTTGTTTTCTTAGAAACGTTTGCTTAAAACTGATTTATTAAGTAATTTGTAATTTCACCAATATTGCGAAAATCTAGAGAAAAGTTGCACAACATGAGCACAACTTCGTCGTGTTTCTTCTGTAATTTGTTTGACACAGACTTTTACAATAGTACTCTGTGACACAGACCAACACAACATGCTGTTTTGACATTGACATCTAAAAAATAACGGACGTCTTTCAGATACTTATAGTTTTAATTTCATGGCTAATCATTTTCTAAAAAGGCTTGTTGGCTTCGGATATTATGGCAGAATTGTGGCAACAAAGTCGCAGTAGCCATAAAAGAAGAAGTGAAGTGAAGTGGCTTCGGATAATAGAGAAAAGGAACTTCCAATCAATAGTTACTCATTAATTATTATTATATTGGTAGTTCCTTTAAATATTTCAAACATCTACCTACCTACTATAATTACGCAACTGGGGCGTCGAGTTGCCACAAAAATCCGTAGCATAATGCAGAACAGAACGCGTGTCTAATTCTACTTCAAGTGTTTCCTTAGAAGCTCGAGCCACCAGTAGAATCACGATTTAGGGGGCTTGCTCGCAAACTTACTAGGTACCTACTGTGTACTAGGACTTTCATTATCTTTCGAAAACCGTGTCGCTTACCTGTCGTATTGCTGTCGCGAGATACCTACGTTATAAACCTGCCAAATTGCCTAGATATAGGTAGGTACCTAAGTACCTACGAATACCTACATAAAGTTATCTAAAAAGTCTCAAATCTAGTATAGGTACTTACGAGTAGGTAGGTATTAGGTAGAGCAAATTTGAGTCAACTGAGATCCTACAACGCAAGCTCTGTCTGGTTTGAGGCTAGATGCTGTGTAAGCGTGGCAGATTAAGTACCTACCTACCTCTATATTTAAAGAATATTATTAATTAAAAGTAAATTTAAAAATCATTTATTACTCTCTATGTCATTGCTAGGTTTGCTCTTTGCAAAACATAAGGCGCTGCACTAAACGGCGTCTTATTTATTTATTTTTTATTTATTTATTTATTAACTTAAACTTAACTATAACATTACAAGTCTTTTAAGTTTTACTGGCAAAAATAGTGCTCCCAACAGTTTAAAGATTAAACCCTTAGTCCAACTCAAATTAAAATAATTTGGCAAATATTCAGAGATAATCTTCTTGAAAGTGTATCAGAACAAATCTGATTAAAATTAATGAAACCCGGTCCATTAGGGTACACAATGCTAGCAACGTATTTGCATACAAAAAATTACAACTTGAGGAACTCAGCCTTTTTTGAAGTCCGCTATAAAACAAATCTTCCTTTGTTCGTTAGTTTTATTTTCCTTCTTACAAATGTCTCTACCTACTCCATGAGCTTTATGTATCAGTTCGGTTTCTTTATTAAAAATAAAACAAAACATTTCCTGAATATTAGAGAAGCTTACCTTTTCAATTAGTAGATACCTTCATACCAGCAAAGTTTTCCTGAGATCGTCAGCGCTCTCTAAATCGGGCACTGGCCCTGGTCCAGACAATTAACAACTTGGTGGCAAGCTGTTTAATTTCATGCTTCGAATATTTTCACGTAGGCCTATTCCGGAAAGCTGGTGCCTTCTTATTACTGAAAATTTATGAAGTTTGGAACGATCTTGAACTGTTTGATTTGAGCATCGTTTGCAAAGTGGGGTCTTTCGATCCAAAGGTCGGTAGGTAGGTAGGTTCAAAAAAGGAGTGTAGGTATTGATGTTTCGTTTTGAAAAATATAGGTAGGTACATAGTAGGGTGAAAGTTAACATCGTAAGAAAACCAATTGGCGTTGGTGGGCTTGCAACTTGTTTCGTAGGTAGGTAGGTACCTATACCTAGAATAGGTATATTTGGCGCATGTACCTACCACTTCTTAAATATCTTAGATATTATGTTGTGCTTAATCTAAATTCGAATGAAGATGAAGAAAAGTAAAGGCAGGGAAGCATTGGGTTCGACTGTCACAGGATCGGAAAAAAAGGAATGAAAATAAGAAGGCTGCTGCTTACTTGTCCAAGCCAGTTCTTCAGGTAAAGCGGTATTTTCTAACTTTTGGCGTAAAAAAGCGCGACTCATTCGTCGAAAGCGGGACATAGGTACTTATGTGTAATCATCATGATATCCTGGTGAGGGGGTCTGTCTCTTGCAACGCTGAGGTGCACTCAGCATTGGGTGGATGGTGGGCTGATAGAAAGATAGATCAAACCAGATATCCATTTATAAATGAAACGGCAGCAAAGCAGAACTCAGCAAATTGTTTATCCTAATAAGTTCAAAACGACATCAGTTTATGAATATCAAAGCATCTGGCTGGAATCGTCGGAGATAAACTAAATTGTGTTTAGCTCAGTTTTAATTAGCCATCTCTTTGACAAAGTAAATTTTGAAAAGCGAATCTACCCGATCTTAATTAATTTGAAGGGGTTTATTGGTCTAAACTTTTTTGCCTAGTGCGTATTTATGCGCCTAAACCTTTTGGGAGTTTAAAATTAAATTGAGTACCTATATAAGTAAACTGATCCATTTTAAATGAAAAATCTTACGAAAAGTTATGACTTCAACGGGATTCGAACCCGCGTGATACAAGCGATCACCTTAAGCCAGGTTGCCATCGACCACTCGGCCACGAAGCCTTAAATGCTGACGACGAAACTATCAGTAAGATTATATTTCGGTTAGAGCACCGATTTATAATGAAATACCTAAGTGTGGTTTAACACTATACCTACTAATAAAATACTTAGGTATATAAAGCTATTATACTGATCCAATTAACTTTTTTCTGTCTTTTTTGCGCCACTCATCTATAATTTGTGCCAAGTCGGAAATATCTAGCGAAATAGTGCGTTTCTCATCGAAAGAGGTTAGAACTGCTATTAGAAATATGAAGCGAGGAAAATCTCCTGGACACGATGGACTTAGCATTGAGCATTTGCTTTTTGCTGGTCCGCATCTCTCACGTGTCCTAGCAATGTTTTTTACATTCTGTGTAAGACACTCATATCTTCCACCGACACTGATAAGAACCATGGTTGTCCCTATCCTCAAAAGTAAAACAGGTGATGTGTCAGACAGTAATAATTATAGACCTATTTCTCTAGCTACAATAACTGCAAAAATACTGGATAGCTTTTTAAATGGTTACTTAGAGAAAGCTTTACACCTGCATGATTCGCAGTTTGGGTTTCAGGCAGGTGTTTCCACTGAAAGTGCCATTTTAAGCCTAAAACATACTGTGCGATATTACACAGATAGGAAAACCCCAGTTTATGCTTGCTTTTTAGATCTCAGCAAAGCATTTGACCGAGTTTTGTATCAGCCACTTTGGGATAAACTTAATAAAATTATACCAAGAGAACTAGTTAGCACTTTTAAATATTGGTATGAGAACCAACTCAATAGTGTAAGATGGGCTTCTAATAATTCGGATATGTACAAGTTGGAATGTGGAGTTAGACAAGGTGGACTTACGTCACCAAAGCTTTTTAACTTGTACATGAATGATTTGATGGTTGAACTAAGCAACATGCATGCAGGCTGCTCCATAGATGGCGTCATGGTAAATAATATTAGTTACGCGGATGATATGGTGTTGCTGAGTCCATCCATCAGTGGCCTAAGAGATCTTATGAAGGTCTGCGAGGACTATGCAACAAGACACGGATTAGTTTATAATACTAAGAAAAGTGAAGTGATGGTAATAACAGGAGGAAATAATAAGGCTCCTGATAATGTTCCACCAGTTAGACTGAATGGGAAAGAATTAAATATTATTAATAAATTTAAATACTTAGGGCATATTCTTACAGATGATCTCAAGGATGATTGTGACATAGAAAGGGAACGCAGGGCGTTAGCAGTTAGAGGCAATATGGTAGCCCGTAGGTTTGCAAAGTGCTCCCTTCCGGTCAAAATTACGCTTTTTAGAGCTTACTGTCAGTGCTTTTATACCTGCAACCTATGGGTTAAGTACTCAAAAAAATCGCTTAACGCCCTGCGAATACAATATAATAACATCTTCAGAATGCTGGTGGGTCTGCCTCGTTTCTGTAGCGCTTCAGGTATGTTTGCGGATGCTCGGGTGGATGGGTTCGCAGCCATTATACGAAAACGAATAGTGTCTTTATTGAACAGAGTCAGAGACAGTCACAACAGCATTCTGAATATCATATCTGAAAAGTACGATTGTCCAATTCTTCATCACTGGGTGAAGACTATTATTTTTATTTGATGTTATTATTTTGTGTGTGTTTTTAGTTTTATTTTATTTTTTACCTATGTCTTTATGTGTGTTGATTTAAACTATGCTATGTGATGCTATGGATTAAGTTGTCCGAAATAAACGAATATTATTATTATTATTATAAGTTAAAGCAAATTGAATACTTATCATTTAGGTATCTAATCTTAGTTCACTTAAAACTTTATTACCTTCCAGTCAATTATGTAAGATATCAGATTGAAATATGATTGATGATCTCTGTGGCGCAGTGGCCGAAGGCCCGCCTCAAATGCAAGAGGTTGCGGGTTCAATCCCCGCATACCGCTTCCGTGCTTCATGTCAATTTAGCGTGAGGTCACGCTAAATTGACAGTCGCGACTTTAAAGTCATTAAGCCCTGACGGTGGCGTTTAGGCGGCCTAAAATCTTTGTCATCATAGTACAATCCCACAGTCTCACAAATACATACTTGCCGCCTACATAAGTACCTAGGTACCTATATGTCGCGCCACGTAAAAAGAGGCTGTCAAACTGCGCAGTGGTTAATGATTGGTGGAGAGGTAACGCGGCGCACTTTATACCATTGATTTAGCAAGTGCTATTGGTTTGTCAGCGAGTGAACACAGGCGCAAACATATCTCACTACTTCCTCTCAGCGCTCTTTTTACGTGGCGCGACCTATATCTACGAGTACCTACCTATTATACAATTTATTTCATAATCAGTTGTCATGAACTATTAAAACAAATATAGCCTCGTTGTCGACGTAATTAAGCCGATGAATTTGTGAAGCCTGTTAATTGGAGCCATTTACGATGTTTTGACTGGACAAGTCAATTACTCTGGGTCTAATGTCGAGTTTAGAAAACTAGCGTGGGTTTTGGGCTTCTGGGCCTTCGACGTGAATAAATTAATTGTGCTCTGTCACAGTGCTGCCACAATCATGTCTGTTTTCTACTGTAAAGGACGAGAATTAGGTTTACAAAATTTGGTAAAGTTATTATTTAATTTGTTGCTAGGATTCTGTTACATAACATTACAAAAGCTGTGTTTATGTGAACTATGTGAACTCCCTGTAATCAATACGTAGTGTCCCTTCTTTCGCGTTCAAATTACCGTGTACAAGGAATTTTCCGTTTCAGAAAATGACACGAGCTCTTGACAGTACCTAAACGCTTCGTATCGATTTTCATTTTATCATCGTAACTTGACTAATAGTTTCGACCACGCCACCTATAGTCATGCCAATAATATATATTTTTTTTGTTTCTCGAAACTGATTATTGTCTAAAAGTTATATTTATGGCTATGAATAGCTAGCGGCAGTAGTAAATATGTAACGCCTGTTACATAATTTACCTACTACTGTCGCTATCAAACTGTGACGGGGAATACTTATAAACTACAAGCGAAAAATGGACTTGTGCCAAACGTCTAGTTGGAAGTGCAACTGATTACCCCCTAGACATTTTCTAAGGATCTTGAATGTCTGTGATTTGATGCGGTCGTGAGCATGTTTTCGTTTAGGTACTTGGGTACTTTACTTACCGTTAATATTATTATTATTAGCATTACTGTACAAACATGCTCCGTATTCGTGTTAGTTGATATGAAATCTTTATGCATGGGCTGTTCTGTTTGTGTAGTGATTTCTACCCACAAACCATATATTTAGTGCAAACATTAATAATAGGTATTATTAGTAATAGGTAGTAACCTACCAGTACTTAATACTCATCATCATCTGCTTATAAAATACTGCTGCTGGACTTTTACATTCGCAATATAAAAATAGGTACCTACCTACTAGAACAATCGATCATTACCTACTTCTTTTTTGGTCATCCAATCGAGTATTTACTTGCGACATCATGTAAATATCTAACAATGTATTCCTACACACGCTCAAGCTCATGTTATTATGGATATAAAATTTGTGCTTTGCAGGAATTCGATATTACAAAACATCGGATTGAATGCTGAGCTACTTTTAATAAAGCTCAATGATAATCACAGAAATAAAATGGTTACTTCAAATAGATTCACCGCTGTATCCAAAAAGGAGAATATCTCAAATTGTTACATTATTCAATATTTATCGTTATCCTCATTTATTTATTTTATTTATTTACTAGCTGTACCCCGCGGTGTTACCCGCGGTGAATAAGTTAATAGATTTTTTTAACGACTTTTAAAAAGTAGGAGGTTCTAAATACCTACGTCGACTGGGTGAACCGATTTGATGATTATTTTTTTGATCTGATGAGGATCGTCAGAGATATGAATAAAAATGCACCTTGAGAGTGCAGAAAATTACTATTTTCTTACGTAATTAAATTTGTTTTCATAATTTTTTTTATTTTGCTCCTTGGCTAAGACCAATGCTGCATTGTGTCATTTGATTTTGGTGCTCATAGAACAGGATGACTGCTGGTCGGTTACTATTCTATGGTCTAACACAGTTTATTTTGCTCGCAAAATATTCAAGAAGCTACCATGCGAGCGAAGCGAGCTTCGACCCAAGCGAGCGCAGCGAGCCGAAATTTTTAAGACAAATTCGTTATGTGACACTTGATGTAGCTTATAGTGCTTACAGAAAAGGCTGACTGTTGGTCGGTCCCTATTCTATTGTCTGACATAGATCAATTTGCCAGCAAATATTCAAGAAGCTACCGTGCGAGCATAGCGAGCTTCGAACTAAGCGAGCGTAGCAAGCTTCAAACTAAGCGAGCGTTGCGAGCCTTTTACACTCGAGCCGAAATTTTTAAGAAAAATGCGTCGTGTGACACTTGATTTTGCTTAAAGTGCTCATAGAAAAGGCTGACTGCTGGTCTGTTCTTAGTCTAGGGTCTGACATAGTTCAATTTGCTAGCAAAATATTCAAGAAGCTACCGTGCGAGCGTAGCGAGCTTCGAACTAAGCAAGCGCATCGAGTTTCTTAGACTCGAAATTTTTAAGATAAATTCGTCATGACTGACACTTATGTTTGCTCATGGTGCTCAAAGAAAAGGCGCTGGTCGGTTCCTATTCTAAGGTCTGACACAGTTCAATTTGCTTGCAAAAGATTGAAAAAGCTACATGCGAGCATGGCGAGCGCAGCGAGGCTTTTAGACTCGAAGCGAGCCGAAACTGTGGGAAATGTAATAAAATAGCGATAATGAGGTGCTGTACCGAATTTTAATTGAAGACACAAATATAAACTTTGTCCTAATGGTTTATGTTGAGTTAGAAATCTTTTTATCGGGGATTTATCTGCGTACATAAGTCCCAATTCCGTGAGATTATCGGGACTAAAAAAAACAATATTTGAAATTCGTTAAGCCGTTTGAGTTTGAAGAAGCATAATTTAGGTATTTTGATAGTCTCACGGGCACAATACGCTTTTAAGGGATTTAAAGTAGCTTATGACATGTTTTTATCCAGGATATCAACTGACCTGGTACCAAATTTCATTCAAATCCGTCCAGCCGTTTGAGCGTGAAGGAGTTATAACATTGCCTGTGCTGCCATCTATTAACATTATTTTGACTAACAGTTACGTTTCACGGCCAAACTATTTTGATGAATAATTTGGTTTATAATCCCACGGAACCATTCCTTTTTTCAGCAATTTAAGGTAGCCTATTTGTTAATCCAGGGTAGGTACTGCTACCAAATTTAATTCACATTCATCCAGCCGTTTGAGCATGAAGGAATAATTACTTTACCTGTGCTGCCATCTATTGAAATTATTTTGTTAGTTTTTCACGGCCAAACTATTTTGTATTTGTTTAATAATCCCACGGAATCAATGCACTTTTAAGGAATTTCAAGTAGCGTACATTTTAATCCAGGGAATAAACAATCCTGCTACCAAATTTAATTCAAATTCATCCAGCCGTTTGAGCGTGAAGGAATAATAACTTTGCCTGTGCTGCCATCTATTGAAATTATTTGTTACTTTTTCACGGCCAAACTATTTTGTGTATACTATTTAATGAATTTGATTAATAATCCCACGGACTCAATGCACTTTTCAGGAATTTTAAGTAGCGTATATTTTAATCCAGGGTATAAGCAATCCTGCTACCAAATTTCATTCAAATCCGTCCAGCCGTTCGAGCGTGAAGGAGAAATATTTATGCCTGTGCTGCCATCTATGAAGTTATTTTGTCTGACAGCTGCCTTTTGCACGGCCAAACTACCGAAACTATTCTAGTGAACATTTTGTTTTATAATCCCACGGGAACACTGCTTTTTTCAGGAATTTCAAGTAGCCTATTAGTTATTCTGGGGTATAAGCAATCCTGATACAAAATTTCATTCAAATCCGTTCAGCCGTTTGAGCGTGAAAGAGTAACAAACACACTTACACACTTACACACTTACACACTTACACACACACAAACTTTCACCTTTATAATATTAGTGGGATTTCAATTTACAATGCCATGACAGTACAAGACCAAATCGACACTGGAAAGCACCTAAAATATTTTTTTTAAAAACAATAACTGAAAGTTAAGTTCCTTTCCTACCTATCATTGTTGTTCTGTTATACATTTAAAAGCTATTTCTGTAAATTTCGTCAATGAAATTACAAAAATATTGCAATCATCCCTTTTGCACAATTTGTTTACATTGCGTAGAGCTCTTCTTATTCATGAAGCACCACGTCCAATATGACGTAGTGATAGTATAGGTAACACTACATATTTATATAAATATCATATTTAACACCATGTCCATAAATATTTGAGAAGTTAATATTTAATTGAGAAAGGGCAAGCTTATCGCCGATTTTTAACCGACCTAAAAAAGGAAGAGTTCTATGTTCCACTGTATTTTTTATTTATATTCACCGATTATTCAGTCATTTTTTTTTTGTTTGAAAGAGTAGATAGTTTTTGAGGATCTGATGAGAGATCTTCGGAGTTATGAACAGAAATGCTATTTTCCTACGAAATTGAAGTCAATAGCATTTCTGTTCAATAATGTAAGTTTCGGTTTAATAAAAAAAAAATGCCACTTGTAAAATACTAACTACCTAATTAATTTTCAACGAAAAATCCATTGTACCTACACCGCCAGAATTCGAACCCATGAAATTCAGATCAACAGTCAGTTGTCACCATCTCATTACATTTAATCTCAAACTTAAAATGTCACGTTATATTTTCTTCCTGAGGCCGCTTTACAAGGTCTAACGAAAGTTGATAAAAGAAGGACAAAACTAGAAACATTCGAAGTTTGGTATTTTCTGACTGATAAATTTTAATGATATGAAAAGGTGAGCGATTGCAACATCAGGCATCATTCTCATTGCATCAGCCGAAGTCGCAAACAGTTGAACATTCAAAATGATTGCGAAGGTAATTTTGTACAACCTGTTTACTAAGAATATTTTTGTTTGCGATACTATTTCAAAGTGACATAATGTAAAATTGCTTTATTTACTTACATAAATGTATGGACTTGTGCCAACTGTATACCAAATCTGCAGTGACTCTCTGCCTTTTGATAATTGGAATACATATCTGCGATCTAAGAAGTCCCCTATAATTTTAATTTCCGGGGTTTAACTGCCTTTCCATAAAAATGTGCCGCGACGTCTGTTTTTCGAAGATAAAAGATAATGGTCATTTTACACAACAATAAACAACTTCGTAGATTATATTTTATAAACACAAGTACAAGTACAAGCTATTTGTTTTAAAATTTTGGTTTCGTTATATTTTCAATGGTCTGCCACTCTTCAAACAAAACAATGATTCATAATATATTTTCAGTTCGTTGCTCTCTTTGCTCTGGTGGCCGTAGCTGCAGCCTCTGACCTCTCAAGCTTCTCGTACAGCGTCGCGGATCCCTACACCGGCGACTTCAAGAACCAGATCGAAACACGCGCCGGCAACAACGTCCAAGGTCAATACTCCCTTCTAGAATCCGACGGAACGAGAAGAACTGTGGACTACGCAGCAGGCGCCGGAGGCTTCAACGCTGTGGTCCGCAAGGACCCTGCTTTTATCACCCCGGTGGTCCGTGAGCCTATTTCTCGCATCCTTCCCATTGGACCTATTGCCCATGCCGACCCTACATTCCGCATTCTTCCTATTGGGCCCATTGCCCCCGCTGACCCTAGTTTCCACATTCTGCCCTTCCCCTATCCAATACAACACTATTAATTTTTTAATTTAAATTTGACTGTAAATAAAACGATTAGTCTATAATAATCATCTTTTATTGAAAACGAATGTACAAGTATGTAACAGCTTTATTCTACTTGTAGTATCGTCTCACTTCTTTGTAGATCTGCAGATCAGCAGTACCTACATGGACGTAACTAAGATTTCGTAACTGGTTATTAACCAGAAAAATCACTGTTTTGTAATAAAAAATGTCAACAATGACAACAAACGTCAAACATGTTGCGCTTTGAAAAGAAAAAAATTAATGATATCAAATAGACAGGATTTTTTGGAGTTTTGGTTTAGGTGAAATCTTGCTTTTCTTTGAGTTTGTTTTCCAGAGGTCATGCGTGCGAGATCTCAGTTCAGGGACGTTCACTACTTGTTTAGACGTAGGAAGCACAGTGTAGGACGTTTACACTACGCGTAGCTGTCGTAGCACCGTAGAGCTTCGCGTAGCAGTAATAGAGCTACATGTGTGTTAGAATATAATTAGGAATTTTTGTCTTTATGTTTAGCTTATGACCTAAATAGCAATTTTATTTTAATAAAGCCGACATTACCGTATGATCATGTAGGTGTCATATTCATCACGTGTAATTACTACTGTCACATACATAAGTAGCAGAGAAACCTGTTTGTATTAAACAAATTGATAATTCCATGTTACAAACTACCTTTTACTTTAAATAAATTTTGACATAAATGGTAAAACATAAACACACATCAATAGAGTAATACTAAGTAATGTTACATTTTCATGCAAACAAGTATAATATTTTGTACAAACACCAATATTAAATTTTTATCTGTGCTATAAATCATTCAGTATAATGTTGTTTTTGTTTGGTACACATAAAATATGTGATCTCGGGCAATTTACCTACAATAAAGCATAAAAAGTAAAATATACGTAAATGTTAGATTTTCTTTTGCTAAAATTACGTTACAACTTTTTTGTGAATATTAGGAAAATTTCCAAAGTTATAATTAATCCCATCTGGATGATAAAGTAGAATAATTGAAATGAAAAACTACCGAGAAAATGACTTAGGTACTTATACCGTTGACGGTCTAGTAGGAACGCAAAATGGGGAAGGAAGGGTGGAGTAACTTTATTACTAATTATTATTCTTATCTCCCTTATCTACCTACTAGTTAGCAAAACAGTAAGAAAATCAAGACAGAAATTCTCTCCTACGTTTAAAAAGAGTCATTTCCACCAACATTTTGCGTGCATCGTTTCATGGCAAAAGATTGTGTCCCTTCTTTACAAGGTTTTGTCACATATGTAGATCTAGACCCAACCCAGTTATTAATGATTTTATTTCGAGTGATTCTTGCTTAGCTTACAATGACGTAAACGGGTATTTTCCACGAAATTATCTTAATTTTTCTTCCCGAAACCACGGCTTCATTCCGGTCGAAACGTCGGGCTTATAAATTAAGGTTATTTCGTGATATATATACCAGCTTACATGTAAGTATATTACGTGCTCAGATCGCGAAAGTATACTATAGGCTAATTTAAATCACACCTATAATGGGATATATAGGATAATGCTAAATGCTTGTTACATAAACAGCATTTTCCGCATTCATATTTCTAGGCTACAAAAACGAAACATTGTCAATGTGTCGCCCGCGCCCGCTTCTCCCTTTTCCGGGGCCGCCGTCAAATGAAAAGCAAAACTACTTTTATCTGAAATTCGAAATCCAGCAGATGCTGCTTTGACTTGTAAAGCAGTTTAGTAAAAACATTGGTGGTTATTGATGGTACCATAAACAAAATGTTTGACCTTAAGTTAAGGTATAAAAGTAATGTTACGGATATTTCAACAGTTGTAGGTATTCAGACAAGTAATGTTAAATACATGTTTCCATGTGCTAATCCCACCAATAGATACATTACATTTAAAAGTTTCGGTCGGTAGGTATAGGTACCATAAATTACGGAAGATAAACATTAATAAGTCTATGGGGGCAATTCAGAGTGTCGCAAAAGCTAAACTAAACTAACTAAAATTATTGCCATCCTTTTTATTCCCATCGCTATGAAAGGGACGGCAACAATTTTAGTTAGCTTAGTTTAGCTTTTGCGACACTCAGAATTGCTACTTATGAGTACTTAGATACCATGTGCCACAATACTCAGATCTGGATCAAATATTTACAGATAATTTACGAGAATGGAATTTGTACTACTTGCTCTACTTGCTGCTTGCACTAGTTTGCCCTGGCACCGTGGTAGTTCCTAAGCTATCCAATTCATAGTCACAAAGACAGATAGGTCTCTGGTACTTAGTGCTTGAAGAGACGGTATGTGACATGTCTAATGTTAATGCCAATTTAAAGGTCTGAAAATTGGTCCCTGCTTTCTACACAAATGTGGTTACAAGCGAGACACGTCAATAAAACTAGTAAGACCAGTCAAAGCAAACGTCGTTCCGGAATTAAATTTAGTGATTTACAGCCAGGACCGTTCAAAACTCCGTAGGGGTGCGCTCAGATAGGCACGATTCGGGTTTGGAAACTGAATTGTTAGCTAAATAACTGCTACGGTGTAAGGCTGCGTGTGTTATTTTATCAATGCTATACTAAAAATCTTAGCGGGATGGTGTTATAGATGTTTTTCTTATGAGACAGTCAGTATGACAGTCATGCATACAACGTTAATAAAATAGGTAGTCTATAACTGATCAAAAATCGAATCAAAGTGTCGTGGATTGAATTTTAATGTGATGGCATCAATTAAGTTCGTACATAGGTAATCTATATTCAATCAGAGCACGTTTAGTACCTATATACTCACTCTAGCATATTATGGTCACACCATTTCTGTTTGTCAAATGTAAACACTAATTACACTCGTATTCCTTACTCTAGACCTCATTGTAGATTCTGAATTGGTAAATATACAAGTATTATATAGGTATACACAGTATTACATTGGAACAAACATTTGTCAGGTCGGTCGTGTGCAAAATACGTGGTTAATTGCGGAATCACATCCATTGTGTCTAAACTGGCACCCGACAGATAAAACAAAAACATCAACACCCTCTGTAATTAAATTGCCAAGTGTTTTAAAGTTTCTAATGGTTTATTTTGCGTGAACGTACCTTTACACTGGATAATGTACATCTAGCGGATGTCAAAGAGCGGACACGGCAGAGGAAATCTCACTGAGTAAGTAGATAGACAAGTCTTTATGGCAGGATTTATTTAAGTTTACTTATATTTTCTATTTAGTAGGTATTACTATTCCTTATTAATTATTGAACTTAATAAATAAGATTAATAACTAAAATAAAATACTCAAGTCATTATAATGAATATAAGTACCTACCTATCTACTAGGTACCTATAAAACCGGCCGAACGTCGTGGATTCGAATCCTGGTCGTGCCAATAGATTTTTCTAGTTCTAGTAGATATTTATACTGAGGATTAATTCAATAATTCTACGTACGGAATGCTAACTCTGTGAGTATGAACCAAATATAATTTGAAACGATAATCTATCTCCTTTAAATCCCCTTGAAAAAGATAAATGTCTATCATGACTTGGGATGCAATAGTGTTTCTGTTTTGTTTAGTTTTCTCGCAAGAAATAACAGAAGGGAAGAGACTAAATCCGCTTTATGTGTATAAATTTGTACTAGGTATCACTCCAACTCGATTACAAGGGTTGTCATGGCAAACAGAGCCGGCGACCTTCTAAATTAATTGCATATTTCGATGGAATGTATGTATCTAGCACATTCACAGTATTTTCAGGAAATTAACTATTGATTTATATTGTAAGTTTGTGATTGCTAAGTTTTAGAGCAAGCGAAACTGATTAGTTTTGCTAGCAGCGAACACTTACATTGCAATATTTTATTACTATTATAACTAAAAGATCAGGAATGTCGAATAAATGGATAACTGCTAATTAAAAGCAACTCATTCTTCAGTAAATGAATAAAACAAAAACAAAATAAGATTGTTTTAATTAAGTAAAGTAAAATAAACCAACATACAATTTTAAAATTAAGATGCTCTGCATTTGAATTCATTAACTATTTTAGCATTAAACCTTGGTAGGATAAAGGCTTAAAGAACGCTATTGTCTATAAAATATGGACTTGTGTCAAAATGTATACCACTTCCAGACATTCCTAAGGCAATTTAGGCAACATCAAATCTTTGAGACTGACCAGTCCTTGAGACAGCTCCGTGGACAGTTGTGGTCATGTTTCATTTCGGTTACATTTTAGGTCACCTGGCATACAATAGGTCATTTAAATTCTTAGGTACTCAAGAAGACGAAACTCGCGGTACGGTCAATTTAAGGATTGATAAGTGATCTAAGAGATTCTTAACAAACACATCTCTCGTTACGCATTCTCTTACATTTCACATTCTCACTTCACGTATTGCAGTATTCTCGTGAGTAGGTAAATGCTTGAGAGATACAACTTACTAACTAACCTGAATATAAACGATACTCTGCCCTAATCTGTATTATGATAGAATGGAAAATTGTCGTCACCGCATCGATAACACCAATAAATCCGCATTTAATAGCTCCGATCTAAATTATATCGTCGGCGCTCACTTTGTTCTACACTGTGAATTATTGAGATATACTGACATGGGTCGAGAAACTACATAATCCGCAATGCGGCCCATCAGCTTCGCACTATTAGATCAAACCAATTCATTTGAATAATGTCATTACCTACTCATAAGTAGGTACGTTCGTATGAGCAAGTGGCCAACTCTGTTGACGGAGTTTTTAGGCCATCTGAAAACCCGGTACTGACCCGTTGGTACAACTGCTATGTTCATCTGGTTGTACCAACGAGACATGACTTATCTATTACTTATTATAACTTAACCTTTTTTTTATGGCTCACGTATTAACTTCCCAGTATCACGTTTTATGTCAATAAAACGTATAGTTAAATAGTAATATAAATTATATCTACTTTAAAAAATGGCTCACTTTACGTCTCTACTAAGTATAGTGTCAGAACAACGCTTTACGTGACGCTATAAACCACTTTTAAGATATTTATATGCATGAGGATAATGTTCAATTAGACTAGGCTTGCGAAATAAAACCTAAAACATCCTTTCAGATAAATCAAGAAATAATCTAGGTCAGAGTATGTACAGCCAAACAAAATATTTTTACATACACATCAGATCACGCTGTTTTATGTATGACTAGTCAAAGAAACATTTTAAAAATTCACGTTCCGAATTTCACGAACCTACGCTATAGGCACATGGTCTGCAGAATTCAAAAGTTCGGTCTCCAGACTTAAACTTTAATGCCCTAGGCAAGTTTTGAGGCGATGAAAGCAAAGCGACTTTGCCGTACACTTTTTGTATGACTTGGAGAAGGGGGTTTTCAAAAATAGTTAAACCTACCGACGACCAACATAGGTTTTCACGAATATTGTAACTAAGGAGAATGTAAAACTATTATTACGCTTGTAATTTTTTTCTCTGTCTGGAAGAATTTATGAAAATCAAAACCCAATTATGTAGCAAATAAGCCTGACATGGCTAGTCTTCGATAAATTACCAGCCAATTTACCAGTAAATCTAGACTGAGTTCTCCTATATTTGCTATGTAAAAATATATTATATTTATCTTTCAACATACGATACTTATTTTATATCTAGGAATGGATCAAACTGAAATCTGAGAAGGTTGATGTTCTAAATAACATTATATGGTTCTTATAATGTAGGTATAGATGGTGAAATTAAAACGATAAATCTTACTAATCGAGCTTTACCGCGACTTTATTAAGACGAGTCAGGCTCGTCAGTGTGTCTTGAAGCGATCTAGTCATAATATCTACTGCCTAGTCAAATAGAGATGTAGTCGTAAAGCTCCTAACCTGTTTTTTCATTTGGTGTCTCTCTTTTATAATGCAGTTACACGACTATTTTGCTCGCTAGTCGATCAGCGATGTCGCTCAAGCCGCGAGGAAAACCGCGGAATTACGGCACGAGGGTCGACCACCTACATTGAATATTGAAATGACAAATGATAGGGATAATGAAAGAAGAGAAATTGTTGTGGCTACCCCACTTAGGGGCAACGGCAAAGAAATGATGATATTACTAAGTGTTTATTCAAAACCATTGTCACCTTAAATCGACTGTAGAGTGTAGGTACTTCCGGCTATATAGGTCAACTTTATAATAAAACCACAAATGAAATATCTGAGCGCGATTCAACGATTCAGTCAACTTAGTCAATAAAGTCACAATGATAAATATGCAAATAAAACAGAGGGAAAGCGGGATAATCCGAGGGATGAATATAAATCGTGTCATCGTTAATTGAAGTCCGGCATTATGCGAGGAGTATTTCTGAATTATAATTTTCTGAGAAGCTAAAATAATCTATAAGAGTTACAACGTCAAATTTTAATAGCACGCAAGGTAGATTAGAGTTATTCTGTAATTATAAGTTGTAAGTTCATTATTCAATTTTACATTATTACTATAATTATAACTAACCGCTTAGGTACCTATCTTAGAAGAATCGTTTTTTATCAATAGATCGTTTGTAACCCAACTGGCTCTTATTTTATTTTGTACAGTTATGACATGTAAATATGTAGAAGTTTAGTTTGTGTTAATATGTAGAAGTTTAGTTTGTGTAATTAGACACTATATTCTATACTTATTACGTTCAGAAAAAAAAAACTTCAAAAGAAAGGAATATCAAACAAGTTTTTTATCATTCGGAAGAGTCCTTGATTTTCCTCAATCTGCTTCAAAGCACATCATAACATTTATAAAGACCTCAAAAGAAAAAATAAAACCAAGGGTTACAAAGTCTCTGAGCATAAAAATCTTTAAGATAGAAAAAGTTGAGTGAAGTAACTCATAAATAAATCAACTCGTTTGTAATGGAAGTTTTCTCACGGCATGACAAAAAATCTGCAACAGCTGTGTCTTACACTAAAAGATAAAACGATTACAAGTTGCAACAAATTTTAAAGCATGCATGTTAATTAATTTGGATTGACTATTATATTATTATTTTTTGACTTTACTAAATTATAAATATCAATTTTTATTATTCATACACCTGTAAAGGTAGGTTTTGGTAGAACTATTTACTAAATTTGATTTTATTATTGACTTTGATCTAATTATGTAACCTAAAACTTTATGAATAAATTATTATGATTATGATTATGATATTTACCATGATTAGTTGATTTTCGACTTTCCCGATATTATACGGCGCAGTTTATAGTGATCATGGCGCATGCACTCGAAAATCCACGAACCATAGTAAATATCCCGTTTTTTGTGTTTACATTGTTCATATCCATCATAAGTACGAGTAGTTTCAAAATAAACACGTCATACTCTTGAATATTTAGGTACCTACAGAAGTTTATTAATGATACTTAAAAATTTCGAATTGAATAATAGGGATTTCCAAAATATAATCACTGTCTAACTGTGTTATGTAGTCGATATTAAGCTTGCTGACACCAAAACAAGTTCTTATAACTCAAACAATTTGATAGGATGTTTACCAATCGAGATGCCTACGACCTAGATTTGTAAATTGGCTTTGCTGCAAAAACCAAAACTAAGTAGGTACCTATTATTTGGTTCGTTTTGTACTTGAATGTTTAGAATTAGTCCAACGCTCTGGCCGGCATCGAGCTGGCTGGTAAGAACTGTTGATTTGTCTGTAGACTTACACAGTACTTTGTCGCAGCAATCGTGGAAACCTCAAGCTTTATGCCACAAATTAAAAAGAAATGGTTCGTAGTTTTGATGAGGTAATGCAAGGGGAGTGAACTCACGCTTTGTGGGAGAAACAACTTTTTACATAAAGTTTTGCGCAACTTAATTCAAATCTTTTAACAAAGAGGCAACTGTAGTAAGAAACTCTACAAGTTGACAGTTTCATAAACAGTAGCTACTTTCTGTTATTTACAAAGAGTACTGAGGCTGGTTGGAGTTTTCTTCGCTGAGTAGATAAGTTTGAAATAAGATGTAGAGAAACAAGGTAATAATACTTGTTAGTTTTTATTCAGAATTCAGAACTTATTAAATTTTGAATACCAGTATGCTAAATAATTTATTTCTTCAACTTTAAATATTGGTTGCTACTAATTGTATGTAATGTACCTAACTACTAAATTACGTTTGACCTATAAGTTATTCTAGCACTTAAGTACCTACTGTTTTTTTGTGAGAGAAATAAATTGCATTATTATTATTGGCTTTCAGATAAATATGGCATATTTTCTTTCTTTCTTCCTATATTATAAAGAATTGTTATTTGAAAAACATACGGTCATAATCATAATAAATATTTATTTTCACTACTACGTTCTGCTGTGTTTATGACAAATAATAAACCACTTAACAATTTTATTACAGAGTCCATTAAAAGGTTTATTGCCATAGAAAACTACGTAATATATTATATCTGCTAGTAAATAGCTATTCACTACGTGCTGGCTACTCAAACATTCGCCAGGGTCCCCAGAGTTTTAGCCACAGTGACACAGAAAACTGAATACTAAGATTTATTTACCGGTGCAGGCACTTTATGAGATACTGGAAGAAAACTGAAACAAATAACAAAACCTGAAGCAACATACCAACAGACAAAAAAGGCTATGTCTAGTGAATCACTCTACCTTTAAGCAAAGGCACCAGTGACATGATATAGGTTTATTCTGACAACAATTTCTAATACGGTGTGTATTTAGTATTGATTATGCTAAAATGACTAGAGACAAATTAAAACTTAATAGTTAGAAAATATATGCAAAAAAGTTGAAATTGTGTTTGTGAAAATAGCTCATATCGTTTTGAGATTGGCAATGTTTCGCAATGCAGGCTCCGACCACCAGCCTCTTACATCAATGCAGTCAAACAATCGTAGAATTCTAGTGTTTTGGTGGGAGTATAGTTGCCAACTGACCTGACATCATAAAAATGAATTGCTACAGAAAACGTGCATAGATTTTATGATTCTGTGAAGCTGTAGCGAAACGGAGAGGTTTTGTTTAAAGTAATGTTAGCTTTAAACTTTATACACATCAAAGACATTCACTTTAAAGTTTAAAGTAAAATTGATGTGTTACTGTGCACCCTTGTTATTTTAATTAACTACCTTACTGTTGAATGTAGTATAAATTGTAGTACCTACTGTAGTTTAAATTGTAGTAAGTACAATAAAATGGAAATATCACCTACATAAAATCGTCAAAGACATTTATCATGCTTTCAAGAAGACATATTTTGTTAACAAGACATGCTTTCAAATACTTAGATCACATTTTCATCATCCGCTCAACTTCTCCCGCTGCTAGGCATAGGCCTCCCATTGCTGCTATATTTCCCGGTCCTGCGCTTACAAAATAAACTAGAATTATTGTCAAATCTATCTCTTTCCCGCGCGGCGATCTGCTCCGACACTAGCCACACCTCCGCAAAACCTTAACAGCGGAACCGCTCGATGAATTCGGCTTCGCTAGTGTTCCGCTTCTTATTAATACGGACAAGATAGCGAAATTACTGTGCTTCCGGTGATATGGTTTCGCAGCGGAGATGGGCGTAAGAAAATCGCCAAGGAGATCACCGAGGTCGAGATTATAGGATACAGAATCCAATTGTTCTATACAACTCCGAGTATATCCGAGGTGTTCATATCACATCCAACTAAACCTCCAGCGGCACATTTACGCTCCATTGATTGCTATCGATTAATGTTCTCGCTGAAGCAATTAATATCTTAGGAAAACAATGAAAACGTTCCATTCCATTACAAGTTGCTCCTTTACGATGTAACGGAACGTTACAGCTTGCATTATTTAAGATTTAGTTTTTTTTTAATTAATAGGTATAAGAAGGTAAATTAAGAATATATTTAACGTAGCATAAAATTATAAATTGATTAGTTCCTGGACAGCGCCACCTGCAGTGACTGCCCGAACTAAGTAGGTCTTATCTAACATATACATATTAGGTTCTTTCTCTAATAGGTCGATAGGAAATCAAATAATGAGATAGTTGACACAGAGATGGCGTTGTGTCCAACTAATTCCTTTACGGCGTGACGTAGAATGAACATGCAAATTTGAACGCGAGGCGATTAGCCGGCCTGCGAGTTTTTGCATCGGCCATTTCGCCGAGGTCACTGTTCGAGGAATAACGTTCGATTGTTCTCGCGCTCTAGCAGACAATCGGGCCCGATTGTTCTCGCGTCCTAGCAGACAATCGGGCCCAAATCTTACGGACAGCGATCTTAGCTGATTTAATTAATAAATATGTAAAATAAATTAAAGTAAAGTGATTTCCCGCTTTAGGGGTAAATTTTGAATGGCATATAAAACACACACAATCATTCTTGTTTAAATTACTGTGTTTAGGTAATTGTGTTTTTTCTTACAGCCTAGCCCACATCTTATTTTGCTTAACTAAATAATTTAACTTCATTTTAAGAGGCCGTAGGTAGCAAATATGTGGTTTGAATCGTATTAGATCTCAAAATCCGTGAAAGATACCACCTTATAATGTTTGGAGAAATTAAACTTTGAACTTTTATCTTGCGTTGTGGTTTTTTAGAAACACGATTGGTAAAAGTTTTCTCGATCATATATTTTTTTGAAAAATACATGTTTTTCACACAGTTTGCTATTTATCTCAGGAACAGAACGCTATTTTTGTTGGTTTTATGTTTTGACAAATAGCCTAGAAGTATTCATTTAGTTCTGGTTTTTTAATTTTTCGATTACTTGTTTAATTAACTTGTAATTAAATAAAAACTGTTTTTTCGCTATAAATTATGTTGCGTGTCTATCGTTCTGCGCTTCTCACTCACGAGTAAAAACATTATTCGCTCTCCCGCTCATTCCTCGGCGTTATGGCACACACTTAATGTAATTAGTCCCATCCTTGCTGTTTAAACCATTCCGAATAAAGATTGCATCATCTTTACTCTTGGGCAAACTACCTTCCATTTTCATTTAATTGGCTAAACTGTGTTTCACATTTATTTAACTTTCATTTATTTGCCTTTAGCTTCTCTTTAATTATAAGTACTCCTATTATAACTCCGTTCTGATTGCACCTCCCGGCAGAAGCATCTACGTAAGTACTCTCTTAATTTCTTCGTGTTGCCGTAGGAGGGCTCTCAGAACGGAAGGTAGATGAACAGCGTTTTACCATGGGGGTTTATACGTTCCAGGATCACCTTACCATTGGATCACCTTACCATTGGATCACCTTACCATTGGATCACCTTACCATTGGATCACCTTACCATTGGATCACCTTACCATTGGATCACCTTACCATTGGATCACCTTACCATTGGATCACCTTACCATTGGATCACCTTACCATTGGATCACCTTACCATTGGATCACCTTACCATTGGATCACCTTACCATTGGATCACCTTACCATTGGATCACCTTACCATTGGATCACCTTACCATTGGATCACCTTACCATTGGATCACCTTACCATTGGATCACCTTACCATTGGATCACCTTACCATTGGATCACCTTACCATTGGATCACCTTACTACTGGATCACCAAATTTAAGGACAACGGAAGACATACTTCCGTTCAACTTCCGCTCTTCGCTGCGCGTCCTAGAGCCGAGGATACGGTGTTCCTTAAACCCCGTGGTGCTATCCTACTTCCGTTACCTGAGGTCAAACTCCATCTACGGTCGGATCTACACGACAGGGGAGTACGGAACTACGAAGCGGAAACATAAAAATCTTAAGGTCGCCACGGCCCTGAAATAAATTTGTATGTGCCCCTGAGCTAGATTTAATTATTTTTAGTAACTTAACTTCATTTTCTTTTAACATTACAAACTTTCAAATTCATTTGTTTTTTTTTTATTTTAATCATTCTCAATCATCTTCATACCGGCACACTGGCGCCCTCATTACGTGGTTGATTGTTTCCGCTTCTGTAGTAAGTAGTTAGTTTTCTTCGGTGAGGTTTAGTTGTAAAACGCTTTCAATTGTTTTTGGTTTGCAGTAGCTGAGGTGAAGGTAGTTTTATTTTTTTATTTGTAAAGATTTATTTTTTTTCTCTGTGTAAAATTTTTAATTATATTTGTGTACCTTTTAATGTAATATTTTAAAGAGCTTCCTTCACACCAGTTGCACATTTTAACGCTTTATTTAGATTATTCATCTCATTTTCATGTTTTGCGATCCAACGATCTTTAACTTCATTGTCATCAAACCAAAGCGTTCTGTTTAAATTATATTGTAACAGAACGGAGTATTTACACCATTGATCAAATTAACTCATTCTTGTTTTTGTGTGCCATTTGGAACTTGCTGCTATAAGCAATATTTTTTTGATGAAGACCTCAAAATAGTAGGTCGTTCATAAGCAGATGATGTATCGTAGTGCCCGAGTCCATAATTATCATAATTATTAACATTTCTTGTATGCAGTCTGTTGCAAATTCTTACGGCAAAAGACTCTGTGTTGTGATTGTAGGCGTCTTATAATGTATAAATTATAAGATTTTATTTTGAATGGATTGTATTAAGGTGAAGTATGAAAGGCTGTGTGAAAGGAAATTCAAGAAATTGACACAATTTTAAAATTGGCGGATTTTATTTTAAATAAAATCCTTATGGGGGACCGGCGGGTATTGTAACGGAACGTTACAGCTTGCATTATTTAAGATTTAGTTTTTTTTTAATTAATAGGTATAAGAAGGTAAATTAAGAATATATTTAACGTAGCATAAAATTATAAATTGATTAGTTCCTGGACAGCGCCACCTGCAGTGACTGCCCGAACTAAGTAGGTCTTATCTAACATATACATATTAGGTTCTTTCTCTAATAGGTCGATAGGAAATCAAATAATGAGATAGTTGACACAGAGATGGCGTTGTGTCCAAATAATTCCTTTACGGCGTGACGTAGAATGAACATGCAAATTTGAACGCGAGGCGATTAGCCGGCCTGCGAGTTTTTGCATCGGCCATTTCGCCGAGGTCACTGTTCGAGGAATAACGTTCGATTGTTCTCGCGCTCTAGCAGACAATCGGGCCCGATTGTTCTCGCGTCCTAGCAGACAATCGGGCCCAAATCTTACGGACAGCGATCTTAGCTGATTTAATTAATAAATATGTAAAATAAATTAAAGTAAAGTGATTTCCCGCTTTAGGGGTAAGTTTTGAATGGCATATAAAACACACACAATCATTCTTGTTTAAATTACTGTGTTTAGGTAATTGTGTTTTTTCTTACAGCCTAGCCCACATCTTATTTTGCTTAACTAAATAATTTAACTTCATTTTAATGTAATTAGTCCCATCCTTGCTGTTTAAACCATTCCGAATAAAGATTGCATCATCTTTACTCTTGGGCAAACTACCTTCCATTTTCATTTAATTGGCTAAACTGTGTTTCACATTTATTTAACTTTCATTTATTTGCCTTTAGCTTCTCTTTAATTATAAGTACTCCTATTATAACTCCGTTCTGATTGCACCTCCCGGCAGAAGCATCTACGTAAGTACTCTCTTAATTTCTTCGTGTTGCCGTAGGAGGGCTCTCAGAACGGAAGGTAGATGAACAGCGTTTTACCATGGGGGTTTATACGTTCCAGGATCACCTTACCATTGGATCACCTTACCATTGGATCACCTTACCATTGGATCACCTTACCATTGGATCACCTTACCATTGGATCACCTTACCATTGGATCACCTTACCATTGGATCACCTTACCATTGGATCACCTTACCATTGGATCACCTTACCATTGGATCACCTTACCATTGGATCACCTTACCATTGGATCACCTTACCATTGGATCACCTTACCATTGGATCACCTTACCATTGGATCACCTTACCATTGGATCACCTTACCATTGGATCACCTTACCATTGGATCACCTTACCATTGGATCACCTTACTACTGGATCACCAAATTTAAGGACAACGGAAGACATACTTCCGTTCAACTTCCGCTCTTCGCTGCGCGTCCTAGAGCCGAGGATACGGTGTTCCTTAAACCCCGTGGTGCTATCCTACTTCCGTTACCTGAGGTCAAACTCCATCTACGGTCGGATCTACACGACAGGGGAGTACGGAACTACGAAGCGGAAACATAAAAATCTTAAGGTCGCCACGGCCCTGAAATAAATTTGTATGTGCCCCTGAGCTAGATTTAATTATTTTTAGTAACTTAACTTCATTTTCTTTTAACATTACAAACTTTCAAATTCATTTGTTTTTTTTTATTATAATCATTCTCAATCATCTTCATACCGGCACAACGACCTGTAAGTTTCCATTTGCTATGCATTTAAATTGCAGATATTTGAATAGAAACAACTAGCTTTTGTAGAATAGCGATGAACTTCATTTGATGTCCGTTATGAAGCTAAAGTTGAAATCCTCAGAACGTAAAACAGTACAAGTTTTTGTTAGTGTTGAGATATATTGAATTTAGTGTTATCAATAAGATTTTGTTTCATCGAGAAACACTCACTTGATAAGAAAAAAAATCCCAACGACTCACACTGTGACAGGATATGGCAAGACTCGTTCATGATCATCATCAGCATCGTCATCGTCAGCCATTTTGTACCCACTGCTGGGAATAGGCCTCCTTTCGTGAATACCTTTTCGCATCGTTCCTGCGCTAGCCTTAGCCACGTGCTAACTCATTGTACATTTTCGAAACTAAAAATCAATTGATGCACTGCTGAGACTCGAACCCACGGCCTTCTGATTACTAGGCTACCACGGTTCTACAATTGTTTAAGAAACATCTGTTGCTCATAAATTGCAAACCGAACAACTTTTGATTTTCAGTGCTGTTTTTCATTGATTGTAAAATGTCGTTCTGATTTTTATCGTTCACGTTTCGATAGGTGCTATTAATTCCGAGGTTCAAAAGGAATGGTTTGCAATAAAAAGGCAGTGATTGCAATATGCGAGTTTTATAGTCGAGGTGAAGCTGATGTTTCCGAGGTACTGGAGACCGTCATAAACGATGGCCAGTCGTAAATAGCAGGGACATAGCAAGGGGCTGGTAACGCAAAACATCGCAGAACAGTAGGTATTCTTTAAAGTACCAGAGGGGGGTATTGTTTTTGTGATGAGAGAAATAACTGCACTGAACGCGTTAAATCAATTTTTCTTGTTCTATTTGTATTTTCGTCGATCCTTAATAGGTGTACAAAGTTTTAATTTAATCCAGCACTTCAAAGCAACATGCACATGTGCGCAATGGGCACTGAACGCGTTAAAGCCTGTTTTTAACAAAGTCAGGTTTCACGCTATAATGATATCTTTCCCTCCCTCTCTGATGTAATGCTCTTTCTATAACGTCTACATCTGTTACATTACATTACAGGCAATGCTTCGTGTGAGGGAGCACTTAACATGTGCATATCCATATTAAAAATCTGGAAAGCCTTACAAGAAAGACAACTCTACAAATATATAACATAGACTTATAATTATGAAAATCGAATAAAATGCTAATTTTGCTTATAAAATTTAATATTGTGTTGACTAAACTGTGAATACTTTCGCTTCAACTTGAATTTCCATGAATTGAAATTCAACCGTTAAACGTCTCTTAAACCTGAAACGCAGTTATAAATGGGAACGAACGAGATCTTTAAACATATTGCATACGTACGCCACAAACTGCGGAAAGTGGTCACGTAGAATTGAGACGGGGTTCTGAATGGAGGTCGTTTAAGTCTTGGGTTCCATAGACGGCCGTCGGCAGACGGACGTTAAGTCGTGTATTATCTGATTTGTTTTGCAGTCTGTTATTGATTTATGGTTTTTGTTTATGTTGAACAATACAACCCCAAAGTAGGTACCTAAGATAGAGATTTAAGTCCCATTTAAACGATGCAAGATTATTGCCGGTTGCATACAATTAAATTGACTGTCATCATGACTTGCATGGTCTAAACATTATTTAAACCATGCAAGTCAAATATTGATTCAATTTAACTGTATGCAACAGGAAAGAAGCTTGCATCATGGTAATGGAAATTTACTCTTATCTTCAGTTTTAGACGATTTCAATTGGAATGAAACTAACAATAAAGTTGTCAAATATTGATTCAATTTAATTGTATGCAACAGGAAAGAAGCTTGCATCATGGTAATGGGAATTTACTCTTAACTTCAGTTTTAGACGATTTCAATTGGAATGAAACTAACAATATAACATCTAGATAAGATTGTCTCATAATGATAAAATTATGTTTTCTAAAATCTTAGTAAAATCTCGGATTTATTCGTAACTGTTCACAATTGCCTTTATTTATGATAAGTTTTCGTAGCACATTACAATTGTACACAGGTACCCTAATAAACATCCAATAAAAGTTTCTATCAAAGACATTTTCCTCAAAATGTACCTCACACAGCCACAATAAAAATATTTTACACAAAATACAGTCTTCAAAGTCGCGTGCACACAGTGGCTACAACGCTCCTCATCCCTGTTGTGACATTTATCGGATTTCCCTTTGTGACCGCGTCGTCTGTATTAGGGCCGGTGCACAATTATTGTATCAAAGCGTTTCGCCGGTGTACACCGGGCTTTCACGCTTTGTACACCACGTGGATAATTCGATCAGGGTGCCGTGAATGAGGTTATTGTCTGAAATCGGTGCAATCGCGAACGGATATAACCTTTGATTTGAGGCGTGCTCGATGGTGGGAGGATGGTAGTTATGTATGCCAATTAAAATTAATTACCCAGATTGTACCTACTCGTTAGCTAAGTTAAATAGTTACCAATAATTATAATTATAAGTACATTGAATAAAGCTCACTGAATATTGGCTCATTTTAGTAAGTGTAATCATATAGTTTTGTAGTGTTTTAAATAAACGCTGTGATAAATCGAATAATTCTGTTTACAACCTTTGTCACCAAAACAGGATATTATTTTCGTTGCTCCCGAACTTTTCTGGTCACAACAGTCAATGTAGAACCTAAAAAACAACGGTTACGAACGCAAACCGGAAATCAAATAAAAACTTTTATTCGAAATTGCAAATGCATTGTTCAAAGTTCGCGGTTGCCAGTCAGATTTTTTTCTTCGTGCGGTTTAATTCTCCTCTCAGTCCGTTTTCAGAGCCCACGGCCTTCTAAATGTGGTGACCGTTCTTATACAAACGTTCAAATGTGTGGAAGGTTTGTTTTCGAGTGGCCAACTTTCAAACATGTCTAAATAATAGTTTTTAGGTTGCCTCCGCCACTTTAGCCGCATGATTTTAAGATACTGAATCGAAAGTCACATTGAGTCGATTTAAATGTGTCAACAATCATCTAAAAACGAGGATTGAAAATATTAGATAACATGGTCGGACATTATGTTGACAGATGTCGATATGTAGGTATGTGTGTGACAGGCAGGTACGAAGATCACGAAAGACAGAAGTAAATGTAGAGATGAAAAATGTTGCACCTACCCCACTGAGCTAGATAAGAGAAAATAATGATGCAGTTGAATGACGGTCGGTTTTTTACAAACGCCAGCTGGTAGGTATGTCAAATCATTCCTAAACGAGAGTTTTGGTACCGAGCCAGTTTCCGGGGAGCAGTTTTATATGCGCCAGTTCAACAAATAAAATTTTCATTCTTGTTACGTTAGTAGTTGGGAAATTCATTTTTTTATCATTTATTCAGAGGTTTCGCTGGACGTAGACGATCTCGCTTCCTTTAAGTTCACACAGATAAAAAACTAAGGCTTTTACATCTTTACTAGATGATTTATACAGAGTCAGGAGGCAAGCTTTGCCTACACTTAACGGGACACCGTCCGCCAACGTGGTGGTGTGGTCACATGCTACTGCTATTTACTTTAATAATCAATTAGTTCATAAATGAACAGTTCTAACCCAGTAAATAAAATATTATTCCTGTATTCATACCACGCACACGTTGGGCTAACCATCCCACTAATATTATAAAGGTGAAAGTTTGTGTGTGTGTAAGTGTGTAAGTGTGTAAGTGTGTAAGTGTGTTTGTTACTCTTTCACGCTCAAACGGCTGAACGGATTTGAATGAAATTTTGTATCAGGATTGCTTATACCCCAGAATAACTAATAGGCTACTTGAAATTCCTGAAAAAAGCAGTGTTCCCGTGGGATTATAAAACAAAATGTTCACTAGAATAGTTTCGGTAGTTTGGCCGTGCAAAAGGCAGCTGTCAGACAAAATAACTTCATAGATGGCAGCACAGGCATAAATATTTCTCCTTCACGCTCGAACGGCTGGACGGATTTGAATGAAATTTGGTAGCAGGATTGCTTATACCCTGGATTAAAATATACGCTACTTAAAATTCCTGAAAAGTGCATTGAGTCCGTGGGATTATTAATCAAATTCATTAAATAGTATACACAAAATAGTTTGGCCGTGAAAAAGTAACAAATAATTTCAATAGATGGCAGCACAGGCAAAGTTATTATTCCTTCACGCTCAAACGGCTGGATGAATTTGAATTAAATTTGGTAGCAGGATTGTTTATTCCCTGGATTAAAATGTACGCTACTTGAAATTCCTTAAAAGTGCATTGATTCCGTGGGATTATTAAACAAATACAAAATAGTTTGGCCGTGAAAAACTAACAAAATAATTTCAATAGATGGCAGCACAGGTAAAGTAATTATTCCTTCATGCTCAAACGGCTGGATGAATGTGAATTAAATTTGGTAGCAGTACCTACCCTGGATTAACAAATAGGCTACCTTAAATTGCTGAAAAAAGGAATGGTTCCGTGGGATTATAAACCAAATTATTCATCAAAATAGTTTGGCCGTGAAACGTAACTGTTAGTCAAAATAATGTTAATAGATGGCAGCACAGGCAATGTTATAACTCCTTCACGCTCAAACGGCTGGACGGATTTGAATGAAATTTGGTACCAGGTCAGTTGATATCCTGGATAAAAACATGTCATAAGCTACTTTAAATCCCTTAAAAGCGTATTGTGCCCGTGAGACTATCAAAATACCTAAATTATGCTTCTTCAAACTCAAACGGCTTAACGAATTTCAAATATTGTTTTTTTTAGTCCCGATAATCTCACGGAATTGGGACTTATGTACGCAGATAAATCCCCGATAAAAAGATTTCTAACTCAACATAAACCATTAGGACAAAGTTTATATTTGTGTCTTCAATTAAAATTCGGTACAGCACCTCATTATCGCTATTTTATTACATTTCCCACAGTTTCGGCTCGCTTCGAGTCTAAAAGCCTCGCTGCGCTCGCCATGCTCGCATGTAGCTTTTTCAATCTTTTGCAAGCAAATTGAACTGTGTCAGACCTTAGAATAGGAACCGACCAGCGCCTTTTCTTTGAGCACCATGAGCAAACATAAGTGTCAGTCATGACGAATTTATCTTAAAAATTTCGAGTCTAAGAAACTCGATGCGCTTGCTTAGTTCGAAGCTCGCTACGCTCGCACGGTAGCTTCTTGAATATTTTGCTAGCAAATTGAACTATGTCAGACCCTAGACTAAGAACAGACCAGCAGTCAGCCTTTTCTATGAGCACTTTAAGCAAAATCAAGTGTCACACGACGCATTTTTCTTAAAAATTTCGGCTCGAGTGTAAAAGGCTCGCAACGCTCGCTTAGTTTGAAGCTTGCTACGCTCGCTTAGTTCGAAGCTCGCTATGCTCGCACGGTAGCTTCTTGAATATTTGCTGGCAAATTGATCTATGTCAGACAATAGAATAGGGACCGACCAACAGTCAGCCTTTTCTGTAAGCACTATAAGCTACATCAAGTGTCACATAACGAATTTGTCTTAAAAATTTCGGCTCGCTGCGCTCGCTTGGGTCGAAGCTCGCTTCGCTCGCATGGTAGCTTCTTGAATATTTTGCGAGCAAAATAAACTGTGTTAGACCATAGAATAGTAACCGACCAGCAGTCATCCTGTTCTATGAGCACCAAAATCAAATGACACAATGCAGCATTGGTCTTAGCCAAGGAGCAAAATAAAAAAAATTATGAAAACAAATTTAATTACGTAAGAAAATAGTAATTTTCTGCACTCTCAAGGTGCATTTTTATTCATATCTCTGACGATCCTCATCAGATCAAAAAAATAATCATCAAATCGGTTCACCCAGTCGACGTAGGTATTTAGAACCTCCTACTTTTTAAAAGTCGTTAAAAAAATCTATTAACTTATTCACCGCGGGTAACACCGCGGGGTACAGCTAGTTTATTATAATTGCAGAATATTTATTTTGAGAACTAATTGCAATCAATAACCCAATTGTTGCTTTGTGCATCGGCACACTAATTAACATGCAAATAAATGAAACTTCCACCACATTCGTATCGTAATTGACGAATTCCATTTTAATCACTAATTAAATATCATTTTTCAATGTACATTTTCTGATTGAAAATGTTTTAAAAATATCACAAGAAGTTCATGGATACTTATTATACTATTACCTATGTCCAAGTATCCAATTACAGTTTCAATCTTTCCCTTTATAGGGGACTTTCAAAGGGGATTTTGACCCATATTTTGGTATGAAAATTTATATTGGCAAATCGTTTAAAAACTTAGCGTAAGTACTTACTTAGGTTGTTAGTTAACAAGACATGATCTTTCAAACCTTGGTCACACTGTTGTAAGGAAAATGGCCTCAAATGACTTCTTGTAACCTGGTCAATGCTCTTTTTAAAAACCTACTCCTGCCAAACGGTAACTAATGTCATCTGAAACTTAAATAAAGGTACTTAAATAAAATGATTGAAATCTCGATAATATTTTTTAAATTTCATAACCAACACAAATATCTGCAGGGTTCTTTCGTTCGTTCGTTCGTATGAGCAAGTGGCCAACTCTGGTGACGGAGTTTTTAGGCCGCCTAAAGGCCTCCGTCATGGCAGCATTCTGCAGGGTTAACACAGTTCATTCGAAAGGGCATTGGAAGCGCTATATTTTCTTGTATTGCATCATATTTATAGTAATACAGAATACCAAATGTTGTATTATATGTTACATTGCCATATGTTACATTATTAATGTTGTTTTTTATATTTTTAACCGACTTCAAAAAAGGAGGAGCTTATATGTTCCACTGTATATTTTTATTTAATAATTAAATAGCATGTTGTGGTGATCGCACAACTATAATTAGCCATGTGGTGATGATGATGATGTACCATGTAAATGAAACTGGGGATGCAAGTTAATCAAAATATCAACGTGTAAATGACATCGCTAAAACTCCCAAAGTAATTATTTTCAAAGCCAACAAGAATTGGTGTGAAATTTCCTAAGTTCGTGGTCTGAACCCGGCTTGAACGTGTGGGTATTCCACAGGGAATGAGGAAGTTTAATCACTTTCCCATCAACTTTGAATTATGGCTTCGTTCCGGAATCTTTTTATCTTTTAAATAGCTGAAGGTACTCTCGATTTTGTACACGTCGGCGTCGCGTCGCCCGAATACGTTCGAGAAAATTTAGGCCTTTACATCTTTACTAGATGATTTATGCAGTGTCAGGTGAAATGTATATTACAGGCATGCCTATGCCTACACTTTATGGGACGATGAGACATTGCTAACACGGAGTAGGCTTGGCCAGCACCTAACTTGCGAAGTGATAAGTCACATCTCTTTGAGTGTGTATTGGCTAATAAACTTTACCACGTCACTTTAACCTCTATAGTGAAGCGGCAAAAGGCAAAAGTTATTGGTCTTTTAATTACTTTTTAACACGTGTATCAATATTCATTATTCTTACATTAATAATATAAAATATTTGCTGACGGTTCACATACAAAAGAACATTATACCAATTTACGGACCTGTACAAAGTAGCGAGTGATATACGCGCAATTTATTCCTGTCGAAATGGGCGTCAGGTGTTTCCCGCTGCAAAATTTTTAGTTGCAGAGCCAGTCATTGCTTTCTCACGAGTTTATAGATATTTAACGGGCATTCCGCGAGAATTCTGAGATTGTTTCTTTATCCTAGTAACTTGCCCTACTTTTATAGGAAACTCGATTTGTTTTCAAAACATTTTTAACCTGCAGAGCCAGTGATTTTTTTTACGTGTTTATTGATATTTCACTGCCACTGAAGATTTTAAAATTAATAAAACGATAGAAGTTAAAAAGTTAAAGAAGAAGTAAACAGGTAGGTACTTATTTTATGCTCCTGATAGCCATCCGAACCTTTGTTGGCAAGTTGTCTGACGACAGTGCTTTTTCTAGAAGACCTTCGTCTCATGACTATAATGTAGTATTAAAGCTAAGAATTAAATGCCAGAACAAATCTGTGAATCGTGGAATTTCCTGTAAATTGATTTCGAATTCGTCTTCCTTTGGCAAATTCTAAACTTGAATAAAGTACCTAATGTATCTGCATTTTGTGATTTAAAGAGATCACAAACATTATTAACATGACGTAATGAGACGCATGCTCCTACTTATTTTCATCATCCGAATAGGTATGCAGCTGTTTTAACGAATTGAGTGCCGTGTGAGTAATGCAAGTCGATTTTGCATTATATTGTTATATCTGCTATATAGGTTGGTTGTGAAAATGACAATAAATCCAGCACCAATTGCCGTAATCCGTCTTCTTAAGTTTATAAAAATGATGTCATTATGTTGTTTTTAATTAATAATTCTTGAAAGCTATAAATTATAATTACGACATCACAGTATTAAAGTACTAAAGGAAAACACTGATATCTGTGGCAATTAGGACGGAGCCTCCTGGCTGACGGATGTTCGGTGACGGCTTTAAGTCAGAAAATGTTGTGAACATTCTGGAAGTAAATTCGAACAAAATATATCCATTAAACAATTATGGAAACTTGACTTGAAAACTAATAATAATTGTATAATATTTAAATAGGTTTAGAAAATACAATGGACACGCTTTCATCGGCCAATGTTTTGGATCAGTTAAGTTACTTAAAGATCGTTTACAATTACAACGATTATTAGATGGCTCACAACACAACTGGTTCTAATTATAATTTGTAAAGTTATGTAAAATTAGTAATTTTTATTCATAAACAACTACTATGAAACCAAATAAAAATACCTACAAATTGTTGTAAGTACCTACCTACCTGTAACTAATTTATATTTCAAATTAAAATGAACTGTCACACATGCTCAAAATGCCTCGTTCAGTTTTATGACGAATAGGTAGATTATCATAAATCACTCATGGCTTGGCAAATTGAACATTTCGTAAAATTACATTGTAAATAGCTTCATAGCAGAATATTTTAAACAAAACAAACATCTCATTTTGTGAAATTATGAAATATTAAGTATTGCAAATATTCCGTACAAACATACAATTTGTGAATCAAGCGCGTAGCCGGCGAACATAACTAAGGCTAGTAATAAAATGGCTGCTTTTCTAAATGCCCCGCTACGACTTCGTTCTACCACACGAGTGAATCTACTTACAGAAAGAATGATCTTAGCAAATTTACATTATTTTTACTTACAGAAATATTGCATTGTTGCAAGCAAAGAAACCATAATATTTATAAAAATAATTTGTTTATAAGAAATCATTCAGTTTTTAGCAGTCATTAGCGGTAAGTTTGTTGTTACTTTAATAGGTACATAGTAAGATAAGTTTAGGTTCATAAATGATTGGATTATCAATCTGAATCTGATTTGGGCACATAGGTACCTCCAGTTTTTTGGTAGTTGTGTAAAAGTAAAAGCATTAAGTTCAAGTTTAAAACCTAGCTGCTATTGATCTAAAGTTTATTTTCTGTTCGTTAAATTGTCATGAGACAGTGCTACAGCGAAATAAAACAGATTTTCATAGAAAAAGTATTTTTTTTAGAAAAACAAAATCTTTAATACATAGGTAGATACTTATGGCTTTATGGCTTAAAAAGATCCATCGTTCCATTCCGCCACTAAGTTTTCAAACTGTATGAATATTTTTTGCTTTTAATAAATTCACTAAGAGCTATTGAAATCTTATAACGTAAAATACTTTGATATCACTTACCTACTTCCATTACCCAATTTTAGCTTGTTAACGGACCATCGTCCTCTCAGAGTTTTTGAAAAGATTCAATTTGTTATAACTTTGACTGAAGGCAAATTGAATCAATGTAATAAGCTTATTACTGGTGTTATAAACGGACTCGATCCTTCGCTGTCGACTTGATTCAATTATCAGCCCGTTCACACAAAACTGTCCCATTTTTCAAAAGTTTTATGCTTCAACAATACCGAAAACCATTTTTCCTTGGAAAATTTCGTTTTTTAATTAATTATTACTATTACCTACTTAATAGTAAAAGTAATCTACTAGCCCATACTGTCCCATTGTTGGGCAAAGGCCTTCCCCCACTTTCACCAGTCAGGCAGTCACGCCGATCCAGTAAGTACAAGTAATTTATAAAGTAGGTAACTACGTTAAAAAGTGATGATTAATAATGTACCTAAATTAGACAAAAGCACTGTATTGGCACTATAGCCAAACTGGTCAAACAAATGCGTTTTCTATAACTTGCTGCAGAAATAGTAACGTAAAATATTTCTCACCGACATTTCAGTCATTTCACAGTAGTAAGCTTTTGAGGGTCTCGCCTAGAGATTTAAAATTAAATTGCACTGCTCTTAAAACGTGACCGGGTAGCAGTCGCGGAAACTTAGTATAGAGTTTAATTCGAGGCATTGTAACTTCTAAGTTGGACCCGCACGTACCGCACAATATGAAAGGATCTGGCTTGGTTGTTCGTGTACGAGTTTGAGTGCTTATAAACTGGTGTAGGTATGGATTATGATACCTACCTATATTGTTAAAACCTATAATGCTTAAAAAATATTATATAAGTACGTTCAAGAATATTTTTTTATATCAATGGTTTTTTCGGTTCAAAAAATGTATTTGCGCACACGATCTCTAAAATGAGTGAAAACATCGTAAGGAAACCCGCGGCTTTAGTCAGCACCACAAATATTGACTGGCCATACCCAAAGGAAAGACGCGCTTTCCTTTGGGTATGGCCAGTTAAGCTAAGAGGCTTCGGCAAGCCTACTAATCTCAACAATGTCCCAGTCACTACAATGACCCGCTAAGTGTAAGCAAAAATGTACGCTTATAATCTTATAGTAAAGATGTAATTGCCTAAGTTAGTGATAAAAAAAATTTGCTCACTAAGAATATATACATCAAAATTATTTTCCTGTCTAATAACTACGGCAGCAGACAAAACAAAAATTCAATCCAGTAGTTGAAATCTGCAATAATCTACAAATATCTGGGAATTAGTAGCTCACTCTGATCACTGTGGTTGTAAAAGCTTAATAATTTGCGGCATGTCTGCTGCTGGCACGATGCCCAATCTACTTTATCATCGGGCGGCTGCAAACTTTGTGGCTCAATTATTTCAACGAAGATGCTGGGGTAGTGTCCAATTTCGTTGGAAATATGCTTGCATTACCGGGAACAAACTTTGCACACAAGAGTCTGATGTTTTAAGTCACAGAGCATACTCCAAGTTCGGAACTAAGCCACGTGCCAACGAGTCAATTTAGAATTATAGTGAAGGCGAAGTCTTCGTGCCGTAGGGCTTTAAGACAAGGGAGTCAAATAGAGTTTACTATTTACTCACTAGCATTCATGAGTGTGAGTATTATAGTCGTAGTATATATTTTATCCTAATAATAACAGCCACCAGTGATGTTTTGTACCTATCGATTGGCTCAGACCTGCTAGCACTGACATAAACTATCAAGATTTTCTTAAAACCTTGCTAAATTGACATTATACTCTGATGAATAGGCTAAAAAAGTACTCATGTTACTTAATTTAACAAAAACAGAAAAAGCAAGGCAAAAAAATACCACTGCCATACAAATACCAATTGGATCTAAATTTATATACCTCTTTAGTTAACCTGTGAAAGCCAAAGAAGCAATCATTAAATATATGATTGGCACGCCGAGTATCCATTATTACATTGAATGAAGTAGATCACGGGATTTCGGGAAAATCACAATATTTTTTTCTCATAGTAACACTTCGGTAAGAAAGTGTTAGTTATTCACTGTCAATATAGAACAAGGACAAACAAAATATTGTATTACATCAACAAAAAGTTCCAGCGATTTCCTACGAGACTTCTTTACGAGTGAAATATGTTTTGTACAAGTGGCATTCAAAATAAACGCAGTATTTTGTATAAGTTCGCAATGACCATCTTTCAGGTGATATTTGTAGTGGCCCTAGGGATCTAGGTATCAAAGAAATTGTTATTTTTGCGACTGTCAACTTTTTTGGCACATTATAAATTATGAACGAAATTGTATGTGTATTATTTTGTTTTTAGGAGCCACAAACAGATGAAAGACTTACAAGTATACGGTCTTAATGAATGAAATTAGTAATGTTAAGAAAGTAATATTTATTACATTAACATTTTGTGTGTTCTTTACATTAATTTTTCTAGGGCAAATATAAGCCGGGATATTTTTATTATAAAGTCAAGTAAGAATTTTAATATTTTTCTTTTAAAGAAATAGCCTGGATAGCTTTTATTGAAACAGAGGGAGGAACCAATTAAAACGCAATGAAATATGAAAGACGATTTATAATAACAAATGGAACCCGTTTCACTCTTTAATCTAGTTTTGAGAAATCTGCAAATCTGATACTTAGGTACCAATTGTTTTGTTTTTAAACAAATTCAAAAGTTGGTTAAAAACAAGGAGGTTCTATGTCCCACTTTATGTATTTTTTTATGTATGTTTACTGATTATTAAGTTAAAAGTGGACCGTTTTCAAAAATTATTATTATGTTTGAAAGAATATTTAGGTATATTTACAAAAATGAGGATCTGACGAGGATCTTAGGAGTTATAAACAGAAATGCACCTCGAGAGTGCAGGAAATTACTTACGAAATTTAGTCGGTTTTTATCATTGAGATGTAATTATAGAGCCACAATCAGACAAATAAAATGTAAACGCCAAAACTCTGCGCACACTACGTAGTGCGCCGAGTTTTACTTTTTTGCGTACAAGCGACATTGAACATTAAAACAAACGACATAACGTCTACATTCAAACATCAAATGTCATTGTAGCATATTGAATTTGCTCGCACATTTTTTGAGTGTTGTCAGCTATTAGATTGTGACTCTTTAATACATCTCAATGGTTTTTATATAAAAAAATATATATAAATAATATATTTCACAATGAAACAGGCACGGCGGAAGAGAAAAATTAATTTCACAAAAATTACAAAGCCCTTTGTCCAAGTCTAGGTGCGGCCGCAATCGACGTAATTGTTGAGAGTTTAATTAAAAGTTCAACTGTTAGGTTTTATTCACGCACAGCAGGGCCGGGTCCGGGACGTAACAGGACTGAAATGTTTTCTGTTCACGGCTTTGTATCTGCACAATTATAGTGTAAATACTGTACGTGGCAATGGGCAGGGGGCGTATCATCAGTTATTAAGTGGTAGGTATAGTTAACTATCCTCGCTCACGTGTCAAGTATTCTAAATAAATGGTATTTTTAGTTCATGCAAGTTACCGGGGGCGGCGCTGCACTGGATTTTTATACATTTGTGATACTTGACTCGGTATCAAGGACAGTATCCCATACTACGGTAAACTGGTGTTAATCCCCCTGTTCACATAGCCCGTAAAAGAGTCATGGTGCAAAGATCTGTTAGAATGGAGACAGTGGGAACACAAAAGACCAGTTGGCAGACCCCAGATGAGATGGAAAGATGACATTAAGAAGATAGCGGGCCAAAATTGGATACAGACAGCCCAGGATAAAACGAAGTGGAAGAGGTTGATGGAGGCCTACTCAAAATTGGTTGGAGATAGCTTGAAATGGTGATGATGATGTACGTGAAACAAGTTAGCTTTCTCATTTTTAATTGAATCTATGACTTAATTCTTAGGCACGCTTCCTTCTGGTCTGGTTGGTTACACTTGCCTTATATGTGTAGCTAATCCGACAGGACAACTGATCCAAGCTACTCTGGCTGAATCAGTTAAGCTATCTATAGATCGATTACAACGATCCTCAGATATCCTCTAGTACTGATCTATTTTGTAATTACATAAGATATAATGAAGTAGTTTAATTGCTATAAATAAATGTGTATTACCTACTACCATTTACAAAAACATTAGGGGTATTATCACAATTTCAAAAAATAATTATATCTCCGTTTGGTCGACAACAAAATCGTTTGTTAACCCTGTGTTATTTTATAGCGGTTCCCTAATTAGTGTATTCATTGATGTTTTTGGTAATTATTTAATTGGTTTGTGTAAAAGGCTTTGAGTAAAATGAAGGTACTAGTGTATTTACAGTCTACCACACGGTTTTTGCTTCAGAAAATACACGAACGAATCTTTGATCCATATAATTTACTAGGTCGACGTTCTTATTTTAAAAATAAACTAGCTGCGCCCCGCGGTGTTAATCACGGTGAAAAGTTCCTGTTATTGTGAGAATACTGGGATCAAAACTAGCCTATGTGTTAATGCCGTACGTAGCACTACCTAACTGGTATGTAAGGTAAGGTAATGTTATTTATTGACAGTTTTCTTCTTCTAAAAAAAAATTGAAATTTAGAAATTCTTCTTCTAATTTAGTAATCTATCATAAACTAACATTACAGTGACATTACTTTTATTAGGTGTTGCTGCGGCTCCAGGATATAAGGTATCCTGGTAACAAGTTTGAGCGTGAAGGAGTAACAAACATTCACACTTAGGTACACATAAATTAGACACAAACTTTCTGCTTTAAATATTAGTGTGATTTCCTTGGATATTTCGCACAGCGTCATCTAGTCCCAAGTTGAGCAAGAGTGCTGAGTGCTTCCTTATGACAGCTTTCCTCCAAAGCCTTAAAGACGGCCTTAAAACTCAGTCATCAGAGTTGGCCACTTGTTCATACAGACTTAATTACGTTACCTCTGTGAGACAAACAGTCGCTTAGGTATTATGAGTTCGTATGAAATAGCGGTTAAAAGATTTTAAGCCATGACATACTACGCGCTCGCTAGCTTATAATTGGATTAATTTCAGTGTTCATCCTATTTAATTAAAATAAAATTTAATAAGGTAGTTTTATTTCAATCAAGTTTATGTAAGACTTATTTTTCCTATATAAACTTCACTTTATTAGTGTAGGTAAGAGCTAACATTAATTAATTATGTCACCTGAATAACAAATTTAAACCGTGAACAAGCTTAGCTCAATATTTGGTAATCAGTAAATCCAATTTCATTTATAATAGAGCTGTTTGAACAAACTAATTAAATTTTCTATATTTGGATATTATGTTATACCTAATATAATTGACACATAGGTACAATATCCTTTGTTATTAAAATATTAATGAGTCGCCAGACAGTTGGTTGGAGTACCGAGTAAATAATGAGTTTGTACGATTCCTGTTTCTCATAAAATCAGATTAGGCTAGTGTAGAAAAATATTGATACAAGATCTAAGCTTCCGCTGTTTAGGTAGAAAAAAATCCAGACCAACCGTAGGCGGCCGAGCGGTATAAGTGTAGTTGATTTATTGTTAGTTATCATGCGTCGCCCGGAACTACATAAGAGCGTGACAGGGACATAGTTATACTGGATAACTTTGTAAGAATGAGATGACGCGATTAAACGATCTGCACGAGGCACGTGTGCGAGATGAATTGCACTCTGTTGCGTCGTTGTAACCGCCGGTTCTCGAACGCAGTTCATCTCCAAATAAATCTAAGTAATTATTAAATCACGTGACAGTGTCAAATTTGTTCCTAATTTAATTTGACACTTGTCCCGTGATTTGACCATTGATTAGTTTGATTTGGAGGTGATCTGCGCTCGAGTTCGAGAAACCGACTGAGTGTCGCAATCTTGTGCCAGGATCACCCGGTCAGCTGCTTTGTATATTTCGTCGTTTTGGTATCATCAAAGACGATTAATATCTAGAAGACAGACAAAGGCCATGAACACAAAATCGTAACCCGATCCCGCAGTACCAGATAGCCTGAAAACTTTAAAACATCAATTTTATCCAAGAAATTTCAATACTTAGTAGTAGGTAGCAACAATATTCAATATTTAAACATTTTTAACTAGAAAGTAATTGAAATTTCTTGGATAAAATTGATGTTTTAGAGTTTTCAGGCTATTTTTTAGGGTTACGATTTTGTGTATGGCCTTTGTCTGTCTTCTAGATATGAATCGTCTTTGGTATCATTTACAAAATACTCAATTTAAAATGTTTACCGAAATACAATAAGTACCCCATTTCTGTCAGAATAAAACAAATTGCTAGAGCACTTGATAAATGGAGGATTGAAATGTGGGACCAATTTCAGTTTCAAGCTGTGACCGCAGCTGCTGGCTATTTTACACGTGGCGACTGTTTCCGCTAAAATAATTAAACAATTTCCTCGTTTAGAACTGGATTGTTGCATAATTGCTGCTATTTGTTTAGGTTTGATTCAGTATTACATTGACGGGCCTGCATAAGTACTCGTACTGTATAGTACCTATGCATAATAGGTTTTATGTGTTTTAGTGGATATTCGCTTTAGTAGGTAGGTATGATTTATTTTATGAATTTCTGTAAGTGGTAACTGAGATGTAATTTATGTGGGCAATACCCAACAATAGCTAACTCAATAGAGACATTATGCGTAGCTGTATATCTATATAAAACTGAATTGTTTCAAAACAGTTGAGAAAAACATTCAGTGTGAGACGCGACCGCGAGGAGTGACCACACTAATAATACCCAGATGAAGATTCTCCGGAAGAATCGAAACATTGTGGGTATCTAAATCGACGATAATTTTACGTGAGTAATTTCCCGTGTGCTATTATAATGAGAAAAACATTGTTAATAAATCAGCTATTATTATAATATAAGATGAATAATAGTAAAATAGGAAATATTAGCCGCGTACTGACTAATGCCGGGTTGCAATATTCAACTTACTAATAACCGAGGATCAGCGCCATAGTAATATTGTTATCTGTCATAAAGTGTCTTACATTTTTTGTTGTCTAAACAAAGTTGCTATGGCGATCAATCTACGATCATTCGTAAGTTGAATATTGAAACCGGCCGTAAGCAAGGCTGCTCGCTCAGTTAGTACTACGCGGCTATTGACAAGTTGTCAGATTATGGTTAAGTATTGGCTGTGTCAATTTTCTGGAGTAAAGTACCACCGGTAAAAGAGTTCTAATTACATTGAACAATATTCTAAAACGCATTGTAATTTAATATCAGCCGAATTGTAGTAGTTTTCAAAATTAGCACAGTACTTAAGTCGCCGACAGTCATGATTTTTAACTAATTTGGTTCTATTCAAGACCTTTCACAGAATACAATAAAACCTTGAATCAATTTCTAAAATGATATTCAAACGATTCACAAATCAACATTTGCCCTCAAGGAATAACAAGAAGGCTGTAAACTGTTCCCTAAATAAATCATTTTTACAACCCCTCAGGCCAACGACTCAATGATTTCCTTTCTGGAATAGCTTTGTAATATTTATGCAACTGGTTCCTGCCTTATCACAAGATACGGCTGTATGAGATGTAAATCCCACATATTATTTTATGAAAGTTTGTATGGATTGGATGTATGGATGCTTGTTGCTCTTTAATACGAAAACTGGAAGGATTTAGATTACACTTGTAATATATGTATTAGAATTTAGTAAATGACCTGAAATAATAAATAAGCTACTTTTTATCCAGGTGGGTATCACAGGCGAAGCTGCGGCCGAGTTAGCTAGTCATTAATTAAAGTAAATAGGCTCATGACTTATCCCTAAGGACATCGACATTGACCAGCGCCACCTTTCAAGTACTACCTGTGTTCCTGATTATATATTATTTAATTGAGTTTATGCTAATGAGGAATACGAAATCTGCTGGGATTTAATCTGGGATTTAAAATTGACCTTCAGTAGTCGAGATAATAACCAATTCAGCCAAATACAGCTCAAAAAACATTTCAGTTCTGCAAATTAGACGTTGCTTTGCTGTTGTTACTTGTCATGATTTATGTAAACAAAGCTCTAATTATTTATATCAGACAGTTATTTATATCAGAGTGTTTACGATCGTATTTTACGCAGAACTGTGCGCACGACTGAGATTTAGCATTAGCTTGATTTGATATCATTCAAGAATGTATTCTACGAATTCGAGGTAGGTAAATTGTACGTGAAGTAGACATGGATTTAAATGTTAAAATGGTAGTAAGTTACATCTTTATTCTGTAATGAGAGATATAATATCTTACATGGATTTATTATATTGTGGATATAATAAATAAAATAAATGATAAAACACTAATTATTCAAATAATAACTTTGTAAGATAGTTAATTTTGAGAGTTGCACATTCTTCTTGTTTTCTTTCTTACGCACATGCATATTTCGCACGCGTGTTCATGCCTTTAAGGTTAAAATAATTTCACATACAAAGCACGCGTTCAATTTAAGCTAAAGCAAAATATGATAATTATGTAGCTTGACCCATTGATATTCACGTCGTGTTTCGGGGTGACAACCTTTGAGTTGAACCCCATTGGCTTAAGTTAACCAACAGGCAAACAGGCGATAACTATAATCGACAGTTTTACATAGTGATGGTCCAACACTATTGTGGTGTGACTTGCCTTGTCGTATTGTTACTAATCCTATCCTATTCCTATTTATTGTTTTTCTATCTGTACCTACCTACCTACCTGTCTTGTGTCCTTCTCTGTTATTATTGTTTTTTCTATTGTATATTGTGTGCTGAATAAATGTTTATCTATCTATCTATTCTATCCTACTAATATTATAAAGGTGTGTGTCGGACGGATTTCAATGAACTTGGGTACCAGAACTGCATAAACCCTGTATTAAAAATAGGCTTCTTTTAATCCCGATATTTACACGGGAACGGGAACTATTCACCGCGGGTAAGACCGCGGGGCACAGCTAGTACGGAATAAATACATCTAACTTACTTGGCTACGGCTTTGTCCCCGTGGTACCTACCTGGATAAGTTGCTTTTGTGTAAACTAAATGAATTTGGCTGTAATTTGTAATAAATGTAATAACTGCAGGTTATTACATTTATGGGCACGCTTCCGTCTGGCAGTGGTTTGGATCAGTTGAGCTACCTATAGATCGTTTGTAACGATCCTTAGGTGGCTCAACTGGTTCTAATTGTATTTTGTACAGTTATGTAAATATGTAGTAGTTTAGTTACTGCAGGTACTAGTATTCTTTTATCTGTGCTGCAGGTCATAAAATAAGTACCTACCTACTATTAAAATAAGTATATTACAAGTTTCACCTAAATTTGTTTAGAAGTTTTCGAGAGAAAGTGCAGCAAACATCCATATCCATCCATGCAAACTTTCACGTTAATAATAAATTAGTGGGCACTAGAGCGCCTTTCTATGTGGTTACTAATTAATTTATGTAACCAGTATATGGTTGACCGCTAATGGCATTAACAGTTGGGCTTTTTTGAACTAAAGGCACGTGAAATTGTGAGCCTTATTTTTGGTTTATACTTATTGTATAAACTGAATGGTGGCCACGGGGATTCACTAGACCTCTTGGCAGACCACGTGCTAGATGGATGGACGACATAGTTGCCGTACAGGGTAAGACCTGGATGCAAAAGGCCCAAAGTAGAGCTGATTGGCGGATTAGGTGTAGGGAGTCGCGTTGGAACAGGCATTAGAATCACCTAGCATGTAAAACGAAACTTAAGTGATCCTTGAGGTCCTACAAGAATAAATGATTTTTCTTTCTTTCTTTCTTTCATTATGGAAGGAGGCTTATGCCCAGCAGTGGGTCACAAAAAGCTGAATATGATACTTATTGTATAGTATTTGTAAAAAAACAGATTTTCGATATCATTTAAAAATCTCTAGAAGTAGAAAGAGATACGTTCCCGTACATTTAGCACATACGCATAAAAACAATTAAAAGTCAAGCACCAGTCGTCATTACTTTTAACAAAAAATACAATTAATATTGACCTATTGGTATTACATAAATATCTTTTGTTGTCCGATTTTTTTGTAAATAACTAGCTAACTTGCCCGTGGCTTCGCTCACGTGGTATCTACCTTGATAAAATATAGCCTATGTTCATTCGGAAAGTCTAAGCTACTAATAAGTGAAAGAATTTTTGAAATCGGATAAGTAGTTTCGGAGATTACCCCAAACATACAAACAAACAAACCAACATTACCTCTTTATAATATTAGTATAGATGTAAAATTTAATAAGTAATAAAATTGACTGGTTCATTTAATGAACAGGCCATGTGTAGATGTGACCTTAATTCCAAAGCTCACATAACTTTAACAAAGAGATAAGTAGCTCTTTGTGTCTGGGAAGTAACAGCTTCGACAGATTATAAATAGAAGTTTAAACTCCATCGAGTATTCACGTCGATTTAAATCTAAAAGCCTCCGTAATGTAGGTTTAGAAATTGCGAATACATTTTTACAAACAAACTGTACCTAAGGTTTTCCAGTTGTTAAGCCATGACGAAGACCTTTAAGCGGCCTAAATAAAACGTCGCCAGAGTTGGTCACTTGCATGAGCACGAACTTACGCAAATTACTAAACAAATTTGTTTAAAACTGGGAATATAATTATGACCTGGAATAACAAATTGACTACTTTTTATCCAGGTTAGTACCACGTGAGTAAAGCCACGGGTAAGAAGGTTCCTATTATTATAATCGCGAAAGTTTGTGGTGCATGGGTGTTTGTTACTCTTTCACGCAAAAACTACTAAATTGAATTGGCTAAACCTTAGAATATACCTACATAGTTTATGAACTAAAATAACCACATACTTCTACTATTATCCATGTAGGTACCTCAAGAGCGAAGTCACAGGCGGATACTAGTTTGTAATAAATCTAGAATATGCAGGCTTTGACAGTCATGTTCGAGTAAACATAGAGTTTCTTCAGTTCTCCAATGCTAATACCCAACTTTTATTACTCGCTTTAGAATATTGAGTACCTTGGTCGGTTCAACCCAGACAGTATTACCATCTCATCTGGTTTGGTAGTCGTTTTTTATGCTTAAATCTCATCGTTATTTAATCCTCATCGCAATTTGTAACGCTATAGAATTTCAAAGTTATAACTTTTCGTTAATTGCGAGGTATCTGATTTTACGTATTTTTAAAAGATTTAACTTTTTGAGGAAAAGGTAACATTTTGATACCATATTTTTCCGTCAGTGCTTTTTCACTCTCCATAACAGATTTCAGATCTATACTAACATTATAAAGAGGTAGAGTTGGTTTGTTTGTATGTTAGAGGTGATCTCTGAAACTACTCATCCGATTTCAAAAATTCACCTATGTGTAGCATGGACTTTCCGAATGAACATAGGCTATATTTTATCAAGGTAGGTACCACACGAGTGAAGCCGCAGGCGAGTAATCTAGTATTTTACACAGACAAACAAGAACTTTATTGAGTGAGAGATGTAATGTTGAAATTCTAGAGCAAAAACATATTTTATTTTTACGAACTGCATTCTGGCTTCGCATTGGTACGCGGGTATTCCTTTAATAAAACTTTAACCAGTAACAAGAAGTTGGGAAAGTATAGAAAAGAAGTATCTAGAAAATAACTTTTTGTTAGATTTGTGACACAAATAACTCTTCGACCGATGAAATAAACATCTCTGTAGCTTTAGGCCTTTATTCATAAAGATTTGTCAATTTAACAAAGCTTAATGTTTTTGCAATGAAAGGAGATAGCAATAGAATACTTAATAGTTAGTAGGATTTTAGTCAAATGTGGTTCTGAACTAAATTGAAAAAGCTCCTTCCTTATAAGGTTCTTGGTAGAACTCGAAACTATGAATAGAGACATAATCAGAGAGAATAATGAACTGGTTTCGTTCAGTCGACCAGGTTTTAATGTCACTCGTGGCAAACGGCTTCGGGAAATTCTTGGAAGAAAGGAATGGAGGTAAGATTATAACGTTGAAACGGTACCTGCATCTTTTATGTTCCATATAGCTCAAGATTGTGACTTTTAGACACTATTATGGTCTTATTCATAAAGATTTGTCAATTTAATATAGGTTTAAAGAATGTTTTTTTCTTGTTACTCATATGTCAATAAAAAGAAAGCAACAGATTTAATATCCGTTTTAGCTAAAGTAGGTTTACTAAACCATTATGCATAAGGGGGTAATAGGATAAGTAATAACATATTTAGGCAATTTTGTTTGTAAATTATCTGTTAATTATTGCAAACAAATTATTTACACGCTCTAAACTTCAGTTACTTTGAGCGTGGAGGACAGAAGAAGTAACAAACATACCCACACACACACAAGAGTATTTATTTATTCTTGTCTAATAACCCCCTTCCACCAACATAAATTACGGTTAAGGGGATTTCTATACTTTTTGTCTAATAATCCCCTGGCTCAGCTAAATCCGATTGTAAGGGGATTTTTAGACAAAAAGTCTAATAATCCCCTTCGCAGGGGAATCTTTAAGGGGATTATTAGACCAAGCCAACGTTTCACCTTTATAATGTTATTGTGATGTGATTTAACCAGCGCCTGAAAGCAGTTACTGTGTTTCAGTACTCAAACTCATAACTCACTGCACAGAGTCCCGATAAAAAACCCATAAATTTTGCTAGTAGCTATCCGTTTAGCTCAAATTCGTCGATATCCGTTGAAAATGGAAGGGAACTTACTAAATTGCAGTTTATAGTTTAGCAAAAGTCAACCCTGCAAAGTTGCTTTAACAAACAACAATGTTTGTTTATGAATGAAAGAGAACAATTTAAAGTTAACTAGCTGTGCCCGGCGATTTCTATCCTTTTTTAATAATTCTCAAGAAAATTAGCTATTAAATGCAAAAAGCATTTCATAGAAATGTGATTCTAAGTATTTGTTGTATGGAATATTACTATCATGGTTTATGGTAATGTGGGAAAGCTTAGAATTTAGTAGTAAGATAGTTTTATGTGCATAAGGCCGATTATGCTGAAAGGATAGTATAAGTGCCTACTCTGCAACGCTTACGTACTTAATGTTACTTAAGTTTAGGCTTAGGTAAGTACCTACCTAAAGTTATTAAACTTATCTGAAAAATGTAAAACTTAAAATCTAGTAAAGGTAAATTAATCTACCTGATTGATGTAAAATTGATTGACAAAGTTAGATAATAATAGTATGCAAATAAAAATACTTCATAGTTTAAACGGTAACTCTTATACCTACAGTGCTATCGAACGGTAAGGTACATAAAGGTTGTTGGAATATTTTTTTATGTTTGTTTAGAATTTACAGTTTTTACCTTATGTTGCTTTCTGTGAAAACAAACAAGCAATTTCTCATAACGTTTTCGACGCGCTGCGTTTCGGTCCGAATTAGATTTCGTGCCATGTTCAAATAAAACCAAAATTCAGTGACTTTCGGTTCAGCGAGTTTTTCAATAGGCTGACTTTTGGCAACAATTTTTAACGCCCAAAAACCTGTTACAAATCACAGCAACACAAGGTAAAAATGTTACAAAGAACCAACTAGCAAAACGTAACAAAGAAAGTGTACCTTTTGGGAATAACTTACGCTTTGTTTTATTGTTTTAGATGAGAATGGATACCATATTTCCACGATTAAAAATATTTATTTATTTATTTTTACATCTTAGGAAAACAAACAGTCATACAAACAAATTAAATAACTAAATATATAGTTATAGTCATCACATTTACAAAAATAATGTACTTTTAACCGATTTGAAAAAGGTGGAGTTTCTCAATTCGACTGTATTTTTTTTAACAAACATACAAAATTGAGAACCTCCTCCTTTTTTTGAAGTCGGTAAAAAAATGTACCTGTGGATCTGACGAGTATTTTCGGAGTTACGAACAAAAATTCACCTTGAGGGTCCTGGAAATAGCTCTCCTTACGAAATTGATATTTACCTATTATAGAACCTAGGTAAGGTACAGACCGAATGAAACTTCACATTACTTTTTAAATTTTTTACATTTAGCTAATTAAGTATTCTCATTTAAGTGACTTTGTCTTTTTTGAGAATAAATATCATTAAACCTATATTGGTTTTTATAACTATATTATTTACTTAGTTACTCTGAATAGTATTCGATAGGCATTCCTTCGTTCGCTGAAGAAACTTCCTAGAAAACCCAAATCAATAATGAAAACTTAAACCAAATCACTACCTTATTAAAATTACCCACAAAACCAACGACCATGAAGTTCTATTTATTAAAACAAACCTCGTTTAAGACGATGGAATTTAATCACAGCCTATTACCATAACAGACACTTTGAGAAGCTGCACAATAAGCTCAAATTGGGTTGCTTACAAATCGAGGGGAACTATTAAAATTCATAGAAGATCTGTTCACGATGCCGCGGGAAACTCGCCTGTAATAACAATAAGAATCGGTAACTTGTTTGTTACTCGACAACGTTGACTGGATTAAGATTTTGCTCAAAGTGCTCATTTAAGTATTTAATGGCTTTTGCTTCTGTCTTAACGGATAATCTAAACAGGCTAGCTAGGGATGCTAGTGTCCCTTATCTTTGTTCACAGCTTTCTATTCTATTGCTGAAATTTTACTCGAGTTATAGCCACAGTCATCTTGATAATGAACGCTCGAATTTATGTGGGGTTTTTGCACAAAGAAAAGTACTTTTTGTTAATGTATATTTTTTATTTGCGAAAGCGTTGACTTAGCTTGAACTTAACGTTGGTGTTGGTGTAGGGAGTCGCGTTGGAACAGGCATTAGAATCACCTAGGATGTACAACGAAACTTAAGTGATCCTTGAGATCCTACAAGAATAAATGATTTTTCTTTCTTTCTTTCTAACATTAAATGCATCTCTAAATTAAGGAGTAAACGGCTGATAATATTCTGATGTTGTGTTTTTCTATAGAAATAAAAATTAAAACGTTTACGTTACTAAACCCTCCTGAGATTAGATGGACCACTTTGGTAGTTTTGTAATGTTTGTAATAGTTTTAATGTATTGTAGTTTTAAGTACCATTTACATGACGCCATTTTCTTGGGACACTAAAGAGTCAATTCACGTTTCTATTATTGTAGAATTTATACATCACTTAAAATATTTTAGATTCATAAATCCCAAATGATCGCGTCTGTGTGATATTTCTCAAATAAGAATGTCATACTTAATTTGACGTTTTAAAAATGCAAAAATTTAAGTCAACGCGTAAATTGTTGACTATAATAGGTTGACATTCCTAATTTGACATAGAACAGCAACCAAATAAATTGCAACCGAAAAACGAAATTCATTTCTATTTTTGCATTATAGTATCACACAAATGCTACGAAATTAAAGAGAGAGGTATTCATTCAGCCGTGCATCAATGGATTTTTTGTTGCGAAAAAATTATAGTTATACGCTTTAACACGAGCTCTTAACGGTGAAGAAAAACATCGTGAGGAAACCAATTAAGTAACTTTCTATAGCATCAATGGGCTTGTAACCTGTCACGAATGGAAAGTTAACTTCTGCAGGATGTAGGCACGTATCAAATATGTATTTGGACATACCTCTGACTACCCCCTTCTTCAATAAGATCGAGATGTTCCCTAAAGATCTGAAAATGTGTGTATACCGCTTCCTGGGAATACAGTAGTGATCATATATTTCATTTGTATTTAAAATTACCCTGTTATTCATATTGGACTTAAAGACTTCATAGAGAGCTCTTCCTACTTAGTCTTTAAATGAAAAATCTTACTAAAAGTTTTACGACTTCGGCAGGATTCGATAACCCAGCAGCAGGTGTATCTAATTCCTCTAGAATACCTGTAGATGGCGCTCATCGGTACTTTAACCGAAATATCATCTTACTGATAGTTTCGTCTTCGGCGTCAAGGACTTCGTGGCCGAGTGGTTAGGCAGCCCGGCTTAAGAGAGCGCCATATGCAAATTAGTCGTCGAAATCCTTATTTATCTCACTATATGTGAAAGCTACGTCCTTCATATTTAGGGAAATTATACTTTGAACTTTTATCTTGCGTTATGGTTTTTTAGAAACACGATTGGTAAAAGTTTTCTCGATCATATATTTTTTTGAAAAATACATGTTTTTCACACAGTTTGCTGTTTATCTCAGGAACAGAATGCTATTTTTGTTGGTTTTATGTTTTGACAAATAGCCCTAGAAGTATTTATTTAGTTCTGGTTTTTTAATTTTTCGATTGCTTGTTTAATTAACTTGTAATTAAATAAAAACTGTTTTTTCGCTATAAATTATGTTGCGTGTCTATCGTTCTGCGCTTCTCACTCACGAGTAAAAACATTATTCGCTCTCCCGCTCATTCCTCGGCGTTATGGCACACACTTAAGGGTGATCGCTTGTATCTCGCGGGTTCGAATCCTGCCGAAGTCGTAAAACTTTTAGTAAGATTTTTCATTTAAAAATGAAATACCTAAGTGTGGTTTTTCAGTTATACAATAGTACTCTGTGGTGTGGTTTAACACTATAATCAAAAATATCTACTTAGTCTTACCAATAGGTTAAACGGCTACATCTTAACCCTCACGATCGTAGGTATATTGATAACTAGCTGCGCCCCGCGGTATTACCCGCGGTGAATAGTTCCCGATTCAGAATGAACGGAAACGGGATTCGTGGGATTCGTGGGATCAAAAGTAGTCTATTTTTTTATCCAGGGTTTAAGCAGTCCTGGTACTAAATTTCTTTTAAATCCGTCCAGCTGTTTGAGCGTGAAAGAGTAACAAACACACTTACCTACATACTTACACACACACAAACTTTCACCTCTATAATATTTGTGTGATTATGACCTAGCTAGAACATTGTTTTCGGTACGCCGATAATTATAGGATACTATTTACCATTATTTCCCCATATTAACATCATAATCAGCAAATAAATCATTGGTCGAAGTTCGCACAAAGCAAAATCACAAAGAGATATGGCATCTGATAGCCATAAGTACTAAGATGAAATATTGTTGTAATAAAAGCGAGGCAATACTGGCAGGCTACTTTTGTTTTAGTTTAATGTGAAATATAATATTGCTATGTATTGTTAAGTGTTAGAAAGCAATCATGGTTTACTGTATATCTTTCTTAAACTTTTGGCGATAACAATCACTACACTTAGGTATATTATAAAGGTGAAAGTTTGTGTGTGTGTAAGTATGTAAGTGTGAATGTTTGTTACTACTTTACGCTCAAACGGCTGGACGGATTCGGAACACTGAACTTTTTAACTAGGTTTAGTAGTTCTGTATAGACTTTAGAAACAAAAAAAAGAAAAAACTCAACTGCCCTGCGGCGGTATTTACCTATAGAGTAAGTACACTAATTCTGTAAAGTCCGTCAAAGCGGCTTTACAAAGGCCTGTTTGATCTCTAGCCACTCACCCCCAACTGAATTGCGTGTCAATTATTCCATTAGCTGACAGAGCATTGATGTTTGTGTAATATATGTGACTGCACCGTTTTTGTAAAACTGAGACATAAATACATATAACTTAAACCTTAAAGTAGTTACAATGACTTTCATTACTTAAATAAGTTCAAAAGATTAAATTCAATATATTTTTGTTACCTGCTCTATTATCAGAGCAAGTTACCAAAAACTTACCTAAAACTTTCTAGAAGTCAAAATTTTTTATATAAAAATACCATTACATTTTAAATAACGAGAATATAAAATATTGGTCTAAAGCTGTTTGAATTTCACTTTATAAAATAACCAATTTCACGACAAAACTATCCGTAAAAGTATTTCACAATGAAGCTTTAATACCAATTCCATTTCTATCATCACAATTCTATAGACAATTTACATAAACTTCTAAGGGTTATAGGGTTCTTTACTTTTCATTCGTCTAAGTAATGATATCACTTTGCCACTGTACGTGTTCTGTGTATATACTTTTGATAGTCAGAGCAGTAACACTGAGTTATTTGCGGTTTGTATTTTACGTTATAGTGAGAAAAGTGATGTGCAAGAGAGAGAACAGAGATAGGGTCAGGTTAGAAAGGAAGCTGATAATTAGCGGACCGATCAACTAGAAACCTTTAACCGAGGGATGAGGGTGAAAAATACGATGACTTTACGATGCCCTCCCATCTCCATACTGATTAGCTACTTCGAAAGAGGTTGAGAAATAAAATAACAAGAAAATACAAGTAGAAGGATATGAGGAAGCCGGACACAAAGCAACAAAATTATAGCTTTTGGAAAATGTAATTGTTGGTCCCAGCTTAATGTTGTTAAGCCATGGCGGAGGCCTTTAGGTGGTCTGAAATTGCGTCACCAGAATTAGCTACTAGCTCATACGCATACGAACTTACTTTAACTGTTCAACACCTACGCTATTTATTTCATGTCGTAAAGCTTGGTCATACTACTCTGACTTTTCGGAATGATTCATCGAATGTGCACATCTCCTTTAGCGGAGCATTCATATAGAAACACTATCTCAATTCATTTTATTTACGAAAGTCTTTTCATTATGAGATTTTAAGTCAGGACGAATTTTGAATAATACTCACATATTTAACGTTGTATTGGAATATAAATGCTGCAAGCGTGTAATCATTACCTATAATAAACAGGTATACACCATGGGGGTGGACCATGGCTTCGCTCGCGTGCTGTAAAACGTACATGTAAAAAGTACATGCTACTTGAACCACTGGACGTACAGACTTGCAATTGTGAGAGAAGTTAATCTTGATTAATGAAGGTGTATTTAAATTGGACTTCTAGAAACTATTTAAAATGATCTTAAAACATGTCTAAAGATGCATGCAAGAATGTCTATCGCGTCTTGGGTACTGATATTAATATAGTGGTGCAAAATAAAAGTTGCTTTTGTTTTTGACGGCCGAAGAGCTTAATGCAATCCGTGGAGCGGAATAGGTGAGTGCTCTCTAGTTAGCAAACCTACTTTGGTCCTATTTTTACGAGACCGGACGTGGAACTGCACTGAGGTTCTTTTTCTCGTGAAAAGTTTCGCTAAAATGGGCACGGAACGACTGCAGCTATTGTTGGTACACGATACGTAAATTGGCAAAATTCTGTGTTGAATTATAGATTTTTCGGTGCAGTAGAATATGCTTAGCATTTTTCTGATTCATATTTTGAAATCCATCATAAATGCAACACCAAGTTACTGCTAAAATTGTTTTATAACATTTTAAATTCTAATACTAATTCTTGATAAAAAGTTACCGTGATATTCTTTCCTATCTATAAAATGACACATGAAAATATGAGAATCAGGTTCTATATAATCACAGAATACAGCAATAATGTAGGTCTTTTATTTCTTGTGACATTATATAGATTGAAAAGAAATATTTTCATCAAGAATTACTTAATTTATTTTCTTCTATTTATTCTATGTTACAATAATATCCAGAATAACATTGAAAAGGAACTGTGACCCTTTCCCAAGTAATTTTAGGCCAAAATATGTTTCTCATTTAATCTCTTAGCATCTCGTTTAATCCTCTTCAATAATATTGATAGATACATTATTTTCTTTTACGATTTTTTGTTAATATTTTCATTCATTTGACTTTGAACATTCATCGTAAAAGAAAATTCGTTTACTAAAAAAAATCTAGTCAATTATTATAATTAGGTACCTTTAATATAAGTAAAACAAACATTAGCTTAAAACTAACTGTCCTGCTATGAGTAACAAACGAAAATTACTAATGTAAAGGTGTGCTACCAGTATGTACTACCAGTATGTCTCTTGCCATAGGTAAATATTTCTAACATTTGATAGACTTCAAGATTGTTGAAAATTTACCTAAACAGCTAGGTACTTAAGTTACCTTAGGTCTTATTTTGCAAGGATGTTTAATATTCATTTTTTACCTTTGATATTTTCATGTTTTAATTTTCCCTTGCTATTCAAATGCACGAGCTAAAAAAACCTTAATCAAGCCGTAGCACGCTGCAGCGCGATGAACGACGAGATTGCAACGATGGATAGCTCTTTTCGTCAACTCCTTAGAATAATAAGAGCTAAGGTTAGTTACCATAACGTTGAACAATACGAAATGTTCATAGTAGTATGTTTCTGTAATCTAACAAATATTTTGAATTTACTGAAGTACTTCTGCTGTTGGTAATCAACGGTCTTATTTTATTAGTCTTATTGAGCACGTCGCAAATTGCCGTGAATTTTATTAAAATACATTGCTTGTCGACAAAAACTAGATTTAGCGTAAAAAGATGCCTTTGAAGGCGTGGCCTGATTACATCACAGCAAGGTGGTGCGAGCAGCCTAGGAGGGGATGGACACGGCTCGAGGATTGCAAGCACATCAGTCGGAGCCCACTTATTTCTGAGCGCCAGAGACGGACGGACGTTACTGTTTGATACCTAGCTTATTCATATTTTGTTGTAAAAATTACTTTAATAAGATTTCTTTTTAGTTTAACTTTCGTTTTGTTTTTTTTAATAAATATTGAGTTCAGTTTATTACCTCAGAAGTGGGATTCCTACTCAGTTCTGTTGGCCGATCTTGATTTTAAATTATTCAATTTTCTGTAATTTTATTTTTGCTTCAGATGACATTTTTAGATTTGTAAATGTCGAGCAAACGTAAATCTCGTAAAAGTGATACTAGTTCGTCAGTCCCTGGCTTAGAGCAGACACTTCAAACAATTTTGAATCGTCTTAATTCTTTGGAAGAAGGTTCTAGGTGCCGCAGTTCGAGCGCAGACAATGCGAGTAGCTCGCGCGACATCGTGGCGCCCGACCTGGCTATGCCGCCGCCGCCGTCGGCGCCGGTCGACGAGACGTCTGGCGCGTTGCTAACTGCGTCTAGCGCAGACTCGTGCGCTGCCAGTATCGACTTGTCGGTACCTTTTACGGGCACGACCCAGTCCAGCGTCGAGGTAGTTATCAGTGAGGTAACTGAGAAACTGGTGAGTGCTATCAGTGCAATTCCGGTAAGGTCAAACCATATTTATATCTCAAACTTTGATCCGTCATTGCATGATTTTGATGTGTGGTGTAGCGAAGTAGATCACGTACGTTGTTTGAATCGGTGGGATGATCGCGAATGTTTAGCTCGTATCGGCAACTGCCAAATCATGGGTAAACGATTGGGTGAGCAACGACCGCAGCTGGTCTAATTTCAAGCGGGAGTTTAGGACGTTGTGTCCCCTTCGCATAGATATCGCGAATATTTTATTCGACGTAATGAAAACCGATTCAGACAACTACACTACTTATGCGGACTATGCTAGACGCTCTTTGTTGCGGTTACGTATCGTTAAAGGTATGAGTGATGAGTTAATTGCTGCCGTAGTGATACGTGGTATCAAAGACCCTCAGATTCGAGCAGCCGCTACCAACGCGAAGTTGTTGCCGGATGGTTTAGTAGACTTTTTATCTATCTACATAAAGCCTACGCAAGTTACACCAGTCCTTTCACGCAGTGGTTTTCGTAGGAGTGATTCGCAGTATGTAAATCCGCGTAAACGAGAACTTGTAGATACTAGTAGTATAAAGTGCTTTTCCTGCGGTCAATATGGGCATAAACAAGCTTCATGTTCCAAGAGTGTAAAAACCGAAGGGTCATCTAATAGCATCCCATCGTCAGGCACACCTGGCCAAAACAAAGCTACGCCACCTAGGTCCGAGCCCTGTTCTTTTTGTAGGAAGGTAGGCCATAAAGTTGAAGATTGTTTTACGAAACAACGTGCTGGCTCACGTGGAGTCGAATGTTAACTTTTGTCGCGACGCTGTTGATTCGTATAAATAAAATGACATAGCTACCGCAATTATTTAGGGTGTACCTTTCGATGTACTTATAGATAGTGGGTATATTATTTCTCTAATTTCCGAATCTGTCGCAAAGCATTTACAATGCACGCAAACGCCATCGTTTCGTGTGTTAATAGGTAGTCAGGATGTAGAAACCTTTTACCGCACTACTTTGACGGTTGAGTTTTGCGAGATTACCCTCAAGGTAGATTTTCATGTCGTCCCGGACAGATGCATGAACACGCTGGTTATTTTTGGTACCGATGTACTAAATAGGGATGGAGTAACTGATTCGCGAACGCCCCGGTGGTTAATCAGCTTATTATAGGTATCTAACACACTACGCCCTTATATTGACTCTGGTAAAGCTTGCGTATATATGGATGATGTTTTGTTGCCTAGCGATACGATTGCGGAAGGGTTGCAGACACTTCGTGAGGTATTCGCTACCTTGACCAAGGCCAGTGTAAGTTTCTTACTACATGAGTCGAGTATTTAGGTAGGACCATCAGTAATGGTCAGGTAAGACCGAGCGAGCATAAGGTTGATGCCCTAGTTAATTCATAAGTACTAAGAAATGGTTTTGAGAGTTATTTCGTTATTTGGTTGTCCTAAACTGTTAATTACTGATCGAGGTCGTTTGTATGAGAGTTTTTTCTTTGTTGAATGGGTCAAAGAATTATGTTGTAAGATTTATTTCATAACGTCCGAAATGCATAGAAGTAATGGTCAAGTTGAGTGGTATTGTCGTACTGTTGTAGGTAATGAACATGATTCGCGTGGAATCTAATTATAGACAAGAAAGTTGGTCTAATGTATTGTAGAAATTACAGCTCACCTTGAACATGACTTCACAAAAAAAAAACTATTAAATGTTCTCCTTTGTTTGAATTTGTTAATAGGCATTGAGAGTGTAACGATCCGATCTCTGGTGCGAGATGTACCTAGTTTTGGAAGCGTCCAGACCGAATCGGAAATCGCTACGTGAACTTGCCCGTCAACGAGCTTCTGAACTGCTTGACGAAAATCGTGTTCGTCAAGACGCTCGTGTAAACGAACGGCGCAAGGCACCACGCACTTTTAACATAGGTGATCTGGTGTTTGTGCGTAAGCACAGTCAGGCTGCAGGCAAACTAGACTCTTGCATGCGTGGTCCATACACGGTCACACGAGTACTGCCGCATGGAAGATTTGAGCTGAAGTTGGTCGCTGGTTCTTATGGCAAGACCACCCAAGCTGCTGCGGAATTCATAACACGCTGGCGCGGGGAATGGACCCCCGATGTGTGCACCACATTTTTTGAAAGTAAGAGTGTGTTGTTTGTATGCATAATGTGAAATCCGTACAACCTGAGGGCTCTGTACGTGTGTGTCGAGTGTACATCCTGAGGGCTCTGTACGTGTGTGTTGAGTCTACATCCTGAGGGCTCTGTAGCTAAGCATCTTGAGAGCTCTGCTTGTTTGCCGTGTAACCTGAGGGCTCTGCACGTATGTGTTTAAAGTGTACATCCTGAGGGCTCTGTAGTTGAAGACAACACCTGAACGGTGTAGCTTTATGGTTTGACTGTATACCCTGAGGGCTCTATACAGAAGGCATGCTATCCCTTTTCCTTTCCTGATTATACGCTATGTACCCGGGCTACACATAGTGTTACAATTCCTTTCCTACCTATCTGATGCACCCTGAGGGCTCTGCATACGTGACACCCTGAGGGCTCTGTCTTTTTAGAGTTGAAGTTTGAGAGTATTTCTTTTCTGATAAACCCGAGGGCTCTGTCTGATTGCTTTGAAAGGAAAACTCTCTTACTTTCATAATTTTGGGTTTGAATGTGAACTAATGCAAACAATATGTTTCAGGTGACGATGACAATAATTCAGATGATAATTTAGCAGTCAGTGGTGATGATAATGAGCGCCAAGTCGTGGAAGTACATGTTTCTGCATCACCAGCTCATGAGGTAGACGACCTGCAGCCACATCAGCTCCCTGGTGAACATACGGGCGAGGGCGCACCGCCGTCAGGAGAGGCCGATTTAGCGTAAAAAGATGCCTTTGAAGGCGTGGCCTGATTACATCACAGCAAGGTGGTGCGAGCAGCCTAGGAGGGGATGGACACGGCTCGAGGATTGCAAGCACATCAGTCGGAGCCCACTTATTTCTGAGCGCCAGAGACGGACGGACGTTACTGTTTGATACCTAGCTTATTCATATTTTGTTGTAAAAATTACTTTAATAAGATTTCTTTTTAGTTTAACTTTCGTTTTGTTTTTTTTAATAAATATTGAGTTCAGTTTATTACCCTAGTTTATTTTGTTCGCACTTATTGTAAAAATAACTAAAGAAATTACCAAACTATGATAGTTCAGATCGCTTCTTAGCGATAAGTCCCATTGTACAAATATAAATAGTATAATAATTAATTTTTTTAAAAATGCGAGTCAGATTCACTACAAAATTATAAAAGAACAATGAACATAACTTCATAAATCGTCGTATTCGCAAGTAGTGTGTTCGTGGGACATATTATATTGTCATAAACATTACATGCACTACCTACTAAGCGATTAAATACAAATCCCAGATTTAATTGGCTACTGGCAGCGCAGTCATGGTCACCCGTGAATGCGCAGTCAAAGTTATAACAACGTTAGAATTACCACAGTAAGTAAGTAAGTTCGTATGAGCAAGTGGCCAACTATACCACAGTGGGAAAGCTCCTTAGCTTCCGCTTTATGCATTGATTCATTACACTACTGTATGTTAATAGCTAATTCGTCATTACTCTTAAACCGGCGTGGCAATTAGTTTGTGTCGCTAGATGTCGCTAGTTACCTAGTAATTAGCCTCTTGATTAATTTGCTGTTCACGCTATTAGTTATCCCCCGGGACTGAGTAACATGTCTCCCGACATAACAACATGTTTGTGTCTATTCATGTTTGTCTTGTTTTTATATGCAATTTTACGTAAATATACTCCTTAGGGACTTACTCTTCGAAGTACAAATTATATAGGTACAGTGAAAATTGTGTTTCTTCTATATGTTGCCAAAGTATAGTTTCGATTATACTTAGAAGACGAAAATATTACGCCCGTGTACTTCTGATCCCTCCTATCTAACATTTTCTTTGTGAGTTTGGAGGTATCAGATGTACACGGACGATTATTGCTTTTCAATAGGTTTGATTTAAAAAATGCCTATCATCTGAAAATATTTGAAATGAAATTCAGATTACCAATTTGTTTTTGCGCAAACGAAATGGCTTTTAATACTTTCAAAGTTCTTCAAATATTACACAAAATTATCTCTTCGATAGTTATCGGCCTGTGTCTGTAACTGTAAGACTTTGAATAGGTACCTAGGTACTATTCTTCAATTTTTGTGACTGACGATCGGGAATAATCGGGTTCAGTAGAAAAATAATCTAAGAGTGGAAACTCAATATTTTAAACATCCATGAATTTTTTTAACATTTTGTGATTCGTCTTCCTTAAAAACGGAATAATCAATAAAAGCCATGTTGAAAGTGAGCCTGCTGTTGACTGCATTTTATGTGGAAAACAGGTTATTACTGCATACCGGCTTTTAAAGTCGTTAAGCCGTGACGGGGGCCTTAAGGTGGCCTAAAAACTCCGTCACCAGAGTTGGCCACTTGCTCATGCCAACAAACGAACGATTTGAATCGATCGGAGCGCCGTGAATCAATCGATGTGGACCCAGCTAATAAGCAGTCTGCGATAAGCATTTTCTACAGTTATAAGAGTTCAAAAAACAAACAAAAGGCTTGCAATCTGTCACGTAATGTTAATTTCTGTAAAATATTAAAACTCAGGGTCTTGGCCATATTTGGTAATTTTGAAAAAAAATGATTATTCATTAAAAGTCTAAATGAAGAATCGTTTCCAATGCTCTACCGGAAGTATTGCTAAGAAGATATCTTAAAAGTGTGTCTTTAAGGAGAACCGAAAAGAGATGTTTTCTCTGTGAATGCACCCTTTTACTGTATATTATGCTAATGTTATGAAAAGCGTTGTGTAAGACAGAATCTATGAATATTCATAATAAGCCTCATTACGGAACTTTTCTTTTTACTGCAGACTTGTTTACGAGATAATCTTGATTAGACTGAGCATTTTACGTTTACAATTAAGGTGCAATAGGAATGAATACGTGCATTGATTTCTGTTCTTATTTCTCACTTACTGTAAAACGCAACACATCAGTCTCGATTATCACTTTACTAACCGATTCAAATAATAATGAAAAATAGAGCCAAGTTAGGTTTAAAAAATGATTATTTTGAGTTGTTGAAGGTAGACGTTCTGACCAAACTGTTTAGCTTTCTAAGCTAACCTGTCACGGTATGGAATGCTTTTGCGAAATTCGGGCATACTAGGTACTACACATTAAACTTATTATAATATATTATTTACATACCAGCACATACTCAATTATTTTCCTTACAAAAAATGACAAAAAAAGAAATAAGACATCAAATTGTCTTACTGGTTGTTTATTATATTTACTATTCAATTAATTCATGTCATGTGCGTATGACATATCATACCAAAGTCCAATTAGGTCCCTTTGAAATGTTTAAACAAATTATGATGAAATCAAATCACGCACTTTCAGAAAGTTAAATAAGCTCCCTGTCTCGACAGGGTTTTGGTTATTTAATTAGCGTAAATGTTGAGCTGTTATTTATATTTCCAGTGAGTAGACTTTAAACAACAATAGTGATTTGAATAACGAAGCATCTTTATGAACGTAAATGAACAAGATGTTTTATGAAAATGAAAAATATTGGTGAGCCAGGTTGGTTTAGACTTAGTTAACTAACTTGTTAGGTTAGATACAATATATAAAACCCGACTCATGCCATTAGATTTTATCAATCAATCACATAAATGAATAAAAAAAATTTTTGTTTTAATCTCCTCTTTTCAATAAGACTTTTTTTAGTTTTTTTAATGCAGAGTATGTTTTTTTCTAAATCGAGCACTTGAATCCTAACATGACTGTTCGATAACTTGCACGACTTTAGACGTAGCCTATAAATAAATTACCTAAATAAAAAATGACCCTCAAAACTCAGCCTTTATAATTTTATACAAGCACCCAAATGAAAATTATTTATGATTATTAATTTAAGGCTAGTGCAATATATAAAATGTAGCTTTATTTCGCTGTGCAAAGATATTTTTAATTTAAAGCGACCGCAGGATAAACCACCTTGTAACAAAGCTCATTTTTATTTCATAGTAGGCACATGGCACACAATATTAAATTCAGATGAAAAGCACTCTCTTGCCATTTTTATAGGTTCCGCTATGTAATAAAAATATTTCCGCTTCAAAGAGGAATTTTTCGGGATTTATTTAATCACCTTCTATTTGCTTCTAGATTTCAATATTAATTTATAAGTTTACTTGCCCGCAGCTTCGCTTGCGTGAATTAAAAGTAGCCTATGTGTTATTTTAGGTCATAAACTATGTACGTATTATTTCTAGTTTTGAACACCGAGGTAAGTTTTCGCGTGAAGAGTAACAAACACATTAATATAATTCAAACAAACAGCAATATAAACTTTCGCATTTATTTATTCTGTAGGAAATAAGATTAATATCTTTAGTGTCCATTTTAAATTATGTCGACTCCATGTAGTGCATAATTTTTATCATTAACATCCAATACCCATGTTTGGGAGCAGAATGTCTACCATCCGAGCAAATAAAATTTTGAGACTGTTTACGCAATATTTTATTTTTAATTTTGTTCAACGTAGGTATAGTTTATATTTGTATTGAAACCAAGTAAATGGATTTAAATTAACTTTAGGTTCACATTTCCTATTTGTAAAGAATTTCGACCCAGCATATTTCCTTTATTTAGAAAAGCCACTTAAAATTATGACTTACTTAATCTTAGCGTCGGCGTCGTCAGTAGGTCGTGAATATTTCACGGAATATTAGTAAGTGAATGAATTGTCAACAATTTCAAATATTTACAGCCTGAAGGAGGCTTCCGTTTACAAAATTGAGCGAATACACTCGACACAAATTCCTGGAAAATCACTCGTGAACTCGATCGTGTCTCATTTCTGTTCGTTTTTCAGTACTTAAACGGTGATTCTTATTCCTTAGCTGTTTATATGCGTCACATATCAATCTCAGCATTCGCATCTCAGCCACATTATCCTTCGTTCATACATTCTTTTAATGAATGTAATGTAATCTGTAAGCAATCAATTATCAATTAAGTACAAACACATTTCAAAAAATACTTTATGTATAGTTTCTGTACCAACTGCTTAAATCACACTGTGGCTCACCTTTCTGGAATGGGATGAAACAAGAACTAAAAATCTAAAATTTTTAACGAATCAAGAAATCGACGATAATTTTACGTGAGTAATTTTCCGTGTGCTATTATAATGTCTGATACAACTCACGATAGTTTTGAAAGTGGAATCAAGAAAAATATGTATTAGGTTGAAAAATCTTTCAGCGATAACGTCGCCCATTGTTACACTTTTTTTTTTGTTCTGTGTATCTAAGTTGTGTTGTTTCTTTTATGGTGTACAATAAAGTAATATTCTATTCTATTCTTGGGATGAACCAAGAAGCACTCATTCTTTTTATTGCCCAACACTCAGATCCATACATTACGACAGGTTTTACAGTCGACTTATAAATGTTCCCCTTCATATAAGCGATCGCATGTTGTTCCTGAGACCGGTCTTCATTTCAACCATCATACATTTCTCTTTTTCTGATTCAGAAAAATAATTCTGAATTTGATTTTCTTTAACAACTTCTTTGGTTTTTAGTTCTGTAGGTACCAAGGAACTAGAGAAGCAATTTTAGGCATTAAGACTTATTATAGATAGGAGAATGGACCTAAGTTTGTAAATACCTACATAGCTTTTATTATTTATTTATTATTTAGCGAGAAAGGGGAAGACCGAGAATTAATTACATAAGTCAGATAAAAGAGAAGGTCGCTGTCATGTCGTATCAAGAAGTAAAAGAGATTGCATTGGAAAGAAGTATATGGAGGAAATTGCATCATTACACTGACGAGAGCAGAGCTCTTAAGTTTTATATAGGTACCATAGATCAAAAGGTGGGCGTGACTTTATTAGAACTTCGCAGGAAGATACCTAACAAACTTTGAGTACTTTTCACCAAAATTGCTTACAAGCTTTAATAAAGTATAACTCCAAAAGTTACGTTTGACATAAACCCGAGATAATACCAACGGCTACTTAAAGGGCTTTAAAAAGGTACATAAAGATGCGAAAGTTCCCGAAAGTTGAGGAGCATTTGAAGTCTTTACGATTCGATTTAGCCAAGTAAAGTTTAGCAAAGTGAACTGAAGTGGTTGGTAAACCACCGGACTTAAGCGAGTGTCGCGTAGAGGTAGGTATTAGGTTTACGAGTAGGTTCTACCCGGAATCTAGAGGTAGTTTTAGGATTAACTGTGTTCTCTTTACGAAAGTTAAGTTTATTTACTTATTGGAAACAATTTCTTGTTGTTATTTATTAGTGTTCTATGATTCCACAGCTGTATAATTTTAAATTTAAAACGAACAATAGTTTTTATAGCAAGTTGTAGACATGATGGCCAAGTAGGTTAGTGGTTCTTTTGTTCCGAAGGTAGTGGGTTCGAATCCGGTCGTGCATCAATGAATTTTTCGTTTCGATAACTTTATATTAATGTGCATCATCTCGAGCTGTAAAAAAAAAAATTACAAGTCGATCGTAAGACCTGTCGTATTGTATGGATCTGAGTGTTGGGCAGTAAAAGGGATGGATGAACGAACGATACATGTGGCTGAGATGCGAATGCTGAGATGGATGTGTGGAGTGACACGAATGGACAAGATAAGGAATGAGTATATAAGAGGAAGTCTGAAAGTGGCACCAATAAATGAAAAAATGAGGAGTAACAGGTTGGCATGGTATGGCCATGTTATGAGAAGAGAAGAATGGCATGTAAATAGAAGAGTGCTTGATATGCATGTGGATGGATATATGGGTAGAGGTAGACCAAGGAAAAGATGGATGGACTGTGTGAAAGTTGACATGAGTAAGAAAGGGGTGAATGTTGAGATGGCGGCTGATAGAAGGAAATGGAAGAAGAATACATGTTGTGCCGACCCCACGTAAGGTGGGATAAGGGCAGGAAGATGATAATCTCGAGCTGTAAACTTTGAAGGAAATCATCGAAACCAGTTAGCTTTCTTGTAGCGTCGATGGGCTTGCAACTGTCACGCATGGAATGTTAACTTCTGCAAAATATGGGCATGCACCACATAATGTATTTGGACATACTTTTGACAACTCTTTAGACAATTTTTCTTATGATCTAAAAATAAATCTTAAAGAATATTCGTGGAAATACAGTCGTGAATTGGAAACAGTGGTTTCATAGATTGGCTTTTACAAACAGACCAAACTTGGTCCACACTGGACGATCCATCGCGCTCCGATCGATAGCGATTGCAACAGGAGCACAATCCAAATGTGCAGGCGGTGCGGACGTTTGGCGCGCGATCCGTTCATGGGTTACATTCAATGATACTCCACGATTCTGCTTCACGGATCGCGGGATTATGGATCGACAGAGGTAGACGCAGCTTATATCAAAGAGAATCCTAGTAATATTATAAAGGTGAACGTTTGTGTTTGTTACTCTTTTACGCTCAAACGGCTGGACGGATTTACTTAAATGAGATTTGGTACCAGAATTGCTTATTACCTGGAATAAATAATAAGCTACTTTTGATTCGGGTATTCCCACGGGAACGGGAACTATTCACCGCGATTAACACCGCGGGGCGCAGCTAGTTACAAAAAATTTTTTAAAACATGATAAGTATTTTTTGATGGGTAAAAACATAATAAAGCGTTAAAATCCCAAAAAGTAAATAGTGTTATTTTAGACTCAAAATCGCATTTAGAGCTAAAATTCAGCTCAAGAGGTTTTTTACACTCTTACCAAAATCCCCTTTGAGTTATAATCATACATTTAATATTCTGTACAGTCACTACCTACCTACGTTATACATTATAGTCTTTCTGATGTTTTGGACATTTTAGATACTTTGAAGATGTCTAAGCAGCCAGGCTGTGGCAGCCAGTAAAACATATGACGTTGTATAGGAGCCCGCGCACTAGGCAGCCACGAAATCTCGGCTGCAGCAGCCAATAAAACGCGCCTGTTTGCACGGCAGCCAGCTGGCTGCGCGCAGCCAGAACGTGTGTAGGCGAATGTATGTGGCTGCAGTCAGTCTCCGCGCACTAGTTGTAGCAGCCAGACGTATTTTGCGTTCCGAACTTTGACAAGATGACTTTCGATACAGAGAAATTTATTCGGGAAATTGAAAGCCGTAAAGCAATTTGGGATATTTTTTCCAAAAGGTTATCAAACGATTGCACTGACATCCTCGTGTAGTTAAAAAACCGGTCTGGGAATGCGCGAATATCTTTGAAATAGGTTTGGAATAAGCCTTTTGAGTGTCTTTCTAGAAAAAGAGGATGAATCCAGTGTCTTTTCTTTGTTTTGCGTTTTTTACGAGATAGGTAAGCAATAATAACAAGTTCTTCCACGTCCATATTGCTCGACGGAAGGATCTAGACTAGTCGTTGATTGGCTGTTATAACTGGCTGCGCAAATATTCTGGCTGCCGCAGCCTGGCTGCCGCAGCCTGGCTGCCTAGTGCGCGCCCGGCCTAAGGTACCTACTACTGTCAGTAGTATGTCATTTTTCGAAAACATTTTGCAGAAGTGACCAATCTGACAGGTTGCAAGCCCATCGACGATATTAGACTATTTACGTAACTTTATAACCCAAAGCAGTCGCACTAGCAGAGTTAATAAACACCTAAATTCAAATAAACAGCAATATGGAGCTATTTTATATTGAAATAACCCGGGTTTATGAAATGATCTACATTTTATAGTTGAATAGTTATTTATTTAGTTTGTTTGTTTTCAGTTGTTTGGGATTGTCAGTAAATTCAGGTTATTAAACATCAGCAATCGTGAAACGTATTATTTCATACATGTACTAGCAGACACCCGCGACTTCGTTCGCGTGAATTTCTCCGTAACCATAAAGGAGGCAGATTTTTTTTTACTTTTTACCCATTTTTTGGCGTTTTTTTAAATTGCTTGTTTTTTTAAGTGTTTGAAGCAAAAATGTTGCATACAAATGCTTTCATCCCTTTTCAATTCTTTAGGGGTGGAATTTCGAAAAATCCCGTATTAATACGTAGTTTTGTTTTAAAAGGAAGCTTCCCTGCAAATTTCAGCTTCATAGCTTCAGTGGTTTGGTTTGGTGCGTTGATTCCACAAAAATGCTTATTGTTTTATATATATTGATTGATGTATGCGCCTGCGGTTTTGCTCGTATTTTACTTATCCGGATGAAAAGTATTCAATAGGCTATTCTGCTATTTTAAATTTCAACCGTATTCGATCAATAGTTTTGGAAACGTAAAGGAGGATGTTGACGACCTCTGGTTCAGAGGTTTAGGCATGAAAGCGTAACAAACCGACAGACAGACAGACAAAGTTACTTTCACATTTACTGTACTATATATTAGTAAGTTAAAGTGTTCGTTATTAAATAACTGTTCTGTAACTTGACTGACGTCACCTAAATCATCTACAAAAGATGTATACAGGCCAATGATGATGATTAGTAAGGAAAAGGATAATATTAAAAACTATATTAAAGAATTAAGTGGTTTTGGGTGGAATATGCGTAATTGCAATTGCTTTTGTGTCACTGGATTCTCAAAGCATTGTTTCGACGCCAGACTATTAGGGTTGAGAATCTCTCCTCATCCCATCCCTTTACAAGTTTCGGAATTTCACAAAATGTCCTGACAGAATGGGTATTAGCAAAACAATAACTTTCGACATTGTTGCAGTACAGAATTTAAAAAATAGAACAGAGAGTAATTGAGCTGAAGGCTTTATGTACAAGGAATGGTATAAAGTAACCAGAATATTTCGCGAATAATATGGTGATACTAGTGGCAATTCAGTGACACTAGAGTATCGCAAAAGCTAAACTTAACTAACTAAAAATGTTGCCGTCCCTTGCATAGCGATGGGAATAAAAAGGATGGCATTAATTTTAGTAAGTTTAGTTTAGCTTTTGCGACACTCCGAATTGCCACTAATATGCCTGTTCCCATAGGAATGAGGCGTGATTTTATATATTACTAGCTTACCCGCCCGCGGCTTTGCTCACGTGGTACTTGATAAAATATAGTCTATGTTCATTCGGAAAGTCCTGCTACACATCAGTGAAAGAATTTTTGAAATTGGATGAATAGTTTCGGAGATTACCCCAATCATACTAACAAACCAACTTTACCTTTTTATAATATAAGTATAGATTAGTATAGATATTTAACGAACTAATGTGTGTGTAACAGTGCTACATAATTCTGTTGTAGGTACACTAACTAACCAAATTATCGCTAAATCAGAATCTCTTATTATAACTCAATTACAACCATAGTTAGTTAAGTACATTTATAAGATTATATTTATTAAAGTAAAATGTAGTGTTTGTGGATAGAATAAGTCAAGTCTAATTTTGATTTTGACTAAGACACTAAACAAGTAGATCTTTTCAAAGTCATTTTGTCTTTGAATAGATTTAAACGGATTGAGATAGAATTAAAATATCTTTATGAAGTTTTTCCCTTCAATTTTACTCATATCATTTCCCACAACGAGTAATCATAATTAATAAATAGCGTAGATTGGCGTCAGTACACCACAAATTGAAAGCCGTATGCATTGGCCCAATAATTTCCGCACTCCGTTCAAAACAATGTAGCCATGGAATTAATGCCACTCATGTATGTAGTTTTTATGAAACAGCAGGTTTAATCCATTGCTAGCAACTTCGAACTTTACGTAGGTAGATTCGTAATAGGTAAGTAAGTGGGTATTGGTTAACACATCAAGAAAAATCTATCGGATCTATTTAAGCTACATGGATTAAACAAAGTCAGAAGACAAACTACACTTATATGTGGACTACTGGACATTTTACTTGAAGGTTGCTACCTAAGGGTTGCATGAACAGGCTTGTGTAGCTTGATAAAAAGGTATCTATGCGCCGATAGTGTAGGAACATCATCGCAGTTAAACCAGCCTTGTCCAAAACAAACGTATGTTATATGGAAGCAGAATATATGGAAGTGGCTATGCTGCAGGTTTTTCAATAATGACTTCTTTTGCAGAAGATTTCATACGCAAGCGAAAAAAATACCTAAAAATCAGAATTCAGATAAGCTCAATCAAATCATAAGAAATTAAAGGAAGGAAGGATCCGTTCGGATTCTATGAAATGAGCCAGTTGCAGTTCCAAAGCTGTGTTCGTATCGCGCAATACGAATATTTCCCATTGAGCTGATTCAATGAAGTGTGAACTGGATAACAGGGATGCCGTCGGTATAACAATGGCCGCCAAGCACCTTAAGGTTGGTGCATAAAGATTTGCTCCACATGAAATGGTGTCAAGTATCGAGTTTAGCTTAACGGCTGCATTTTATGTGTGTGTTTATGACTAGGTCTCTGGTGGATGTGAGCTTTTGAGGGCGATAACGCTGTGTAGTCTGTCAATATACCTAGCGTTTCAAAGAGCGTTGAGTGAGCTCTCCAGAATGCACACCTAGGCTACGTCAGATGTGAATAAAAAGTTTTGCTAATATTACCGTATTTGAGTGTATAGTATAATGATTATTGTTATAAGAACTCTTACTCTCGTGGGAGCTCGTGGGAGGTGGGAGCCCGTGGGAGGTGGGAACCTTGAGAGTTGGCAATACACTTTTGTATAGAAAATTTGATTTTTACTTTACGCGTAAGCTTTACACGATACCTCCAACGTTAACATCTACGCCACTTGTCCAACGTAAGCATCATGAAAATAATATACCTCTTTAGGTTAGTACAAGTGTTGATAGTTATTTACGCCGTGTCAGATTAACCAAAGGAAATTTTCTGTTTGAAAATTGATCGATCATTTGTCTCAAGTGTACACACTTCAGATAATAGTGTCAAATGATCAACCTACATGATCTTATTGACCTAATAATTTTAAATTTTTGATTGATATAATCCTATTTCACTTTCAAAACTATCGTGAGTTGTATTAGACATTATAAAAGTACACGGGAAATTACTCACGTAAAATTATCGTCGATTTAGATACGTATCTAAATCGACGATAATTTTACGTGAGTAATTTCCCGTGTACTTTTATGATATAATCCTAATCCGCGCCATCCGTATAGACAACCGAAATAAAAATATGTTATCAGAATTACATTAACACAGAATCGGCTCCGATAGGACTGAACTCAATTCTACGAAAATTATTAACGCGAAAGTACCTATGTAGGAATGTACAGATGGATCTTGTCTATTTCACGCAACTGTTAGTAGTATGCAGGCAAATCCGTGGGCGGAAACTTGTATTATATAAACATGTAGCCGTGTAGGCCCCAAAGTAAGCAAATCTTGTATTCTGGGAGCCATTGCTTCATATACACTTCAAAACTGTTCATTAATAGGTACATACTTATTTTATACACAGAAAACACCCAGATACGCGACAATCACATATCATACAAATATTTATCCCGCAGCGGAGATCAAACTGGCAACCATGTAGCGTCTCAGGCGGGGCCTTCATTTTTTCAGGTGGACCTTCTGCGTCAAAGAGGTCATCGCGGACAAGGAGCATTATAGGCAACGTATAAAAAAAAAAAAATGATAATATAGATAAATTTATCAAGATAAATTAACCGACCTTGAAACCGGTTTGGGACCAACGTGTGGAGTCAGGGAAAAGCTTTCAGCAAACTCGATTCGGAGTTAAACCGTTTATGACGTAATTTGGGTTAGGTACATCTGTACGTCACAGACGATTGACTTTTGAATTTTATCTTACGTGGCTTCAAAGTAGATTTGCGTAATAGCATCTTGGCTATGTAGGTTTGATGCGTGTGAATGATTCATGTTTCTATGGACTCTTAGGATCTAAAAGAAGCCTTTGACATCTTAATATTGTGATGATTCTACAGCGTATACAAGAAACCTTTGGGCTTATTTAGTAACTATTCCATTATCCATTATCCATTATTCCATCTTCGAAACAGAAACATTTTCCAATAGAAAGACATCAGCTGTACTTGTAGGGCCAACTAAGCCGCGGGTTTAATATCGTGATATTTATCCTTGCAGTGTAGAACTCTGATGTGTACAATTTTTTTTGTGACGAAATGTTAATGCACTTGTCGTAATTGGAACAACTCTTTGATCGAAAGTTACTCACTATACTTCTTTATTCACGATAATATTCCAAAAAGAAATCTCGAAACACTGTAGCTCATTTATCGTTTCACTAAAGATCAATACGAAATAAAAGATTAATACTTCTGATCTTGGAACTTCCAAGGCGGACGTACAAAGTTTTCACGAAAGTTCTCCTCAATACAGACCTGTTAATAAAGAATTATTCCCTAAACTCGGCTCAGTGGCGAGCCTTCCTGTTGGTTCAAATTGCTAATATAAGAGATGGAGATAATGCATCGTACATGATATTTACTGTCAATGTTTAATTAGAAAACAAGTGTAAATTATATAAAATTTTCGTAAAAAGAGAGCATTTTCCTGCACTCTCGAGGTACATTTCTTTTCACAAGTCTAAAGATCCTGATCAGATTCAAATTTATTTTTACTGGGACCACCTCGGGATTATACTTTATCATACAAAAAAGAATTTTCAAACTCGGTCCACTATTGACGCAATAGTCGATAAACATACATAAAAAAAAATTGGTATAATGTGGAACATAGAACCTCCTCCTTTTTTGAAGTAGGTTACAGTTGACAGATAAAATTCATTTCAATATATTCGTGTTAAATTCCACTTGTCCTAACTTACTACATTTTCGGGATATTTTATGGGCAGATTTTATGGCCGAGCCGTGTTGGCCTAGTGGAAAATACCTCGACTTTCGATCCGAAGGTCGTGGGTTCGAATCCCGGCCGTGCATCAATGGGTTTTTTGTTTCGAAAAATTTATATGCGCAATGACACGAGCTCTACATCATCGTGAGGAAACCCTATTTATAAATAATCTAGTAAATATGATAAGGCCTCAGTTATGGACAGATTTATTAATTACTTTGTTGTTGTTCAACGAATACGGAGAAATGTTTTACGTCAAAAAATATGTCGCGTGAATTTTTTCGATATAATTTACTGAAGCCTACGAAGGCTGAATTATTTCTATTATCTAGTATTTCTGAAACCCGAAATTAAATGAAAGTAAATTTAAAACTGAAACTCCGAAGGGTACTAGCTGGTAACAAAGTTTGTTTGAGTTTTACTGGGTTGGGAAACGTTCCCTACCCTTTCGCATCGACCTACTTTTAATTTCTATTGATTTGAGAAGTATTCGTCGATATCGGTATTTGTTTCTAGAAGTTTTGGTAATTGAAGAATATAAGTTATATTTGTAAGGCTTTATTGAGGAAAAAAATAAAATATATTAGAATGTATTCGTAGGAAAACTTTACTCGTATTGTATAATTATAAATAATAACTTTAGACAGGTTGCGGCGAAGTTGTAGCCCCTTACTGGTACCTACCTTAAAAAACAATCGAATAAAACTAACCTCCGAATGATAAGTAAGTAAGTGCGTATGAGTAAGTGGGCAACTAATGCCTATGACATTACTTGACGTCTGTCTATACAAATTTGACAAGTAAAACCGTTCTAAATGGTTATACGCTCCCGACTATCAAAGTAGCATTTCAGTATTGGGCGTAAGACACCTAGATCGAGATAACAAATATCCCAATTCAAATAGATTACTGTTATCGACAGTTCACGTATTATGAGCATTTTTTTACCCACAATACGTTGTAAGTGACAAGTGACGAATGACATGACAGCTCCATACGGAAAACAAATTCCCGTATTCAATAGAGCTTTTACAGTAATGGATTATTTTTCCGTAAAATGGAGCGCTGCATTGTATGTATCTCGCATGGTGACGTGACCGAATATTTTTGAGGCGTGAAATATGTCACTGTTTTTATTTTGATGGCCGAGTTTATTGGATAAGGTTATTACACAGAATCGCGCGAATATTTTGGTATGTTTTTCTAAAAATACTGTCCAGTGCTTTTAATGACTGTCTATTCATCACTGGTGTCCACTAAATTATATTTGTTTGTAACACTACACTGTGATTGATCAATCAATTTGGATAGAATTTGAGCTAAATAACTGTAAAATATGGGCATCCTGTAAATCCGAAATATTTATCAATCTAGCTGATTCTAGCTCATGTAGATTTATGCAATACAGACGATTTCCCAACCGCGGGAAATCGCTTCTTAACCGCTGTAGATGCAATTTATTACGGAAATTATATGCCTGGTACCTACTACACGTTGTGGTTTTCGGTAGCGATTCATTTAAGGAGAGAAATGAACCGCCGTATGCTGCATCAAACCGCTAATAATCGCACGTCCAAACTACATGACAGCGGTTTCAATAATTATTTTTAAACCCGACTAAAAAGGATTGATTTGAATGTTAATTTGAAGTGTGTATTATCTGTTTTTGTATTCTTAAGCGTTCTACGATCATTGTGGATTCCTTTGGTCAGTTTTTTTATGATAAGTACTTATCTGTGAATTTTCTTTATTGATAAGATATTTGTCATTTTTCTGTGAGGATGTAGAAGGATTTTTCTCTATAAGGTTATATTATCGAAGAAATTGTACGTATATTTACAATTAGCTACCTACCTTTGCCCAGTTAGTTTCCCTATCTAATTTTACATCCTAGAGATCAATAACATCATCTTGAAGCAATCTATGCCTACATACTATACTTCCATGGTACAATATTTAATTGGAATAAGCTTGATTGATTGATTGATAATCCTTGATTATCCTATTAGTTTAAGCGGCTACAGGAAAATACCTATAGTCAACATGAGTAGAGCTAAGCAGATATTATTATACATTTCAAGTTACAACGTTCTTCATTTTAGGAAGGTTAGAAATAAAACCGTTTGGAATGTTAATTTCTTCAAAATGTGGGTATGCACCGAATGTGTATTTGGGCATACCTCTGACTACCCCATTACACATCTTCAAAGAATCTATACTATACATGCTTATAAAAGATCTGAAAGAATTTGTCTACCATACCTCTGGAATGCAGTCGTGATCATTTTTATCATTACTTTTTGTAGAAACTATTTATAGTACTTATAAAGAAAATAAAATAGCTACACGTCCACACTTGCAAGTTCAAAGAAAGACTTAACACGATTTCTGCTTAGAAAAATAGTGGAGAACATCTAACTAACTCACAGGAAGTTAGCCGACGCCGACGGACCGACGGACACGCTCTCTGAAATACCAGGCATTGACTCAGGGAATAAGGCAACTTAGTTTGCCATTAGAAAACCTTTATAAAATAATCCCACTAATACTATAAACGAGAAAGTTTGCTTACATCTAAAGCTTGTTAACCGCACTGAAAGATTCCCAAGAGAGTTCTCAGCATTTAGACTCGTGAATTATTTACTACTTCACTTCTACAGTCTGCACTACCGGGATTATAAGGTATTCCTACCTTACTTCTGTGAAAACGAGAGGCTCACCATAATGTTTACAATTCATTAGAAAACTTGGCTTAGGGTAGGTTCAAATTTGACGGAAGATACGTCGCGTAGCGGATGTAACGTCAAATCGGACCAGTCCTACTATTACCTATATTAGGTGAGCGCTGGCTGTCAAACTGCGCAGTGGTCGATGATTGGTGGAGAGGTGTTGCGGCGCACTTCATACCATTGATTTAGCGAGTGAACACAGGCGCAAACATACCCCCGCTACGCAAGTTTGTATTGATGTAAGAATAGGTTTGTTACTCCTTCACGTAGAAACTACTTAACGGTTTTGTCTAAAACTTGAAAAACACAAAGAATGACCTGGAATTATACATCCTAGCAAATTTTGTATTTAAATTTGTATTTATAAAATTTGCATCTCGGAAACGGGTCCAACGATTTTCATGAAATTCATTATGCACGGGGTTTCGGGGGCGATAAATCGATCTAGCAAGGATTCAGTTTTAGAAAACGACATTTTATCCGTGTTGGCAAGGTCATCTAGGTATTTTATATGAGAGTTTTGTGAGGAAGTGAGGAAACCCGCGGCTGGGTCAGCCTCACACGTATTGACCATTGTCTTTCCTATGGATATGGCCGACTAAGCTGAGAGGATGGTTTAGGTGCTGAGCAAGCCTATTCCATCTCAACAATGTCCCAGGGTCTACAGTGTCCCGTTAAGTGTAGGCAAATCTTGCCTCCTGACTCTGAATAAAAATCATCTAGTAAAGATGTAAAAGTTTAGGAATAGCTTGACCTTATCTATGTTACATATCTTTGAAAGCTCTCGGATCAGGTATCGTATTCGCAAGTTTGTGAAGCCTCACTACTAATGCATCTATCTCCTCGATGCGAATACTCCTAAACTTAGCGAAAGTTCAACCTAACCTCGGTAGAACTTTGCACGCCGCAATTACGTTTCTATGTCGAAGCGTTTGTTACTACTTTGTTGGCATTTTATTTGCACATAGTGTTTTTTGTGATAATTTAATTTAAATAAACTAAAATTACTATGTTGTTTATATATATACGTTAAAAGGAAAAAATACCGACTCTTTCTCCATACAAACGTAGTCGACTGTTTCCTCCCTGGAATAAATAAAGGAAAAAGAAATATTCTCCCTGGAATAAAAAACATACGTTGATACCACAAACTAAGTTTTTTTTAAATATCAGATTACCTGTTTATGTAACGTTCAATTTCTGGTGATTGTACGAGTATGACACGATTTCTTAATAATTCCACAAACTAAGATCATTTTTAAATATCAGATATCATAAATTCTGGTGATTCTATCTTGTCTAACTTAAAATAAGTTAATTTCTATTTTAGTATAATTAAATTCTGGTGATTCTATCGTGTCTAACTGAATTAATTCAACAATCTAAGATCTTTTTTTAAATATTAGATCCTGTTTAGTTAATGTAACATTTCTGGTGATTCTATCGTGTCCAACTTAATTATTCTTTATTGTACACAAAACACATAATATAAAATAATACACAGAGAAAGGACATGTACAAAGGCGAGCTTAACCCTAAAAAGAGTTTTCTTCCAGCAAACCTTTGAGGCAAGAGAGAGACGATAAATAGCGCAGGGTAGTGTACAAGAAAAAACATAACGTAAAAATAAAAAAGAAGGATATTTAAGTACCTAAAGTACTTAATAAAAAGTGAATGAATGCATAAATAACTAGGCTTGGAACAAATTAGCATTAGCATGTTAAAATTAAAGTTAAAAATTAATTCACAAATAAAATAGATATCCAAAAGCTCTTATTTTGTTTCCGCTTAGTTATCAAAACAATGAAATTGAAAGTGACGTTTCCAAGAGTATCGTATTTCGGTAAAATTGGCGTCTTTATGGTTAATTTAAGTCAAAAACAAAATTAGTTTTGACTCATTCAATCCACAAATACGTACTTACTTCAATTTTATTAAAATAAGGAAAAAGTAATAGAAAAGTTTTAGAAACAGATAAATACAGGGTGAGTTTTTTATGAGGCTACTAATTAGACTAAGTCTGAAACCGTGAGAATAATTATCGAATACTCATGTTAGAACGTAGTGTACAGCAGAATACATAATATTATTTTGCTAGTGAATACTCAGTTTGTATACTCAGTTTACCTTTACTTGGTTCGGACAGAAATTAAATTTATCCCTTGAATTTATGTCTGCGTCCCAGTATAATTCAATTTGTATAACAATGTAACACATACGAGTACTTCGCGCTCCCGGCACTCACGCCCCATTTGATTTCTATCGATGAAGTAGGTACCTTCGAGCAATTAATTTCTTATGGAAACAATGAAAATGGATTCTATTAGATTTTGCCCGTTTTGGATTTCGTATTTTTGTTCAATATCGAGGTTATACATGATTGCATAGCGGTGATTGGCTTGCATATCATTGGTGTAGGTTCACTTATATTGTGATTGAACATTTTAATAATCTTGAATTTTTTATAATCTACCATTTTACTATATCCTACATACATAAAGTGCTCTGGGCGGAGCTTGCTTAGATGTTTTTGATAGATCGTTAAAGTTAGATCGTAAAAGTACTTACCTAACGTTCTGGTCAGAACTTGGATGGGTGACCGCAAGTGGCAGATGAGCACTTCCGTGCTTTGGAGGGCACGGTAAATTCGGTCCCGGCTTTTAAAGTCAATAAACCGAGGCTTTTAGGCGGCCTTAAACCTCCACCACCAAAGTTGCTCACTGGCGCATACGAACTTACTACATCCTAGAGTCTATTAGGTATATTATTTTTGCTTAATACTACATTCATCTATAGAGTTGTTCCTAAATAATCTGTTTCGAGATACTTCTTCATTTATTTATTAGTTTAGCCGAAACCCCAATCCTTACTCACATTGCGTGTGAATAGCGCAAGAGGCACATGTCAAAATAGGTTAGCATCCCGAAAAAGGTGTATTGGAATCGAAGGTTTCTTGCATAATGAAATTGGATAGAATCCTGATGAAGATAAAGTCTCTGTAAGCACACGACGTTTTCGAACGAGCAGTCACTGCACGTTTTTGTTAAGCCTGCCAGGTTGCAGTAGGCATGGAAATGAATGCTACTTTTAAATAAAGAATGGTGCGATATTATTTTGTATATTACGGTGAATTAAGTATTTTCATTTGTATATTACCCATGTTTATGTTGATGGAAAATAAAAACTTTTTCTATTCTATTCTATTCTAATTAGCATGCTAAAAATAACGGACTGGTAATTTCTATACAAGACGATTTAATATCAATAGCGTGAAGTCGCAAGTTTTGCTATTGCTATTGCCTGCTAATTTTAATTAGCGTATCGGGCATAACAAACTAAGCAGTAGCTAAAAGTTTGCAAGTGGGGTCGTAGATAGATATTGGTCAATACATAGTAGTATTTATTGTAATTACAATTGCATGTTTTTATGGATTTTAATTAAGTTATTATAATATTATATTTATTATTTAATTAAGCTTTGAAGATAATTTTGAAAATATGTAAAGTGACTTACCTATGTTATGTAATATAACTCTATGGTGAATAAATGAATACTAAAAAAAATACTAAAATTAACGGCAGTCCCGTTAAGTGCCGTTAATTTTAGCATCTGCTAATTTTGTAAATAGGGCGCTCATTGTGAATTAATTTTTAACGTTAATTTTAACATGCTAATGCTAATTTGTTCCAAGCCTAGTTTTCAATTCGTTTTGGTAGGTTGCTTGCGTTTGTATCGTTACAACCGCGCTGCGACCGATGTGCATGGAACACAGCGTGCCAACCGCCCATATCTCGTTTGTATCGATACAAACGTGTCGCAACCTCTTAGGGCCTCGTGGCTGATTTGAGCCAGCATTGTGACTGCGTTTACAATGGTCGCGAAATATTGCCTCGTGACTTTTATAGCAGACCATGGCCTTTTTTAATTCACTTTTCCTTTACGCAAGTAGCCTGCAAGATGAAAGTTGGTTTCAGTTAGTTTTAAGTTATGTAGGTACCTAACTTATCGTAATATTTGTTAATCAATCTATACGCGCTAGTGTGTGGTTCATTGATAGATAATTGAAATTGTTACAGCTCCTCTAACGTATAGATCTAGGTAGTACTTAAATTTGTTTATATGTACATGATTTCTAATCTCCGTTAGCGTGTAGATTGGCAAGTCATGGTAATGACACTAGTTTGTCTAGTCGATGACAGGAGGAGTAAAGTAGTTAGGTACTGAATGGCGTCCGAATATGCCTTTGCCCAGCAGTGGATGAAGTCATCCACAGATGATGATAGTACTTGCACAATAGAAATGCGACTTCAAAGTGTTTCATTTTTACGTCAAATATATTTTCCGTTTAATGTAAGCTCATAAACTAACCATGAAGGTACGTGGTAGGTTAGATACGTGTTAGTGTACAATGCAATGCTTTTCCATCACGTCTGTCGTGGTCGGTGACAAGTGACAAACGCGGCGTCATAGATTTGACTGTTGACGCTATCCGTGCGTTTTAATTTTAGAGAGAGCCTTGTAGCTCTGCTTGATGGATTTAATGTTCAGCTTTCGAATGACCGTAGATCTATTTCTATAATAGCTGGTTTCTCGAACGCAGATCATCTCCAAAATTAATTAATCTATGGTCAAATCACGTGACAGTCACGTGACATCGAATTTGTTCCTAATTTGACACTTGTCACGTAATTTGACCATTGATTATTTAGTCGTATAGTAACAGTGATTGCTATGGCGATAAAACTACGGTCATACGTAAGTTGAATAATGAAATTACAAGCTTTCATTTAATAAATTAGCACCATGAAACAATGTAATATCCCGTATTTAATGCGTATAGCGAGATGATTTATTTCGTTGATGGATTCAAAAGCTGTTGTTGAAACTTATATAAGTAATATTATATAGTTCAGTAAATATAACGAATTAAATAACTATTAATTGACTTCTTCTATCTGAATCTCTGATGATTGGTAATTGTATTTAAAAACTTGTCATTATACATTACCTAAATATCTGACTTAGAAGAAGCGTACCTAGCCACTAAGGAATATTATGTATAACCTAATTTTATGCTATCAAATTTATTTTGCGCTGTGCCTACAAGTTCAAAATTCCCATGGGGTTTAATTGCAAAAAGAGAAGCATTGGCCGTAATTAATATTTTATCATTGCATTTCTGGATTAATTAATCGGAGTGAAAAATCCTATGTGCTGCAGATTTATAATTATCAGGCGTTCTAGTGGGTAAAAGTGGTTGTGAATAGTTACACCTGTTAATATATTATTAATTTAAAGATTCGGTTCAAACTCTCCTCTGACTAACCATACTAATTTTTACATAAAAGATATAATATCTCTCATCATCAAGCTGACATTTTCGCAATAGAATATATTATTTTCTTTGAACAGCTACGAGTTATTTTTTTATGCCGCTACTTTTTGTTTACGGCAAGACAAGATGGAGAGATGTAGTGAAGAGAGTGTCAAGTTTCCGAAAACGACGTCGAGGACAGAGCGAAGTGGAGAAAATCTGTCAGGAAAGCTGACCCGGCTACCATGTGGGACACACATAGCTTGGAAGAGAGAGAGCGAGAGAGAGTTTTTGTTTACGGCACAATTTGCTTTTTTCTGTTAACCTTAATGTTTTAGAATAATTAAAAAATGAATTAGATTTTTTATTTATTGCTGAGTTTGTAATGTTTTAGTAATTTACAGTGAATTTTTTAACAAGCTGAATAGTGAAAAGCACAATATATTTCATTAAACTTTTTTAGCAATTACTGATCCGCTCGCCTCTCTCAATCCAATACCCATACGTGTAGGGTAACTGATTTATTAATTACTTCCAACGAATACCTTCATACCACATCATCAGATATTTATAACATATTAGCTGCTGGCCCGGCGAACTTTGTAACGCCATAGCTTTTTTTTAATCGACTTCAAAAAAGAAGGATGTTCTGAATCTATGTTCCAATGTATGTGTATTAATTGTAATTTTTTTTTAATGTATTTTCAGATTTTAATTGTACCTACTGACAATGACAAACACAAAACAAGAAGAATTGTATTATATCCGATGAGGTCCGGCATTCGGAAGTTATGCGCTGACGGTACATTTCGACAATTATTCATTCCTTTGATATTTAATTAAGCACTTAATATTTTGTCGAATACCTACTATAAAAATCTGTCAACGTGTAACATGAAATAGACTTCATAGAAGGAAGGACAATTATGTTATACATTAGACAATTAAACATAGTGTTTATAATTATATTACGAAATAAAATAAAGGTAAATAATTAAGATCTCCTTCTCATCTTATTCTAATCGTAACTATTTCTAGTAGGTACCTATTAGGTTAGTTATAATTATTTAAACCATTAAATTTACAAAGAAAACTAAGAGTTTGAATTTACATTCGAATGAGTAATTAAATTCTTTGTAGAATACTGAGTTTCTCTGTGCTGTGGTTGACCTTGGTCTTGCCTATATTTGTACCAAATTTCACCAAAATTGGTTTAATGGATTATTAAGTGTAAAAGCGCTACTTTCGTATTAATAATTTTAGGAGGTAACAAATGGCAATCGACAGTCAAAAAGGTCAGAGACTTTAAGCCCTAGAGAGTATAGTCTAGGGTCCTACGGGTGGGAAGCAGCAGCTAGTTTCCCATGTAATCAAACTGGAATGTTTTTATAGGAAAACAGGTATAAATCGATTCTGTCATTGAACATATTTGTTAAAAAAAGTATTGTAAAAAATATTTATTTAGTCCAGAACGAAACAGGTTCAAGCGTTGAAAATATTGCGATATTCCAGTTTCAATGAAATCTAGCAGTGAGTAAACCTTTAAAAACAAAATGTTTTTATGTTGCTGAAAACTCACCAATCAAACAGAAAAAGCGTATACATTTTTTCGTTAAGGTGTAAAGTCGTGAAACTGTTATTCATTTCGAGATTGGATTTGTATGACCTAAGTTCGATTAATACAGTTACACAAAATAATTCTCAAATTATTATCTTCTAACCATTCATCATCATTTCTAACTTGCTTTTTAAAGACATGGTCTAAAATAAAAGATCAATATCATTTTCTCGCCGACAATTTGTCAGGCCGATTATCGGTCGTCTGCGATCGCATTTAATCAAGTCTCATCGAGAATCGGTTCCATAAATCGAATAACTTGGATAAGATATTTAATGGACATAATAATTTCTCGGAACATTAATATTTTTTATCTGATTACTATCGAGTATCTAACTTATATACTTGTATTTATAAATACATGTACACGGGATTTTATCGCGTTATTTACCTTATTTCTTTTCTTCCCGACGTTTCGGCTATGTTGCAATAGCCATGGTCGCGGGTGGACTGGAGTATGCTTCAATTTGAGTTTCGTTGTGTAGCGGGTGGGTAGTTTTGTATCACTGGTAAAACTACCCTCACAGATCTTCAGAATTCGGATCGGCTGCATTTACACCGCAACACACCACACTAACAGTATCTTCACACCGAGAAGTCATATTACGACGTGCATTGCATCTACTAATCACAGGATTCCAAGATGATGGGAGCCTAAAACCATCCTCACGATTGAAATTCGGATACTTCTTGATTTCAATTGCCTCACGAATCATTCGCTTATAATATTGGCGTTCGTTGGCAAGAATCTTGGGATCGTGAAGTTCAATCCAGTGATTGGGCCCGGAATCCACTAGGTGCTCCGCTATCGCTGATTTATGTACCTGGCGGTTCTTAACTGCTGCAATGTGCTCCTTTATTCGTTCGGCTACAGTACGCTTAGTTTGGCCAATATATGAGCGACCACAGCTACAGTCTACTTTGTACACGCCAGGTACTTGTAGCGGTATGACATCCTTCGGCGATCTCAACAACTTAGCCACCTTCGTTAGAGGAGTAAAAATGGTTTTAATGGAAAACTTGTTCAAAACATTACCAATTTTATCGGTTACTCCCTTCACATATGGCAGATACGTAGGTTGTCTGCTTACATCAGGTAATTTATCTCTTCTCGTACATATTGGCTGTCTCTTTCTTAAACCTACATAACCATTACGTTTAAGTACCTCCTGAACATGCCCCAGTTCTTCCTCTAAATGCTCAGGGTCACATAGATCATAGGCTCTGCTAGTTAAAGAAGAAACAACAGATTGTAAATGACGAGGATGATGATGAGATGTAGCGTGTAGATACCGGTCTGTATGTGTTGGTTTTCTATAGACTGAGTGTGCCAAGGAACCATCAGTCTTCACCATTACCTTAACATCAAGAAAAGCCAAAGTTCTTCCTTCCTCCCTTTCGTGAGTAAACTGAATTTTAGGATGGACTGAGTTTAAATATGTAGTCAAACGCTCAATTTCATGTGCACCACCCTTCAATATACAGAATACATCATCAACATATCGTTTCCAAATCCTTACACCATAGGAAGCTAAATCTAAAAGACTTTCAAAATGTTCCATCCAGATATTGGCTAAAACCGGCGCAACTGGGCTTCCCATAGCCACTCCGTCAATCTGGAGGTAGTGTTGTCCCTGGTATAAGAAATAGTTACCATCTAAACAATTCTTAAGTATAACGATATATTGTTCCGGAAGTTCAAAATAACTTAACTTCTCCTTTACCACTTCAATGCACTCTGTTATTGGAACATTGGTGAATAGGGATTCCACATCAAAACTCACCAGAATGTCACCAAGCTCCATTTTTATGCCCTTGATAATGTCAATGAAATGGCGAGAATCTTTAACAAATGATGATGTTTTCCCTACGAACGGCTGTAGAACCGCAGCAACATGTTTAGCCAGCGTGTAAGTCGGTGAGTCAATTTGACTTACTATTGGTCGTAGGGGTACACCTGTCTTATGTACTTTCGGTAAGCCATACAGTTTCGGCGGCTGCACAATTGTAGGCTTATGAAGGCGTTCAAACTCATCATCTGCGAATAAGTCCCTATGTTCCTGTATAATTGACCTTATACTATTCACCAATGTTCCAATAACAGAGTGCATTGAAGTGGTAAAGGAGAAGTTAAGTTATTTTGAACTTCCGGAACAATATATCGTTATACTTAAGAATTGTTTAGATGGTAACTATTTCTTATACCAGGGACAACACTACCTCCAGATTGACGGAGTGGCTATGGGAAGCCCAGTTGCGCCGGTTTTAGCCAATATCTGGATGGAACATTTTTAAAGTCTTTTAGATTTAGCTTCCTATGGTGTAAGGATTTGGAAACGATATGTTGATGATGTATTCTGTATATTGAAGGGTGGTGCACATGAAATTGAGCGTTTGACTACATATTTAAACTCAGTCCATCCTAAAATTCAGTTTACTCACGAAAGGGAGGAAGGAAGAACTTTGGCTTTTCTTGATGTTAAGGTAATGGTGAAGACTGATGGTTCCTTGGCACACTCAGTCTATAGAAAACCAACACATACAGACCGGTATCTACACGCTACATCTCATCATCATCCTCGTCATTTACAATCTGTTGTTTCTTCTTTAACTAGCAGAGCCTATGATCTATGTGACCCTGAGCATTTAGAGGAAGAACTGGGGCATGTTCAGGAGGTACTTAAACGTAATGGTTATGTAGGTTTAAGAAAGAGACAGCCAATATGTACGAGAAGAGATAAATTACCTGATGTAAGCAGACAACCTACGTATCTGCCATATGTGAAGGGAGTAACCGATAAAATTGGTAATGTTTTGAACAAGTTTTCCATTAAAACCATTTTTACTCCTCTAACGAAGGTGGCTAAGTTGTTGAGATCGCCGAAGGATGTCATACCGCTACAAGTACCTGGCGTGTACAAAGTAGACTGTAGCTGTGGTCGCTCATATATTGGCCAAACTAAGCGTACTGTAGCCGAACGAATAAAGGAGCACATTGCAGCAGTTAAGAACCGCCAGGTACATAAATCAGCGATAGCGGAGCACCTAGTGGATTCCGGGCCCAATCACTGGATTGAACTTCACGATCCCAAGATTCTTGCCAACGAACGCCAATATTATAAGCGAATGATTCGTGAGGCAATTGAAATCAAGAAGTATCCGAATTTCAATCGTGAGGATGGTTTTAGGCTCCCATCATCTTGGAATCCTGTGATTAGTAGATGCAATGCACGTCGTAATATGACTTCTCGGTGTGAAGATACTGTTAGTGTGGTGTGTTGCGGTGTAAATGCAGCCGATCCGAATTCTGAAGATCTGTGAGGGTAGTTTTACCAGTGATACAAAACTACCCACCCGCTACACAACGAAACTCAAATTGAAGCATACTCCAGTCCACCCGCGACCATGGCTATTGCAACATAGCCGAAACGTCGGGAAGAAAAGAAATAAGGTAAATAACGCGATAAAATCCCGTGTACATGTATTTATAAATATGAATTGTGATCGCGAAAGTTTAAGAAAAACTATTATATACTTGTACATCTAACTTTCCCCGCGGATTCATCCACAACGGGATTAATAAGTGAAACTTTATGTTCCAAGGCTTTATTATTTTGTAATAGACGCACAAATCATTACAACATAGAAACATGAAATATGATCACGGCGCGGTAGAGATTCACTCATCTTTTTATGCATTTATGATCCTTTGTATCATGGTAATTAGCATTAAAAACCAAGGCTAAAAAGTTAAATCCTTAATAGTATCTAAAAAAACAAATCAACAGATTCACAGCTTACCCCTTACAAAAGCTACAAACTTTACCTCTTTATATGAGTGTGTTATGTTTCTAGATTAGTTTTGTCGAATATTCTTTGCAATATCATTGTAACTTTAGTATTGTAGTTCTTAGTAGTAAACATGAGAAGAACAAGTTTATATGATCCGATATCTCGTACTGTGATATTAGAAAAGGTTTCGCTAGTACAATCTTTATGACGACCTCTGTGGCGCAGTGGGTGAAAGCCCGCCTGAGATGCAGAGGCAGCGGGCTCGATCCCCACTGCGGGACATATATTTGCATGATCTGCAAAAATTTGTCTCGAGTCTGGGTGCTTTCTATGTATAATGTGTATGGTATGTATGTATTTACAAAAAAATGTATCTATGTAATGTATCTGTCATCTGGTTACCCTAACACAAGCATTAAAATGCTTAGCTTGGAAATAGATGACGCTGTGTGGAATGTCCAAGGATTTGTTTTTTATTTAAACTGCGGGTAACGAGTTTTGAATCTATATATTATCCAGTCTTCCCTTTAAGCCGACTACTATTTCTTCAATGAGATGCGGCAATCTATAGATCCTTAGCAACGTTTGAAATGTTTCGACTAATTGAGTAAATGGCTAATCAATTAGTTCCAATGTGTTTTGGTTAGGTAGTGGATTCCGTAGCCGTGTTGGCTGAATGAGTTATAACCTCGACTTTCATTTCGAAAGTCGTGGGTTCGAAACAGGCTGTGCATCAATGGTACTCGTATCTCTAAATGGTGAAAGAAAACATCGTATCGTGAAGAAACTAGTTAGCTTTCCAATAGCGTCGATGGGTTTGCAACCTGTATGAATTTTTAACTTCTGATTAATGTGGACATGTACTAAATATTTACTTGGACATACCTCTGACTACCTCTATAGACATCTGCATAGGATCTAAAAAAAATCGAATAATGCCTAAATATCTGAATAAAATAACAATGAAGGTTTTAATAAACAATTTTATGAGTTAGTAGACTACTAGAAATGTTATACTTACTCATAAGGCACGTAGTAAAACCAGTCTCGTTTTAAATTATATTCTTTGTCGCAATTGCAGTTAGAACATCGGATAATGCGGCATTTCGGTAAGTAAAACAAGCACTTAATCACAGACTTAAGCCAGCTGAACTATTTATTCTACTAAAGCTTTGATCACCTGAAAAGCGGAAACCATTGACTGCAGCGGTAAAAAGTAGTAATATGTATTATTACGACAAATGCGTTTTGTAACTGGCCCTATTTGTTTGTTATTTGGCAGACTTAAGGAAAAATACAAATATAAAAAACTGACTTCAATGTTGTAAAGAGATTTTGCAGTACTCTCGGGGTGTATTACTGTTTACCACTCCGAATATCCTAATCAGATCCTCACCTTTGTATGTGGCTAAACCCTTTCTAAAAAACTATAGTTTCCAAAGTAAAAACATATAATAGTATACATAGAAAACACCCAGACTCGAGACAAATGTTTACAGATCTTACAAAAATTAGTCCCGTGGCGCAGATCGAACCCACGACCTCTCGGCGTCTCAGGAGGGTCTTCACTCACTGCGCTACAAAGGTCGATTTTGAACGTAAAACTTTACTTTTAGCACTTTATTCAACATACTCGGAAATAGTTACAAGTTAGTGTTATTTATCCTCGCTAAGTCTATCGTTTATTCGCGGTCGTTAAGAGACGGTCACTTTATTGTAGAAGCTCGAAGCTTTGGATCTAGAATGTGAACTCAGAGGCAATATACTCTAAGTTTTAGAGCTAAATCAACGAGTTTGTTTTACTCGTACTTATTCGTAATCTATCTGGATGCCACGGGACCCTATTATAGCGTTTTCGTTTTTGAAGTTGCGGTAAGACTTCGTTTTGGAAGTTAATAATTAAATATTTAGCATCCTTAACGGTAACCAATGCCATGGAACGGAAATACTAAGTATTTTTTATTTATTTTAGTTATGTCTATATGTCTATAATATTATGTCAATAACATTTTGATTTTCGCATTTATAATATTAGTGGAAAGTAGAATTCCTACTATAAATTTTACAAGCGCTTCACTTTTTACACTAGCTCATTACTACTACAAACATCAAAGGTTAATAATGTACATACTGGTATAGTAACAGATACTTCTAGCTAACTTACTAATGGAGCTCAGAATTTTAGGAATTTTACACTCAGTGCTTTTATTTGATGGTGCGTAGGTAGATCGTAAAGTACACGCTCCATTGAGGTTTGTTTAGAATTTACGGTTTGGCTCTGTGCTGTGTAGATTGTTAGCCAGTTAGTAACAGATTATCGGTGCAGCAGCCTAAATGTACACTTCGATTCAATATTCTGGGGTTACTTTTGCAAAAGATAGTATTGATTTCTTTGCTTTTGTATAGATATTTTTGATGTAAATAAGTATCTACTTTTGACATTATGTTTATATTTTTTTACATGAGATTGTTTTGGCTTTGCTACTAGCATCTTAATGTTAATATTTTACTAAGTTGACTGTTTGTTTGTCACCATCATTTTATTGTAACAGCCCACCTGCCTGATAACTGAACAAAGCAATGTGTTTCATTGTTTCTGCAGATTTCACTGCCATCTTCTAATTACTCTCAAACAAAACAACTTAAAAAGGCAATCACTGTTATGACTCGCAGATTGAATATGTGTCTAATAACTTCCCCTTCATGCAATCAAGGACAGCCAGCTATCGTTTGTAAACAAAGGGGCGGATCTGTGCTGAATGCTGTGTTTACAGTTCGGCTCGATATCGCAGGCTTGTACCTAGGAGTTGCGCAAAACTTTGAAAGATAAAGTAAGCTTATGACTTCCATATCAATATGTGAACGATCATCATTAGAAATGTCACACCAATTATTCAACAGTCATCGGATTTTGAAGTCTAGGCTATCACGAGATATATCTCGGCTATCTCGTTGCAAGTACGCTCATAAAACTTATTTGAACCAGTTTTTTTAACTGCGCACTTCAATAAACCTTTCTAGCTCTCTAGAAAGGCTTACATTTGTCTTTTTCAAACATTCACGATCAGAACACACTTACAATTGATTTGAAGAAGGACCGTCAGAATGCCTCCCTGTCGTAATGCCAATACTAAGAATGCTCGGATATCAACGTATCGAAACTTGGGTACCTACGATCCGGGAAAACGCGATCCCGATTGCACTCCCAACGACTGTTTGTTGTTTTACAATTGCCGGACAGATTTATGGACGGCACGTTGTTTAGACGACAAGTGAGGTGAACAAACTGCGAGGAATTATGCACTAGCATGTAAAAGCCGTTCGAGTTTAGTTAAAGTCGAGATTTATGAACTTTGAGTGGTGCCAATAAAGTAGAAGAGTAGAAACAAAAGCAGGCCTCTAGCAGAAATTGAACAAGCGAAATAAATATAATAGTAAGTTAGTCAACTTTATTTATTCAACCATCATTTTAAATCAATGACACGGATAGGCTGTTCATCAACCGCTTGTGTGATAAACTTTTTCTTATAGAATTAATTAAGCTCGAAATGGCTCTAGGTATGCCGTAAAAAAACGACAACTATCTTCTTGATTTCCGATTTCCTTCAATTATTAGAAAAATAATTGAGATTCTTCTTCTGTGATTTACGTCCTTTAAATGAAAAAACAGACGGAAAAAAAAATGGTGCGATTACTTATTTCAGAGGTTGGTGCTTTAGACCTATTTATTAAAGTTTGTAAAAGTTAGCTTAACTCGATAGTATGCATCTCGCTACTACGAGTAAATCTAATAAGATTGCTTAGGCGCTTTTTATTGGAAAGTTTGAACTTTAAACAAAAAAAAATAGACGGATGAGTTTCAGGTGTTTCACTTACTTTACCCTTCCTTGTAGTATTTTTCAAATCCTGCATATTTATTTGTTCCTAACATTGTCGTTTTACGCAAATATCTTTGGATAATTTGATGATAGTCGGTCCAGAGCCTATTAACGATGTCTTTTCTGTGGTTGATTAAGAGGATTATTCAGAGGCTTCAAAATAAGAGGATGTCTTAGATGCTGGAGAAGCCTACTCTTTACTATTTACCTTATAGGTACCTACTTATAACGATTAGTGTAAATATAGATTGCCTTCCGACGTTCTCTATAAAATAAACATCTATGAACGATACCGGGATTTATAACTTACTATTCCGATAATATTGTAATATCGTCGAGTGTAGCACCGGATAGCTTTAAACAGGATACATTTAATGAAAATTTCAGAGAACAGCACTTATGAAGAACATTTGGGAACAAGCCTCTGCATAATTGAAGCTAGCGAGAACAACTTTTGTCATCACAGAAAGATTCATCTTTGATATAAACACCTATTTTATGTTCCTTATAGTGCGGGTACCGAACGTTCCTACTTTTTTGAAATGTGAGTCGCGGAGTTTTTTATACATTATACATTAGCTTCGCTCGCGTGGTACTTAAAAAAAAAAAAAAAAAATGTGTTAGGTAATAAACTATGTATAAGTATGCCAAGTTTCAGTCAAATCCGTTCTATAGTTTTTGCGTGAAAGAGTAACAAAATCTTTCGCGTTTATAATATTAGTAGGATAAGAGTTTTTTTTAAGGCACTTAAGTATATTAAAACTAGCGTGAAGAATTCGTGTTATTCGCAACTTACGCTTACGCTGTTAAGCGGCTTTGCGGCCGACAAGGCTAAGCCCTACTAAGTCAGTCATCTAAATGTTTTTTCTGACCCACGACTTACGTCCAGTTTAAATATTATAACTATCTTTGGTTTTGCTTATGGTCGTAAGATATTTGACACTAGTGTAAAAGAAATGTAAAATATCTAGCTACAGTCTGTTATAGTCACAGATAGATAGGTTATTGATATCGGCTTTAAGAGTCAGTCAGATAGTCAGTTAGTTCCCTTGGAATGTGAAGTTAATCTATAGATGTAAAAGAATTATGTATGCAATGTATGTCTAGTCCAAATGAAACAAGATAAAGCTCAGATCACGACCTACAGCTTAAAATTTTATTCAAAACTGACTTTGTGAATTGCATTCATGGTTTTCAAAAATTTTACTAATTTATTTCTGTACAGGCGTTGTTGGACGATTAAATATTTACAGTACAATATATTTTTCAATACGTAATAAATAAACGTAAAGTTATGTTTTATAACATTTCTATAAGATATTTATTTGTTCCTAGAATAAATCAACTATCAAGTTAACTATATACAATAAGTACATTGTATTTAACAATTTTATTGCCTAATAGACTATCCACACTGCGTCGCTTCTGCGTCCACACTCACAGAGATTTGACAATATTGTTCGCGCTCCTTTGTCGCGGGACAAAATACCGACAAAAACGAGAACGAGGCGCGGATGCCCTAAAGAATATGTGAATGCAATCTACACTCCTGGTTCGCGGGTTGTTCACGGTTTCGCGCGCGATCTACGTGCGAGTGAGGAGAGGCTATAAAATGAGATTCAACGTTTTTCACAGTCACTATTTTACCATCAAAATACAATATGAACAAAACAGAAACTAAATTCAAAAGTTATTTGCAGTTAAATTTTAAATTCTACTCTGATTGTTATTATAAAAAGTAAAGCTATGTTCAAACAGGTGTAATAAAACGGTTACTAAGCCTGATTTTACTCACAATTTAAAATATAAAAATACAAAATGCAAAAGTTCAAATACGACTGGACGACTCAAGTGGGATTATAGATTCAAGTTGATCAAAAATTTGATTGCATGTTTTGATTAAATTTCTAGATAAAAGTGTTTCGGTTTCCTGACGAATGAATTTTCTTGTAATGAATTTTTAATGCACAGAAGAGCAAATAAACTTTCTGAACAGCTAAAGAGGACATTCGGTCAAATAGCCACTAACTTATAATTATGTAATTATGCGCTTAATTATTTTATCATTGTTTAATTAAATAATATATTTAACTAATTTTCCTTTGCTTCGTACCAATAATTAAAACAATCTAGGTACATGCTTTTTCAGGTCAATGAAAAATATTACACATAAATGTATCTATATAAAATGTGTTTGGATGTATTTGGATATCTGTATTTATATAAACTTTCAAATTATTGATTAGTGTAGGATGTGATATAGTAGGATGGGTGAGGGTTTTGATTAATTCCCGAAAATCACCAGATATCCAATACATCAAAATACACATTATATATTAATGTGAAGTAATATAAATAAATATAAATATCCTTGGACATTCCACACGGCGTCATCTTGTCCCAAGCTAAGCAATTTAATGCTTGTGTTATGGTAACCAGATGACTGATAAACTACATAGATACATTTTTTTTTTTTTGTAAATACATACATAATTATACATAGAAAAACACCCAGACACGAAACAAATATTTGCAGATCATGCAAACATTTGTCCCGCAGCGGGGATCGAACCCGCAACCTCTGCGTCTCAGGCGGGCTTTTGCCCACTGCGCCACAGAGGTCGTCAAAAAGTAATTGCCATTCAATCAATAAATCTGGTATGCTACCTTAAAAGTGCAGACAAAAGTATACCAAGGACGCAGTACAGTAACGTTTCGTTTTAATTCACGCGTCGGTGTGGCAGAATAGGGTAAAATATGAAACATTTGCCGAGAATTTTTCATTCATTAAACTCAAACAAAGCCCGTTTGTTTATGATAAACACGAGAGAGCTTTAACTTTTGTTGATCTGATTTAATTTGTAAAAACACTTTAGTAAATTTTATTATACCATCCGATTAAATATTTATTAACCACACCGGAATTTTATAGTTTTTCCGATTGTGATCGAACAATACTATTTTTACTCGACCGTTTAAAGGTTTTTATTGTTTTTGCCAAAAATTCATTTATACGGTTACAATGCAAATTATGTGGTGTAATATTAATGTAATCGGTTGTTACCTCTTGTTTAAAACGCTTCATCTGTTTATTGATAATTTGTTATCTATACCTAAATTTCATACAATGTTTTAGCATTGTAAATAAAGGTTTTTATTTTAATCACCATGGTTCGGTTGTTAGAAAATACTGTAGAATCACCCAGCTCATTTCAAAGTAATCCAAGTGATGGCATTGAATAAATTCTTATTGACTTTGACTTTGATGAGCTATGAGCAATTACAGAAAGCGAAGGCTACAGAATGAACCTGTCCTCATTCATTTCTAGAGTGTAATCTAGAGACATGATAGTAAAGCTCATTTCACCCTGGTGGTATATTGTATTGGTACAGACGCTTAGTGTTGAACGAAGGTTGAAAGCTAATGTAAAGGGCGTGTCACCCGCCGGATATTCCAACGCAATAAGCAACTACGGTGTATTCTTCGCAACACTTAACGCTGGGTAAATAAATCTAAAAGCCAGGCTCTTAGAATGAAGCACCCAGAAAATGTTTGGTGTTTCAGCGCTCTGAGAACAAAGGATTTTTACCTACACTTAAGACAGAATACTAACACTATCTTATAGTTTTAGCTACTGATTTTGTGTTGTTTTGTTGGAAGTTCATTTTGCTCGTTTATTTATGTAAGAAAAATGTTGTTATGCATTAAGACTAAATTTGGTTGACTCCGTGAACCAGGTGGGTTGTTCTTGACTCGACTAGTAGGTATAAAACACTAATAAATGTGTTGAAAAAAATATCTAAAGCTAGCTATGCTTATACATAGTGACTTTTATTTAACATTTGATTAGCTATTTCAAAGTTAAGAACAAAAAAACGTACGCACAAAGAATTAATTCATGAAATTATTGTGATTATTAGATATTCTAATTAAAACATACTATTAATTTCAGCTTTGCTGCAACAGATCATTATCACTGACCACAACTAGCCGATTGGAAGTTATTATGACGCAAGCATAAATAACAAGGTACCTAGGTATAGATTAGCTGTATTTGGTGGTGACCTCATAAACTCAACTTAATACAAGCAGGGACAAGCTTTTCGCGAAATGTTTTAGTAATGTAACAGTTGAGCGCTTCTATGCTACGGAGGCCACATTGCTGATACCGTCTTTCAGGCTTAACCATGTCAGAAGCCTTCTCAGGCTGTCTCCAGAGTTATTCACTAGCTCTTACAAAAATACATTCTACAGCAACAATTACAAAATCGACATTAGTGGCAATTCGGAGTATCACAAAAGCTAAACTATACCTACTAACTAAAATTAATGCCATCCTTTTTATTTCCATCGCTATGAAAGGGACGGCAACATTTTTAATTAGTTAAGTTTAGCTTTTGCGATACTCTGATTATCCACTATTGTGTCAATAAAAAAACTGTTAAGAAAAACTGATTCAAATGGTCGAAACGAGGAGTGATCCGAGCACTATTTGGCAAACAACGGACTTATTAGTAGTTTAGTTGTATTTTTTTAACTTTCGTGATCAGAACACATAATAAAACATAAAACGATGAGCCACCTCCTTGTCTGCCCCTTGTGCCCTACCACCTGCACAAGGGAGGACCTAACAAACGCAACATCAATGGAGTTAAAGGTGGCGATGTTTTACTCAAATAATTAATAAGAAGAATTTTAATTTTTAGGTCTCGTATTGAATCTTAACCATTATAAATGAAAAATCTTTTACTAAAAGTTAACGGTTCCGGCAGGATTCGAACCTGCGTAGATACAAGCGATCACTCTTAAGCCGAGCTGCCCAACCAAACAGGGTACGTGGCCTAGTGGTTGGGCAGCTTGGCTTAAGAGTGATCGCTTGTATCTACGCAGGTTCGAATCCTGCCGGAACCGTTAACTTTTAGTAAAAGATTTTTCATTTATAATGAAATACTGTAAAAATAATAAAAAACTATTGAATCTTAACTAACTGTAACAAAGCATATTTTTCATGGCGCACAAATTTAAGTGAAATAAACCAGGTTAACCTTACCCAGACTTTGACATGAGTGTACTTACAGCAGGATGTAAAACTTTACGACTCAAACTCGAAGGAGCAATGTTGAGATTTATGATTGAAATTCATTATGTTGATAAACCGCATGAATATTTTATTCAGCGCGTAGCTTGTCCTGGCTTGTCCAGGTTATTCTACACAATATAAAACAATGTCGGGTTAATGCTATCTATGTTTAAAATTCAAGAATGGCAGTACTGCTTTCAATGATCTGTGATTTGTTGGATTTGTCCCGCCCCGAATAGCTTAATAATACGCTATCTAATGTAAGTGGTTCTTATCTTATGATATTATTTGACTTTTTTCTATATAAATCTGACAATTAAGAACGTCCTATTGCTTAATACTTTCCCAGATATTTTGGTAACGCTTCAGTATTCGGACGTAAGTCAAGCACTTCATCAGTCTCAAACATAACATGACTGCGTGTATAGTGGTAATATAGACAATTACTTAATATAATAGTCTGTCAAAAACAAAGATTTACCGAACAACGAGTTTCAATGACACGAGACTTAAAATGCTGAAATATTTCAGGGTGTATCTACCATTTCTAGCGACGCAACCGTGATCATATTTATTGATATATCCGTAATATCGAAGAAAATGATAATAAATAACGTGATAAGAAATACGATAAATACCCATGTCATACCCTAAATTACGAGCAAGTCCGGTGTGTCCTCTTTTCGCGTTGACCCGGAAAATAAATCTCTTCTATGCTCCATCAAAGCTACTAAAGTTGATCAACCTATCCATTCTCAACGCCCATTACCTCTTGAACTCACTCCAGACACCATCGGCAAAGTGACCTAATTACAGTAGTACAGTCAACGATAGAAGTTCATGAACCGTTGTTTTAATTTTAATTTATTGTTTCTGTTATGATCTTAAGGCTTTGTTTAAAAAATAGTAATAGATCTTATTTAATTGATGTATTGAGCAAAGCATCCAATGTTAGCTAAAACTTGCAACGGCCATGATAGCTCAATTGATTCTAATATTTTTTTTGTAAAGTTATGTAAATATGTTATTTTTTTGTAGGTATCTGTTAATATTCACTCTTGTCGCTGACCGTACCTACACGTGTCCATTATTTGTAAAATTACACAGCTAATTTTACAAAAGGGTCGTAATAGTTTATTGTTAAAATAATGTATTGTAGAATGTAAAGTACCTATATCGAACCTGATATATACACTCAACGACTTTACTTAGCCCTTTATAATCATATTGAAAATAAATGAAGTTCATTTCATGGTGCTAAGTATTTCACAACTGGATAATAACTTGGCTAAATCCTTTGTTTAAAAAATATTTGTAAACCTTTTCTAATTTTATACTTCAACAGACTGATGCTCAGCGGTTTTACTCGCCATTTAATTGAAGAGAAATAGCTTCGAGAAATGAGCTAACAAACGTAGAGATATTTTTCATATCCGAATGGTAGAGATTAGCGAGTTCAAACAAACATTATTTCTTAGTTGTATTGTATGAATATAGACAATCTTAATAAATTGGTGTTGTGGTTTCCAACATGTTATACTCGAATACCTAATTATCTGGTTAACTATCTCTAATGAGCTGCATTGTTCTCTACATAGTAGTACCGTTCAAAAACAGCCGTATTTGCTACAAACTTTTCAAATCAGTATTATCACATTTATCACTGCTCATACTTAAATACACTGGATTTTAGCGCATTATTACTATTTACTATTTTGCAATAAACGTAGTGGCAGGGAATGCCTAAAGAAGACGACTGCTGGGTGTAGTGTAGGCCTACCTTAATGTCTGTTGTTTTAATAAATTTCATTTCATTCATTTCATTTCATTTCACCTTTGTAAACGCCACATAGCCCGGTTCTGTGCTTTACCAAGCTAAGAATTGCCCACCGCGCCGACGACGACGACTTTGACCGATCCTCGGCCACCATTCGGTCAAAACTTCGCTGTTAAGCCAGTACTGTTCTTGAAAGACGTGCCTCTTATTACTGAGGCAGTATTTTAGAGATCAATGTACTGGGTAACCCACGCGTGATTTGACCACTGAAACGGCAAATCTGTTGAACAGATCACTGATCCAAATCCCGCTTTTAATGAAGGTAAACTGTTATTTTGAAATGATTGCTGTACAATAATAATTTTCTGAATGTACGTACATCTATTTTAAAAACATTTGAAAATGTTTGGTAACTTCAACAAATACTGTTTATTTTTGTAAAGCACCATTAATTTGGTAAAGCAGTTCCGGTACCTAGGCCATTTGTTGACTGAAAATATGAGGGACGATGATGACATCGAACAAGAACGGAGAGCTCTCGCGGTCCGGAGTAACATGATCGCTCGACGCTTCAACAACTGCAGTAAGGACGTAAAGAACACGCTATTTAGAGCATACTGTCTCAGCATGTATACCTGCCAACTTTGGTCGAACTACACAAGAAAGGTAATCAACACCATAAGAGTTCAGTATAATGATGCATACCGGATTCTTATGAAGTTGCCGAGATACTGCAGCGCGTCGACCATGTTCTCCGAGGCGGGGATCCCTGATTTTTATGCCATCATCCGAACTCGTATAGCGTCTTTCTGGAGTAGACTGCATCGCTCCAACAACAGCATACTGAGGGCTGTCTCTGACTATATAGGCAATCCTATGATAGGCATTGGCTAGACGTCCATGTTGATGGAAACAAGAAGTGACTTCGGTTATTAATTATTAATTTCTATTTTATTTTATTTTTTATTTTTTGTCTGCTCATGTCTTTTTTGTATGTGTAATATGAGTCCATTTAAATGTATATTTAAATGTAAAGTGCTCGAAATAAACAAATTTTATTTATTTATTTATTTATTTAACTTCTTCTTCTTCATCGTGTCAATATTTATGGTTAAACAATGTGCTCCCAGAATTTAGTCACTTTTATTACGTTTTCAGAGGCAGTGTAATCGAGAGAGATCGCTCAAAGTACAGGTGTCAGGGCACACTGAGCACGATAGCATTTAAACTATTCTTTATTCTTTATTGTACACAATAAAATAATACATTAAAAAATACAGATAGTAAGGGCATGTACAAATGCTTGTATGTAAAATGTAAAAACTATTTAAATAAGATTTTTATCAATAAGCTATTAAACCCTGGGCCACACTGACAATTTATTTTAAAAGACTCGAATACACTAGGGGACAACGGAGTTGCGGGACATTTTACTCCACAATACGTAAATGGCCCTAGAGACAATGCTAAAATTTTGCATGCCATAATAGTCAGTGTTTATATAAATCGCCCGAGAAGGTTGTGATGATTAGTGATGTGTACATACTTACACGCTACAGACATGTTGAGGGGCATTTGTGCGAACACGACTACACTGTTGCGCACAATGTTGCGGAACTTGTTGCGGGACACTTTGCAACATTGCAGCGACACGTAGATTGAGTGTTGCGCGTCATGTTACACCTAGGGAAAATTTTGTTGTGTGCCATTAAAAATGAGAATGGTGCTCCGGATCCAAATGTATCCGAGGCTCAAATCTTTAAAATGGTGATCATTGAAACCCAGCGACAGGTGTTAGTTTGTACTGTAATAATTTTCGCTTATAAAAAATTAAAGTCAGAAAACAGGAAGTTATACAGCAGAAGATGGGGGAGACCTTTGCCCAGCAGTGGGACATACTATATATAAGTTATTAAAAAAAAGATACTCGTAGATATTATAAGAAGCAAACGCAAAAGCTAAGCTAGATAAACTTTTACAGGTTTTGGCCGCTAGCTTAGTTTATCTGTACCCATGAAAATCGTGTTAAAATTGTAATATAAAAATAAGTCATACGGCACGAGTTTATATCAGGTAAATAGGAGTAAATGTTACGCTAAAATATTTTTAGAGTTAAGACACATTCAGTCGAAAAGGTCGATTTTGTTGTGTTTATTGCTCATTTGCCAACTACATCAGGAGGAGGGTTAGGTAGGTACTTTTATAATGAATGTAGCTCAGAAGCCTAAACAAGTTATTGGATTTAAGATTTTCATATTGTAGGAGAGATATTAGGCAAGCAAATTTTAGTCGTATTAAGAAAAAATAGATACCCTTGGGTTAGTCAATGTGTGCGTGTTTTTCAAATGTAAGTCATTTATAATTTTTTAATAACACCATCACCCTGAGATTTGTTTGAATAATACGAGTCGAGTCGACTAAGCTTAAGTACTTCATTGAAATGTGAATGGAAACATTTTCTTATGCTGGTTCTAAAATTAAATGACGATAGTGAAAATATAAAAACAATAATAAAAATAAAAGATCCTTTGTACTTTTTTATTGTTTTGCTACTTATTGTTTAAATTAAACGTTAAGTAAAACGTAGTCCTACTATATTTACCTTATATCGTAGAGCTCTCACGATTTGGTTTGTGTAGGGTTTTCATGCTGAATTTCAGGAATCCCTTTTAGTGAGGTCGTATACGAAAGGAATTTACTTATCTCTGTGGTCTATGACTTACCTACTATCAGACTATAAGAAGGATGAAACTGAAATAATAGAAGTCTAATAAAAAGGAAGAATTGGGTTAAGCCTACTTAATACCTTTGGGCGTATAAATTCTACAGATTATAACGATTTTCGTTGTTTATGTTGATGTATAGGTATTTTATTTTATTAATTTATTAGTCTAGGTGTTTTCTATTTAGGTAATTATGTATGTATTTACAAAAAACAATTATTTAAGTAGTATATCAGTCATATGGTTACTATAACACAAGCTTGCTTAGCTTGGGACTAGATGACGCTGTGTGAAATGTCCAAGGATATTTATTTATTTATACATTAAAATCTATTTAATTTATCTAATCAGTCCACATGTACTGCCGACTGTTAGGTCTCCTCATTTTCACACTATTTTTCCCAATCTTTAAACCTTAACTATATCATCAGACCATCTGGATAGTCTGGTTTGTCTATTATGTGATTACATATTATTTTATAAACTAGTTATTTTATAAATGTAAATAAGAAAAAAAAATTACCATGTAAAAGATGTTAATGCCCGTTTTCACCAACAAATCCTAAATTTTAAGTGACACCTATCTCATTTTAGGGAACACCTTAGAAAGAAATGGTTTTCACCACTCCCAATCCGTCACCTAAAAGCTTTAAGTGTTACCTAAATTTAGGGGGCCGAAATTCGGGGTCCTAAAGATAGGTGACAGTTGTATCAGTTTGTGAATGTTTGCTAATATTTATAATTATTAAAAATGAGTGATTTCATTGATGTTATTGAGGCTATAGAAGTGATCACAGATCGTGTATTATGGGATCGACCATATTTTTACAGATATTTTGTGAGAGAATTGATTTCTTCCAAAAGTTTGAGGACGTGGACTTTTTTCGAAGATAAATCTTAACTAAAGGAAGTGTCCTTTTCCTGTTGACAAAAATTGAATCAAAAATTGAGTTCCAGGACAATAAAAAGTTCAAGCACACGAAATAACAATTATCATAAACTCGAAACGCAATATGTATTTTATTTATTAGCCTTTATTACAGATAAAAATGTACATGGTTTTTATAATTAAGTAGGTATGACATCGACAATTATTCAGCACTGTTATCTGATTGCCCCGTCTTGGCAAAGGCCTCCACCAACTTCTTCCAATTCTCCCTATCTCTTGAAATTCGAATCCATGTTTTCCCTGCAAACTCCTTTAATTCGTCTTCCCACCTTTTGAACTGTCTTCCCCTCTTGCGTTTATTGTAATTAGGAAACCAATTCATCACAGTTTTAATAATATGTATATAGCAAAACAAACATGTCAAATTTGATGTCAAACAAACACTATTTATTTTTAAAGCATAGACAATCAACATACAGCCTACATGTTGACAGTAAAAAACCAGAAATTGAATGAATGAAATTGAATCGGTAAAATACATCACTTATAGTTAGGTAGTGGTTCGCTAGGGGTCACCTAGCTTGGTGAAAATGAATTTAGGTAGGAGGGGGATTTAAGGGATCACCTAGCTTAGGTAATACTTAGTAAGGAGACTGTTTAGGAGTCGTTGGTGAAAACGGGCATAAGTGTGCTAAGTAACAGTTTCATCCCGCCATCATGAAGTAAGTCAACATTTAAAGCACGACATATTTGATGAAATGTTTAAACTATTCCTTTTGCGAGACGAATACAGAAACTTAGTTCTGTCTTCCTAGTTTATGGCGAAGATAAACGTCTAGTCTAGACATACTGCCAGACATTGTGTCATCCGGAAAATATGCTTCTTCGCCGTGATGTTCATTCCTTCTATTCAGACTCTGAGATAATATACAAGATGCCAACCAACTTTTTTAAGCGCTCGTGGCGATGCTTGTTTGCACGGTCTTGATAGATCGTTGAAGTTAGCGACGTTCTGAGCGGTCACAATCAGGCAAGTGGTTTTAACAGCTGAGTGCTTTCGTTCTTCGGAGAACACATTAAATTGTCGGTCTCGGCTTTTAAAGTCAGCCATGAAAGGGCCTTTAGACGGCCTAAAAATCCCACCACCAGAGTTAACCACTTGCTTATACGAACTTACTTTTTAAACGAACATTCTGATTGCACTTATACAGCACATAATAAATAATAAGCTTATAGTTTGAGTTTCCTAAGTTTAATTCCTGAAATATACAAAAGTTGGCAAGATGTTTGGCTTTCGTAATATTCCGCATTATAGGACTAAAATATTAGTCTCGCCATTCAGGAGTAATTCTGTAAAACAATATTTACAAAAATATACATAACCCTGTGACTTGACCTCCATCCGGATAAAAAGAGTTGAGCAGAGTACATAGGGCTATTCCACTTTTCCCTCCAATTATTGGGGGGTATTTGCAGAATTTCAATTTAAAGCTGTGGTAAGTTCGTATGAGCAAGTGGCCAAATATAGTGATAAGTTTATTTCCTAGTTAATAAATCTTCTGAAGAAAATTTCCTTAGTTTAATGGGTAAGACTTACATAGGAACTTTTTTGATTGCACAAACAGTGGATCTAAAAATTGCATAAAGATCTGAAAGAAATGTCTACCGCTCCCTGAGGGCCTAGCCAACCGGCATTCGCTATGAAGCGATTCGATTTCTATCATCGCTACACCTTTGATTTGACATTTCTGATCGCTCGAGTTTTCGTCATCGAATGTCAATTCCTATACATTTTTTTTAGTTCCTAATCGAAAGCGATTGTCGAAATGTAACATGGCTAGGGCCTCAGGAATACAATCGTGATCATACTTATTTCTTACTTTTACAAACATGGTTTGCAAAATCTAGCGGTATTTCTTAGGACATCTGTCTCAATGAATACGCTATGTAATGTTTGTCGCGTGCCTCTTCTACATAAAGTTTTCATAGGTCAATCGCTGTGGCTCCCTTGATAGCCGTAAAGGATAGGTTTTATAGTCTAGAGGGCACTTTATTCGATATTGACCAAGATTCGGATAGACGTAATTCGAAATCTTTCGAATTTTATTGACCAATTTATTCATAGGTCAAAAGTATATTAAACCGGAATGAAGAATGTGATGAGAGTAAAAGAAGCTAAAAAGATGTGGTACATGAAAATCAATGAATCCAATATGAGTTTATAAGATGGACGATTAAACGACGTTCTATGATATTTTATTGTAGCTCTTCGTAAATTCACTCGTAGTCGTCATTATTTTAATTTCCTTATCTATTTAACTTAGCTATTTAATAGCTAATTTTAAAAAAAATACTCCTTGAAACTTAGGTTTTTATAATAGTATGCTAATGCCCGTTTTCACCAACGACTCCTAAACAGTCTCCTTACTAAGTATTACCTAAGCTAGGTGATCCCTTAAATCCCCCTCCTACCTAAATTCATTTTCACCAAGCTAAGTGACCCCTAGTGAACCACTACCTAACTATAAGTGATGTATTTTACCGATTCAATTTCATTCATTCAATTTCTGGTTTTTTACTGTCAACATGTAGGCTGTATGTTGATTGTCTATGCTTTAAAAATAAATAGTGTTTGTTTGACACGTTTCTTTTGCTATATTGTATGTAATTTTTTACATGCTCTTTGATTGTATGACCAACATACTATTACATGCTCTTTGACCAACTTGTGTATGACCAAAGTGTATGACCATGGATGTATTGTTCCTAGTGTATGACATTAATTGCGTTTCGAGTTTATGATAATTGTTATTTCGTGTGCTTGAACTTTTTATTGTCCTGGAACTCAATTTTTGATTCAATTTTTGTCAACAGGAAAAGGACACTTTCTTTAGTTAACCTAAATCTTCGAAAAAAGTCCACGTCATCAAACTTTTGGAAGAAATCAATTCTCTCACGAAATAAACGTGGTCGATCCCATAATACACGATCTGTGACCACTTCTATAGCCTCAATAACATCAATGAAATCACTCATTTTTAATAATTATAAATAATAGCAAACATTCACAAACTGATACAACTGTCACCTATCTTTAAGACCCCGAATTTCGGCCCCCTAAATTTAGGTAACACCTAAAGCTTTTAGGTGACGGATTGGGAGTGGTGAAAACCATTTCTTTCTTAGGTGTTACCTAAAATGAGATAGGTGTCACTTAAAATTTAGGATTTGTTGGTGAAAACGGGCATAAGCGTCATTAAGCAACCTATGGGGGCGATTCTGAGTGTCGCAAAAGCTAAACTAAGCAAACTAAAATTATTGCCATCCTTTTTATTCCCATCGCTATGAAAGGGACGGCAACAATTTTAGTTAGCTTAGTTTAGCTTTTGCGACACTCAGAATTGCCACTTATGCCTTAACTTAAAGGATCAGAATCACAATAAATATTATGTTACTGCAAATCTGCCCCCTGATTGTGTAATTTGTCTCGATTGTATCACAGTAAATCGCGAAACAACTACTACTACTTTAAATCTGACCGTTGTTTTCGCGATTTTCTGTGATTTTTGTTTTGATAAAATCGAGGCAAGTAATACAATCAGGGGGCTGTTGTACAAGGGTAGGTTTTAGGGGGATGCAGTATTGCCTAGAACGCTGAAGTAGACTTGCCTAATACTAAAATGATCTTCATTACCTAACCAATACATTCTATATACATACATAGATTGAAAGTGGCTCCAACAACGCCATTAGATATTTCTAAAAGGCCCCTATTCACACGGGTCGTATTTCAAGCGAGCGCGGGAACATTTATTAAACTAATAAAAGGTCGCATTATAGTACTAATGGCTCTGCGAACCAACGAGGTGGCACACAATTGCAGGAGTTGCAATGGAACGTCCCACTTCGGAGACAATTCAGGAGTTCCAGGTGATATTTTCAAGGAAATTTTATATGGCAAGATTTTTATTACGATTTATTTTCAAGGAATAAAAGATTATTGCGACAAGTGTAAAGATCCTGCTATGGATCATTAATTTCTAGAGTACTAGCTTCTTCACGAGAATAATAAAAAAACGCTCACGGTTCTCAATTTCTTCTTCATCTTTTCTTTATTTTGGCTTCGCACGGCTTGTGCTAAAGCTGTATTCTTTTTTTGTTTGTTACCTCGAAGTTTCGGCTGGGTGAACCGATTTTGATGATTCTTTTTTTATTTGAAGCTTCCCGTTTGGCCAAAAAAATGAACCTCAAGAGTGCAGAAAATTTCTCTCTTACGAAATGAAGTCGGTTTAAAAAAAATTGGCACTTGTTCTAAGTATAAAATAATTAAAATTAGATAAATACTTCCAACTAATTCTAAGAAAAAAAATGGAAGGCAAGACAATCACAAAAGAAATAGAAATAAGATTTAATCGAAGTAAAAAGAAATAGATTACTTTTATACGTCACATGTTTTTTTTATTTTAACTTTTTTAATAACACTTACCTACCCTGAAATACTCTTGTTCTGAAAGTAGAATGAGATAGTTTACAGGATTTTATCGCGTAATTTACCTTTTATTATTTCCAGTTCGCCCGCGACCACGGTTGTTGTAACACAGCCGAAACGTTGGGAAATAATAAAAGGTAAATTACGCGATAAAATCCTGTAAACTATTTAAAAGTATGAATTGTGATCGCGAAAGTTTAAGAAAGACTATAGTAGAATGAGAATCAATCAGCATTTGTAAAGGATCACTGAAATCATAAATAACATGTCTACTCTAGTTTATATGCAACTCCATTAAGAACCAAAGCAATAAACAGAGTTAAGGCCTAACTTTCTTTTGTGTGATCTCTTAAATGTGAACTCTTTTCCATCATCCATTTTATTTTATCTAAATAGTCGAGCTCGAGTTATTTGTTCCGGGTCTGGATGTAAAATGTACTCGTAGTTTCTAATACCCAGTACCCACATCACAGAGAATCCTAAACTAGGTCAGGCCTACGTATTTGACTGTTAGGTTTTATTTATTTAGATGATGTTTATCATCATCATTTAGATCAAGGACGATATAGGTAAGCACATACACACATACGCTATAGGTTCGTGTGTGTAAGCAAGTAAGTAAGTATTTCCAGGAATATGATGTTCTTGGTAGATACGAGTTTGCTTGTGTATATAAATTTACAACTGCCCAAAAAAATGTGGACATGGTAAGCGATCGTGGTAAAGCTTGCTTAGTTATTTTTATTCTTATACTTAGATTGACGAAGTTAACGGTTTACCGCTATTTGCATTTCAATAAAAAAATATCACTGTTTTTATTATTATATTTTTATTCGACAACTTCGTGAGAAATACCTATCCTTTCAAAAAAATCACCATTGACGGAATTAATCGGTGAACATAAAATAAAAAATACTTATAGTGGAATATTAGAACCTCCTCCTTTTTTAAAGTCGGTTAGAAATTCAAACAAATGTGTACACCGTGAAAGTTGTAAATACACCACAGATTTGAAACACCGTCAAAACATACGTCATATTCGTCCTCGCTCACAGATTCTGCATATTTCATGGCAACACGAAAGTAATCCCGGATATATTACCTCCGCCGCAACCGAGAATAAAATAAAGGAACTCTTTGCGAGTACTTCTGGTAGGTAATAAAGATTATGTTCTTAAAGCCGTGTATCTGAGCGTGTTCCAGGTACGAGCGAGCGCCGGCCGGAGCTCAAATATTACATGTAATAAATTAGAGAGAGACGTACTAACATTCCCTCAGTCTCGTTGGCTTCACATGGCAATTGTCCCGATATTACACGGCGATAAATTGACGGTATACGTAAACGTTCGCTACGTCTGCTAATACTTCGTTGTCGAGGTGGAGCAAATTTTATTATGATTATAACGTCTCGGTGAATTTTCGGAAATGATTCTGGAACCAGTAAAAAGAAATTGCGAAGGACATGTGGCCGGGAACGGTTTCTTCTCGTAACGCGAAAAAATATTGGAAAGTCTTTATTGAAATAGCTGAGAGCGAAGACTGCCTTTGATAAACGGTTATACCGGTGCCATATCCAAAGTTCCTTTCCCTCGACCGCAGTTAATAAGGAAGTAAAACTGTAAAACCCACTGTAATGGCAAAAAACGCTTTCTTAAGCGGGTCACAAAGAAAAAACGAAAAAAAATTTGAGTCAAACCAAAGTCACTCCACTTTGAAATCGCAAAAACAAACGCTTCGAATTAAATACACGTTAGCAGTCACCGTAAAGTCCGAAGCAATTATGTCGGAAATATTTTTCTGCAATTTTTCCTTAGAGTAAGTAGCAGCAGGTGCATTTAAAGGCATACAGTTTCATAAACGTTTGAAGGGGAGCTTGAGGAAAAGTTTGAAGACTGAGTTCATAAGGCCGGACGTTTTGGTAGATCACAACGAACTGTGATGAAGACAAACTTTATACGTTTTTATTAACATCACTCAAAGTTGTTTTGATTATATTGTATAGGGAAAGACAATAAGAATATACAGAAAGAGAATAATAACGAAATGAAATTAATTGTGCAAAAATAAGCATTGTGATTCCATCTAGACTAAACTAGCAAAGCTAGGTTGTGACTTAGCAGAAGCTTACAGAGCCCCCTAGTGGCCGAAAAGGCTTGATGATTATGATGAAAGTATGGAAATGATTTCATAAAAACATACGTATTAAAATCGAATAAAAAGTAATGAAGGAAAATAAACGGTAAAAATTTATTTTTGTGACACAGTCTTACAAACCGAAAAGATTCTTGATTATCCATCTTCAAAAGAAGCCTAAAGTGACGATCAAAGCTCTGGTAAACGTGATGACTCAAAGCTCTCAGCCTTCAATGAAACTAAATGGTACTTTACAGAGGAATCGAAGCGTAGAAATAATCCCGCGTTCTATACCTTTAACATAAACCCACTTCATTTATATAGGCCGTAAAAGGTTGCTTCTGAAGAAAAATACCCCGGAACAAATATAGATTGTAATAAGGTTACTACCGAAAATTACCTTCAAAATCATGTTTCATAATCGATTACTACAGAGAAAATGATTGGAACTAGCCTTGGAACATTTACCTTTTTTAGATTATTTCGGTGATGAGATTTCTTATGTAAAAGTTTTTTTTTGTAAATTACTTCGAAAATAGTATTAGGAAAAGCTGAGTGGTTTTGTTTTTAATAATGATGTATTCGTAAGATAATGGTAAGAAAATTAGCAGTTTTTAGGTATAAGTAGAAGCAATTATTGGTAGCTGATTTTGTATCGTTAGTATTTTCTGCACCATAACGCGAATTAAAATGATGTTCATCGACATTTACACTTACATGAATGAACTCAGCTGAACACGATTTGACTCTGTGCAAAATCTTTGACAGAAAACAACCATCAGTTTTCGTAAGTCGTCATATTGCACCCATTATTTCTAAAACAGACCCAATATGAACGCTCATAGAGTTCAGATTGGTTTTCTCACTCTCCTTGCTACAGCGAATGTTGAAACATTGTGACTATGTTTTACGCAAACGTATGAAATTGTAAGAAGCTTTGTGGCATTTTCGTCCGTCGCTTACGTTTTGATTACGTACATTATTGACTGAGCAAAACGAGGTCAAACAGCGTACAAGATTTACAGTTTAAAATTCCCACCTAAACATTGAGGTCTATTGTTAGGATGGATTTATATTCCATGGATTTTTTTTTATAGCGTCATCTAGTCCCAACCTAAGCAACTTAATGCTTGTTATGGTAACCAGATGACTGATACGCTACTTATATACATATTAATTTTTGTAAAAACATACATATTGTAGATAGAAAAAACACAAACCTAGCGTAAACTGTATAATCGTACCTATATTATTAATTGGTAGGTAAGACGCTCCACATCATCATTTTCATGTGACGGTGATGACATCTCCATGTCCTACAAATGGGGTCGGGACAGCATTTTCCCATTAAAGGCCCATAACACTATCGTATTTATTTTCCCTTTGCCAAAGGGGAAAATTATAAGGTTTCGTTCTAGTTCATGCAAACTCTAGTTATATACCTACCTATATATAACTCGTTTATGAAACTGTGTTTTCAACTTTCAATTTACAATACAAGAAAGTGAATAGAAATAAATGTAAATCCATTTTCAGTACAGTAATATAAACTTTCGCGTTTGAAAGGATTTATTTACGTATCCTGAAAACAGTAACCTAGTTTATAGAGCCGTCTTTCAATCGTTCAAATAGGTACAGAATGAAAAAAGTCTCTTGAATATTGTTTATTTCTAGCAAATCTGTTTTTTACGAGCTTTATTTAACTTTGTTTTTTTGTCACATTTTGGGACAAATCTTCAAACGAAATTATAAGTTAGTTCCCTAACAAATAGTCGTTCGCATTATTTAAGAATATCGTGATTTATATAAGAATATTCTTATTATTACTAAGTATTATTTTCTCTCGAGATTATAAATAATGACCTTTCCAAAAACGATCTACTGCTGGTTTGGAAACAACACTTCTGGATAAAAATTTTGGCTTTATAAGCTTGTTTGAGCTCTGTATACTGATAACTCATATTCGTACGCAAAATAAATAAATATTATGTCGCTTAAATAGCAGCAGCAATCTTTTGAGTTGGCAGTAAGCATTTTTTGACAGCAACATGAACACATTAAAAGCTTGTAATTAAGCACATTACGTAAAAGTTATCCGTGCGGCTAAATAAGGATTCTAATGAATAGGCTGTTTCGAGGTGTTTTAGTAGCGAGAGGAAAGAAGGCGTTTTTTAATATTTAAAAAAGTAATCATTCATTTTCATTCCGACGTGGTAAGGAAGTTAAATTTCAAAATGGAAACCAAAGCTGTTTCATGAAGAAATTATACTTTCATAAGCTAAGTGAATAATATAAGTACTTCGAGTAAAAGGTTTCAACATACAATATGTATACTCGTATATTCATGAATAGGTACTAATATTTACATACATTTAAATGAAATAAGCTTATCCCACTAATATTGTAAACGCAAAAGTTTGTATGGATGTTTGTTGCTCTTGCACGTGAAAGCTAATGAACGGATTCGGCTGAAACTTGGAATATACATTGTACCAATTTTTTGTTAAGTTTTCTTATTAATATGTAAAGTTTTATTACTCCCAATTTTTCATTAAAAAAAAATTATAGCGGGTCTGCCCCGCCAGGATTAGTAGCTATGCTACGCTGCTGCTGGGTGGTAAGTAGTAGACATTTACAAAGTAACTTTCGTGATTGACGTACATTGCTGGCTGTCAAAATTAATTAAAATATTGCAATATTGTTTTCTCCGGCTATATTTTTTTTTAGACTACTGATTTTTTTGTTGGCTTTTGAGGTACTGTAATACCCTATACCTCCTTCGTTTTCGGTAGTCGTCTTTTTACACCCTGTGTAACGAGTAGGTACTTTATTCTGTAGTTGCGTGACAAATACAGACTTCTAATCTAAAAAGTTAAAATAAGTTTTCAACAAATGCAACTATATTTATTCCATTCGGTGGAACTAGCATGGTTACAAATAAACCTACCAGTATCCACATTAGTTTGGTCTGCCTGGACAAGCCAGACCCCGTGAGTTAAACACTCCAGTGGTTTTACGTACGTTTCACTTTAAAACATAGATTTTAGGTATTTTTTTTACTCTTGAATTTGAAACTATTGGTTTATATTCAGTGAAACATGTATGGTTGAAAATAAATGATTATTATTATTATTATATTATACTTATTATAATTATTATAATTATTGAAATATAACAATTTTGAGCCTTTGAATCCGGATCTGCTTTATTAAAAACATAAAGAGTTAATGAAATCTTAATTTTTATACTTTTAGCCGTTATCTTTAAACATAATTTTATTTCAGGCTTTTTTTAGATCCCAGAAGTCTGGACACTGATTTTCAAAACGTCTTACTGAATCACAGAAATATTAACTACCTACCTACTGATAAAATAATTTGTATGGAGTCTAAACTTTCTCTCATTATTAATATTGATTCTGTGGACTATGAAAAATATGGCTTTTTCCAGCTGTTTGTTTTAAACCTTTTATTCCAGATCACTATTTTATAAATGAAGACTTTACAATCACTTTCTCATATTCTCGCAAGTATATAAAGAAATCCAAAAAGGCAGCGAAAACCTCATCTAATAGAATCTAATAACTTGTCCTACTACTGTGAAAAAGGCCTCCCTTCCGTTTTTCCATTTGCGCTTCTGTTAGCTGTCAGCTGAGTAAAATCGCTAAATATTATTTCTAAACAGTGTATAAATCTGGCAAACAGAGCAGAGTAAAGCCTAAAGTAACCAGAGATTACTATACGCGCAGATTTCCAACCCTCAGGAGATTTGCGTGACCGTCATCCTTCCCACGTAAAAATTGCGAATAAAATCCCCTCGACTTCCTGATCCTGCGATATTTCTCTACCTGCAAAATGATATGTCGAAGTCTGAATTAGGTATAGGCTCTGCCTTTCAAGAAAGTTATGATAGGATTGAAAAAATGCTTTTACGCAAAAGTTCCAACGTGCTATACGAGTATTAAAAATATATTTTTGAAATAATTTGCTATTTTGATGATTTTAATCGATAATATAAATCAGAAATGACATACTGATACAATCGAATATAAAATCTTCCATTTTCCTATAGTACTCCTATAAATATTTTAATATCATGCGCTACAAAGACGGGTATTAATTAGCATGATTGTGTTTACAGGTGCTGGGCAAGCCTACTTCATCTAAACGGCAAAGATGCCTCTTGTTGCTGTATAAATCATCTAGTAAAAGATGTAAAGGCCTGAGTTTTCGTGTTTGTACAATATTAGGTTACTTTCAAAGTTCAATTGACATCAAGGCGAATACTGAATCTTGTTTTGTCATTTGTCTGATTCAGCGAACAGTTACACAATTACGGCAGCAATAGAAAGAGCACCAAAAGGCAAATGGATACAAAACTCTCCAACTAGACGCTCTTATTTGTTTTGCGTTCTCTGTGAAGTTCGCTCCAGAAATCAGGTGTATTGGAAATCGAGGTACACTGAACGGGCGGACTTGATTTACATTCCAATTTAGTTTTACATTTCCAGTTTTTTACCGAATACGCGCGACTGCTTAATTTAATATGTGATAAAGTAAATAAAACTATCGCCGTAATTTAGAAGTTTTTGTCTTTTATTTGAATTGTGCTGAAGTTGCCAACTCTAGTGAATACTGAGCTGTGATTATGCAAACATAGAGTGTGCTACTTTGTACGACTTTTAGGATACAATAGTCTTTACTTGGGGCACTGGTTTACTTCTTTCTAACGAGTTTACCGAAAATAATCTGTGTCTTCCAACTTTTAGCCAAAATCGAATAATTGCTGCACCAAGTGACATAATTAATTCATTATAAATGAAAAATCTTACTAAAAGTTAACGGATCCGGCAGGATTCGAACCTGCGTAGATACAAGCGATCACTCTTAAGCCGAGTTGCCCAACCATAAACATAATTAAGTCATTATTTAATTTTTACCTTTGAAATTAACTTTAAAACTGAGTTAGACTTAGCCTATTTTACGCGCCCGCGGCGTCGCTCGCTTGTTACTTAAAAAACAGCCTATGTGGTTGTTCCAGATCGTATACTATTGGTATTCAGGGTTAATTAGGATAGGAATTATGCATTATAATAGCACACGGGAAATTACTCACGTAAAATTATCGTCGATTTAGATACCGTAATTTCCCGTGTGCTATTATAATGTCTAATACAACTCACGATCGTTTTGAAAGTGAAATAGGAATTATGGTCTGAGATTTTTCTGGTGATTTAAAATAAGCCCTGTATAAGTTTCACAGATAAGCAAAATCAATTCAGCATGTTTTGCGTGAAGGTTTAATAAACATCGATACCTTCATAAACTTTCGAATTTTTCATATTAGTAGGAGGACCTTAGACTCTTCTGAACTTACCGATCATGGTCGTTACGTTAAAGACAAAGTCATGTCACAAGATGTAGTTTTCAAAGATCGACTCTCGTTATAAAGTTTTCTGAAACATCGTTACTGCGTCGTATCATCTAGAAATAATGGCAACACGCGAGATGAAGAGGTAACAAGGTAAAGAAAAGTTCCTAGAAAACTAGGGTACAGTCGTTCTATAAAAAAGAAATCGATATTTTATTATCGAACTTTCAAAAGACAAAATACCGACAACAATAATTATTATTAAACCGACTTCAATTCCGTAAGAAGAGATAAATTTCCCGCACTCTCGATGTTCTCGTCTCTCAGTCTCGATTTCGGTTCATAGCTTCGAAGATCTTCATTTTTTTTAATGGGACCACCGGAGTATTGTCTTTCAAACAAAAAGAGAATTTTTACAATCGGTACACTATTGACGGAATAATCGGTGATAATTCATTAAACAAAAAATACATTGGAACATAGAACCAAATTTTTTTTAAGTCGGTTAACAAACGGGAACGAGGCGTGGATCGCGCGCGACAACGTGAATCCACCTGTGTCGCGGATTGATCGCGGCTACACATGCGTTCCGCGGGGGAGTGTGAATACGCTATAACACTTAGTTCTACGAAATTTCTTGTTTTAGATTCTATGTTATTAAATATTATGAGGAATGGGGTATCATGATAATAATTTCATAAATATCCTGAAAAAACCTATCAAGTATGATTATCTTCAGGCGTTCAACAAAAAAGTTGTTTGTTTGTAAAACGGACACTAAGAAAATATCGCTGATATGCTAGGTTCGTGACGTAGACATCCTAGCAGACATTAATTATATTTGAGCTTAAATAATTGGTAGGTACTTTGAACGCCAAATTCTAATATTTTGTTTGGTTTTGTTTAGCTGGATTTTCTTCAGGTTTTTGGGTTTATCTGAAAAATGCATGCATAAAAATGAATAATAAATGGACGCAAATTTTAAAACCTTACCTAAGTTCTATTCTTTCATTTTCATTCTTGATTTATTATGCAAGTTTTAAATTAAAAAAATTCTTGTTGTAAATAGCACATGCTATAATTTGATAAGAAATTGCTTACTCTACAAGCATTGCTTTTATGAAATTATTGCATGTGTGTGTGTTCAATTTGCAATTATTTTATTGTTTAATAATTGCATTCAATTTTTTAAATTCACGTGTAAACAGTTACTTAAAACTATTGCATTCAATAATAATAATTGCTCTTGTACGTACAAGAAATTAGTATCATGTAAAATTAAATGGTACTTTATGCTTACTCCAGAGTTTGTTTAGTTATATTATTTTATATCTATTTCATGCAAAATTATAGTTTTGAACTCATTTCAAAGTATAATTTAATTTGAAATTCATAGTGAAAACTGGTAGAAAGGTGTCGAAGCTCGCGAGACCGCGGGCCGCCAAAACTATTAAAAACTTTTCTGGTTACATTTTATTAAAATGTAGGTACCTACGCAAAGGTGTCCAACTTTTGCAGCTTTCAATATTTCATTTTCTTTATCAGTGAACACAGTTTCCAATTTAGAACAGCATATTTTGCTGTGTTACGGAAATGAATGAAATACGTTTTATAAGTGCGTCATAGAAGAGAACTCACCTTTTAATTTTTTATGGGGTTAAAAATAAAAACTGATTCAATTTTAACTTTAATCAAATCAATACTATATTGTCATAAACAATTTGTTTCTGACGAAGTAAACTATTAATAATGCCGCTTTTGGTTTATGTGCTGACATGCTTTTTTAAATAGGGTTTATTTCTTATAAGTATATTTAAAAGGCTTCGTTACTAACTGACTGACATATCAACGCACAGCCTCAACATGAAACTTGGAGGGTACATTCCTCTTATAGTGTAGGAGTGCACTAAGAAAGAAACGTTTGTATGAAAAATTCTTAAACTTACAAACTTGAAATTTAGCATATTATATACTTCACCATATTTCATAAAAGTGTAGGACAAAATATTTCCAAAACTACCCCGCCATTGGATACAGGGGCTGTTAAAGTTTGTATGAGAACTTTTTAACAGGTTGTTCATTTGACTTGAAGTTCGGTACTAATATTTGGAAGTAGATAATAATAAAATAAAATTCACGCGAACAAATTCGCGGGAATCTGCTAGTACATAACAATATCCAAGTACAGATAATTATGTCAATGCTTAGCGTTGACGGGTTTCCAAAACCATCTAAATTATATCAACGACTACTTTTTAGATAAGAAATATAATATGTTCTGAAAATTTAGCGAATGTAAAAAAATGTGCAAAAATCTTTAACTATTACCTCCTCGTATCTTCAAAGAATTTTTAATTATGAAGATCAAAGAGAGTGACGGTTGATCATTAACAAGTTTACTTATTAGCATCTCGTAACCTGAAAACTTTCTTTTATACGTGATATAAACACGATAATAACAGCAAAGTCAGAAAATTTTCTGGCCAATGACCACTAAAATAGGCGTCACAACTTTGGCCATGATGCGACTATGAAAAAGCAGTCAAACGGAAAAAGCGATATGAATTCGGGCTTCTGAATTGACCGGATGCGCGATCTTAACCTGAGTTCAAATGAGTGAGTTCATCTTTTTTATGATGAAATAGATAAAATATTGAAGAAGCATTGAACATGTAGGTAGGCATCAAAACAGGATTAGGCAGGCCATGTGACTCGAATGCATTCAGAAGGTAGGGCCAATCTCGTTACACATTAAGTGCCAAGCGATCAACGAAAACACGGCAGACGCAAAAAAAGATGGCGAGATGACCTGGATGCATTTGATTCTACATGGCCAGAAATGAGAATGGACCGATATACGTAGAAAAGGGAAGACTTTTGCCCAGCAGTGGGGCGAAATAGGTTAATAAAAAAAGAAAAAAAATATTATAACTTCATATAAACTTCACTTACTCTGGCTTCATGAAAAACTTGTTTCATTTTAGAAACTCAAAAAAGTAAGTAAATGGGACCAGTAAGAAATTTTGTGAGCGGTAAACAAAAATAACTAAAATTGACGATAAACATGTTATTAGAGACATAAGACGCAATACAAACACCGTTAACAAAAATGGCCACCTGCTTATAAAACTCACTAGGTATAGGAAAATGAATTAGTACGAAAATAAGTATTATTTAACTTAATCTTTTACGCGAAAAGAAACTCCACAAAGAAAGCGAGTTAAAAAAGGCTTAAGAAGACTCATCAGGTAAAATCTCTACTGTTATGTAGCTTTCAATGTGATTAGTAGAGAGAAACGCAGAAACAAGGATGATTTAATCTTATTTCAAAGCGGGGCTTAAAGCTTAGAAACGTAGGTTATTCTAATTGAAATTCAACTAAAAGAAAGTTCATCGAGATTAAGAAACCAACTTAAATATGTATTTGTAATATTACTGACTAGCTTACTCGCCCGCTTCGGCTTTGCTCGCGTGGTACCTTGATAAAATATAGCCTATGTTCATTCTGAAAGTCTATGCTACACATCGGTGAAAGAATTTTTTAAATCGGACGAGTAGTTTCGAAGATTACCCCAAACAAAAAGTCACTGTGCACTGGCCTAGATGTGACGTAAGACTGCTTAAATTCAATATTCCAATGTACCTAAGTCAGAAACATGTAATACTCGTACATGCTTACTTGTTAGGTGCGATGTGAACTTATAACGATATTATTGGATATTTCATCAGCAAAGCTTTGTTATTATATTTACTTAGCGAACTTTTAATCCTCAGATATTTTTCTCAATAATGTGGAAAAAAGTAAATTATCTCCTCTTTCCCTATAAACTATGAAGATCACTGAATAATGTAGTGAGGGAGCAAATGTGCAGTTCGCTCATCGTTCCAAACTGCTTTAAAGTCAGTCTGTAAAGCCTTCTTACCATCCGATGCATTTCCGATAAGTCACGTTGAAAAGTTTATAACTTTGCGTATCAGTTTGCTTTGCTTATAAGATGCTCCTGTTGCCACTCAAGAGGATTTTTAAAGGGGATAAACAGGGAAGTTAAATTGTAAAAATAAAATGAAAAAATGAAAATGATCACGACTGTATTCCCAGAGAGCGGTAGACATTTATTTTCAGATCTTTTTAGGCAATTTAAGATTCTTCGAAGATGTCTAAGGGGGTAGACAGAGGTGTGTCCAAATACATATTTGGTACATGGCCACTTTTTTCAGAAGTTAACTTTCCATACGTGGCAGGTTGCAAGCCCCTCGACACTGTTAGAAAGCTAACTGGTTTCCTCGCGATGCTTTCCACCACCGATTAAAGCTTATTTTAACACATAAATTATTCGAAACGCAAATTCTATTGATGCACGGCCGGATTCGAACCCGCGACCATCGGATTGGATGTCGAAGTAGGTACTAATCCACTTGGCCAACACGGCTTTTTAAAGAAAGAAGAAAAAAATAAATAATAAAATTTTATTTTTATTTCTTTCTTCTTTACTGTACAGTTAATTTACGATCTTTAAACAAGTGTAGCTGACAGGTTTTGTGATTTTGGTATTGAAATGGGATATGTGGTATTCTATTCTATTGTCTTCAAGGCAATTGAGCACTGACCTTTCAACTTCCACTGGCTGAAGATGATGAAGCACAGGCGCAGCAGACAGGTCCACACGAAGAACGACAAATCAGAGTTTTAAGTCCCACTCACTACACGGCATTGATCACAGACACTAAGGATGACAAATGAAATGAGAAATGTAGCACGCTCAATTAAAGCTTATAGAAACGTCCATTAAGCTCATGTATCACAATAATCTGTCATCTTGCTAGTTTCCGTCGATTGGCAGGATCAGTGGTAATTTACCAAACTACCCTCAATTTGACAACATAGATAAACATAATACAAAATTGTTACTTCTATCACAGAATTAATAATAGCTAGGTACTTCTTGATAGCTTTCTAGTAGCGATTTTCTTGATATCTGTTACGTATGGGATAAAGGCAGGAAGAAGAAGATGAAATAGTAACTCCTGCAAAATTATGGACATGTACCAAATATTGTATTAGACGTAAGTACCTAATAATTATGTCCACCCCCTTAGACATCAATGGAACTCAAAATGGCGAAAGATTCGAAGTAGGTAATATGTCTTCTTGGGAATATCGTCATTTAAATTTCTTTTAAATTTTCATTATTTAAAATAAACAGGTCATTGAACTGTAAAGCTGTAATGAGCGACGATAGTCACTCATTGTGATATCAGACATTTTGTCTCTTGTTTTATTTTATACAAATTGTCAATGAAACAGATAAATATTCATAATTATACAGACGTCCCAGTTTTCACTCGCAATTTTCTGCCGGAACGAATTTAAATCCATTATGTCGTAGAGAAAATAATTACGTCATTCGTTTTAAAGCACAACGTTCCGATAGCCAAGATTCGTTTAAATTCATTATTTTATTGCTACGATATAACATATTTCCAAGAAGATACCAGAATGCCAAATGATTTTTATTTCAGTTTATTATGCATTGCGTGTTATACATTTTAAGTTATTAAATTACTTTCTGCTTTATAAATTTAATCATTTAAGGTTACGCAGCGAAATTAAAATTTTCTTGATTTTTGCAATGTGCAGGACAATATCAGGTTGTATTAATATCGACACTACTAGAAAGCTAACTGGTTTCCTCTCGATGTTTTCCTTCACCGTTTAGAGCTCGTGATAAAGAGCATTAAGTATAATTTTTTCGAAACGAAATTGATGCACGGCCGAATTCAAACTCACGACCGACGACGACGTACTAATCCACTCTGCCATCACGGCTCCTCTTAAAATTCGTTTCGTTGTTATTGTAGTAACACATAATATTGCTAATAGTTTCCCTACCAGGAATACACTAAAGCACTTATACGTTTATACCTACGTACGTAATTGGTACCTTCTATTAGTTTCTGCGAAACGACAAAAGTTTCGTTGACAATAACAACGTTAGCTTCAATGTAGAAACGGACCTGTTAAGGAAATTATCTAATTGGACAGGATCTTTAAGGAACAACCGGGCTTGAAGCTTCTCACGTATAAAATGCAAAATGTGAGAATACATTAACTCCTCAATAAATGGCAGGAATGTAAATGTAAAAAAATCATTAGAAATTAAGCAATCGCTATATGAAACGTCTTATGGACCACTAGCCCAAAGAATAAGGGTCAGTTAGAAAATCTTCAATATCTTTAATTCGTTATTTGTCTTTCATGTTCTAGTTACGTAACACTGTTAACGAGGATATAAACGGCCCCTATTCCCCGTCTGTCTATCTGTCACCAGGCTGTATCTCATGAACCTTGATAGCTAGACAGTTGAAATTTTCACAGATTATGTTGCCGCTATAACAACAAATACTAACTATCTATATATCTATCTAATCAGCCGGTATCACCCACTGCTGAGTAAAGCCAATACTTACTACCTAAAAAGTGCCAAATAAAATTTGTATTAAAATGGCGCCAAGATGCACAAAACCGAGATCAGTGGAAAGAGGGAAGGGAGGCCTTTGCCCTGCAGTGGGAAACATCAGGCTTATAATAATAATAATAATAATTAAATCGACTTCAATTTCGTAAGAGAGAAATTTCTGCACTCTCGAGGTACAGTTATTCATAACTCTGAAGATTCTCATCAGATCCTCAAGAATTTTTTATGGGACCACTTTGGATGTGTACTTTTGAAAATCAGTCCACTATTGACGTAGTAACCGGTAAACATTAATAAAAAAATACATACCTACAGTGAAACAGGACCTCGTCCTTTTTTGAAGTCGGTTTAAAACAGAATAAAATAAATATTTACGTTACGCTTCCATAAACAAACGTGATTTGCACGACATTAGTAACAACTACATGTAGACGCTTGAAATATTCACATAATGGTACGGAACCCTTCGTAATTGCTTTGTGGTGATTTTTATTTTATAAAGATAGGTCAGGTACGTTTGATGATATTGAAGATTTTCTAACCAACCCTCTTTCTTTGCGGTCCAAGTGTAGTTGATTCTACTACTGTTTTTTCGCGAACAACAGCTTACGGAATTAAGGTAACAAACACGGTTTGGGGTCTTTTAGGCGATCCATCCCTTTAGATCCAAATAAAAGTAAGTTCGTATGAGCAAGTGGCCAAAAAACTCCAAGCTCGTCGGGGATTCGAACTTACGAAAGTTGAATATTATATACTATTCAGTCAACACGTCTCTCCGACATTATTTTAGTTTTAGTATAAAACTATACCTACATTAAAATATAATTTAGTTAGAGCTTTTAAGATACCACAACTTCGTTCGATAAAATTAGCTTTTTACGCGAAACTATCACAGAGAGTAAAGTGCTGAAGTTGACCTAAACAATTTTAATCAAACAGTCTAGCTCGTAGCTTCTGTTTTTATTCGTGAATATCGACCCAAGGCATAAGTTTTAATTTGGATCCATGGGCTTTTTAACCGTGTCAACTTAATTAATGGTTATTGTCAAATCAGCCATGTTGGTGGAGTGATAAATTTGTTTATCTCAAATCATCGCTGGGATCATTTATCTTGAAAAAAAAAACGTATGATGATGGTACCGTACTATTACTTAAAGCTGGCGCGATTGTCATTTGTCTATTGTCGTGTTTACTATAAAAGTATGAAAATTACATTCTGTTAGCGTTTTTTCGATTAGACATTTAGATATATTGTAGGGTAGTGGACGGAATGCTTAAAGCGCTGGGTTGTGTTCGTCAGTTTATTTTTACTTGCTCTGTACTCAAAAATAACTTGATTATAAAAGAAACATTAAAAAATAAATCGTGTAATTCTACATTTACTGTCTCACTTATCGAGCTAACTTACACTAAAGTATCAAAACTTTGCAAAAAGCTTCCATCCCATCATTAGGTACACCCGTGTTTGCAGACGATCTGAATTATTTGATCTCCCCGGCTAATGGACTCAATAATGGCTAGTGAGGTATCTTGAGTGCTAGGCGTCATAGTTTCTCTACACTAACGCTGTAAAGGAATAGATTTGTCTGAGATGTTAAATTTAAGCAAAGTTCTGAGCGTTCACAATGTGTTCATTAGGCCACGACGGAGGTCAAATTAGCCTTTCCTCATTTAGTCCGCGGATCGCGCGCGAAGCCGTGAACAAAATGCGATATAGTAGGTACTATAGTGTAGATTGCATTCGCATATTCTTTACTGCTTTGTGCGACGCGAAGTGTGAATGGCCTATCATAGTAGCGGTAAATCAGTGACAAGAGTTTGCTAATGGCTGCTACGAAAGACGAGCATAATACAATCGAGAAGTAACAGAATAACGTTTTTGGATTACAACGGTTTAGTTAAAGAACCTTTGGCATTACAATCTGTGAACTAATAAACTTGTCAATATTATCTGATAATACCCTTAAAATTACTCAAGTAAAAATATCGATCTAGATACCAACAATGTTTCGACTCATCCGGAGAATCAAAATTTACTGTGAATTATTTATACCTAATGACTAGTACAAAATCACGATAGTTTTGAAAGTGAAATAATAAACTTGTTATTTAATTAAATGAATAGGTACATTATTGTATTTCAAACGAATAAGTTAATTAATAAATAAGGCTTTAACCGAATTGTAACATAAACATTTTGGCAACAGGTTTAATTTAAATAGAATAATAAAAACAAACTGTAATTATTTTACTTCTTTCCATTTAAAGCTTTTGTGGTTTAGGAATTCATTAGCTGAGCTCGTATTGTTTAGGCCTGTAATTAGCGTGTGAAATACCCTTAAATCGTGTGAAATTTAGTGCGTTATTATTTAGAATTATGCTAATGAAGCGCAAAGCGTACCTAATCAGCCTATGCAAATAAAATAAATTGAGTTTATAATTATTTGTCGACTAAGTACTAAAATAATGCGCATATTTATATTAAAATTAAAATAGATTGTTATAATAATAGGTACCCCTCAAATTATGTGATTGATTTATATATTTTCATTTAGTGACACATTAGTGACACTGTCAATTTCTCTAATATAAAGATATGAACAGGGGCATTTTTGACGGGAATTTGAGATGTCAAGTTGTCTTTTTCTTTTATTTTCCAAAACTTGTGTTTTAGCGAATGCTAATGTGTAATAATGGTGGATTATTAACTAATGGTCTTATTCATAAAGATTTGTCAATTTAATATAGATTTAAAATATGTTTTTTTCTTGTTACTCTTAGGTCAATGAAAAGAGATAGCAACATATTTAATATCCGTTTTAGCTAATATAGTTTTACTGAACCATTATGCATAAGGGGGTAAGTGTTCGTGAACGTACATAAGTGTGGGCAAATGAAACAAAACAGAATATCATTGCATTTCGAGTTCTCTCAAAAAGTACGTAGATTGCTTCAGTAAAGAACCCACATCTTTACTGACTCTGACTATGACATGACTTTGACTTGACTTTACTAACTTGAATTATTTTGACATGGTAGTGGCTAAATGCGTGGCAAAAGCCGGCGAAGCCAAAATAAAGAAGAAGATGAAGAAGAAGATATGAACAGCTCCCTAAGTTTGTGCCATCCACCACGATCCTGTACCAGTCACATGACGCCCCGCGACGTGGACTACATCGTCGACTCACCTCGCTTTTTATGCAAATACGCTGAATGAATTTTTGGACAATATTATTCATTCACAACTTGTCATTCACCCTGCCACGAGTCCCCAACGCCAATCAACGATGCGGATTTTCCGCGGCCACTAATTGCTGCACACCGTTCAAATTCCACTAGGTACCTACCGAATATTTTTGATTTTGAAGGCAATTTCCATTTTATGTCAGTTTACTGTTTTAGAATATTTTTTTTTGTTTTCATAATAATCAAAATATTAGAACAATGAAAATGGTTTTTCTTAAAGAACAGCTATAATATCATCATCATCGCTCTTATCCTGACACACCTCTTTTACCTCATTAACTCTTATCACATGATAACGCTCCTGTAAATCTCTACATTTAGCTTACGTATATTAATTGAAATAAAAATAAAAATCTGTAACAGCAAAATTATCCTTTTTTAGATTTCTAGGCTATTATTGAAATTTAAGTCGGTACTGAAATGTAATTTAATTTACGCTTTTATAGACTCGAGTATATCTTTTTGTGTTACTTGACCTATTTCAATACAAAATCCACTTTAAAATAAGATTACAACGTCTCGCCTGTGAATCTGACAAATTATAATACCAAGCCGTATAAATTCTTGGCAGAAATTTAATAAAATTTAGCCTACAAAGGAACACTTCTTCAGAATTGTGGCAAGATAATTAATTCAAAGTCGCACAGAATAATACTGTCATGGCAGGGAATCCTTCTGGCGAAAATCGATATTTTCTTGATTACTTAAATTCTGCTTGGTAATTTTAAAATTTAACAGAGGCGTTGTGTAAAGTTTTTACGAAACGACTTTCCCAAGCCGCGGATCGTAATCTCAGATCTGGACTATGTTGAATTAAGCTTGTATAATCCATCATCTAGATAAAGCGTATTAAGTCTTTTCTTCACTAGATATTTTTAAAAGAAAATCTTAACTTTCCGAAGCAAAAATCTTAGATAAACTAGCGCAAATCGAAATCGAACATGTTTTGAAGATATAATATTATCAGACCGGTACTAAGAGGAAATAAAATACTTACATAGAATAAAATAAAATAAATAAATATCATTGGACCACACAGCAGGCATTGTAACAAAAACATCTAAGAACTATAATTTTTAAGAACCATATTCTTCTAGATAATTTTACAACAACGAATAATAAAAATCCCAGAAAATTACAAATGTTTCGAATATTCAAAATTTGATCTTCTTAATTTCACTATTTACAAATATCTTTATCCAGTATTTACAATCACAATACACAGAGGAAAGCGATAACGTGGTATTTCGGGGTAATTACGCGGTCATTGCCGCCCGCAAGAACCCAACATCTAACCGCCAAAGATACACCGCCTATACCGAGCCTAATTACGGTTGCTGAATATCTATGGAGAATAACATAGGTAGGTATATTAGGTATTATTTACTAAGGTCAAAGTCAACAAATTTTCAGGCAGTGAAATTAGTGGATATCAGTCGCCACATAACAGTAAAGACATAAACATAATTGTCAGTTTAAATACAGGCGATGTTTCGAGTAGGGTAACTCGGAGTGACAAGAAATCACGGTTATATATACAATGAATATCATTGTATGAATAACCATGATTTCTTAGAAAAATACTCAAGTAGTATCAGTAACTAATAGTTTGCCGCTAGCTCCTATGAACTTACTTGTACCTAGTTATATAATCAAAAGTTTATATGATTCAAACTTCCCACTGTATAATAATCCCTCAATAAATGAACCATCAAGTGCAGAATTATTATTTAAATCGAACAGGTAGTTCAAAAGATTTGCGCATTGAAACAAAAACATGCTTCAATAGTAAGTGTTTAAGTCTTTTGTGACACTAAAGTCATCATCATTCTCCTGCCTTTATCCCACGCGTGGGGTCGGCACACCATGATTTTCTCTTCCACTCTCCTCTATCATTCGTCTACTCTGCATTAACTCCTCGTACATTCATATCCTCTTTCACACAATACATCCACTTCTTCTTCGGCCTTCCTCTACTTATATACCCAAATTCATCCACACTTATACTCTGAAACTAAAGTGAGGGTAGTTCAATATACGCTTTCGCTTTGCTGCGGTGATACCTCCAACACTCCTGCCTTCCTGCGACTACGGCTGGTGCAATCCAGTCGAAACGTCAGTCTTATAAAATAAAGGTAATTTGGTGGTAAATACCCAAAAAAAATACATGACGTATATTTTTTATAATATAAAAGCATATAGTTAATGACATATAAGTATAGATAATACGAAAGGTGATACAAAACAATCCCTAATAAAGAAAAAGAAACATCGGTTTGAGTGGGATACAGCATAATTTATGATAAACCCGAGCTTTACGCCGTGGTATCGAGTATGACGTACACCGTTACCAATTCTCACAACTTTTGCGCTTCATTAAAAAAGCTTTTATATTATTTATGCTGAATATTTCAATATGCTTGTATAAAACCTACTCATAAAATAAATGCGATCGTTCATTTAAAAACTCCATTTGTATTCATACAGCTTTCTACAACCAACCGGGATTAAATTGTGTTTTAAAAGAAATAAGAATATGAGCGTGTTTGGTTTATTTAAATAAAAGTGAATTATATTACTTAGCAACTACTTAATATAATTCACTACATAATTAAATACATACAGTGAAACATAGAACCTTCTCCTTTTTGGAAGACGGTAAACATTAATACTTTTGTTCTAGATGTACAGTACATTGTACATAACGACAGTGAGCGACGGTGTTCGTTGGAACTGTGTAAACCATTAAGCAAGGCATGTTTAAGAAAGTTAAGTGATTGTCTGTTTGAAACATTTTCACAACAAATCTTCTGTCAATGCAAAAATCATCATTCTCCTGCCCTTATCCCACGCTAAGTGGGGTCGGCACAACATGTGTTTTCTTCTTCCACTCACTCCTATCACTCGTCAACTCTGAATCTACTCCTCTAATATTCATATCCTCTTTCACACAGTCAAACCACTGTCAATGCAAAAATATTAAAATATATTTAAAATATTTTTTTAATTAAATATTTTTTGAAATCCCGTTGCCAATAATTAGGGCGTTATCATACAAAACCCTAAAGAATTTTTTTTTGTCTAAAGTAGCTACTATTACAAAGACCTTATTGCCTTTGTATAATAGGGACTTTAGACAAAGAAAAAAAATTGTACAGTAAGCCCAGTAAATCACAATTTAAACATATGACATTTACGTACAACAGCAGACGGATAAATAAGACAGGAAACATAAATAAAAAGGGGAGCTTTTGTAGTCTGAGTTGAGAAAGGATTTCGGAAATTTCCCGAGGGATAGCGAACAAAGTCGAGGGAAACACTAGTGAGAAACTGTCATTTGGCACACTCGTGGCTCGCATGAGATCCGTAAGACAGGTAAACGTTCCACTTGCAACAAATAGCTACTTACCCAAGTTTGCGCATCTAAGGTAAGTGCTTTCGCCGGCACAATATCCAGGTCGTCACTCGCCTGCCATTTCATTTTTCACATTATTCTCGTAAGCGGGGACGGTTTAAGGGAGACCCTACCACAAAAATGTTTGTATGTCTTCAAATATTTGTCTCGAGTCTGGGTGCTTTCTATGTGTAATATGTAATGCATTTACAAAAAAGAAATGTATCTATGTAGTATATCAGTCATCTGGTTGCCTAGCACAAGCATTAAATTGCTTAGCTTGAGACTAGATGACTCTGTGTGGAATGCCCAAGGATATTTATATATTTTTATTAACTACATGGGCTCCCTTTATAAATACACTAGCTTTAAAGGTTTCGGATGTGCGATGATGAATCAGAGGTTGTTATAAATACTAATAGGTAAGTCAGGGTCGAAAGTTCTATAGAGACCTGGTGTGAAACCTTAAAACGTGAAAAAAACTAAAAAGGTCTGAAAGTGAACAAATTGTGAAATGTAATCCATCCCTGATACTTTCATAACGGGAATTTCGTTGAAATCTGTGTTGTGAACACAAAACGCGAGAATCGTGCATTTATTCATGACTGCAGACTGGCCACTCGGCGGCGTTTTGTTTCAATAAAATAAGACTAAGTTTTGAGGTGTACTTCCATATTAAGAAAATAAATTGGTACTTATACAAAATAGAACAGACATTAAAAAAATTGCATTTCTGTTCATAACTTCAAAGATCCTTCACAGATCCTCAAGATTTTTTTTCAAAATCTGTCTACTATTGACTGAATAATCAGTGAACATTCATAAAAAAATACATACAGTAGAACAAACAACCTCCTCCTTTTTTGAAGTCGATTAAAAAGTGGTATTTGTAGAATGGGGTCATGAAAAGGCATGTTGTGTCGTCGATATAGTTAATATCTCGTAGAGTCTTTGGACGTAAAATGCACAGAATGGAGGAGGCTGACACAAGAGGAGGGGTATTTTTAGTAAACCTAAATTGGCTAAAACGGATAATAAATCTGTTGCTATCTCTTTTCATTGACATTAGAGTAACATCTGAAAAAAACATTCTATAAATCTATATTAAATTGACAGATCTTTTTGAATTAGACCATAAGTATTATGTATACCTAGTAGTGGGTAGATACAGGGTTAATATTTATCATGATGATTTATGGATGACTACTTATTGCACCCGTTCGTAATCGGCATGATATTTAAAAAACTTAAAACCGAATTCATGTCATTGTTATTTGATTCCATTCAATTATGGAACCAATAAGAGAGCTAATTAGAAACAAGATAAAAGGTGCGTTAATAAAACTTTTTATACGGAACTATTTTTAGAACATAATGATTCACATAACAAAAAAAGTAAACAGTTACTTGTAAATAGTAAAACTAAACAAAAAACCGGTTTAACTGCTCAAGTAAGTAAGTAACTATAAGGTATAGCTCTAGTAAACAAAAGCAATGTAATATGTGTGCGTTTCTTTATCTGCAAACATTTTGCTAGCAAAGCTGATTTATAAGGCATTGGTGTGTGGCCTATATTTCATGAAATATTGTTTTACAATATCGAGTAGACGATTTGAATCTCTAAAGTTATTATGTGCTTTGTTTGGTTAAATCTTTGAAATATTATATCTGTCTTGGCATTTCATTTTATGATTTCGATTGGATTATATTTTACAAAGCAAATTCTACTTGTATAGGTATCTTTACTTAGTACGTCAATTTGAATGAAGCACATTTTGAATTAGGTATAGTTTTTGAGATAATTAAAATAAATTGATTGATTGATTAACTAGAGCAGCTGTAAAGTTATTTTCAAAATGATTATGACTGTGTTTCAAAAGTACGGTGGACAATAAGACATATTACTACGGATAAATCATTTCAAGATATCCAAGGGGTTAGTCAGAGGTATATTTGGTACATGCCCACACTTTTTGTATTTGAATTGTAGTCTAAACTAAACTCCACGGTATTCATTTCAGATGCTTAAATAGGGGTAGTGAAAACTATAATAAATACCTATGTATAATTTAATACTTACGTCTGTACCTACAAGTGTCACCTACTAGTGAAGAAATGCGCACATGGTTTTGATAGCATCAATGTTTTGCTACAATTGATACTCTAGATATCTATTACACAACTAGATTACATCATTCCGTATTCCAACCACTTTAGGGATAATGTCCGTTGGATTGGCAAGTTGTAAAGTAAAACAAATAGGGGTTTATTCTGGCAATTCGTTTCCGCTATAATAAAAGATCCTCCTATCAACAGTCCGGTCCGAATATCCATTTGCCGGGACGCTAGAAGATAATCGGGAGCTTTTAGAGTACCGCAGTGAGACAAAGAACCTTGGAAGATTGTGTTTTGTGTTTCGCTCACTTTGTGGAAGCTCAGTTAAGATACGCTAAATAATTATTTTAGGAATTGAATAATACAATTTAAGTTTTCAGTTTGCAGTATTTAGTTTACAAACTACTTTATTGTTTTCTTGTTTTGTCGTAAAATTTGTAATACTTATATATATAATATTTGTGATACATTGCTAACTGGTCATCGGTACCTACGGCTCTCAAGTAACTTATTTTCTGGGAAGATTACACTTTAGAGTAAATATACATATATTTTAACAATTCTCTTACGCCCGGTTCCTATATTCAACTGTCGAATGACCGTAGATCTATCGCCATAGCCATCATAATATGTACGGTCATTCGTCAGTTGAATATATGAATTGGGCGTTAATCTCTGCCAAGTTGATAAGTAAGTATAAATAACGGTTTTATACTCAAATAAATTGTTAAATCCAAAATCATAACAAGCAGCATTCTCATTTTAAAGAAAACTCACAATGCTTTCACAACGCATGACTACCAAATCATAATATCAATTGGCTTTGCTCCATTCTCCAAGAATAGCTTTCCAAGTTGAAAAGAACCCTTTCATGCGTGTCAGAAAACTCTTGACCGATTTTTCCTCCTGTGCAAATCGAAGGAATTTTAAAGAAGCACTTAGAATTTTAAACGGGTTTAGATTGGTATTGACTGAGGTTATGCTCAAATGGATTCGAATAATTGGTTCGATATTGCAGATTGCAGGCGCGGAGGCGTGAAGATTGAACTCATTTGCTGAAAGTTTTCGACTGATAATAAAAAACATATTGCGTCACACGATGAGTAGGTTCTGACCTATTGTGTCGCATGGAAGTGGACGGATAGATGAGTAGGTCTTGGTCAGCGTGCTATGGGCTTTTCACGAGAAGGGATACATTTCATGTAAAGAAGGATGCTAAGTATGAATGAAAGTAAACCATCCTCCACATTAATACGCTACACTACTGCTCAACTAAATTGCTCAACTAGTTGAACAGTTCAGCAATCATACTCTTGCCTTCAGACAAGACCCTGGAAAATATGGATGGACTGTGTGAATGACGTTAATCGGAAGAAGGGATTGATATATCAAAGTAGAAACAAATGAATGAATGTGAGGTCAGGTAAATATAATGATTTTGTTGTGTGGAACCGTTTGTAAAATTACAAAAACACATTTTGGCATCGCGGTTCTTGCCAAATAACACTGATTGGTTAACATTTTCTCAAGTCTGAAACAACGAGTGCTTTTAAAATACTATCAAAAGTAATTTTTAGGGTTCAAAACAGAAACGTAGCTCAGTGAAATATAATAAAGAAACAAACAGGGTGCAAAGCGCTCACACATCTTTTTATTTGAGTTTCTCATTAGTTTAGGTGTTTTTATCCCCACAAAAGTTAGAACAAAGATGAATATCTGCCAAAATAAAAACAGACGCTGGCTTTGTATGTTTGTTAACATTTTGCTCGTAAGAAGTAATCTTACTGACATTATTCGTTAGAATTGTTATTGTTTGTTTTAAAAATTACACATTGTTGTAGCCGTGTTAGCCGAGTAGGTACCTCGACTTTTGATCCGACGTGATGGTCGTGAGTTCAAAACAAGGCCGTGCATTAATGGATCTGCGTTTCGAAAAAAATATACGGTCATTTACCTTATTAAACGTCTGAACGGTGAAGGATAACATCGTGAGGAAGCCCACAGCCTAGCTTAGTCCACCAGACCCACACGTATTGACAATTGTCTTTCCTGTAGGTATATCGTATTATATTTTCTGTGGTATGGCCAACTAAGTGCGAGGGTGGTTTAGGCGCTGGGCAAACCCATATTTTAACAATGTACCAGGTCTTACCATTTACTACCAGGGCCTACCCAGTACCCATTAAGTGTAGGCAAAAGTTGCCTTTTGACACTATAAATTATCTAGTAAAATTCTCATACTGAAAGTCGGTAAATCTTCTCGCTAGGTCATACATAGCTCCTCTCTTCTTTACGATTCATGTTATTATCCAGTGCTCAATAAAACAGCATCGAACACATACTTTCATAAATAGTCTGCGTGCTAACTCACCGCTAGAAAGAGAAGCGTGGCTGGCATTTTACCGCCAATAAATTGGATCGAAACCACCTGTTTTACCAGAACAGACCGTGCGTGATATTTGGGAATGAGAGGCTGCGGTATGACCGTTGAACTGAATGTGCATAGAATTTGTAGTGAGTCACGTGACCTGTTTGTGCCACAGAATAAATAATAATTTTGTTTGTACCAAAATAATATTGACATTCCTATGGATGCCTGTTGAAGAAATAAATCTATTACTAACCCTATTTTATTTATTAGTTTTATAATACCTAGTACTACATTTTTGTTAGCAAAAATATATTTTATTAGACTCTTAGTAGGTATCTAACTGTGAATACAAATCGAAAACTCGATTTATTTTGAAAATTGGTTTAAGAGACCCGACTAAAACTTAAGTGTGTGCCATAACGCCGAGGAATGAGCGGGAGAGCGAATAATGTTTTTACTTGTGAGTGAGAAGCGCAGAACGATAGACACGCAACATAATTTATAGCGAAAAAACAGTTTTTATTTAATTACAAGTTAATTAAACAAGTAATCGAAAAATTAAAAAACCAGAACTAAATGAATACTTCTAGGCTATTTGTCAAAACATAAAACCAACAAAAATAGCGTTCTGTTCCTGAGATAAATAGCAAACTGTGTGAAAAACATGTATTTTTCAAAAAAATATATGATCGAGAAAACTTTTACCAATCGTGTTTCTAAAAAACCACAACGCAAGATAAAAGTTCAAAGTTTAATTTCTCCAAACATTATAAGGTGGTATCTTTCACGGATTTTGAGATCTAATACGATTCAAACCACATATTTGCTACCTACGGCCTCTTAAGTAGCAAGATCTAATACACTATCATGATCATCATCTCTTCAATATTTAATTTACTCCAGTCATTCGTAGGTAGCTTTATTTAACGTTAAATTGTTGGTTCCGGCTTTAAAAGTCGTTAAGCCATGACGGAGGCCTTTAGGCGGCCTATAATCTCCGTCACCAGAGTTGGCCACTTGCTTATACGAACGAACGAACTTTTGCCCAGGATTCATATCGCAACAGACGTGTTAATCAGTTTCAAGTTTAATATTTAAATAATTCAGCAGTCAGACATGCCTCTAACATCTTCAAACGATCTAAAAATGTAGGTATACATAATATATTTACATTTTACATTTTCATGCCTCTCCATGTTTCCCTGTTTTAATTGTCTCCAAAAAACGCAATTTTCATCTAAAATAAGTAAACTACAGCATCAAAGTACTTACTTCAAAACACTAACCTACATCGGAGTTGTAACAATGATTCCGTGACCGTGCCTTCATAATTAGGGCGCCGGGAACTGGGACTATTCCGATCATCTGTGCTAATTACAGATGGATAGAAAGTTTTTGCTTGTTTCTCATTTCAATGGAATAAAAATGAACATTACTATAAGTACTAAAGTCCGTTACGAACTACGTTATTTTTTGCCTTATAATTTTCCGAAATAACTGAAACATCGGCACAATTATGATAGCTATAAATTACATTTATTTACAAAGGCTTTAATTAAATACTACATGTTTTTAAAACTTTACAAAATGAAATAAGAACTATTTAAGCCAGCTTATGAACCAGACGAAAGCGTGCCCAAGACACTAGCTGGATCGCAATGCTCATCCGTTGCATGACAACCATGACTTAGCCTAAATAAGATGAACGCTTTGAAGTTACAAATGAGATAACATGAACCACGAAATTGACATGATCGTCTTTGTCGCTTGCAAGAGTAGACTTTCTGGCACCCTTTTGCTACCTTCTTAGATGCTAATTTTACAGTCAGTGACTACATTCTACAAGAAATATTATAATTATCATATATACCTATATAAAAGCCAGAAGTCAGGGATTTAGAAATGAGTGTCAGTAAAATACATTTTTTGTTATGGTTTGCAAAAGTTACTCCCGATAGCCCTTCAACCAACTATACCTACTACCTCAATTTCTTAGTGGATGACATAGCAGATTTCAAACCGATTTAAGGTGTACTTCCATCGGAGATAAGTGAAGAAACTGAACGAAAATATCACCAGTAACATCACGGCACAGAAGAAAATTACGTAATACTCTCGTTGTTTTCCCTCGCTTACTGCTCAGCCGATGATCAGATGATAGAAAAGAGTTGGCCACTTGCTCGTACGAACTTATTATAGAAAGATACTTAATACAAAACAATTGTAATATGGCTTTAAGCTCAATTTCCTCTAACGTTTCAAGTGTAAACGCCCCTTTTCTCTCTTTTTTTGAGATAAATGACGGTTCTAGGCAGTTTTCTGAACAAAGAAACTTTCCATCCTATCATATCATAAAGCGACTATCTAGGTAACTCCTAAAAGCGTTTGGTTGAACTTACATCAAAACTTTCCAACTTAGACCATTAAAAGCTGTCAAAACTAAACGATTTAGTTATCTGAGCTTGCCAACTGACCCGAAGAGTGGAAAATCGATGGTGGCACCTTATAAATACGGAATGGCAATACGCCAATAGCAACTAACACGGACTTCTGAACTCTATCGTTATACTTACGCACTGAGATATTTTACACTTGAGGTAAATTGGACTCGGTGAGGAGAGATTTTAATGAGGATTATTTAAAACAGATTATACGCTTCATTATCTTTGTAGAAATAATTATAGCAAGAGGCATTAAATACCTACTCCATAATTAAGTTTACCCTTTGAGTACAGATTTTCTAGGTATTCACCGTGATTCACACTAATTAATAACATTAGCTATAAGCTTACTAGAGAGCTGCCTAAATTCTGTAATCTACCTTTAAAATAATAATAAATTAGATGTTAGTTTTACAAATTATTCTCGTAGCTGTAAAGTATTTTTTGAGTATCGTATTTCTAGTATGAAGTCTTATGTAATCGAGAAAATATAGTGTTTAAAACAGAAACAGAACAGTAAAGAAATATAACTTTAACTTTACAACCTGTCACCATATGCGATGCAAGCTGGCTATCATGCCAAACATGTGTTCTAAATGTTGTTTGGAGTAGTTTGACGACCTCTGTGGCGCAGTGGGCGAAAGCCCGCCTGAGACGCAGAGGTTGCGGATTTGATCCCCGCTGCGGGACAAATGTTTGCATGATCTGCAAATATTTGTTTCGTGTCTGGGTGTTTTCTATGTATAATAATGTATGTATTTACAAAAAAAAATGTATCTATGTAGTTTATCAGTCATCTGGTTACCATAACACAAGCATTAAATTGCTTAGCTTGGGACTAGATGACGCCGTGTGAAATGTCCAAGGATATTTAATATTATTATTAAAAAAAAATGAAATTCAAACGGCCCAAAATCTCCGTCATCAGATTTAGCCGTTCATACAAACTTACTTAGTTGTGGTTTTGAAAGTGCGACTCGTAGCTTTGAATTTACAAACAGCGTGGAGCTGAGCCCGAGCTAGTGGTGTGCCAATATCAATGCTGATGTGTGTCGCTCTTAAACAAATTACTGCAGCGTTTTGGAGCAGAAATGCTCCAAATTTCGTCTAAAACATTACTGTATACCGTAGGTATACATAAATATTCGGTTTGGGAGCTGCTCAGTTTAGATTTTATTAATCTTTGGTATTGAGAAGATATTATGCGGGGTTTATAGTAAAATCCATCTCAACAATGTCCCAGGCACTACAATTTCCTCGTGACGCTGTATGTATCATCTAGTAAAATGTACCTAATAAAAATCATGGTATCAAACAGAAATCATGTTATTTTTACATTGTTATTTGTTTTTGTCATTGTTTATGTTTAGTGTACAAATACAAGTTTTTGTTAAAATTAATTCTTCGTAAAAAATATTTATATTCCCGGGGATTGTCACATATCACGTCCATGCCATACTACCCATCTGCTGTTTAATTAAATGTTAATTTGCAAAATTTGTAAATAATGACATAGTCATAGACATAGACATAGACATAGACATAGATCCCCGCTGCGGGACAAATGTTTGCATGATCTGCAAATATTTGTTTCGTGTCTGGGTGTTTTCTATGTATAATTATGTATGTATTTACAAAAAAAAAATGTATCTATGTAGTTTATCAGTCATCTGGTTACCATAACACAAGCATTAAATTGCTTAGCTTGGGACTAGATGACGCCGTGTGAAATGTCCAAGGATATTTATTTATTTATTTTATTTATCATTTATTTGCTACAACATTTTATTAACAGTGTTGTGTATTTTTGTGTGCTTAGTAATTATTACAAAAGGTACAAAAATTGCCAGAAAGTTTAAAAAAAAAAACAGTTGTAACTCTAAAAATTTAATAATTAATAATTTAATCTCTTAAAAAATATCTAAAAATTGCATTAAGATCTAAAAGAATGTTTACCTCTCCCTGGGATACAGTCGTGATCATATTTCTTTTTTTTAATAATTCTAATATTTGGATCATTGACAATTAAATTGATCTATTTAATACTAATCCATGCTTGTAAATTTAGCAATTTTTATTTCTACTCTCGCATAAACCTACTCACGAGCACTAACATTAAATAAGAAAGATGAAACAGCAAAAATAAAGATTCGCATTCCCATCGCGATGAACAGAGATAAGGTTAGATTGACGTGGTTTCCGGATGATTGGGCATGCTCTAGACGTAAGAACTGATTCCGGGAAGCTTCAATCATAGATACGTGAATGCGCAGCTTTATTTCTAGGTAATCTTACGTGATAATATCAGTTTCATTCATCAGCATTTTCAATGATCAATCATAATGCGTGTGTATAAATGTGAGGCACGGAATGCTGCAAACAGAAATTTCCTTCTACTAGGTGCCACATCGAAGTATCTTCCTAAACGCCTTCCGGAACTCAGGGTTGAAGATGGTGTAGATGACAGTGTTGAGGAAGCAGTTGATGTAGTCTAGTCAACTAAAATATTCGTAAAAAGTTTGAGTAAAAATTCAGAATCGTATAAGAACGGCGGACAAAGTGCTTACTCTAAGCATTTATGTTATATTTTCATTGATTTTTTCAAGATATTACGATCTAAATATCAACTCATTTATGTAATGAAAATACAAACACCACACATTATTTTCACTATTACACAAAATACTATACCTAGTCTCTTGTAAAAGCATATGCCTATAAAAATCGATTGTTAAAGTCTTGAATGGATCCCAGGCTGTTGAAGAGCAGTATTGAAACGTACATACAAAAATGTGAAAAGAAAAAAGCGAGTGTGAGCAAAAGTTCGACATTTGACATATCTGTTGAAAGAATATTGAATGGAGTTCGTAGCAGGCATTTTTTGTTGAGCCGTGCTCGCCTAGCGGGATTTGACTTTGCATCTGAAGATCATGGATTCGAGTCCCGGCTGATAGTTTTCTCACGATGTTTTCCTTCATCGTTCAGAACTCGTGTTAATGTGCTATATTTTTTACTACATGGGTTAAGCGTATATACATTTAAAAACATTCCATGCACAAAAAACTTACTTAAGTAGGTACTTCAATTTAATAAAATAAGAGAAAAAAATATTTTATCTTAAGTGGCATATTCTGTCAAGGAAATTAATGTTAGTAAAACTTCTGACCCACTTCAGCTATCCATTTCTTTCTGACGCTAAAAAAATAACAGTTCCGTAGTTCTGAAAGTTTGTTGAATAACGAACGAGTTACAGTTTGACTCGATATAAAAGTTACATTGGTATGATAAAAAATTCAGCGACAAATAACGATTGCTGTGAATATCCGTCACTGCGATTTTATAATTTTGTTTTTGACAATAAGATCGGGCGGACGGACCCGTTGATGCAATTGGTAGATGATGTAAATTTTTGGTCTTGTCCAAAACTTAATAAAAATAAGAATCACGTTTATGCTACTTCCACGGACAAATTATGTGTTACTTACTGCGCTCCGCGGTAAATAGTTCCCGTTCCCTTGGGAATACCGGGATAAGAAGTAGCCTATTATTTTTAATCCAGGGTATAAGCAATTCTGGAACCAAACTTCATTCAAATCCGTCCAGCCGTGAAAGAGTAACAAACACACTTGCACAAAAACTTTCACCTTTTCAATATAAGTGTGATGTGATTCCACATACTTACCTACTTAAAGTGTAGGTTCCTTATACGGTATGCTAAGACTTGACATATTTTGTCACTTGATAGTCTAGTTTAGGTCCTTTTGTCCTAAACTAAAGCCCGTAGCGATTTCACAAACGCTTTTTTTTTCTCTTTCTATTCCTTTGAATTAGACTTTTCTGATTGCTAGTTTTCGTCGTCATCGAACATCAATCCCTATACATTTTTTATTGTTTCTATTCTATAGCGTTTGTAGAAATGGACACTATAATTAACTTAGAAGAAATTGAATAATAATGCCTATCTGTTTGTTCATATCGGTATCTATTCCAAAGTGGTTGTAAAATGTAATAATGGTTGGTTGCAAACACACACACACATTATTGTGTGCACCCCCACACTCAGAATGGACACTCAATTTAACAGAAGAAATTGAGCAAACAGGCCGACCTGTACTCAGTTTGTTCGATGTATGAGAAAAGTGCGCATCATCCGCAATCTTTTATGCGTTTGTAGGGCCCTTCAGGGAATGAAAGGATCCAGACATAGAAGCATCAACAGTAGAATGCTGGATACGTTCCTTTTCAGTTACACAAAACAAGGACGGATATTATACAACATTTGTGTGAAAAAAAGAGATAATAAATTACTATTAAGTACAGCTCACACTGTATAATTCTTGGGCAAATGCCACCCTTAACCTTCGCCAGTCACTCCGCCTTCGTCTGTCATAGTAAAAAAAAATATTACCTCGTATCACCTTTTTTTAGTCAGAATATCTTAATTCTTTAATGTACTACAAAACTTCTAAATGTTTTGTTGCTTTATCGGAACACTCGCCGGCAGTCTAGACATCCTAGGTCTATGGTTCCAGAGAATATTTTCTATCCTTGTCGCAGCAGATGGGGTTCTTAGCAATACATGTAAGTGCTTATGTTGAGATGTTTTGTCTCGAGAGGTTTCCGCTTGGACCGGTCACTCATCCAATGAAATAAAAAGTGTGTTTTTCCGTTTGACGACACGTTATTCAGGTAATAAGCGTGTGAATTCAAGTATCTAAAGTAAAATAGTTTTTAGATCGCAGTTCCTAAATTGATTGAATACGTTTTATGTCTTTTTTTACTCAGTTGTAAATAAAATGTACAATATTACTTAACGATGGTTCTACTCAATTGCTCGACAAAGACTAAAAAATACTATATTTATGATTGTGTTATAGTGCTAAATTAAGAAAAATTATTTAAATAATCGCCAGAAACTATTTCTTTATTAACAAAACACAGATAAATGGAAACCACATTCAAGGAGTGAAGAGCTTCCATACCTTTGCAATGTAATGGCACATTCCTAAATTATCCTCTTGTTTCCTCGCGTGGCTCCGACCTAATAAGGGCAGGTAAATAAATAACTAAAACTCGCTGACCCTTCAATGACAGAACTATTCAAGCGATTCAGGCCGCGGGTGTATACTGAAATTATAAATATTCATGGATTACATACAGGCACCTTACAGTCGAGTTGTCTATCAGGTTACATGGAATTTAAAAGATGAACTTGAACGTACGCATAAAATATTATAGTCAGAATAACCTTCACTCCCTTTCACTAGGTACTCCTTTAATTACTTATATAAGTTAAATAGATTATATTAGGTATAAAATTTATTCAATAATTTGTTTTTAATGTTTAGAAGATTTCATAATTTGTCATCAATGAAAGATACAAGTGTTCTCGTGATCAAAGAGTGTTCTTTTCAAATCCAAAATTGTTTATAATAGTATAATTCCAATGTTGTCATATTAAGAGATGATAGTTGAATAGATGTTTGAAGAGTACACCCATGGTTCTGAAGGAGGCTATTCAAGAGCACGTGCGCCCTGATTTTCGGGGCGGAAACGAATTTGACGTTGGTTTTGTTAACTGTGTTTGTGATTGGGTCTCTGACTTCCAACTTACCTTTACTTAAATGGTTTTGACAAATTCATAGATTCATTTCGTGCGTCACTAGGCCCGTTTTCAAACACCGTTAGATATAACTGTAAAGATAAAATTACATTTTGTGAAGCTTATCTTTGGAAAAATAAATACCTGAAAGTGAAGGTGCTCCCTTATCGAAAGCATTTACCTGTAATGTAACGTTACAGAACTGAGCATTACAGTTCGCAACCTGTTATGACCGCTCACAGGTAATATATTATTATTTGTACTCAAAATAGAATCTAAAATAAAACATTACCTACAAGCGAATGCTCCCGAAGACACACTTGTCTTACTCAAAATAAATGTCGTAATCACATTTAAAATTCCTTGCAGTCATTTTCTACACCAATAAACGTCGTATATTCATTTAAAAAAAATTACTAACATAAAATCAATACTGTGATAGTTAGACTATTCATAAATATTCCAAATACATTTATTATACAATTATTTGTAATTGCACAAAGCGGTCCGACTACAGTTTTAGATTATTTGAAGTATAATGAACTTTCGTTACAACAAATATTTAGGCAATATTTGCTTTGAGAGTTTAAAATAAGTCAGTGCGTCAAGTCTTGGATAATCAAATTAATTTGATTTTACTAAATCAATGTAAAGACGATGGACGTAAATAAACTGTATTTTTGAAAGGCGATACCAGTGTAGCCATTTATTTCACAATAAAATGCTCGAAATTTAATTGGGTCTGTCGAAGTTGTAATTCTCCTTTTCTCCATTGCCAATTGCCAATCAAATATTGAAAATCCAAAGGAAAGTCCATTCCCTCACATTATTTCCTCCAATTCAGAACAAACTTTTTCATCCGTACTACCTTTTCGTGCCTACCTTCAAACTCTTCGAAAATATATTAGCAAGAACAAATTATTCGTTCATTCGACAAAACGCTCGAAGAAAACTTTCGTAAACGTAAGATTGAATAAACCGCTAATAAAACACTTTTATCACGAGAGTACTTCGTCCCCAGTAGTCCACCATTTATAGCGTTTAATTTCCGTTGACACGTTCTGTGTCGTGCTTCGGCCTCATGTCGTAAAATATTTACGTAAAAAAAGTATTACACACAACATAGGTGGCGTAACTGTGATAAATGGACAGAACGGGAGCGGAGTAACTGAGTAGGTAACTAGTACCTTTACTTTTTATGCCTGAAACATGCCTGCGGTATATCTGCTATCCATAATAGAAGGGTATAGGGGTGTTAAGAAATATTGGATGGGTCGTGAAATATTATAATCCCATGGTCCCGTATTTTTAATACATCCGACAGTGAACGATGGTATAGGCTTAACAGATGCTATATCGGGCCACATTAAAAATTTACTCAGCGTTGCGCAATTAAAAGGTGCTTTGAGGCAATGTTTTGGATTATAGGTTATCATGAATAAAATCGACTAATTCCTGTTAATTGACATTGGAATTAATATTGTTTGTGTGTACATTTAGCTCCTTTGAAAGCATAGCACAAAACTTACTAGTATAGAATGAACTAGTGATCTGCCACATTAGTTAGAAACTGATGTGAAACTGGTATTTCAGTATAATCTAAATTAAATATTATTTGAAAAACATAGCTATTATGCTCATGTATTTCAAATATTATTGCTTTTAAAACTCTTTAAACAATCATGGTTTTGAACATTATAAACACTTAAAACGGGATATTTACCATGATCACGTCAGTTGACCATGATCATGGCGCATGCAACTATGCCGAAATATCGGGAAACTCATTAATCTGCGAATCATGGTAAATAACCAGTTTTAAGTGTTTATAAATTTTACTTTTATGTGTTTATTATTAAGTATTATAATTATTGTCAAAAAATATTAAGCACAAAGCAAGATATACTTTTAGTAAAAAAGCACTAAAATGTAGTGGAATAAAGAATAAGTACGAGAAAGTTTCATTGTCTTATTTTTTTGGGGCATATGAACCGCTCGTGGCAAAAGACGTTCTTGATAGATCGTTGAAGGTAAGAAACGTCACAAATTGGATGGGTGACCAAGTGGCATTAACAGCTGAGCGCTGCCGTGCTTTGGAGTGCACGTTAAATTGTCGGTCTGCATTCTGGATTTACATTTTATTTCCAAAAACGAAAGCTCTTAATTTTCCAAGTTATTAGATACTGTCAAAGTTCGCCAATGTCAACAATGCCAAGAAGGAGCAGAGTAGATTACAATGTTATGACGAAAAGAGAAAAAGGGTCTTCTGAGGGTTTTAAGGGATAAGGACTATTTCATATACTTTGTACTTACATAGCACTTGGTGTAAGTATATGTAATCGGCGCATTTACATAGTAAGCTTTACAACTATTTAGAAGTTGCCTACTGTACCTGCTGTCTACATCCACTAAGTAAGTTAATTATGAGCTAGCGAACAACTCCGAAATGACATAGACATAACATTAGAAATAGATTTATGGTGAATATTTATTGACTTAACGTTACCAAACTGTTCCCAAACTGGGTTTTTAAGGAGTAATCCTACTAGTTACAACAAGTTCAAACCCAGTTTGGGATATACATAGTTTATGACCACACTGAATACACATACTTATTGTCCAGGTTTGTACCACGCGAGTGAAGCCGCGGGTAAACTTGTTAGTTCAAAGGTGTCGGTAACTAACGGTGCGGAAGACTAGATCATAAAACGTCACGGTAACTGTCTGATTTTGGGAATTTTGTATCATGCCCAGGTGAGCAGAGTATTGATCAATTATTCCGTACCTAATCATTGGATTACGTTACGTATTCAGTGATCCGAATTTAATGTGATGTTACTTTGAAGTAATGATATAATATATGGCGTCGCTGATGTTTGAGAGAATGATCATTATTAGACTCTAGGTTTTCCAACGTTTGTTTATTTTGCAAGATTTAAGAAACATATAAAATGTTCGATTAAATTGGACAAAGTTGCATCGAGCTGAATGAAACTACAGGCAATCACAATTATACTTGTTATTCGTTTCATTCCGAGAATACTTCATGACGGTTTACTTTGACGAACCAGTTCTGAAGCTATGGTTTTACTTTTCATGTTTGTTATTGTTGGATTGCAGATACTTTTGATTGTTAAAATTAGAAACAAAATAGGAATAGTTTTTTCTAACTTTCGCGATCAGAACACATGATTAAAAACATGAAACATACCTATATAAATATTTATCGCTATTTACAGTTATTTTAATAAAGGTAAATAGCGATAAATACCCGTTAATATCTTCCTCCGCGCGTCGTTTTCCTCAATGCTGAGGGTCGTGACCCCCTCCACGGATCACTTTCTCTCGGACGATGTTGCGCCATTTTGTGCGATTCTGTGCAGTTTGAATGGCTTCGTGAAACTTTGAATCCAGAGTAGTGCGGATCTGATCGGACCAGCGCATCGGACTTCTGCCTCTAGGTCTTTTTCCATTGACCTTGCCAGTGATGACAAGCTTTTCTAAATTATCACCACTTTTCCGCGCTATGTGGCCAAACATAATATGTTTACCCGTTTTTATATGTTTTACAAAATAGGATATTGCAAAGAGCAGAATTGTTGAAACCTGTAAAATAACTAAAATCAGACCTTCGTATTACTTGCTTTTGCCACGCTGAATAGCAATGCTGAACCTTTGAGCCAAATGTTGATGTTTATTAGATGTACTAGTAAACAAAACGAAAAATACTGTGACTGCAGCAAAGATAAATAAAATCCAGTAAGCGAGCTGCATCGGAGGTAAGTGCTATTCTTGCCTCTATCAGGCGCATTTACGTAGATAGACTGGTAACCACAACTTACAGGTGCTATCGAAAACATGATTTATGTTAGCTATTTCACTGACATCGAGCAATAACAAGAGCTTGCACCATTATATAACTTTTGCGTCTTATCACATTTTTTAAACACTAGCTCACCCGATCGATGTTGGTTTTAATGGAAAAGATAATGTCGTTTAACGGTTTTCTTTGCATTTCTTCATGAACCTCTTCTTCTTTGGACTGCAACGAACATCAAAAAAACAGCCGAATTGATCCATCACTTGTCCAGCCCTGAAAAAATTCATGCCATCAATACATTAATATGTATCTCCAATATCCATACTAAATTACAGTTTTCTAGTATCAACAATTTCTGAGTAAAGCCGCGGGACAGATCTCCTTGTTGACTATGAAACCCTAAAAAGTCGCTAAAACAAATAAAATATCTATTTGGCAATGAAGATTTTCCTTTTCGCTGTTGGGCATCGAATTGTCCATAATTAAAGAAATTCTAATGACTTTGAAGTAATAATGAGTTTCGGAATACACACAATTCTAGGGTAGGTACAAGGTCAAGCGAATTTTTTGTTTGATTTACATCCTGTTTAAGCTTGAATCCCTTTTTTGTCATAAGATTAAAATGAAAGCAAAAAGTACTGTTTCCGTGCGTTACCGTACGTCAACCAGTACAAACAGGTTTTTTACGTGAATTCGTCCTAATGTTAAACGTTTTTTGTAACCTACCCTCCGCAAACATCCCGAGCTTAGATCCTACTATCGCTAGATGGATAAGTGAGCTACATTTAAAGTTTATCGTAAGCTGCTTGTAATAGCTTTTGTTGGGAGATTGTATATACTTAGTAAACAAAGTTATGCACCGCAACACTGCATAATAAGTGTTTAAAGTTTCAGTGTGCGTTCCAAGATTCTGAGCTTTAAAGTTTTCAAGTTACGCCTAATTAAAACAACCTGGGGACTTATTAATTTTCAAACGGGATTTATAAACTGAATCTGAATCTGACTTAGTATACTTGGTTGCAAAACATAACAATATTACTTATAAAGTCAATGGAACTATATGGTAAACTAATGAATATCTCAACCAAACTCTTAATCTTACTTGACTAGTATCCGACTGCGGCTTCGTTCGCGTTGTACTTACCCGTATAAAAAATAGGCTATGTATTCCAGGTTATAAAACTATGTATATTAAAATCTTCAGCCAAATCCGTTCAGATGTTTTTCCGAAAAAGACTAATAAACATCCGTTTATACATCCATACAAACTTTCGCGTCTCTAATATTAGTAAGAAGCAGGATCATTAATAAGTACTCATGTTAAGTTGAAATAATATGTAGGTAGGTACTATTAGCTTTCGATCACTCACAGTTTTATTTCGACCAGATGTGGGCTTGAAATATTACTAAGTTACTTGCTTTTGACATTTAAGCAGATTTAATAAAACGTGTCTTGACTGGTAAAGAGACACATAAATACGAATTTTATGTCTGCACAAGTGCTATAATCTTATAACAAAACAAGCATGAATCCTTAAGCACAATAAAATAACAAGAAAAACGAATGAGAATCACTACAAAGAAAAACAGGTCGCAAACAAGAACCCATTATTCGCACTTTTGTTTGAATGAGCTGACATTTTTCCGGCTTCGACCTTCCATTTATAAAATACCTGAGTTATATCTTCGGATGAAATTGAGAGAAAGTAAAAGATGAAATACGATTGCTTCGCAATAATAGAAAAAATCTAAGTGATGAAAGCCCACTTCGACGTCCCGAATCGTTTCTCCGCCAATGGATTTCAATATTGATCTTTGTGCGTTAAATTCTCATTTTACTTGACAATACGGAAAATAAACAGTTTTTGATCTAATGACAATGAACTCGAGTTTATGTTGATATAAAAAATTGGGCAAAATTCGGACGCTTTTTGTGTATAAAAACATGATGTGTAACGCCTTAGCTATTCACAAATTGGAGACGTGGTTTTATAAAAAGGGACAATTACCGAGAAGCAAATGGCTTCTGCCTGTTACTATCATTATTACTGTGTGGGAGTAGTTTTTATGGTTAGTTTTAATAGTTCTAATGCTATTTAGAGCTACATTACGGTTGTAGATTTCATTTAGTGAGCTATGTTGGCCGAGTGGGTAGGAATTGTGGTAGGGATTAGTGTCTTGACTTTTCATCTGAACGTCGTACTTTTATTCTTCGGTCAACAAATTTTTCGTTTTGAATTCATATTTTATGGAGCAATTAACACTGAAATAAACCAGTTAATATAATATTCCGTCTCAATTCAAACTGTAGACGTATTATAAACTTATTGATAAACCCGTTTATTCCTTATAATTCAGCAAATGCACTCAAAAAATAAAGCCGATCTTTCCCAAGCACATATTTAAGCAGCATTGCATTCCCCAGAACTGTGAGTTCATTTACCGCTCTCTAGTGACCGGGTCACTTGTACCAATACGGCTTTAGAAACACCTTAGAGTCGCCAGCAACCTCACGTAGCTTGTACGTGACGCGGGCACTATCCAGCGAAACTGCGTATTATTTTTACCTGGAACCTTGTCATATTGAGAGTGTCAGACGCCAGTGTCTTTCTTCAGTTTTTTTTATATATTTTAGTGGAACCTAATGTTTTTAATTTTGTTACCACTGTAAACTGTCAATGAAACATCCAAGTTTAACCTTTTGTGAAGTGTCTGCCATATTTTGGAACACGGTTCAGTATTTCGAAACCTGCTCTTCGTCTAAATCGCGTAATAGGATACTCATATTATTCACTCGTACTAAAAATATTAAAATTTATAAAAACTTTTAATTATTTGTATTTATCATTATCATAGCTGATTGCTGGATTAGATAGACTAGGTACTCAAATTACCTAGGATAACAGAAATTTATTTCCTAGGCTATTAATTCTTATAAATATATTCGTCTAAATAGAGACAACGCGCCAGTCTACCATTTCTACTACCAATAGCAGGAACTAGTCTCCTGTGCTCGCTTATTTTAATTGGGTTTGGCGTTGTATGCCGCTCACCTTTATTTCTCACAGACATTTCCGAGTATTAAAGATAATTAGAAACACACGAAGAAACATAAAGTAAAATATGTTCAGAAGCAAGTTCAGAATGTTGAAGCTGGTATATTGCAGTTCGCTTAGTTGAGCTTCAAAGATGGTTCACGTTAAACAATGTTTCGCATTGTCGTATGGATTGGTGAGCGCTCGTGGAGAAATGAGCGATTCTGTGTTTCAGGGTATTTACGTTACTCAGTTTTCAATAGTTAGAGAAAAATGTGTCTTTTTCATTGTGTTTTTTTGTTTGTTGTATTGATTTCAATGTGAGGAGAGTTATTAGCTGCACTCTTGAGGTTTTTTGATCATTACTCTGAAGATCATCTTCAGATCCTCAAGAAATATGTGGAACCGCATTGTTTTAGGCAAAAAATACAAAAATAAACATAAAAAAAAAAAAAAAAAAAAAAGAATTAAAACAAAAAAAACCCTTACAAACATACAAAAATTTATCCACTTTTTTTAAAGTCAGTTCAAAAAATACCTGTATGTAAGAACAGACTCTGGGGACGGTGTTTCTAGGCCGCATAAAGGCCTCCGTCATGACTTAACAACTAAGAAGTTGGGTCTGATTTAACGTGCCTTCATAAGCAAGAAAGTGGTCATCACATACACAAACATTGTGAAACATTGTGAAACATGCATAACGTTGCTCAACTTTTACGATATGATTAAGTATCAACGAAGATGAACAACAAAAACGTCTAACATCAATAGAAGATTAGGCAGAATTTAATTAGTTTTATTATAAAGTGATTGTAAATATAACTTAACTAGGGGGGCAGATAAGTACGAATTAATTTAGTTTGTTCCCAGTAGAGAAGTAAGTACTAAGTACCTACTAAAAGTTTGGTTAGCCAATAGGCCAAGGTTTCCATAGCTAAACGTATTATTCGAAGTAATATCCGGTAGTAAACTAGTTGTAAGGCACTGAGACACTATTATACCTGATACCCTGATACCCTACATTTACATTGACCCTTGTCAAAAGTTTCTTTGATGTTACTTACCCATGTTGTTTCAATCTTGGATTAATTTTCTGCTTTTGTGCTACATTTTGTATGCATGAAGTATGGGTTATATTCGGGTTAAGTAAGAAAATAATCTATTAAATAATCCGTCTGGAAGAGATCGCTTCTAAGCGATGAGACCGCCCATTGTACAATGAATTAACTTGTATAATGGGCGGTCGGTACAAATTATTAAAAAAATAATATTGTAAATCAGCCCAAACATTACCATCCTTATAAAAAAATTGTAGGTAATTGTTAGTATAACTCATTTACTAAAAAAAATAAAAATTTACTGGAGTATTTATCGCTCGCTTGAACGCTCTTGTAAATAATTATTATTTGCATTGAATGGATATATTTATTTTGATTGACACTTTACTCGTATCTCGGATATTTATAGTAAAATACTTTTAATTTATAATATTCTCTCCATCGCTTGTTATATTTGCCTTTAAAAGTAAATTGCTATCATTTAGAATGTTTCTCAGTCACAACGGGCAACAACGCAGTTTTGAGTACCACTCGGTTTGTAAATTGTGTTGTTGCAGAACTTGAAGCAAAACTAAAACAATATTCTGCGGAATAATTTTACGGTCAACTCAAATAATTTAACCTTTTACTCCAATTGGGGAAACAGTTTGGTTCGTATTTGTTTACTTTGTTGTATCTCATCAACCATTTGGATATTGATATTGAAATCGTGGTTGATAACATAATAATTTTGTTTTTGCTGTAACATTGAACGTCATTTTATGTTGCGATCTGTTGTGTAACGTTGCATATCATTTCTGCCGTCCTTATCATAAGTGCGATAACTCGAGTTTTTGGCCAAATAGAGTTATATACATATTCGTGATCAGCAAAATGAGATCTACGTTTTCTTCTTTGACAGTTTTTAGTATCTATTACCGTTCCCGTTTTTTTTTAAGCATAACCGAAATATGTACAGATTTAGTCTAGGTTTACTTATCAAGAGTGGAATAACTTGGGTTATGGCAAGGTATGCTAAAAAAAATAATGATATTACTTACGATAACTGCAATTGTAGTGTTAACTGTAACACTTTAATTGTTGCTAGTGAATACATGGCTTTATTGTAGCCACATGGTACTCGTAGTTTACGAGCCACCCGCTTATGCTTGCGCTTTGCATGTCAGACCACTTGTAATTAAAGCTAAACTTGCGTACTTGCATTTAAGGTAGTAGTTTAAAATTCTACGCTACGCCGGCGTCGTAGCGCTACGTGTCGTAGGCTTTTGCTACGAGATTTTTTACTGCAAATGCAGACGATGCTTGGTTTATTACCTTCGTGGCTCTAGCCTGTTTTGAACCCCTAACGAAATGGGGTTCTGTAGTTTGTATCAAAAAGTCAGTTGTTAAATACGGTCGTAAAGAAAAACCTAAATGTATTAGGAGCCATAATTATTTTTTATTCAAAAAGTTAAAACTTAAAAAGTTTGTATTAAGACAATTCAAGAGTCAACATTCAAATATAAGAGATATTATTACGATATTTATTATCACCATCATCTCAATTTTTTGAACGCTTTTTCTATTCTAAGTGATTTCTCTCTTCTTTCAAGAATTCGTAATGGAGTTTCATAAAAAAAATATGAATAAGAATGTTTGTACAACTTTATTGTTGGTTTTGCGTGTAATAAGCGAGAGAAAAGCTACTTTGAACATTGAAAATCGGATTATAAGCAAATGTTTTGTCTGTATATTGATATTTTTAATAATAAATAAAACATGTAATTTGAGAAACCATTCTCTGTGTGTTCGTCCGTTGCTAGAGTAGGTACAATGTTTTTGAAGCATTAACTCATAATTAGGTCAATATTTTTCAGTAATTAATCAAAATTAGTGTTCGATCAGTAATCGAATTTTTTTGTTTTTAATTTTAATCACAAAGTATATTTTTTTTCTATTTCTAATCAAAATTTTCTAGTACATTATTATTTAATTACGGAAACTACGTCCACAAGACGTTAAAAAAATAATTTTTTAATTGAAATTAGTAACTTTTCCAGTTATAAAGTCATAGTTGAATTTCAAAATAAAATAATCACAAGCTATCTGTATAAAACTTATTTTAAATTACAATTTAAAATAGAAGTCTGATTAAATAAAACAATACAACTTCTTTCTTAGTGAAAAGCCCCTTTATCCCCACAATATAACGACACCATTATAGAAGGAGGGTAAGACAGGGCGAAGGAATGGGAATCATTTAACATGTCCGCTCTAGGGCCTATAATTGGATTCATTGCCGGCCAGGAGATATATAGATGCCATTTGTTGTGTTCCAACGTATCGACGACAACTTTCGCGGGATAAGACATAAGCAGGCTATTTGTGTAAGACAGCTGACTTACTGTTTTCTATATAATATTAATATTACATTTCCTTAATGTATGTATTGGTCACATGATGAAATACGTGTGTACCTTTGTCCAGGTCCTGGCCATGGAATAACACATAGGCTATTTTTTTATCCAGATATTTACCACGGGGCCAGCCGTGGCTAAGTAAGCTATTAGAGGAATAATAATATTATAGGAATAGGTGTAGGGAGTCGCGTTGGAAACGGCATTAGAATCACCTAGCATGTAAAACGAAACTTAAGTGATCCTTGAGGTCCTACAAGAATAAAGGATTTTTCTTTCTTTTCTTTCTTTCAAAATAAAAGTATTAATATACCCTGTTCTACTATATTTATTCTGTGGTATTACAAGTAAAAAGTGTTAAAAGAATATCGGATATCACAGTTGTCAATAACAGATACAAAGATATTTAACTCGAATTCGACTCATTCAACTATTATTCGCATTGAATTCGAATAAATAGTTGAAATTTTTCAGAATTATTTACAAACGCATCGAGTTACTTGTATATTTATACAAAAGAGTATTAAATGATTTTCGTTATGTTAATGATTTTCAGAAGTACTTTTATCAGAATAATGTGATCAATATTTGGGCTACACGATGCTATTTTACAATTATTATGAGCCGTGGTGGTGAAATTTAGATCCGAAGTTCGTGGGTTAGAATCGTGGCCGATATTTTGTTTGAAAAAAAAAATGTATTTTTTGTTTACGATGTCTTTTATTAATGTCCCAAGCAGTCGCGTTATGTTAAGACATTTTTTTTTGTCCTAGATGAGGTATAAACATTTATATAGATTAAAATATGAAAAAAATACCTACCGTTTGAGAAGCGCTGTTTTTGGATTAATATTGAACCAGCTCTTCTAAACATCTATGAAGGAAATCATCGTATCGATAACATCATGTTGTGTATCGGCATTTTGACATAACAATAGAACCCGATAACATACAATAAAATTAGTGGCAAAGATGGGATATTCAGAGAGATATCCGAGAATCCTAGTGATAATGTATTGGGGTATTGGACTATGATATAAATGTATGACGCTTTTTTGGGTTCCGTATTAGTAGGTAGTTTGTATTCTAACTCATTAAAAGCTGCTACCATAAGCACATTAATTTTTTTTTAACTTTACATCATTCTACATATAGTTACAATTTATTTACAAAAACTAAACTACTACATAATTACATAACTGTACAAAATACAATTAGAACCAGTTGAGCCACCTAAGGATCGTTACAAACGATCTATAGGTAGCTCAACTGATCCAAACCACTACCAGACGGAAGCGTGCCCAAGACACTGGCATCATTGCCGCGCTGGATGGCAATGCTGATCTTTTGATAAAGTACTTTTTTATTTTAAATAACATTTTGGTTTTTTTTTTCAATATAATATTATTATCTCTTTATTTAAAAGGAATTTCATTCGTCATCTAGAACTGACTAAAATGACGTACGTATTCAAGTCTTGAGTGAATGATGCACACATCAGAAGACGTGTTGAAACAACCTTGTTTCAAGTTTGTTTTGACAATACTTTGATTCGTCATGAACTTTAAAAACATTAGTGATTTATTTCTCGATTCCGTTTATCATTACAAGCCTCGTTTAAATTATGCAAACAAACTATCACTCCTAAAATTTAATTGTGTTGATAGTGATTTGAATTGAAAGGACTGGTCACAAATCCCCATTAATTCATATAAATGTATAAAAAACAAAAGAAAGTTATTTTTAGGTTAAGTACTGATAGTTTGTTTACAGAATTTGCATTTGCTACATGGCTGAAGTATAGTTATCACAGGCCAACACTCTGTCTATCACTACTATACCTAACGATCTTTCAAGCGAACGTCTTTCCTTTGTCTATAAAGTCTTATCTTTGGAACAGACTGAGTTTTAGTGCAAACTAAAAAGCAAGTTCACAATTTATGGTAACTAGTCTTGGTGAGAATGTTTAGAATTTCATTCTGATTTTACTTTTACGTTATGCGAGGGGTAAAATATTTAATGTAAAGTTAAGGAGATACTCGTAGAAAATATGATTATTTCGCTCGTAACTTTAACTTTAAGCTCGTGCGTAACTTAGATAAATGGTAATGATTACTCGTTTATTTTGGGTCATTGCTTCTATTTTGACTGGCGAAAAACACATGCGTGAAGTACACATGCACGATAGGCATTCACGCAAAGACGTTTCAGATTCAGCGCTTTGGATTTGATTTTTTACATAGTACTTATATAAAAAGTAGTTACCTAATAATGTAATAGTCGAATCGTTAAATATCATGAAAAGATCAAACATTATAGGGGCTGAATCTGAATCGGTTGGTGTATGTATTTAAAAATATTTGTCATTACATTTGTATTGATTTTGAGAATGCCATTATGACATCTAATCTAAGTTATTTAAAGAATTTTGCATAATTTTTGATTTTTATTCCATTATTTTAAAATAAAAGAGAATTCAATTACGTTTATTTTGTTTTTATAAGATGCAAAATATCTATTAAAGTAAGTGGACGTTGAAAGTAATCGATGCTCTCTCATTGTGTTAGAGCTCCGAGTGCTCGGTTCCTATTTTGTAAACTTCAGCATTTAATTTCAAAGTTTGAGGTCGAATCATTCCACGAACTCAGCAATACAATTTTGGACATCACGATACAATTTCAAAGACAGATGGATTAATGTAATTGTTCAAGTTTGGAAACTTTCTGAGCGAATATTTTGTCTCTAAAGTAAAGTAGGTAAGTTTTATCATAAAGCACAAATTACTTATTACTAAGTATTTCCATAATTGAATTATTAAACTCTTTTTTTAACTTCGCTCTCAAATAACATTTAATGTTAAAACTTTGTAATTCAAACAGATTTGTATCATTTTATTAGATCTTATGATTGAAAGTTTGTTAAGTAAAGTACTTATTCAATCTTGTTGTACAAAGCAGAAGTTAAATGACAGAAACGTTTTGTTTTCTTTACACGAGTATAATCAGTTTAATAAACTTTATGAAACTCTAGCTGTGCGATCAAAAGCAGCCTATTTTTTCATCTAATTATACCCTATAAGCAATCCCGGTACCAAATTTCGATTAAATCCGTAAAGCCATTAGAGCGTGAAAGAGTAACAAACACACTTACACACACAAACTTTCATCTTTATAATAGTGTGATTATTGTATTTGCTGACTACAGCAAATACAATAATCACACTAATATACCTACTAAGGTATGATGAGTAATTTTCTCAAAAAACATAGGGTTGTAGTATGTGTAATGTTGGGGTTAAGTACTGAAATCGTTTTTTTTTTATTCTTTGTTTTTTTATGCTAGGGTCGTAATAGCAATTCCTATTATGAACCTACAATAATTAGTAAGTGGAGTGAAATTTATTCACAACTTTGTTGAATGCTGCCAACGTTAGAACAAAGGTACCGGTTTCATAATTAACTTTAAAAGGTGATTGACTTACTTACTTAAATATTAACAGTAAAGTTATAATGAGCGTTATTAGAATTATTACAATTAATTTTACGATTTTGAAATTTGAAACTATATTTATAGCAGAAGTTGCTGAAGGAATATTCCTAGATATTCCTAAAGAAATATAAGCTATCAAATAGAGAAACATTTTTAAAAATCGGTAATGTTAAGATATGGCATGACTAATGGAAATTGAGATTTGTTTTTATAAATAAAGATATTTAAGAATAACGAAACTATGTATTAATGTATAAACAAACATTGCACGAATATGGCTGAAGTATAGGCACGGCGCACAAAAAACAGTACTTAACATCACAGTCTCTCATAAAAAGCTCTAGCTGCATTATTTGCCAGACTAAAATAAAAAAATCAAGTAGGAATAATAAGTACAGACACTTCAGATTTGAAAGAATAAAAATATTTCTAAATAAAAAACTTAAAACAGTTACAAAAAAAATAAAAATATTTCCTGAAACGGCAACAACTCAGCCTATTTGTCTGCCTATATCCAGGGATCAGTCAGGCGATGTTTTTCAGTGTCAGATTTGGTTTCAATCTATTCTTGAAATGTCAAAAAAGTACCGAAAATGCCTACGCATTCTTGTGGGAAATGAAATAACTGACCCGCTGCGGCTTAATCCCAGCTGAGACGAGTCATTGACCCCAGGGCTGTCAAATGAGACGGAGAGAAATGATAAAGCCGGACTAGAGTTGACAGATTAGGGTCTTTCTGAAATCCTTCTACGTTATTAACGAATATCTACGAGTACGTGTATTTTCAATGTTTAAACATTTAGTTGAAATACATAAAAAAAACTATAATCTCTTATGCGACTTTAAGATCCGCTAAACATGATACTTTTTTATTTTATTCCTTAAACTCGTCAACTCATCGATAGTAATCTCACATGTTCTGTGATTATTTTGATTAGATAAGCACCGACAAAGTATAGTAGAACATTGAATATAATTGTATTTGAAAGCTTTTTAAAATTTCGGTCAAAGCTGAAGTGACAACCCTACATATTATTAGGACATAATCTTGTTTATTAGCATCTACTTTGATGAGATTGCATTGAGCGAGACGCTATGCCCTGAAGTCGACTATAGTCAATACATATTTAATCGCCAGGATTAAAACCATGTCTAGAAAAGAATGCACTTCAATACACGCTAAATATTGTCTCTGATTTTTAAACAAATGATTGGAAAATATTTTTAAAAGTTGTGGATTATCGAACTTTTTGATGTAAGCAACAAAAACATTCAATTGATATTATTTTATCAATTTACGCATGACTTGTTTCATAGCAAATTAGCAAGCAATTATTTATCAATGTAAACGATTTCATAAAATGTACATAGCAATTGATCATTTTTTCCATCAGTGTAGTCAATCTATACCTACCTATCACAAATAGACTTGTATCTTGTGAAGCGTCGTAAAACTGTTTGATCATTCCCCAATTTTTATATCGACATACATTATATGACGTTATCGTGAAAGTATCAAAGGTCCTGAATAAGGTACACTTCGATACACAAATTTGATGAGGGAGTATCCAGCCGTATTGTGTAATGTGTAACTAGACTTTGTTCTTTGGCTACGACTGACAATGTAAAATGCCACCACCACTACTTAGCGTTGGATAAGGGTAGAAGAATAATGATGACAATGTATTCAGAAATGCATAGGAGAGAAAATGCAAAGGGTAGGGAAATACAGAGCGTCAATAAAACGACATAATAGATCGAATTTCAATGTAAGTCACAAAATCTTGTTTCTATTTCTATAAAATTGACCCAACTTAAACTGCGCTGCGATGGGTGTAGCTATCAACTGAGGAATCTAACTCCAAGAAAAATAATGATTTCTGAATTGCGTGTAACATTAATTATGATAATTAAAAATGTTGGTTAATTAATGTCAGAATTTGGTTTTGTGACTTTTTTTGGTTTTGTAGATATACGTCCTATTTCCTTGATACTATTGTACACAGAGCGTCTGAAGGAAATTATTCCTACACATACGAAACACTGTAGTATTAGTCACCTTGTAGCATTTGTAGATGAAACAGTCTCCCCAGCATATACACCGTCATCTCAACGTAATCGGACCTGTCTGAAACAGGTATGATAATGTAATGTTTCAGCAAAATACTTATGTAGATTTAGTTCAGTGGTCAACCTTTGTTTTGTTTTAGCAATGAGGTATTTGGTAGTGACCTTTCGGTTTTAGGACGTGTGTTCAATAATTTAAGCTATCTTAAGAATTATACTTTTTTAACCTTTCTACATCTTCGATTATGTACGAATGGATGCAGTTCTGACCCAGGTTAAGATACAACTGCATGAGTCCCAATTTAGATGAAAATGTAGCAAAGACAATAACTATCAGCTAACAGTAGAAAAATAACTTGAATTTAATAAATATAATAATAAAGCAGATTGTCTTACAGAAGACCCAAAACGAGATTATACATTGTATTTGCACATAACATGTCAATTGATATTAGCATACAAATTGTCAATTATCATCAAAAACCCACAAAGGCCACAATACAGCGGCTACCTTCGTAACTAATTAGCAACAAGGACAAGACGATGCCCATTCCGAAAACTTTGCGTGGAATTGAACGGATGAATATTCATAGCGGCGGAATATTCACTAGAACACGGTAGGCCATCTCCAGTTTCTGGCACAGCTAAAAAATATAATAGTTAGTGTAAATGCAGTGATTTTATTTATAAGAATATAAATAAAATGCTCAAAACCGTCCTTAAGATAGACGGTGGACGTTAGCTCTTATCTTCCAACATTTAAAATCCTTTGATGTGTACCTATGTTTGGTAATAGAGGAGGAGGCATAATTATACACATTAGGTAACCGGATCCCATTTGGATAAGGCTATCAGAAGACAACTAATAAAATTAAGTTCGTTCGTTCGTAGATAGTAGTAGTTAGTATATAGTAGTTAGTAGATAAGTCAAGTCAAGCTGATGTTGATTCAATAGTTTTAAAGTCTTAATAATTTCAAAATTTGAACGGTATAAACTGTATAACTGCAATCTGCACCGTTGAACATTCGTAGAATTTCTGTTGGAACAAGTTATGTTTTTGACGGGTAAAATAAATACAACTTGTAACTTGTAGTAACTTGCGGTTTTGCTCATTACTTTGAAGCTACTCCTCAAAGTGGGTCAGTTAAACAAAATGATGAAAGAAGTTATATCATATTTTTCATTCCTCGTAAGAAATATTTTGCATCAAGAGTAGGTAGGTATGTCTAAACCCTTATTTCCATTGAGGACTAGCGTGAGCCGCGGTTGTAAATAAAACTAGTATATGTTTTACATTAATAAATAAGAATTAGCTAGCCGCTTGAGTGGAAATGAGGTCTTACTTAACTTAACAAGCTTACTGACCCAGGTTTAAGATTTGAAGGCTGTGGCTTTACCTACAGAGCTCCACTTTAATTGCATCAGAGTTTCATCTTAAACGGATCGTAAACACTATAATTTAATTGTTGTCCCGGAAAATTATACGTCAAACTTGGAAAAGGGACCAATCCAATTAAGGGAAGAGAAATTGTGGAACTTTTCTCGATGAAACTTAGATAAGAAAGCGTCTGCCTACTTAGTAATTGGTTAAATGCGAATAACAAGGTTCGAGCTAGGATGACGATGTGAATATTCTGATCTTCCAATATGCAATGAATATTTCTGAAAACAAGTTGCAAAATTAAGTTTTTTTTTTATACCAACTTCAATTTTGTAAGAAAGCAATTTCCTACACTCTCGAAGTACATAACTCCGAAGATCCACGTCAGAGCCTCAATTCTATGGGACCACGTCGGGAGAATACACATTCAAAAATTTTTGTTTTTTAAAAATTTTTCACAAAAATTTTTGTTTTTTAAATCGGTCTACTATTGACGGAATCGGGAAATAAACATACCTACTTAAAAATTAAAATCATAAAGAACATACAGTGGAAAAAGAACCTCCTTTTTTGATGTCGGTTGAAAAAGAAGTGTCAGCCGAGTGCAATATGGGTTGAATATGGGTTAGTATATATCTCGACTTTTGATCTGACGGTTGTCAGATCAAACGGTAATGGAGATACATAGTAAGGAAACCAGTTACGTTCTTAATTGCATTGGGATTTCTGGGTTGATGGGCTTGAAACCTGTTTTGTACTTATGTAATGTTATTTCATGGGCAGTACCAAAATGTATTTGGACCTTCCGCTAATAACCCAATTAGACGTATATAGGATCTAAAAATGCCTAAAATGATCTGAAAAAAATATGACGTCTACCGCTCCCTGGGACTTCAGTCGTGATCCTGGGAATTTATCTCAATTTTTGAACGTTAGTTTGGCTAGTTACTTCATAATGAGAGACGATGTTTACAAAATTGTACCGGAAGCTACTTATCGTCTTCAGGATACTTTTAATAAAAGCCTCCCTTAAAATAAGATCCAGTAACAAAGTCTGATTCCGGTGATTAAAGTAATAGAGAAGACAAACAAGCGTTAAATTGTAGAGAAATATAAAGCACTTGAAAAATAAAATAATCCTTAAGATAATGATGCTCTGGGCAAAAATATTGTTGAATATTTATTATGCTTTTTCTGTAGGCGCCATTATCGTTAGAGATAAGAGGCGGGAAGGGCACAAAGGGCCGCAATCACAAAGACCTACGAAATAATGACGTAAATTTTTGGTATAATTTTAATTAAAGGCTAATTTGCGACATTCGCAAACCGGAAAATTGGCCGTCGTAGGTAACAATTTAAGTAAAAAGAGACAGCCAATTACCGAGGATGTAAAACGAAAAGGTGCGAGATAATATGTAATATTATAATGGAAGATAGGAATCTGTTATGTTCATCCCGTCTTCTAATTAATTTTAATGCTTCGTTCATTATCTCTTTTTTGTTGCTGAACAAAAATGTAATCTCGAGTTTTTCCTCTTTATCCTTAAAAGAGTCTTTATTTACGCTAATTAAACAGGACAAAACATCTGATAAAAGCTGGGGTGCATCAATTTTAGCGCCATTTGGAACCAAGCACTAGAGCATTTTTGAGTGCTTAACCCAACTATTCATGGACATGTATGGTATACTCTACACTTACATAGAGGTAAGTCATTTTAAACTTTGTGGGTTGTAAACTAACCATAACTACTCGAACGACGATGTGATGTGTTCATAATTTAAAACATAATAATATAGGCACAAAAATAAAGACTATTCTTGTTGGGAAATATGGCCGAGTAGGTAATATTATGTTTTGTTAGGCACTAGGGATGATTTAAGTGATGGCAGTCAGAGGAAAATTTGAGAGATTACGCACTGTCGACACTCTACAAACCGAAAACGATACATCGTGCCAGTAATCTTAGTTCATTTTATGTTGGTTAATATTCCGAATTCAGTCTCCACCAACATAAGCTGACCTGCGATTATTGGCGCGATTCATCGTTTTTATACACCTAAAGTTGCAAACCACTTACTTACTTAAACTTAACTTAACTTAAAACAAAAAATAGTAAATAACCATGTACTTATAGTTACTCTTACCTAATATAAACTAAAACTCTTAGTCAAAATAAAACATATTTTATTCAAATATCTTGACCCGTAAAAAACCGGGCTGGTATAAATATTACCTTTTTCAACACTGTTATCGAATTTGTGTCCCTTGGCTATAAGGTTGCTAGCTATTACGCAAACCTTAGGGGATTCTTAAACAAAATGGACTTTATGTTGTTGATATTTTATTAGTAAACCTGTATTTGCCGTCGACATTACTTGCGGTACTCGAAACCGTAGGGAAATACGTATTTTTTCAAATTTTTCGCGTAGATTTAAAAAAAACATTATACTGTCTCCTTCTCTAAACATGTCATAAATATTTAAGATTTTACTACTTTTTCAAAACTTTACCTAAACAGCATTTGAATAGCTATGTGCCTATTCTGGTTGCCGCTACACCATTTTTCCGGACCATCGATCATGACTTAAATTTTCGAGGAAGCACACACAAAATAAGATCTTCCAACTCCTCAGTAATTTCATCGTGAAAGTCCTAACAAAATAGCGTTGGTTCACCTCTGCCACAGCCTGTCCGCTTTCTTCTCGTTCTCAAATGAAAATAATGCTGTAAATAAATACAGTTTTACTACTCACGCCAGCAACTTTGGTATTCGAGCGCAGCTACATGATTCGCTATGTGTATTAAAACCCCAAATATCTTCCGAAACGATCAAGCAGGGGTATTGAATAAACATAAACTAAGTGATAAATAATAATATCTCAACTAGCTTACTCGGCCGCGGTTTCACCCACATGATACATACCTGGATTAAAAGTAGCCTGTGTATTATTGCAGGTCAGAAACTATGTATATTTCAAGATTCAGCCAAATCCGTTCAGTAGTTATCGCGTGAAAGAGCAACTGTAACAAGCATCCATACATCCATACAAAATTTCGCGTTTATAATATTAGTAGGATTAGAAAATAATCTTTTACCAAAATCACGTTACCTAATCTAAATATCGCCCATACTTGTCCCAAAATAAGTCCCCTAGAGAGCTTACAAGAACTGGGATTATCCTTGAATAGTTCGCAAACAAAGAATAAGTAGTTAGTATACTACAGAGAAAAAACAGTGAAAGTACCGTGACGTTTTCGTCCTCAACAGAAAGGGAATAAAGTTTGTTGTGTGCGTGCGTAGCAAATAGTACCAGTATTGTTGTTTCTCAATTTATATTTGTTTTTATGTATTTTTGAGAATATTTAAGAGTATTTTTGTGTATGTATTAGATACTAAATATGCCTATAAAATACATAATACCATTAAAAAAAATTGATTTTAAAATAAAGAAATTGTTTATACTACTTGTAGGTATATATTTGTAGTAATGGCCAATTCTCTAAAAAAAATTAGAATTTTTATAATTTTACAAAGCAGGTCATAAGAAGTAACTTAGGCCTACACTCAACAGGAATTTACTAGAACCTAAGACATTGTTTGAGACGGAAAAAATTGTCCACTTGAATCATCCGTAAGAAATAGTGAAAACCCATGAAACTGATTTTTACTATTCAATTATCTAGAAAAAAATATATTTATCGGTTAAATTAAACTATGAAATGTTTTATACATACCCGGGTTATACACGATTTCATAATGTGTGACCTTGGCACGCAATGATAATATAATATGTGTTTCAACAAGTAGTATTTGTACTTCGAAATATGAAGAATTACGCTACTTGTGATGAGTGTGTAATTTTGTGTTTGACTGTACCTAATACCAAAGACGAGAGACATTTTCTTGGAACTTCGCCTCTCAAGATCTTTGACGACGTACTACTCGTACCTACTTAGCGACTGATCAAACGGGGCGCCTAGACAGCTAGAGTAGAATAGAATAGAAAAATCTTTATTTTGTCACTTACAAATCAATAAAACACGGAAAAACATGTTGTGCCACCACTTAAGGTGGCCCTTCCCGGTGCGTCTATCATCGACGCGGGCATAGCTGAAAAGCTTGTTGTTTCATCCAGCGCAATGCTAGAAGAAGAAGCAAAGCGAAAAGAGAGAGATAGCGCCTCAGCGCTCGGCATTCAGTAGGTACTTTCGCCGCTCACTCGCTCACTCAAAAAATAGTGTGCGGAAATTTCATAAACAGTGTTCCAGGAAATACATGTTTTTCAGTAAGCCTTACAAGTTTGTAAAATAAATATTAGTCATTTAGAATCTCCATAAGATTTGCAAGGTTTCTATGACAATATTTTCTTTACTTTTACAATTTATGAGTACATTATGAACGGCCAAAGTTCAGGTAAAATTTATGCTAAAAGCAGGTTTTTGGAAGCTTATACTGAATTTGTTTCTCAAAATTTAGATTTTTAGTTTCGATAGAAACCTAGATATAGTGCACAAGATACCTATTAGTCCAAAAGTTTAAAAGAAAGATCTATTACAACGGCATAATCACGTACGAGCGTTTGTATGAAGAGTGAGTCGGGTTGGCCGTTCTTAACGTGGGATAAGGGCAGGAGAATGATGATGAAATCAATAAAACACGGTTTTATACATAGCTGGGCATTAACTCGTTAATCCGTTAATCGTTAATTAACGAAGTTAACATTTTGATTAACGGATTAACTTTTAAGTTAACTTTCAAAAATGTTAACGGACACGTTAACTTCCGTTAATATGCGAGAAGTCCGTTAATCGTTAATCCAATGCCTATTACCGCACGGCACCGACAAGTGCTGGGCGGCGCGTGGCAACGAGTGAAACAAAAACTAAACTAGATATATTTTGCCGGCGCGTGCGAGTGAGAAAGAAAACTGCGAAGAGATTTGTTTCGTTTGATCATTTCATTACTTAGCGCCGGTGCTTAGAGTGACTAGTGTTTTGTTTGTTTGTTGTTATTATAAATTACTGTCAGTGATCATTTGCGTGTTGATAATTGATAAAGAAGTGCAGTGTAATTTAGTTAGATAGAAAAGTGTACTGTGCAGTGTAGTAATTATAATAAATACTAATAGCAGCTTTTTGTTTTGGCTAAACAATTGTTCGTGATATTATCTTCATCCTTTGTCAGTACCTAATCATCAGTCAGATCAGACAGATGAAGCTAAAAATTGTATTCAACTATTTTCTAAACAGTGCATTAGCCTCGAGTCGGGTACCCGCCGACGTGCTCGCCCGGCGCAGCCTTATCGTTTTCATTTTTTTTTATTATTTTTAGCTGTACCTACTTGTTTTTTCACTGTCTGTAATCTTACAAAAAGTGTAAGATTTTTCATTTGTTATTTTCTTTCTATCAAAATTCGTTTGTTTTCCGAATTTAGTGTGCCAGTTGGTCGAGAAAAATATAATTTTTTCACGAAATACCACTAACGGCGCTTGTACACGCTAAGAAAAAACGCCGGGCCTACCCAAGAATTCGTGTCGTAACAAGAAAATTACCGTGTACACTGCTCGCAGCGGTGCACGAAAAAAATCTTATCTACGCAAGACAAGACGCGGCGAACGTTGTTGTGGAGCGGCGCGGGGGGCGGTGTAGTAGGGCTGGCCCAGCCAGGGAGCTTACCCTCTAAGTTCGCAAGTGCGATTCACAAATGAAAAAAATTTAAACGTAATTACGTTTTAACGAAGTTCAAATCCATAGAAAAATTAATATTGATACCCGAATTTTGTAAGTGTGAATTTTGTTAGTAATTCAATTAAAATGGTTGCCAGATGGCTTTTAATCAAGGCTGATGAGCTTTCAAAAAACGCAATTCACTAAGAATTTAATATTTTCTAAATTTAATTATTTTTTGAAATATTTTACTTGCGCGCCCTACGCCCGACTGACGACTGCAAGAAAAAAATCTTGTCGTGTACACGTTTCGATTTTTCTTGTCTGCGGAAGACAAGAAAAGTTTCGTGTGTGGAACAGAAAAAAATATTGTCGTCTACACGAAGAATTTGTCTTGTCTGCCGCAGAAACGGCAAATTTTCTTAGCGTGTACATGCGCCGAGTTTCTAACACTTAACGCAACGATATAAAGATACAATTTTACACGTCATATTAACGGATTAACGATTAACGTTAACTTGCGTTAATTCTTCCGAAATGTAACGCTTTAACGTTTAACGAAGCTAACTTTATTTGTAACGGATTAACGATTAACGAAGTTAACCATTTGATTAACGGTGCCCAGCTATGGTTTTATAAAACAAAACAAACAGAGAGACCTTCAGAAATTGTCAAAGCAATGCTTAGTTTTCTACAACACTGTAATTATCATGTTAATTATAGGGTCTTTAACTTCCCAATTGGCCAGTTTTTAGACAAATATTTGTGTTTTCACAATCCTCCGCTTAGCATAAAAGGTCAATCACATTTTATTGAACTTTGAGAAAACACCGCATTATAAAACTTTGCGCGCTTATTTACTTTAAAAATAACCTTTTTCTGATTCAGTTGAGTGAGTTAGCCTAAATAAATAAATCGGTTGAGCCGTTAGAGTTGACCCTCTTACGATTGTTACCCGGATAGAACAAAATAACCTAAAACATGCTTCTAGATAATAAGATCTTCAAGTAACTTGGAAACAATCGTGTGAGTAAATAAAGAACTGGGATACTCTAAATACCATAAAACTTAATTTCGTGCCAAAATTCGCAGTTCAGATTATGTTGGTGAACTGTTACGAATTCAGTAGCCGTCAACATGAGCTACGAATATTAGCACAATATTTAGGTATATTTAGATTATAGCCCCTGAAACTATAAGCTAGATGCAACATTCACCGAGTGTACTTTTAAACCTGTATTTTGTGGAATTTGGTAGGTATTATGTAAAATAATAAAACAGTAGGTACTTAATATTCAAAACCTGTGTAGTACCTTTTCATAATTAATATTTGTGATAAATTTACCAGATATTTGAGCACTATGAATTCGCTATAACTTCGCAATGTTTTATTAAAGAACAAATTGCGCTAAATACTTTGTACAATAACTGAACACGTAATTTTCATCAAGTTTTTTTTAAACAAAACCGAGGGTGCACTGTTCAAACCCGATAAATGCAAAAAAATCGAAAATTCGTTTTTTAGCTCACTAGAATCAGAATTTTTTGCTACTCCTAGTGATGTTTCCAGTTAGACTGATTTGTAAGTGTAACATAGAGATATACTAACCAAATAACCCATTAAATGCATGAATAAGACATTTATTTTGGTTGAGAACACCGTAAGGCTACTTATGGCAAAATTTTATGTAATTGTTTTGCGAGAGAACCACATAATGTGTATTTATTGGTTTTTAAAGCTCAAAGATAATCACGTTATTCACACTTACAAAAAAGATAAAAGCAGATAATTTTGTATGACTGATTTTAACATTAGCATTAATTCATGACATAGAAAATTTATCATACATTAAAAGCAATCAAAAATACTTATTGGGTTTTAGCCCCAGCTTATTTTGCATGAATACACGTAATATGAAGATATGAAATCCAATAAAACATATTTATTGGTTTTTTATATCTGAAAAGTATCGTAAACATTCATTTAACTTCACTTACTGGGATTTGCACTATCCGATAGTCAATCCGATAGTCATTTATTCCAACGCTTGTCCGGGGAAGAACCCAATAAATGTGTTTGACATTGAGGCGTGAGTTCATGCGACAAACGCGTTGTGTCATGTTTCGCACGCGCAGTCAGGGGCTTTATTCCCCAAATAACTTTCTAATAACGTGCCGTGCAGTGACTCATTATGAAATACGAAGCTATCGTGCCAAGGCTTGTTTTCTTAAAATTTTACACAAGTCAAGTCTTGATCATGAACGAATAGCCACTGGACCAGACATATTATAAGCGAACGTATCTACCTTCACCGGTCTTGTCAGTAACCAGTAAATTCTAGCCTTGGTCGTTTGTTTTTGCGTCAGTCTGAAGCACTTACTTGTCAATAAAACATCTCCCGAAAATGACTAAATGTTCAGTTAAATGGTGTAAAAACTATAGCAGCGGAAGCAGCACTACTTCTTTTCACATGTTAGTACATTAATGTATTACATTTAGGTATTGTTATTAAATCATTAGGTACGTACGACGAATTGTTAAATGTCATAACAATTACCTACTTCAATCATTGATTGATTTTCATCGAAATTGCATTTTCTCTGTTTTAATTACCTAAAACTAGCAATGAAAATGTAAATTGTTCTTCGAAACCAACCACATTTTATTTCACAACCATTTATTTTAGTTTTTAATTGCATTTGTTAGATCCATGATTTATCTTTGTTGCCGACTAATATTCAATGATAGAATACGTAATATAATTTTACACAATACAATAAATAAATGATACCGTGCCGTCACTAATGTCAAGTCAAACCCTGACAATGTTCCCCAACGGCAAAAATTCTTTCCTCCAATGAGGCTGCAGTGTAGATGATGAGACCAAAAAGGCGTTTATCTTAGTTGCCGCCTAATAACACCTATTCAATGATTTAGTACATTATTTGTCGTAAAAATAATATTTTTAAGCTATTGCATAGCTTCTATCGCGGGCCTTGAGCGTGTAGACCGAATCCAGAAATTCCGTAACGATTATTTAATAACGTAACACCCCCCATGCAATAGCTTTACCGCGGCAGTCTCCGAGTGCCACACGTCTTTTTTCACCATTGAATAGTTAAAATAACACAAATCTCTTAATCATCATTCATCATTTCAGCGCATTTCCACCCACTGCTGAGTATAGGCCTCCTCTTTATCACGCCACTCTCTCCGATCCCTTGCGAGTCTCATCCACTGATTCCCGACCATGTTGACGATGTCGTTCGACCATCGGGCGGGTGGTCTGCCTCTTGGTCGTGGAGCGTCCCTGGGCCACCATTCAGTTATCGCTTTTGTCCATCTTCCATCGTCCCTTCTAGCCAAGTGTCCAGCCCAACTCCACTTTAGTCTCGCGATCCGCATACCTACGTCCACGACCTTTGTACGACGTCGAATTTCGACGTTGGGTATGTGATCGAGAAGTGAGATTCCGAGCATGGCTCGCTCCATTGCCCGTTGTGCTACTCTTATTTTGTGCATGTATTCCTTTGTGAGCGGCCATGTCTCGGAACCATAGGTGAGTATGGGCATGACACATTGGTTGTACACCATGGTCTTCAGGCATTGGGGGATTTTGGATTTGAAGATATCCTCCAGCTTTCTAAAGGCAGCCCATCCCAATTGAGTGCGTCTGGAAATCTCCTTCAACTGAGAGTGTGGGCCAAAAGATAAACAATGTCCAAGGTATATATGTAGTCGTCCACTTCCTCTATTTGGTAGTTACCTACAATTATGTTAGGTTTAGGACCCCTAAGGTTGGTCATCACCTTAGTCTTGGACAGATTCTTCTTAGTCTTGGAAATCTTTTAATAAATATGAAAAATTGCACCACGCCTCAACAGTGTTTTTACAAAACACGTTATTGAGAAGCACGTAATTTTGACAGTAATAACCTCTCCTACATTGATTATTGTTACATTGAATCTGAAACTGACAGTGATTAGTTATTTTAATAGAAATTACTACGATTTTCATCTGTGTTTTTAATAAATAAAGCCAATAAATAATAAAAATGGTATATTTAATTTTGGGGTAAAACCCAATAAGTCGGCCCCCTAATTCACTATTTTGAATTTTATCCAAAAGTTTGTTAAGTAACATCAACTAAGAACTTGAAAAATAATGTCATAGATATATAATCTTACTAAGTTACTAAGTAATTTGCATTAACTTTATATATAAACCTAATTTTTATTGCCTGCAAACTTCAACATTGATTATCTCCAAAAGTACTTTTTCACACTTATCGGGTTTGAACAGTGCACCCTCGCTATGTTTAATATCTAAAATTTGTTATCACTCACGATAAGTCATGTGGTTAGAAGTGACAAAACCAAATTTTTTTTAATCTTTGGAATTTTGCACAACGTCATCAGCTAGTCTCAAGCTCAGCGAGTAACTAGAGACTTTTTACCAATATTCAGCATTATATTTTAAAAATATATTATGTACAAATAAAAACTACAGAGGAACTTTCAAATGAACAAGTATACCAAAGCAACTCATATGGAAAAAGAGAAGAAGTTCTAAAAATAACAGGTTGAAAGAAAATCTGAGGTTATTTTCTGACGACGGTCGATCAATTAAAATACCGTACCTACGTTATGAAAAAGCAAAAGTATGCTGCTTAAAATTCTTGTAAATTGTATTTTTGCCTAGCTTACCTGCCTAAAATAAAATAGGCGATTTTGTTCCAAAGAAAAGCACAAAGTGATGTTTCAACAAACGCTTTTTAAGAGGATCCTCTTTACATAACTTTGCGTCTTATTAAATGTCCTAGCCTACCTACTTTACTTCACAGAGCACCCATAAAAACACTTCCTTTCTCAGAGATAACCAAGATGTAAGATTCAAATATAATACGAGAGAGAGAAATATTTTACAGGTTGAAATCTAAACTGTTTAAATAAAACGACTAAAAACACGTAAAACGTATTTATTTACAAATGTAAATTATTATTTACAGGTCCTAATTAGTTTACATAGATAGCTTAAATTAGAGTCTTATAGACGATGGGTTTACGTTGTGCTATTATTGAAAGAACTATTGTATTTATACTTATTCAAATATATTTACAATATTCGTCATAATCGTTCAATTTACAATGAATTTATCTTAGTTTTAGTATAATAATAGGGTCACTGAAAACCTCACATGCTTTGACTCTACAAAAAATTTAGGTCGCCAATTACAGTGACTACGAATAATTCATGATTATTATGAGCGTTCCTTTTCCAAATTCGGAATAATTTGAAAATAGTATTTTTATAACGATAAAATTGTTTAAATAACTTTTACATACATTTTCAAATTTAGATCGGCAAGACAAAACGGTAAGAGTTTGGTTTGTAACGTAAGTTATATCCTGTCATATAGACCGTATTAAACTCGAGCCTCCTGTGTGTCGTAAAACGCATCTGTAGCTCCAGAGACAATTACATTGTAATGAATTTAACGAGACACGCTTTGTAATTAATGAGCAGAGCATCGGCAAAATCGAATTGTGATATTGAGAGACTGAGCGCACATTCGAACGGTACAATCAATTTTGAAACTGTTCCCGTTGTTTTAAAGGGAAATTATGCTACTCTAGGATTTTACATAAGGAATGCACCAACACGTACAAATCTACTATTACTCGTTCGAACCATCCTCTAGTATGTTTACAAATTTCTCACGAAACTACTTTTGCTCTTCACAACACAAAACAGTACTCGTAATGAACAATTCTAGGTATTCTATTTCACGAAGTTAGTTTTGGCTGTGATTGATACGACATTTTGCTATTTTAGTAAGCTAAAGAGACATAGAGCTCTTCGAGGTGATTGACTAACTTAAAGCGAGACCGAAATTTGTGTCAAATTTGAAAGTTATGGTCGCGTTTTACTGTCATAATATTTAACAGGTTAGTAGTGATAGAAAAAAATTCTGTCTTGCGACAAGTTAGCTATCACCTAACTGATATAATGCATTTTGCATATACCTAAAACAAAGTACGTATGAATACGCTACGTCAAAAATGTTAATGTCAAACATACTTCGTGATAGAGAATATCTGTATCATACACAAAAACAAGAAGAATAAAAAGTTCGTTTCTCTAGATTACGCAAAAAAAAACACTACATTTTGATCAAATTCATCTCACTTTCTGGTCATCTGGTCACAAACCTTCTGATGTTATAGTTCTCCCAGAATGGAATATGTTTGCAAATGGAGTGTAATGAGAAGATACAGTGGATTATGTTGGAAATCTTTATAAATACGTCAGTCATTGTTTCCCTATGGTAGTAGGTGGTAGTGATGAGGGAGAGAGATAGAAATGAAGGGAGAAGACGGATGGCGTGGCTCTGCATCGCCGCTGGACGTTCACCACTCACGACGTGTACTACCACCGACGCTGAATCTGCGAACAAATACTTATATTACTCGAAAACTTCTATAAACTTGAGAGGAAAAGGAAATCAAATCATCACCAACTGCTGGGTAACAATTTGCTCTTTTGTGTCACTCCTCACGGTCTCCGGCTAAGCCTCATCAAAGTTCGTCCAACGGCGATCGTCCGCCGATCTTGCAGCCGGACTGCTAACTAACCTTAACTCTATATTTTTTTTATTTATTTTTATTTTATTTTATTTTATTCAGTCAGTCTGTAGACGGCGGACCGTTCGCACGCCACCACACCTTTTTTACTCGCGCTGCATTATTCCCAGAGGTTCTCCACATTTTCATTAATACACGTTATTTAACCTGATTGATTATACACCACAGCAATGTTTAAGTGTAAGACCTGTAACGTCGAATTTAGAGATGGAGCGGAGTGCTCTATCTGTTTTGGGTGCTTTGACTTCCCCTGCGCTGGAGTAACTGAAGCTGGCTACCGGAAATTTCTTGAAGGCATCCGAGACCGTCCAACTATCTTAAAAAATGTCAGGTAGACCTAATAATTACCATAGCAACATTATACAAGCTTACGTTATTTGCGTTCAGTTTTAACGAAGGCCAAACCAAACAAGGATTCTTACTAAATATTAAATTATTCATATGTAGTTCACGTAACATAGGTACGCCAATAGAGGCGTACAACAATATTGTTTGTGTAAAGCCTTATGTATTTCATACAATATGCCAACATAGAATCGAGAGCAAACAATAGCTAAAACAAAAGAATAAATCGACGCCAAAGGCTATTAAATACGAAGCTACATTTCGATTCACAAAATGAAATAGATTTAAAAATGATTGCGTCCTTTCCTGTTTTCATGTCGTTCACGTAAATTGTTAACCTCTTGGATTTTTACGGTCAACACTTTTAGGATTTATTTCAATAAAAAGAGGATGAATGGAGTGAGCACGAATACAAATAGACTGTAAGAGCTAAGACCGATAAATCACAGGATTACATTTAACTAGAACAAATTTGTTTTAGTAGCGCAGAGATTACGAATTAAGATTTTATTTAAACAAGTGGCTGTACAACATTTTAATCTATTTTCTTTTATTATGTCGTTTTGAGTGACTTGTGTACCAGTATAATGCGATCAGTTCATTTGGCGTGCCTTCAATTTTTTAAGTCATATCGTTATGCATAGGTATACAGAAAAATAAACTTTAATAGTGTTCTATATTATCTTAACGTACACAATCGCATGTAATGACACAAACGCTATTATAATTATTATGTTGTGAATTACCTACTTAAAATCAGGTAAAATTTTTTTGCAAACAAAAGTTAGGTACTTTTGTTTTATATACTAAAACAAATAATGGAATTAAACTACAAAGAAAACTTGAACGGTACATACATTCTTGAGAAGGTAATGACAAAATACATTTAATGTAAAAAAATATATTGTATTCAAACAGATTTCATATACTAGTAGTACACCTACCAGTAGGTATTAATATTTATAGTTCTATATTGAGACAATGCAATAAAACAATTAAGTAACAAACGAATTCTCTAACACACTCGTATAATGGCTTAGAGCCAAAACACTTGACTTAAAAGAGCACACAAACAGAATAGAGTCGCGCCAAATACTTGTTTCAAGCATGCAAATAGTGTGGTACTAGAAGCCACGTTTAACTATACTAGCCGTTTAAGAATAACTGTAATGAAGGAATAAAACCTCTTTATTTACACGGTTTAAAATCTATATATCTATATATCATAAAACAAAGTTTGGTTAAATACACCATCTATAACTCAAGAACGGCTAAACCGATTTTTATAATTTTGTTTTGTTGGGTTAAATCTGATCCGAATAGCAAAATAACTATAAAAACATCTGATTTTTTTTAAGTAAATTTATTAGTTTCTCATACATTTTCTATTGGGCGGACTTTATGATGACCTCTGTGGCGCAGTGGGTTAAAGCCCGCCTAAGACGCAAAGGTTGCGGGTTCGATCCCCGCTGCGGGACAAATGTTTGTATGATCTGCAAATATTTGTCTCAAGTACGGGTGTTTTCTATGTATAATATGTATGTATTTACACAAATGTATAATAAATAGTTTATCAGTCATCTGGTTACCATAAAACAAACATTACATTGCTTAGCTTGGGACTAGATGGCGCTGTGTGGAATGTCCAAGGATATTTATTTATTATTAATATTATGATAATGCCTCGAATTATGAGGCGGTACGATTTCGCCGGGTAAGCTCTAGTAACTTATGAAATCATAAACCTAATGAATAATGATACAACGAGTGATCAAATGGGTGATCTACTTAACTATGCCGCATAGCTAAGCTAAGACGTATATTATACTTCTTTATATATCTTTGAAATTAAACTTAGTTTAATCGTTTACAATTTTAATGAGTAAAGAAGTGGTAGAGCGCTTTTATGCTTCTATGGCGGTTGCTTTCAGGCGGTCTAAAAATTTCGTCACTAGAGAATACACTAATTGCAGATCAAGGTAGTAAGTAAATAAATAATAAAATAAATAATAAATATCCCTGGACATTCCATACAACGTCATCTAGTCCCAAGCTAAGCATTTTAATGCTTGTGTTATGGTAAGCAGATGACTGATTAGATACATTTTTTTTTGTAAATACATAATATTATAGGTACATAGAAAATAACCAGACACGAAACAAATATTTGCAGATCATACAAACATTTGTCCCGTAGCGGGGATCGAACCCGCAACCTCTGCGTCTCAGGCGGGCTTCCGCCCACTGTACCACAGAGGTCGTCAAGTAGTCTCAAAAGACTTGGTTGGGTTCTCTTGTAAACGTATAACAGCTAACAACCAACTGCACCAACTCTACACCAAATGTAGAAATTAGTGTGGAATCCGCGGTACAAATCTCCTTAATTGTCGCTTCAGTAAAACAGTGCCTGTGCTTTAGCTTCCGAATCCCGGGAGGTTTGCTCATGTATGCACTGTGCAGTCTCTTTACCTAATGGGGAATGCTGGAGTAGTTCAATTAGAGCAATCTATAAATAGTTCGTAGTAGGTACAGTTGTGGTACTTTTTAAATAATTGGTAATGGCAACATAAACCTTTTTACACGCGCAAAACAGTTTAATCATTAATAGAAGTAAACTAATTATTTAATTAACTAATTTATTTAAATTAAAAAAACCTGAATTCAAAAGCATCTGTGAAGATAAGAGTTGAGTATTTTCAATACTTCATCTCGTCAAAGGTCATTGACCTAAATTTGACTTTGGTCCAGGTTAGTTGTGGTCCAAGTCGTCGGTAGCCTCAAAACGAGCAGGGCAACACTTACTACAACCACTTCCATTTTGACTATGAAAAAAAAACGAAATAAAATAAAATTATAGACCTATTGGCTAAAGTAAACCTAGCAAGTCCAATTATAGCTGAGAACCAGCCAAGTGATGGTGGTAGCTACGAAAAACAATAAAATCGATCAAGGCTTGACCTTGATCGATTTAATTGTTTTTATTGTGAGAGAAATAACTCGAAAAATATATGATTACCTACTGTCATATTTTATTCAATAGTCATACTCACAACCTTCAGTTCGAAAGGACTCTTAGCTAACACTTTCAAGGCTTTAATCAATATTCGCAATTAAAAATAATTAAATACTGAAAGCAACTTTGCTTTCAGTATTTAATTATTTTTATTTTCTAGGTCACTTGACCTAGATGTAGGTTTGTCCTGACTGTTAGGAATTCTCAAACTAAGCAATGATACGAATCGCTGCCCTCACAAAGGCCTTTGACATTACTTGCAAGGGATGCAGAATAATTGCATCAAACCTGCCTTTACAGCACTATAAAGGAAAGTCAGTTGTATTAATTAAGAGTAGTCAAACGGAAGTTGAGTCTCTAACTTCATTTGCTTTCAGATCTTTGGCACGATCTAAATAAAGTTATCCCAAGGGATTTATTTATTTATTATATATATTTAATGAGATTATGGTTTCATGAGTTATGTACAAATGTATGTGTTTTGATCGACGACCGCTGCCAATGTGTGGATGGGATAAGATATTGTGTATGATGTGATTTACATGATTTCAATAATTTTTGATTTTGTCAAATTATTAACAGAAAACATTATTAACAATTAAAAAAAAATCAACAAAATCAAGTAAACAAGGTTCCGTAGCCTGGTGGTCAGACAGCTCGGCTTAAGAGCGATCGCTTGTATCTACGCAGGTTCGAATCCTGCCGAAACTGTTAACTTTTAGTAAGAATTTTCATATATAATGATATACCTGTTTAACACTGTTGTGTGGTTTAACACTGTAAAACATATAAACAAGTAAACAATCGAGACGAGCGAGGCGAGCTTGACTCCTACTGTCCACAATGGACCACACGTCTAGCTCACAATACAGATGAGTGAAGATGGCCACTTGCTCATACGAACTTACTTACTTTAGTGAAGAGAAGGAAGGGAGGCCAGGCCTTTGCCCTGCAGTGAGATGATACTGGCTCCTAATAATAATTATAATAAACAATCGAGCAAGCTACACAAAGCTTACAACGAACAACGAACTAACCTGAGCTGCTAGGCGCACATGTGTAGTTCCCGGAATCCCTCGGCGAGGCTCGTGCGATCAGAAGTCTGCTGGTGCGGGTCCTCTGTTCTGTTTCAACGCTGATGCCGCCACGCTGTGCGTAGTTTACCACGTTGGTCCCCCGGTACCAGTAGATGAAGCTGTTGACAAGAAAAGATATTCTTTCAAGAAACTAAAAACCTACTTCGCTTAACGCACGTTACGTTTATGCTTAACAGTTTATATCTTTAAACTACCGAAAATATTTTGATGAAAATTGCCTTGTTTCATTAGAAGTAAATGTAAGCTGATGAGAACAACCTAATTAATAGCCTAAGGACTAAACCTACAATTTGTATCTTTCCACCATTCATAATCATCGCACTCCGTGTTACATGACTAGTTAACAAGTATCACAACCAGGTTTTCTTCGCCGTTATGAGCTTGTGAAAATGCGCATACAAATTTCACAAACCTAAAAATGCATTGTTACACGGCTGGAATGGTCAAATTGTGCAACAACGTGTAAATAATTGAAAATCATAAGAGTACATTTTGGCATTTCTAACTTTACTAACCTTTTTTACGTATAATATATCCGAATATCATCTTATCAAGATTTTTAGAATGAGGTCATAGGGTTCTGTGGTTGAATTAGTTAAGCACTTCGGCTAGAGAAGGATCATTGCAGGTTTGAATCCCGTCGGAATCTTAATAGTTTTTAAGGTTTTAATTTTACGAATTTCTCAAAATCAAAAAAAATGTCCACAGTCTTAAAAATCACAGTCTTCAATCATAAACTTAACTTTAACTCAAACGTTAACTTTAACATTTTTACAAATATTTTATATACAATTTTATTGAGAACATCATTCAAATTCTGAAACATATTTGTAAACTTGTAGATGATTGTGTTTCGTTGAGTTACTGTATTCGAAAATACCGCTGACATGCCGATAGCAGTGTAATGAAAACATGACACTGCAACCTAGCTACGGATTTTCATCAACAGTACATAGAGCAAGCGGCATGCGTACATTTTTAGGTCATTGAATACCAGAGCACTGAAAGGCATATTGACATGGAACTTTCTCATTTGGCAACATAATTGGCTCTGCCAACTCATGAAATTTTTGGAAAGTAACTTTAAAAGATTGCAGAATCTTTATCTAATGATTTGAATAAATCCCTAAGGCACTAGGCTCTACGAACTTATTTTAATATTCACATATCGTCGTCTCACTTTGCATTAATAGAGAAATTACACCAACAGTCGATAAGATACTTCATTATACAGTAATTTAGACTACTCCGATTTTTTAAACTCTACATTTTCAAAATTTTATCAAGGTAAAAGCTTCTACTTTGAACCTACGTTGCGCGCATGTCAGCGCATATATTTTAGTCTAAATTATGCTTTCATATTTGCTGAGAGGTATTTGATGATGTAGAATTGTACGAAGTAGTCGCTCGGTCTAATACCAAAATATCCTACGCGCTTTGAATATTTATTGACAAGCTGGAATGAACGAAACACGGATACCGATAGCAAAATGTGGATGGATGTGAAACGTATCCTCTAAATGCAAAGGAGTCATGTACACGTTCGAGTTCAACAATGCCGATACTTGCGATCGTATGGCCGTACATTTGGTATATTTTAGTCTATATTCGTTCATATTATATCATGTTTTTGTGGAAGAGAGTAGGTATTGTTCGTGTTTTAGATGATAAAATGGCATTGCAAGAAAACTTTTTTTGGAATGATAATTTGCTCTGATTTCTTTGTTCTAGAAGAAATGAGATCTGATTCTTTCAGTCTGTTTTATAGAACAAACCAATCTGTTTTCACTATTCAAGATTACAGTAAAATCTAGACTCAACTGAGCAAAACTAAGACGTAATCGCGTGGAAAGTCGAGCTACCGTTTGCTCTATCTTACTTTACAAATGATGCAATGGAAGTACCTACAGAAAGGGAGAGTTTACCGCTAAGATCGTGAAAGCTGGTGCACCTGTTGCTGTCTTATGCCTTGATGGATAGCAGCATAAAAATGTATTTAAAAAAGCTGCTAGATATTATTCTCGTAGCTGCTCCTCACGGCTTCCTGCGCGTGGGACCCGAACAAAATATAGCCTATGTCCGTTCTTAAGGTTGTAACAAATTTCAGAATATAGTTGTAAAGGGAAGTAGGGATAGTCTTCAATTTAAAAATATTTATTCGAATAAGGTAGGTAGGTACTGTAGTTTATAATCTCCAAATGATTTTGATCATTCAATAAGTTGACCTTCAACTTCACTTTATATTCATAGAGAAAGCAAACAACACAATGTAAGTATTTAACAGTTTCTACATTTTAGCAGTGACGCATAAAACTCATGTAAATAACGTAATAATGTACTTATTAAATTTACCTTGGTGGATCCGGCGCGTGTCGTGCAATGCACGTCAGGTTGATGTCTGAGCCTGCTCGCACAAATAACTCCGGGCCAGACAGGATTTCCGCTTTCGACACTGCAACAAAACAAAGGATCGATCTATTTTTATCCGACTTAAATAAACTTATTTAAGTTTGATGGTGACTCAAAGGTAACTTAAAAAATTAACAACAAACAGGTGAAGCTAAAACCTAAATATCATACTAATATCAAAGACGATTAATATCTAGAAGACAGACAAAGGCCATACACAAAATCGTAACCCTAAAAAATAGCCTGAAAGCTCTAAAACATCAATTTTATCCAAGAAATTTCAATTACTTTCTAGTTAAAAATGTTTAAATATTGAATATTGTTGCTACCTACTACTAAGTATTGAAATTTCTTGGATAAAATTGATGTTTTAAAGTTTTCAGGCTATCTGGTACTGCGGGATCGGGTTACGATTTTGTGTATGGCCTTTGTCTGTCTTCTAGATATTAATCGTCTTTGCTAATATTATAAAGGTGAAAGTTTATTATAGTGGCGTTTGGGGGAGGAGGCTTATTCACAGCAGTGGGCTTCTATTTGATCTACCAATGATGATGATGATTAAATATCGTCAAGCATAAATTATAATATTATGTTTTAACTTTGGCAATATAGAAAAACATCCAAAACCGGGTAAGAACAGCAAGTATTATACATTTACTCAGTAAAGACGATAAAAGTAAGTACAAAAGATTAGAGGTTAACGTCTTAGTACTAAAGTTCAGGTAAACTAAAGGTTTCAATGGCGCAATTTGCCCGCGCTAAACTAGAAAGTATTATACTCTAGCCATTTAAGTCGAGTTGCGAGGGTGTTATTAAAGTTGTTATCGGCCAGTGTGAGGTATATTGCTACGGCAGGTGCTTATGATTGTTTTAACTAAAGTAATGTAGAGTAGGCCTATAATCATAGCATTATTTTAAGAATTATGAGACTAATACCCTTACTTGAAACCTCTGCAGACGCATTCATCTGCATCATTCTTTGTAATTTTAAAAACAACACAAGTGTAGAAGAGCATAAAATCATTAGTTTTTCCTTTTAGTTCTCATGGTTCATATAAAGTGACCAGTGCCGGTAGCTTTCTTCTGTAGAATGTCTACTCTACTCTAGTTTATCTACTCACAAATGTGATTTTTGTGTTAGTTCAAAGTTCTAAAATTGTAATCCTTTTACTCAATGGTTAGTTCAAAAGCTGACTATGTAGATTTTAATTAACTAAAATATATAATCTACAAGATCTTGCATGGCCGACTTACAATAATGTAAACTAAAAGCAATTATAAAAATATTTAACACATTATTGTCACGAAATCTGTGGCGCAGTGGGTGAAGCCTGACGAGACGCGGAGGTTGCGAGATCGATCCCCGCCACGGGACAAATATTAGTATGTTCTGCAGATATTTGTCACAATACAAAACATTGTAAAAAATACCTACATAAAATTATTATTGTTTTTGTACTGTCCTTAAGCGAGTTTATAAAGACAGAAAGATTAGGTAATAATCATTACTCGTACGTGCGAAACAGATGTGTGTAACATCACAGATTAAATAATACTATACTTACTAGGTAACATTTATTGCGAAACTAAACTATTGATGACGATGATAAAACTTATTTAATAAGTACGAATTAGGTTTTATTAATAAGCTATCTTAAGACCGTGATATATGGTAAGTAAGTATAGAAAGTTCATAAATATTATAAACACTTTCTCATATAAAATCCTTTCATAACGCCAGCCAAATAGGCTGTTTACAATTTTTATTGTAAATAATTTCGCTTTATAATTTTATTTCAACACTGTTGCCAACACAGTGCCTACAAAGATAAGAGCTATCTACAAGCTGTTGAACAAATAAAGGGCCTAATTGTTTGATTAAATGAGTAGGTATTGGAGATACACCAAGCCGATCGAGATTGAGCGATGAATATTCAAATTGAATGTTTGGATTGCGGCTGTTAATGAAGACGGCGCCGATTGGATCTGGATAACAATGGACGTGACAACCAGCTGTGGAAAGGTACTAGTCTTTAGCGAAGCTTCCTAAGAAGTTCACAATAGATCGTTGCATATGTCGCAACAAGGGGCAACATGACGTGAGTAGCTAGAGGGGTGGTGAGATATTCCCGGGTTTATTATTATTACTTATTATTATCTACTTTTACTTCGCAGAAAATGTCTAACTGTCTAAGTTAAATAAAAAAAAAACGAAAATAAAGTTCGTTATAAAAAAAGGATAAGTAGGGAAATTCAGTATGGCGGCATGATCTGCATTTACTTCGTGGAACTACTTTTTTATTACCTATCTGTTTTATTACTCAAACCACGTAAAAACGCATCAAAACGTATAACGTTGAATGGCGATATGCGAATGACGAATGATCCTACTATAAAAATATAAACGCGAAAGTTTGTGTGTATGTTTGTTGCTTTTTCACGCGAAAACATCCGATTAGATTTGTCGAAAATATAGATTATAATACATAGTTTGTGAACTGAAATAATACACAGTAATGCTACTTTTTTTCCAGGTTCCTTCCACCTACCACGAGAGTGAAGATGTGGGAAAGTAAGCTAATCCTACTATCCTACTAATATTATAAAGGTGAAAGTTTATGTTGTGTAAGTGTGTTTGTTACTCTTTCACGCTTAAACGGCTAGACGGATTTAATGAAACTTGGTACCAGAATTGCTTATACTCTGGATTAAAAAATTCCCACGGGAACTAAAACTATTCACCGCGGGTAACACCGCAGGGCGCAGCTAGTATAAAATAAATTTAAAATAACTTACCAACAACAGTGAGTCTAAACGACAGACTGATCTTAGGCTCAGTTGAGACTTGGCACTCATAAGCCCCGGAATCCCTTGGCTGGGCAGGAGCAACCCGCAACGTCCACTCGTCTGTATTATCCGTATGCAGTGCAGCGAATCGCGCGTCGCTGCTGTATGTATGCACGCCCACAGTCAGGATGTGCAGGTCACGCTTGCGAATCCACGACACCTGGGAACAATAAACGGGGTTTATGAGCGGTGGCGGTTTATGTAGGAAAGCTTTAGCTTTAGCGTGAGTTTTATATCTTGGCCTTATAACAACTGCGGGTGCAGTTTAAAATGAATTGCTGGAATAGAAAAATATTTACGTTGGTTTACCCGTTTTACGTAGGAAGAAATACGTATCAGATTTAACAGGCAAGCTCATGGGTACTCAAGCACAATCATACATACATTTACAATTACAATTTATCAGGATAATATATTACAATTTATCAGGATAATAAGATATTTTGAATGTTTAGATATTCAGAAACAATTCATAATTTCCTCATCATAAAGATTCCCTTTCAATTAGTTACGGTAAGTACTAACAAACTCAGCTTGTGTGAAAACACTAGATTTACAAACCGAATACTACTTTACAATTACCGAATACATTATTTAAACGATATCTTAAAACTCTAAATAAATATGAAAATGTAACTCATGTAGTTTCCTAGCCGCCGGGAAAACAACTCTTTCATTGAGTTATAGCGTTTATACAGCATCATTGCATTGACAAGTCCGCAGTGATGACTCGGGGGAAAACTGTTTGGAGGACAATTCAGTTACGATTCAATCGATACCAGTTTCAAGCCCTATAAACTACACTGAATCACGATAAAATTTTCAATTTGATCAATCAGTTAATTTGATCGTGATTTGTTCTTTTTAAAATTATATATATCTTTAGAATTAGTATCTTTTACAGCAGAAGTGGAACAACTTTTAAAATACCAGAATACCGTACTATATTGTCAATTTATCAATAACAATCTAAAGGGTTATTTAAATTGTTCAGATAGTTTAGAAAAAAAAAATTAAATTGAGCATGTGCTAATTTAAAAAATAACGAGAAAATAACACGATCATGACATTAAAAACTACATGGAGTAATAGGGTATTATTATAGTCTATATTCGGTAAACTTGCAGTTTTATTTCAAACAATATTTTGTTATTCAACCAAAACAGCATTATACGAGTATGTCTAACACTATAAGGTATAGCTATTCAAACGTACTTACCTAGGCAAGTATTGTACGATTACTGACGTGGCTATTGTCCGTCGATCGTCTGAATAATTAGGACACCCTGTACTATCTAGAACAAACCCATTGTATTTGTGAAGTAGGATTCGCTGTTCACAATGACAGGCATAATGTGGAATAAAATATTGATGCTACTGCAATTACGTTGCGTAATGCAGTCAGTTGAATTAGCTTTCGCATCTATTGGACATATCGATTGCTGGTGTAAATGAGTTTATTTATGATTTGATCTTTATGAGCTACGTTCACTATGAAAATATTTAATTATCCTCAAAATACCTATTTGCAGAATACTCTACTTGGGAATCAATGAAGTGTTTTCATGTTAGTTAAGTCTATATTAGTATTATTTATAATTATTAGTTAGTTTAGTTAGCTATTTGACATCGTAGGATGATACATTAAACATTTAAGTATTTATTTTTTTAATTTTGTTTAATTTTTCTTGTGTTATTGTGTTAGAATTAATTTAAGTACCTATCTATCTATCTACCTATATAAAATTATAGCTTGGTGTATTATTTTTTAGAGATTAGAATGTAATCCGTTAATTAAAATTGTAAAACATTATAGTAAGCTGGGATTAACTAGTACATTTAAAAAGTTTCTTAGCATAAATTTACATTTTAACAGAACTGATTCTAACTTTATTTCTTCTTGAATTCACTTTAAACCTTTTTTTACATATTACGTTTTAAACATGAGTTGGAAAAATAAACAGCTTTTTAATTTTTCCTCTGAGCTTCAGTCTCGACTCTCGTTATGAGGGGTTTTAAAATTTGAAATGTTTGTAACAAGAAGTTTAGCAACCAAGTAGGTTAGAGAAGGCTTAATGTAAACAACAAAAAATACAATATATAAGCTTTGTATGCAAGGGTTATGCTTCTAATATATTGTTTGCTAGAGGTTTTTGACCTTTATTATAAAGTAATGAAGGAGAGCTTTTATTTCATCCCTCCGTTAGATTTTTTCGATCCAGGGCTACTTCATATAAATCCTTTGTATATTTTATAGAACGATGTGCTAAATAAATCAATAAAATAAATATTCTTAGACATTTCACACAGCGTCATCTAATCCTATACTAAGCAATTTAATGCTTGTTAACACCAGATTACTGATAACTTTACTAAGTAGTAGAGAAAAGTGATTATTAGGATGATTATGTCGATAAAAAAGCAGCATTAGTTAGTTCTTATAAGCAAGTGGCCAACTCTGATGGCGGAGTTATTAGGCCGCCTAAAGGCCTCCGTCATGGCTTAACGATTATTATATGGTATCAGATAATGTCAAAATGTATATAATTATTAATATTATTTTCCATACATATACAAACCTACGCTCAACGTGGTTAAAAATGAAATGATACTTTATTATACCCTAGCTCATATACAGGTTGTCCTTCATCTACAATATTTAAAATACCTTCGTACCGCATAGCCGTGGAACACCCTGTATGGTACAGGCTAAAGACGCACCTTATACTTTTTACTCTTACAAAATCACGAATATAGAGCTTTATCTCTGGCTAGACACAGCGAAGCACGTTTATTTATTCTCATCTACCTCTAATCCCGCTGAGTGAAAAGTGCAAACATAGTCTTGGTACACAAAACCGTATTTTTTTAAATAAGATGTATGTTATGTTTGCAGAAGTTCTCCAGCTTGTACGGGCATAAAGAAAGGTTTTTTAATCTCGTTTACAAGGAATATTTTTCCATAAGTTTATACTGTTTTGTTAGAAAGAGTGATGTGGAAAAAGATACAATTACGTTTCTTTTAATAATTACAATTATTGAATACTTAGTAGAAATAAAGATTATCTTGAAGAATTTCAAAAAAAACCAAATAACATAATTATTAATATTAGAATAGAATATAAAAAGGTTTTATTTTCCATCAACATAAACATGGGTAACATCAAATGAAAAATTCTTATTGACAATCGAGTGACAAGAAAATAAGGCTACCCCTCAGCATTTGCTCCAAGCAGCATCATGACTGTTGGAGCGCTAGTTTTCAGTGGCGCCAAAATTAGTGTTAACAATGATGCTATTGTAAAGCCCGTCTCAATTAATAATTACACACTCAGTCTACCTCCATGTGTCCATGTCTCTAAGCAATAATTTATCAAATCAAGTTCCTGATGTGAATTGTGATCGAAATCGATACTATGTAATTTGATATTATGGACAGCTCTCAGACAATATTGGTTTTGGTGCATCGTTGAAGCTCCAACGGCTCGGAAGTAATTTGTACATGCTGAAGTCCATGACTGAACAGACTGACTAAAAAAAGTCGTGTCTAGTTAAATGCAAAAAAAAGTAAGTTCGTATGTTCTAGTGGTCGTAGGTCTTGGACTTTTCTGAAGGTACCATGTTTACAGTTAAAAAAAAATAGTTTTTAAAAGCATTAAACTTGTAAAACGATCATGACGCTAAGCGTTTCCGATTTGGATGGGTGACCGCAAATGGATTTAACGATTGAGCGCTTTCGTGCTATCGAGCTCACTTTAAATTGACGGGTCAGGTTTAGGCCGCTAAAGGCCTCCGTCGTGGCTTAACGACTTCAAACGTAATGATACGTGATAAGTAATACAAAAAACATGCAAATGCTAAATAACTTCATAGAACCCAAACAAAACATGTATTACAACTCAGAAATATTTTTGTAAATATTTCCCGTTGTCGATTCCATGAGAGGCTGGTTAGTTATAATTGTATAAATCATGGTGCATGTTTGATCTCCAAACAATCCCTTGTCAAACAGTGTGTTGATAATAAACTAACATACGAAGATTTACACTGCCGCAAAAAGACGCAACTAACCATGCGATTATTGTCGTTGACGAAGTGATTTTTACAAATAGAGGGATATTTTTAAGACGCGTTTATGCAATAGGTATGTGTTCAATTTGGCACAAATGTTACTTATTGATTGATTGAACGAGATAAAGGACCCAAGGAGACTAATAACTTTTATAAGGAGACTAATAATGCATCACTCATGCACATAATGATTTACTGAACCCGGGTTCAGTAAACAATTATGTGCATGAGTGATGCACTATTAGTCTCCTTATAAAAGTTATTAGTCTCCTTACAGTAGGATGACCTCCAGCAGACAGAAGTGGCGAAACATCGTGAGGCGCATCACATCTGCCCCCTCCAGTATTGATACTGCATAGCTATCACGCACGACCGCTCTGTCAAGAGCGTACCGGTTATGAAGAAGAATAATGCATCGATTGTCACCTTATTCATCCAAATCAGATCAGTAGCTTAGGCGGTAAATCTAAGTAGCTACGTAAATACAAACATTAAAAGACTGCTAAAACTTAACACTTTCTTTTAATTGGAGTCTGCCATTAAAATTATTAAAGAGCAGGAGTTACTCACAAAAGACTTCTAAAAAATTTCGTAGTAATTGTTGAGAAGTATTTTTTATTGTGCGGAGAACAAACGCGCGTGTATAAGGTTTGAATTGGCATACGTGTAAAAGCTATAGAGAAAGCTAGTCGAGAGTTTCCTTGTTCTATCTTTGTATCAGTAGAAAAGATAAGGCACGTTTTGCTACGACACTTATTTATCAATCATTACAGTGTAAAAGAACAGTTAGTTGTTAGAATAGTTATAGATTCATATACAAGTACTAGTACACCGAAGAGATATTATTAAAAAACTTTAAGGAATCCTAATGGTCACGACGACATGCCTCGGATAACTCCAAGGTATCGTATTTCAACGCTTGATCTTCAGTCATACTTCAATATAAATGTTTTTACTTTTTTAACATCAGATAAAGATCAAAGAGACATAATTATTCAAAATATATAATATCAATAAAACACTGTAATGTTGCAACGACGAAGACAGACCACTCTCTCTTAGATATCTGCATCCAAATTTATTTTTTCTGTAGGTAAATGGAGAAACAATTTGTGAGCCGTTTTTACATTAGCTTTTGACTTTTAAAAAAGTTTTTCATTGTGCATAGGCATCATACTGAAATAGCCTCAGAGGTACTTCATAAAACTCACTCTGTACATTTTCGTAGTTGTAAAAAAATGCGCCAGTTTTGTGTAATTTTTAACAGCATACCAAACTTTTTCGTGCAACAAAATGAAATACGGTAGGAAAGAAACAAAATGTTTTTATTACATTGTATAGAAAATATTTTCTCTTTTGTAAACCCGCTGTTTATTGAAAAAAAACACCGCCTTTATTGGTTCTTTAAAAATATACTTACCAAATTGCGACCTAACATGGCAATACATTACATTTTCCCTACATCCTACATCGTGAAGGATGCCATACATACCACACAACGTATAATGTCGACATAATTTGACCTTTGGGAAATTTGCATGCCATATTCTATCACTGAATTAGATTTGACTTATATGTAATGACCTAGCATGACATTATGACTTTATGACAATTATTGTGGCATTAACTTTTTAAAGTACCTAAGCGTAATTGATATTTGGACATACCTTCCTCTGACCCCATTAGACATCTTCAAAGGATCTAAAATGCCTTAAGATTTTAAGGCGGTGGCGCTAGTTTCACGCATACATATACATTTTTTGACATATTAAGATTATCACTCACAAGGACGCAAAAACTAGTCTGATGGATGAATATTAATAAATAAGACACAATGAACAATGAAGTAGTTTTGCGTTGATGGTGAAACGTCATACAGCGTTTTAACAAAATAATATAAATTTTGTAGCCTCTGGCTCGCTTCCAGAATGTAGGGTTTCGCGGGCCTCGACCCAATTCTCTTTGCTTTATTCGACTTACACGACATTTCCTTTTGTACTTACCAAAGTTTGCTCGTGGAATCAAATCCTCGCATGTAACTGTTCTGAGCTGAGCTGTATCGGAAATAGCTAGATTCACGGATGTGCCTGAAATGGTAGTACGAGAAGTCTTATTCTCTGTATGGGTTCTATATAACATTTTACATCCACATAGTTCTTCCAGTACTTATGAATAAGACTTTTCTGTGTATAAAGCCGACTAGGCTGTAAATAAGGTGTAGGTTCAAGATCTTACTTCGTGCATAACTGTTGTACAATCGTAGACTGTGAAAGGTTAGTGAATAATGATATAATTAATCTGCGCCTAATCCTGTGTGGTAGAGTCTACACGCAATTCTCCGATCCAGTGGCCATATTCATTGTAGTTTTTCAAATACTTTTATATATCTGCGGATACATATACCAGAGAGTTTATTGGCACGATTTTCTGTACGCACGATTTCGTTTGTAACTGTACTGGTAGATACTGGTTTTGACCACTCAGATATTCTGTGTCAATTCATCTTCATCCATCAAATCTTGAAATAACACAATGAAACGATGAAATGTATTTTTTTTAGTATTTAGTAATTTAATATTTGTGAACACCAAATGGTAAAATAATTAAAACTTATCAGTTTCAATTTACTTTAAATACAAAAAGTATAATCTAATTAATAAGAAACCCACCATCAATCACATAGTTGCTGCCTGTGATACTCTTCGCTCTATCGCTCGCTAGATACAAAATCAAATCAGCCACTTCTTCTGGTTGAGTTAAAATTTTCAATGCCGTGCTATCTTTTGCTTTATCCCAAGATGAATCAAGTCCTGCATTCTCCAGTATAGAAGTTTCAACAGGTCCAGGACTAACTATATTTACCCGCACTTCTTTTGGAGCGAGCTCCATAGCTGCAACTCGGGAGAAATGATTCAGACCAGCTTTGGATACACAGTATCCAGCATACCCAACCAAACTAAAAGACTTCAAGGTTGAAGATCCAGCTATACTTGAAATATTCACAATATTACCCTTAGACTTAACCAGATATGGAGTAACAAGACTGGTGAGTAGAACTATCGAGCGGAGATTTGTATTGACCACCTCATCGTAGACTTCGATAAGATTCCCTTCACCTAAAGCTGCTGTTCTGACTAAACCAGCGTTGTTGATAAGTACGTCTATCTTCCCGTACTTTTTCACAGTTTTCTCGATGATCGTTTTGACTTCAGCATCTTTGGATACATCTGCTTGGATGATAAGAGGCTTCTTGCCGATTGAAGAGATTTGAGTAGCGACGTCGTTGAGTTTAGAAATGTTTCTACCGACGATGATGACATCAGCCCCTTTTTTTGCGAAGTGAATAGCAGTGGTGGCACCGATGCCGGAACTTCCGCCGGTAACTATGACCACTTTATTCTCAAAACAAGAAGCAACAGACATTTTAAAGACTTGTATGAACTTATTATTGTAGTTGAAAAGTTACTGCAGGTTTACAATTAATGTAAAGGTATTTAAAATAAACATTATCGAAGAGATAACAGAAAACGAAGGTTAGGGCCACTAGACCGAAAGGACTCTTTATAGAGGTGCTTAAGTATTTGATAACGTTTTAGTTAAGTACCTAGTAGAATATAATTAATTTTGCAAGTCATTACAGATAATATTGAGTAGATACTTAAGACAATAATTAATTTACTATCCACTGGTAGATATGTATGTATAATTTGTATAATTATCTTAAATTAATGAGGTCCGTCGGGTAAACTTCGATTCCATGGGATCTTTTGTATCCTGGGATCTTATGTACTCGTATTCTCCATTTATGTTATTCTGTTGACTTTTTGGATCTCACTTTGGAACAAAATACTGAGTACTTGTTTTTGTTAATTATGTTCGGATGAGTAGGTACCCGCCTTTATGAACGTGATTGAATTGAACGAGAATGTTATATACCTACTTATTGTTTGAAAACAAACACAAATTCCCCATGGCCCTAAATTACGCCTCTTCATGTAAATTACAAAATAGTAAAAGGCAGGAATTTAAACCCACTATGTATATTAGATTTCGAAGCGGAAATCAAACAGAAATCCACAAGCGTGGCTGAAACGGCGTGTTCCAATCGGTGGCGTAATAGAATTCTTTCGTGTTTATAACCTTTGTTGCGTTTTCAAAGGAACTTATAGCATAGCACAATACTGGAGTTCTTATGCAACAACGTTTTGAATTGTCGACCGTCTCTTGAAATCAGATGTCAGAAACAATCGTATTCCAAACGATATGTTACGGGTCTTCGTTGAAGATCGGTAGGTAAAGATAAAAATAAAGATAAAGATTTATTTATTTGTTCTGAAATTGTACCTAGTAGGTACTACTTATTTTTAAATAATAAAATTCTAGTTTTGCGTCTACCGTATCGAAGATTTTATAATTATCGCATAAACTTTTATTTAAAATAAAATATGATTGGTAGCATTGTCTGCAAAATAAAAATAAAAATCAAGTTTTGTAAGTAAAAACTCGGCGAGACTGCCATTGAAAACTTAACTTCTTTACCTACCTACTATAAAATAAGATAACGTTGTTTTTATAATATCGAAGTCTTTGTTTTTGAACACCGAAACTAGACGTGCAGCTTCTACAGAAATTTAAAAGAAATCTTGAAAGTAGTGTAAATTGGATTTAAGTATAATTTGGATTATCAACATCTCTAAATAGCACCAAAAGATGGTGAGAAAATTACAAAGAATGTCAACGTGGAAAATGTTCAACGCCGCTGTGACTTCTCTGTTAAGCCGACTTGCAACAAACGTAGGAAAACGTTGTTTCAGAAGTAAAAGGAAATACAAAATACCTACCGAAGAACATTTTATTTTACCGTCGTTGAGTTCTGGCTTAAAATTAAATCCAGTAATACAAAATTGTTTTTAATCGACTTCAGAAAAAAAGAGGAGGTCTTAAGTTTGTTTATTTTTTTATTAGTAGTCCGATTTTAAAAATGTTATAGTAGTTTAGTTTTGATCATATTTTTGAAATGACACTAATATTTTGTCCTGGATAAAAATTAAACCTACAAACTACAGTGCAATAGAACTTTGCGAAAGCATACGCAAACCAGTAAAACTCTGGTTACCTTAGCTTTCAAAGATTATAAACCTTTCAAACAAGAAATATTGCTCAGAATATACGTTTTTAAAAATATCCCTTTCACAAGCTTGTGTGCTGTTGCGTGTAACTGTAACTAACAAATAGGCTCTTCATAGTCGTTCCCCAAATTTTATGGCAGCTGCTTCAAAATAATGACTTTGTTGTTGGCAGAATTGTATCTAATTTCGTTTTCAATTAACATACAAATTAGGAGTATCAGTAAGCTGGACTTGATAAATGTTTGTAGATTTCGGAAGTTTATGAGGATTATGTTCAACGTTAGTAACTATAATACGTTCTTAGATCAATCTAACGGCTACCTACATATTTCCCTTCTCTTATAGATGATAATAATATTATAAACATTCTACTAATATTATAAAGGTGAAAGTTTGTGTGTGTTTAGTGTGTTAGTAAGTAAGTGTGTTTGTTACTCTTTCACGCTCAAACGGCTGGACGGATTTGAATGAAATTTGGTACCAGGATTGCTTATACCCTGGATTAAAAAATAGGCTACTATTAATCCCGGTATTCCCACGGAAACGGGAACTACCGCGGGTAACACCGCGGGGTGCAGCAGTGTGCATATAAAATTCAATGTCGAGGTCTGTGTTTTCGCAGACTTTTGTTTCTTTAATGCGGTCGCGAGCGTGCACTTTGCAAAAGCAATTTATAAATATTTCTGCATTCTTCACAGCCTAGCTGATATATAAGTAAGTAAGTTCGTATTGAGCAAGTGGCCAACTCTAGTGACGGAGTTTTTAGGCCGCCTAAAAGCCTCCGTCATGGCTTAACGACTTTAAAAGCTGGCTTAACAAAATGTATCACATGTGACAAATTGGTTATTCCCTTAAATATCTTAAAAGTAATTTTCACGCTTTAAATATTTATCACGTCTTTTAGAATATAGTCATGGTATTGTTTCGATTTTGCACACAAAGAAACAGTTACTGCAGAAACCGCTACGGTTGAAACCGCAAGCCGAATATAATACGTATATTTCAAAAGTAATTAATGTCAATCAACTATCATTATTATTGCTTAGCTCACCGATAACATGGTCATTATTACTACAAACGCCAAAGTAATAGCCAAGCGGGTAGATGAAGCATCTACAAAACTATTTTCCAAATTTATAGCCTACACTGAACCTATGAATCAAATTTATGGTCCATGATAACGGTTTCGGGTAGCTCGGATGAGTAGATGAAACCAATTAGTAGTGTCGGCGGTTTTGGATAGTTATAACTAGTTATATTGTTTAAGTTTGCTTGGGTAATTAGCTATAACTGTTACCGCAACATCTTTGCACGCTTTCGATAAGAAACTATGGAAATTGTATGCAAGACGATAATTATATTCAAGATTATTTTAACTCGGTTTAATGTTTTTGAAGGTGCATTTCTGTTCATAACTTCGAAGATCCTCATCAGATCTTCAATTTGTTTTATGGGACCACAGGGGTTATAGGAGTATTATACCCTAACAGAAAAAAAAAACAAAATCAGTCCACTATTGACGTAAAAATATTAATAATAAAAAATTACAAACATAGAACCCCCTTTTTTGAAGTCGGTTAAAAATAATATTATCTCTGGACCATCTTCATTGCGAAAATAGTTTTCTTTCTTGTTCGCAATTTTTTTTAACTACTTGTTTGTTTAATAATTAGGAAATTTTCAGTACCTATCTAGAAGCAAAAATAAATTTCAAATCCGCTGTGTAGATAGTGCTAGCTAGGACCATAAACACTTTTACGAAGAAAAATATTGTAGGAATATGTCTTCTTAAGTTTGCCGAGTTAGTACCCGTCTTAGCACTACGCACCTGTGCACCTTTATACATCAGCATACCGTATTCTGGCTTCCGCATTTTTATATTTATATGTCTAGCACTTTTAGAACAGAAAAAACACTTAGAAATAGAATCATTTTAATACGAAATCGAAAGTGTAGCCCATCTGATACATCAACAAAAACCTAATAGATAATAATATTTATTTATAACTACATTATATCCGACCGCGGCTTCGTTGGCGTGGTGAGTACCCAGAAAATTAAAAAACCTATGTGTCAACAATACATCCATGTCATCCATACAAACTTTCGCGTTTATAATATTAGTAGCATACGCGATCGATGGCGTGAGGAGCTAGACCTTCAGCGACTTAGTAGCAGGCAACCGAAATGACTGGAAAAGTCAAGAGGAGGCCCTCGCCCAACAGTGGAACAATTTGGGCTAACAACAACAACAAATTTATATTTCAAGCGAACAAAATTGTTCCGCATTTGTTTGTTGTGAAATGATCTCACAGTCGAGGTGTTCCCTTGAGACAGAGGGACGTAAAGGGTGTTAGAAAATATTTGAAGGGTAGACAACACACAGTATAATCTGGTTTATAAACAAAAAATATATGAAACCACATGGGAAATAGCCACTCAAAAATATCGTCAAATTAATCTAACCATGTTTTTATCAGCACCTGCGTAAAAGTGTGGATTGAGACCCTCTCTTTTACCCAAGTGCTGACTTGCTACTACGATCACTCCTTATTGGTCGCCTGTAGCTATATCTGAATTTGAAAGTGAAATATATACTTTTTGTTAAATAACCTGCTATGCTATATATGAATCTACATCTTATGTTACTGGCTGTACCTACCTAAATTATTTAATTATACACCCGAGTTCATAGCTCCATATAATGTACGGCACATTCAAGATCTAAGACAATGCCTTAGGAGTAGGTACCTAAGCATTCATTGTAGAATAATCTCAAAGCTCAGAATGGATTATGTTCTTACCTATTAATTTAAGCTAACGCGACAGCTTACTGTAAAAGGTAAATTTGAACTTGTATCAGAAATTGTTATTAGTAAAGTTGAAAGCTCGTCTCAAGTTTCTGATATTCAGCGAAATTTTAATCAATTTACGAACTACGTGGGTATAACTGTATTCGCACTGTTTCACTCGTGTAAAAAGCCTCATATTTTAAATGACAAGCTTTAGAAAATGCTGACTCTTTTAGACTTAAGCTGATCTGAAATCTTACGAGCATATTGTTTGTCTGAATTTTTTTAAAGATAACTTTAAAGTTTATAATTAAACAGTAGGTACTATATAGACAGTATTATTTTTCTAGATCTCATGAGTCGGTAGAGCGTGTTCAAAGATTTTGTGAACTACGGAGTTAAAAATAGGTATGTGTACTGTAGGTACGAGTAAATCAAGCAAAGAGCTAGTATGAATAATACAAATTTACGCAACTACGCCAAAGTAAAACGAGTCTATTATTTATTTTAATTAAAAAAAATAACTGTAAAAGGAAAATAAAACTTTATTTTCCCGGTGCTCATGTGCAAATTTAAAATCACAACTCCGAGTTCCTGCAATAAAACATTCTAAAGCTAAGTTTACAATGAAACTCAAATGGCCTGTCTTTACCCGCACTTCTCCGGGACAAACGCAACTTTACGGCCAGTTACAGTCAAAATATTCATGTATTCCGCTTACGTAACTCTGTAGTAAGACTTCGTATATTTTTATACAGAGATCTTTCAGAGCAGACATATTATACAGCGGAAAAGCAAATATGAACACAAAATACCCAGTTCTATCGCCAAAAATAACTAAAAGTTGTTATAATTTCTTGACCACCCAGACAATGTCTTAAACATGTTGTGAAAACAATACCTGGCTTGCCCAAAATCTGTATAACATTGATGATACGAAATTAAATAACCGTTACAGATAAAATATGAGCATGAAGTACTGATCCTCGCAATGTTTTCCGTTAAACCGTTTTTTTACTCAGATACAATCGCACCCACAAGAAAAATACACAAGGATACGATGACGACCTCTGTGGCGCAGTGGGCGAAAGCCCGCCTGAGACGCAGAGGTTGCGGGTTTGATCCCCGCTGCGGGACAAATGTTTGCATGTTCTGCAAATATTTGTTTCGTGTCTGGGTGTTTTCTATGTATAATATGTATGTATTTACAAAAAAAAAATAAAAAAATGTATCTATGTAGTTTATCAGTCATCTAGTTACCATAACACAAGCATTAAATTGCTTAGCTTGGGACTAGATGACGCCGTGTGGAATGTCCAAGGATATTTATTTTAATTTATTTATTTATACAACGGTAAACAAATATTTGATAGCTTAGATTATTTTCTCAACCAGACAGAAAAAATACATATCGTACGACTATTTTCGACTTTTCTCTGGTTACCTTTTCTAGAAAACTTCAAATAGTTTTAAATGCCGTTCTGAGTAGTCATCACTAGGCGACCTCTCGTGGCATTACCGCCTGAGCGCTTTCGAGCTTCGGAAGGCACATTGACGATCTCGGTTTTCAAACCATGACGCAGGCTTTGAGTAGCCCCAAAATCTTCGTCACCAGACTTACGAAATTATTGCATTACAAATATCCATTACATACCTACCTATATTTCACAGTATAAGTAGGTTAGTCGCTTAAAAAATTCTAGCCCAGATAAAAACGCTACTCGTGTGTACTCTGTAGAATTTTCTCCCGCTGTTTGTAACATACCTACCTACATACTGTAACTGCTGCAGCATTTTGTTACGTGATTTTATACATGTTTTGTTTGAATATTCTTACTTAACTGGTAAATTGAACAAAAACTTTACAACGTGTATTTGTTGAGTTAAATTATATTTACTATCACTTTATCTTTACTTAGTAGTAGCTACTTTAATATATCTGATTTAGTATAGGTATAAGACTATTTTTACTTTCAACAGACGTGATTTTCAGGCAGGGACCTATAATTTATTCTATTTAGATTTGAAAATTTTAAGTTTATTTTATTTTATTTATTTTTACATCTTAGGAAAACAAACAGTCATAAAAAAACAAATTAAATAGCCAAATATAATACTAAAGACCATTTAGAGGTTTTCGCATATTGAAGCTTAGCTTGAAGTTAGGAAGCTGTATTCCCTGTGTCCGTTGGTTACAAGATAAAATTGTGTTCTAAATATCCATAAATTACATCATGCCCTTGTGAAACCTAAAAAGCAAAACTGTGTATTATTCAGACAAAAATAAATATGTCACTTTTCACAACAACGCCATTCTTCTCGATTCACCCGCCCTTCTTCATAAACCTTATCAATAATTCCAGAAATAATAACATGGATTGACTTCCCATGTCTGCTGGTGTGATGTCACATGCGTAAATTATTCATACATTTGGCATGAGAAACGGTATCCGGGACATACTGTGTAATTTTACGAGATTAGTATGTAAATTGCGAGTTAATTCAGAAATAAGCTGAACACAGCGCGGGTTGTGCATTATCATTGTTTAATCAAGCGTTCGTTGTTTAGGATGAGGTTTGCTTACGAAATTTGTAATTTGTGAATCGTAATATGAGAATTATTTGCAGGCGAGAGCGTGTACAACTGTACGTGTAATGCACTGTGATGAGGAATGTGTAGCATTAGTTCGAACATTCTGGAACCAGCTGCAATACAACCGCTAACGATGTAGCTACGATATCTGTCCAGAGGGACATCTTTTCGGTCTGTAGAGTAGAGACTCTACAGACCGAAAAGATACATCGTGAATAATCGCAATTCATTTTATTTTGTTTTATCTTCTGAATTCAGTTTTCACCAACATAAGCTTACAATTGCATTATTTTTCATAACAATATGTGTTATTGTGCGTGTATAATAAGTTCAACCCTTTTCACCTTCAATGATTTACAACACTCCCAACTAACACTAGGAATTACTAACCGAGTCGGTATTTACCAAGACTGAAGAGGGGCTATTTCAGGTTTTCAAATATTCATAGTCAAATTTTACTGCTAGAATCAAAAACAGAAAGGTTTTCTGAGTAATTACTTATTTTTAGTAACACTTTATTGTTTACCATGTACAGATTTTTTCTGTAGTTTAATTAACACGGAAGACTAATCAAGGGAGTGAAACAACCCCCTTAAACGTCCCCCATTAGTCATTATTATAACTTTATAATCGCTTTTGTAAAAAATTGGAAATTGATATTCCATGACGAAAAGTCACACATCAGAGCATGTGTCAAGTGTCAAATCAAAAGATTAGCGATAACAGAAAGATAATCGAAACAAAGCGTTTTGAAATATGGCTACAGTGCCTAAAGTAAAAGTTTAACAGAAGATTAATAACTACAAAGTGTCATTCACACGACACAAGATTGTTGCATACAATAAAATGACTTGCATGGTTTAAACAACAGTTGCTTACAATCATTACACGTCTATTAGGTTGCTATTAGGTACGCGTAATTATTGCATTCAATTATTGCTATGGTACGTAAAAGATAATGTAAATGGTACTTTATACTCGTATGACTAAAATGTAAAGTATTATGGAATCGAGTGCTTACTGTGAACAACCTAGCATCGTGTCCTAAGCACCTATTCACTTACAATGCTCTCTTCAGCTTAGTTGTCCAGGCTCACATATTGAACGCACACTAACTTGGGTCTTACCGAAGCTTACCTATAGTTGGCATGTCGGTAGGTATAATATTTGGAGTATGCTAGCTACGTAGCCTTACCTTCAATCAGGCCAACACGCCAGTAATGCGCTGAACCGTGTAAATTTAGTGAAATTAGTGATGTAGAAAATCAGTAAATTGAAAACTGAAACTTCGATATTGAAGAAACCATTTGACTCGTAAAACTGAGTTCTTTATTAAAGTTGCTATAAAAAGTTATTGAAAAGGAATTTTTCCCAATACCTAAATGTAAGCGAATCGCTTGGTTTTTACGTAAGATGGGCACGTACTTCATGTAATGTAGCATTTTGGAAAGCGCTTTTTACTTCATAAAATTTTGTTATTTTTTGTAAAATGCGTCTGAATGAGAATAAAGATTAGTTAAGCTGTTATTCAGACATCTTCAAGATTTGTTATATGACCCACGCTAGACTTCACAATTTCATTAAAAGATGTTTCAGTTAATGCGAAAAAGAACGCAAAATAAACTTATTCCTTTGTAAGAATTTCTTTTGTTTAAATGATTAAGTGGACGGCATCTTCACCGATGTTCTCGACATAAGTTCCTAAGGTAATATAGTATCAGACAGTCACATACTGCGTAATCCTGATGTCACACAAGGTTCTGTATCATGAAAATCATGATCTAATATCCAGACCTGAAATATAAAGATGCAAATCTCAAAAATGTTTGATCCGCCGGAGAATCGAATACCTAAGTACCTCTTGTATCGCAGTAGAGTACTCGACCGTCATCACTGAGGTCGACTTGAAACATTCAACTTGATACTTACATCGTTTTTTTTTTGTGGTAAATTAATCAATTTATTAAATATGTCACTTTTCACCACCCTTGTAGTGGTTATTCGCTATGACCCAACAAAGATTAACGCGGCAAAACGCGGCAGATAACGTGGAGACAAGCCGCGTTTTGTCGCGTTACGTTTAATTGGTTCATAGAGAATAACCACCAAGGTACACTTTTCACAGTTTTGTGACTGAGTCGTAGAAATCGACCCGCATAAAGTGTTTCAAATTTAAAACGAGGTTACTATGAGCCATTAAATATTAGTCTGAAACACGAATACCCTCTAAAAACCATTTATAACCGCTTTATAACTCCACGTCTCTGGAACACATCATAGATACGGATACAAGTAAAAACAGAGAGGAGAAGTGAAGGCAATTTTTCATTAAAACAAATGGTTTTTCTTATCTGGACGTCTCGTCGCTGAACCTAGAATAAGTTTTATCACGGGCCAAGGTTCACGACAGCGGTCCTAGGTAATTAAGAATAAACTCTAAAATAGTGAACTGTCTGGCTTTATATTTGCAAGGCAAATCAGGTTTAAAAAAGAACAAAAACAAAAATACGACACAGAGGAACAGAAGATTAATTTCTAATTTTCGACATTTTAAACTCTTTGACAACATTTTCAATTTAAATCTCTGGGATCAAAGATCTACATTCAATGTAAGTACCTATACAAACTGGTTTATAATTAAATATTCGAATTTAACATAATTGTTTATTACGGACAACAAAGGTAGCCATTTTCACCTAATAGGTAAGTATATGTAATTAATTAACATCTTAGAAAATTTATCTAACTTTCGGAAATGTAGATGTTTTGTTAATTAATTGTAAACTTGCACTAGGTAATAATAATTGTTAATGAATTGTAAACTTATACTAGGTAATAAGCTCCAAATATACAATTCATGCGCACAAACTATTTGCTACCAAACACGCGCCTTTATCTCTGTGGCGCAGTGGGCGAAAGCCCGCCTGAGACGCAGAGGTTGCGGGTTCGATCCCCGCTGCGGGACAAATGTTTGCATGATCTGCAAATATTTGTTTCGTGTCTGGGTGTTTTCTATGTATAATATGTATGTATTTACAAAAAAAAATGTATCTATGTAGTTTATCAGTCATCTGGTTACCATAACACAAGCATTAAATTGCTTAGCTTGGGACTAGATGACGCCGTGTGAAATGTCCAAGGATATTTATTTATTTTATTTATTTATTTATTTATACATATCCTTAGTAATGTATACAGCCTGTAGCCATTTTACAATAGCTAAAATTTTGTTATGGCCACATAGCCATTCCCTTCTTATCTACAATCGCTTTCGCTTTAAAACAGTAAAAATATGTAGGAATTCTTAGACGACGACAAGTCACGTGGTCAGAATAGCGATGATAGAAAGAGAATCGATACGTAGCGATTTTAATACGGCTACAGGCTCTGATGTTGCATGTTCTAAATAAATCCTTTTGACAAATTCTATCGAACAGCAGCCGTCGAGCCCGACGCAACAAATTAACAGCGGGTAATCTCAGATTTTGATTAGAATTTTAACTGCGAAGTAATGTAGACCGTAAAAGATTGTCGTTAGGTCGCTTATTCCCTGGGTGCTTGCGGCTCATGAAATGGTGAGGGGCAATAGGGTGTCGCTTACCTCTTGATCAGCCGTGACAGTCTAAGCTTGCTAGTGATGTTACTAAGTAAAGCTACTTCACTATTACACTCAACGTATGAAATAAAACGTACCTACTCACTCACCATAAACCATTTAGTGGTAAAACCATTACGGACTTATTGTTTGCTTCACACAATTCTAAAGCTTGTATTTTTTGCCTGAACGCCTTTGTTTCCTTGAATCGTTTTAATTGTGCAGTCGTTTCAAAGCCTACAATAGTATTCGTAGAACTAGCTTCTACGAAATTATTTTCCTGTAGGCTTACCGCAGAGAATAACTTAAGTTTTAGTTATATTTTATTATTTTTGATTGAATGCATTTACTTAAGTGAATAAATATTAAGTCCAAAAAATAGATCTAAGGCGCGCCAAACGGTGGCTACGCACGTGATGTTTTTGGTGTACAGGCTAAGTTAACCTATAAGGAGGCTTTCCATCTGGTTTGGCACCTAGTGCCTTTTGATTATGGTAAACCTACTCTTTGCTTAATGCTGTTAAACCAAGCTGTTTTCAGTTGGTGTAATTAGGATCTTCAAGAATATCGAACAAACGATGGCTTACGTAATGTGCTGTCACTTACCGCTCGATCAGCCAAGTTTTTCACGCGACAGTTCAGATAGGCCGGCTGCCCAACCGCCGCGGTGTACTCCCGCTTGGTGTTGTTATCGAAGTAAGGCTGCCCCACGCTCTCGGTGACAGCTGTGAAGTTACCCGGATCAAGCGTTGAAGTAGTGACATCTTCGTGAATGTCGGCATTACCACCCCCAGCCGATATTCCTGAAATAAAATTTATGTGATCACCATTAAAGGATTTCCAATGCTCCTTGTCAATGAAATTGACATTTGAAATCTTAAGATTTGGAAGAGACGGGATTCTATTTTCTGATTGTTATTAATATTGGCAGGGGTCGTACCTTGGTCGCACTGAAATGTTTATAAAAATCGTATATCGTTTGTGTGTTAAACTGGTTGCCATTTTGAATTTTACAAATTGAGTTGAGTAAACTTCTTTATTGAAACAAATTGTTTCGAGACAAAGAACTGTTGCTAGTTTCAAAGAAGGTTTGTACTTCAATTTATTCGTCTGTCTCACGTATAGACGTTAGTCTACATCGGTTTGATAAATAAACCTATATCTACAAACTAAAATCCCGAGCAAAAGTACGCACCAGGGATCCCAAATAGATTTGAAAACGAGTCAAGTAATTAAGTTGACTGACATTTAAGTATCTTTGATCTTGTTGAACTAACCAACCTCTGTTTCGACTACGTTAATTGAGATGTTTTCTCTAAATCTGTTTAAATCAATGCTCAAGAGAACACTTGTGGTTTAGTCAAAGAGACTCCGCTTCCGGTAAACTTGAGTTTCGTATTTGAACCGGACATTTACTTCAAATGTTAGTAAATTAGTAGCAAAATATACTTACGCAAATATCAAACTATTTACTAGTCATAACGCTGTCATTAATAAGAAAAACTTACTCTATTTGTATAAAACTTTTTACGAAACCTTCCCTGTGCGGAAGCAATATGTTTTTTCCTAATGTTTTTTACAAAAATAGTGGCACGAACTTGCTTGAGCAGAAATTGAATAGATTTTCTTGAAACGTGTCAAAGACAACTGAAGCACTATTCAAAAGCTACGACTCGAGACGGCGAGCGTTGTAAATTACCTTCAATTTATACACGGAAATGTTTTTGAGAAAATAAATAATTTTGTCCTTTCGCAGTCAGTAGTGATACTTTTCAGCATATTTAAATTACATTAATAACTGATTAAGTAGGTACCTACTTAGTTTTGATCGATTTTATAATAATTATACTCGTAATTTACCTACATGTTACAATTATTAGCACAGGCGAGGGATGAATTAAGAAAGTGGGAGGCTTTTGCCCAGTAGTCAGACATTGAGGGGTGTTACTAAAAATAATAATCATTCAACCACACACACATTAAACCTACAATTTTCCGTCTAGTTATGAATTAGATTTTTTTTTAATCAAACTGTAAAAGTTTAAATTAAGTTTTCAAACTTGCAAATGTAAATTTACAAGCCAGCTTCCATAAAATGTAAAGTCGGTCTCAAACAGCCGAAAGCTGGTGGCATTCAATTGATAGTGAAGGTTATCGAGGTTCGGTTGAAACGGGGAAACTTTATTGACAATTTATTTCATATACTTAACCTTGGCCCGAGATTCCTAAAATTACTCAATATACCGTTCGTGAAATAAACGCAATATTAAACTGTTAACTTTGTGGGGTTTCAAATGATCTAAACTAAACATATTACCTTAGGGATTGTACCTACTCAACGAAACTAGTTTTTAATAAAAATTAATTTTCGTCAAAATGTCGTTTACCATTCTGATCACAATATTATTTCTATGTTATTTTCTACGTAATGATGAAAAAATGAAAAAATAAATAAAATTTTCGCAAAGTTAACTAGTCATAACTCGTAACGTCTTTTAAAATCCAAGTAATTAAATCTTAAATGATCAAGCTTGTTAGAAAAATGCTTTTAACATTCCTTGACATCATTTTCTCGTCTATTAAACATAATATTATACTGGGCACTTACGTTTTTTAAGATTTGCTCAGAGAGTTTTAAATAAGGTGACACCGAACGTCTCTACAATAGAACTAGATATTCGGCGCCGTCTCCACGGGCGTGTGTCGCGCTGTGCCATCAAATTTAATAAGTAAGCCCTCATTCGCACGAGCGCTTTTTTAACGTCCGTTAAAAAAGCGTTCAAATAGAACAAATGTATTCCCAAGTATATGTTCACACGTCAGCGCTTTTTAAACGCGACGGTTTTTTATCGAGCAGTGTTGTATTTTCTGCGCTGGACGTTGGACGTTAAAGCCCATATTCGCACGAAAGCTGTTTTAAAAGCGCCAACGCCGAGTTTTGCCGCAACGCTTTTTTAGCTCTCGTGCGAATGGGCGCTAACTCCTTTCATCACGACGTTAGTTATTATTCGGAATCTTCCTGATATACTCGCCCATGGAAGTCGTGCCTTAGATATGATCAATTATCGCACGATTATTATAATCACATTAACATAATATCAAGACAGAAAAAATATACATGATGTCTTAGAAATGACCAGTTCGTAAATTGCAACCACATAATTTAGTTAAATATGATAACCAAGAATTATGCTATAAACCTTATTGGTAAAGATGACACCCTTTTATCGGACACTTACTCAACTGATATTCCATCACAATCTTGATCATATTGATCATGATCAGCTTCTGAATTATGACAAACGTCTCCCCATTTCCCCGATTCATATCCGTAAGTTTTACGACACTTTTATGTCATCAGACGATTTTATTTTACGAGGAGGCTTTATTGGAATGTATAAACTACGGGCATGTATAACATCAAAACAAAATTTGAGAGTATTATGAAAATAACGGGAATAATACGCGGCCCTAAACTTCTTTTATAGGCCTTTACTACTATTATGCATGATTTATAGTGTGTCAGAGATCTTGACACTGAAGCATTGAGATGTATTAAAGAGTTACAATCTAATAGCTGACAATACTCAAAAAATGTGCGAGCAAATTCAATGAGGTACAATGATATTTGACATTTGAATGTAGACATTATGTTGTTTGTTTTAATGTTCAATGTCGCTTGTACGCAAAAAATTAAAACTCGGCGCACTACGTAGTGTGCGCCGAGTTTTGGCGTTTACGTTTTATTTGTCTGATTGTGGCTCTATAATACATCTCAATGCACTGAAGGTACTTTAAGCAACACACTGTTGACACAGTTGACTTAAAAATTGCATGATTTTCAGTGTGTTTTTTTTGTTTGTCAGTTTTTTATAGGAATTGACAAGTCATGCAAATTAAGTCAACTTCGGTTATCATAAATAAAATAATATTTTACACAGTTATTTTATTATTTTAGCGAAACCTTTACCCAATAATATTAAATACTTATGTGACTTTGTTTGTATTTACGTTTTAATCACCCAACCGATCATCATGAAATTGTAAAAACCTTGTGAAGACAACAGACATAATAATTATAATAATAAATATCCTTGGACATTCCACACAGCGTCATAGGATACCTTTACACATGTAGGTATTAAATAGAAGCTGCGGGTAAAAGCTAGGTATTATATATACCTACATATAATTATCAGGAAATCTAGAGTATTTTGTATACAATCAATCAAAATCATAGAACCCTTAAATACTGTTTTTTCACAATCACAAGTAATTTGCATCTAGTAAGTCTAGTATATTCCAATGATATAAAGAAAGTAGTTACCTAACTCTAATAGTCAGACTGATGCAGCGTGGCGTGCACCATATTCATAACACTAAAGTTTTATAGGGTTAAGAGGGTAGAAGCAGATTTTATGTATGAAGTTCAGTGTTCCACATACTTAATTTAACAGATTTTATCCTTCCATTCGTATTAGATTTATTAGCCTGTGCTGTGCACACCAAGTTTTTCAAGTTCAGTGACTGCACGTATCGATATAAACGCGATACAAATTCGTGGCCAACAAAATGCAAACGGAAAGCTTTGACCATGCACACCATCCTCCCATTTGTAAATTGCGCTGCGAACTAGCAGGTGACGCGCTACAATAAAACGCGCTTTTTGTGAAAACGTGAAAAGAAACGTGTCCACGGCTCTTAGGTGTTGTCGCACTTAATATACACCTTGAACCTTACCTATGCGGTTGACTCTGGTTTCCCTATGCGGTAAACGCTGCCGCTGTGGGAAGCGGTAAACACCGCGCGGATTCTGCGCGGATCCTGCTCAGGTATTTTCTATGAAGTTCCGCAGCTTCCGCAGCATATATTTATATATTTTATTATAAGAATTGCTCGTTTAAAAGTATAAGACATAATGATTAATAGATTAAATATCCTTTGTCATTCCACACAGCGTCACCTAGTCCCAACAAGCTAAGCAATTAAATGCTTATGTTAACTATACCAGATAACTACACCACATGTTACAATAACCACTGGTTACTAAACCAGATGACTGATATACTACAAAGACATTTTTTTAAATACATTTATACATAGGTACATATTATTGCATCATTATAATTATTTACTGTTTTCGTTAAGCTAATCTAGAGATTGGCATATAGGATTGATTGATCGATAAAGGTATTTAATTTGTCGTTACTGAAGCGTAGTGATGACTGCGGATTGAGGAATGATTTATGCCGGCCACACCCGACGTGTTTGAGCTAAATCTCGTACAGTTGGCAGCACAAGGCTGTACAGTGTTAAAACTTAGACGTTAGTTTTAAGTCTTAGTCTCATTCAATTTATCAGGAAATAAAATAAAACATTGAGCATTATTATGTGTATGTGTAGTGTAGGTATTTGATCCTGCTATTAGTTGTAAATAAATTAATAAAAATAAATTAAGTTAAATGCAAACACATTGAATATGTCCAAATTGTCCAATTATTAGAATTACTGTCGAAAACTATTGCGTCCAAATCCAAATTGACTAGCAGAAACAGTAACTAATAAGATAATGCCAAGAATATCATACAAGTACTGTTATATGTATGTAGTTATTAGTAGTTATTATGTAGCTATGGTGTTTACTCTGATACTCTAACTAACCATACCTCTATTTACATCCCACTTAGTGATACATAGATCACTACAGAAGACATTGAAGTTTTTAACCGACTTCAAAAAACAAGGAGGTTATTATGTTCCACTGAATGTATTTTTTTTATGTGTGTTACCGATTATTCCGTCAAAAGTAGACCGATTTTTTAATTCTCTTTTTGTTAAAAAAGTATAAGTACGCCCGAGTCCCATATTTTTTTTTTGAGAATCTTTAGAGTTATGAACAAAAATGAACCTTGAGAGTGCAGTAAATAGCTTTCTTTTTACGAAATTAAACTCAATATTTTTATGTTACTTATTGCATAGCTTCTATCGCGGGCCTTGAGCGTGGAGACCGAATCCAGAAATTCCGTAACGAAAATAACCTAACACTAAATGCTATGCAATACTCCCAAAAAATGCTATGCAATAGCTTTATCGCGGCAGTCTCCGAGTGCCACATGTCTTTTGTTTTTTTTTTTTTAATTTTGCTACTTGTTGTCTAAATTAAACGTAAGCTCTGAGCGTCTGGATTCATGAAATCTTATACCCATCTGGAACGTGGCAAAGACGCCTACTCAAAATACTGAAGGCTTATTCAACAGGACTCGTCCATCATTCCGACGGCTGCCAATAACAGTAACCTCTTCTTTTATCACGGAAAATTAATAAAGAACCAACCAATTTGTATAGCGCTTGACGTTTCGAAGATTGATTTTATCAGTTTCTTTGCCGACTTTGGAGAGCTACGTTTCAATGTTTGCAACATACACAACATTTAGCTTGCTAAATGTTGTGTATGTTTAAGTTTTTTTGATGGTTTGCAGTATTACTGACAAAATCTTGTTCAACAAAGATATCCATGAAGCGGTAGAGTTTGTTTGTGCACGCGCACTTTAAAAGTCAGGTTTGTAAAAAATATTTCTGCAGACAGATTGACAGAATAACGTCTCCATTCATCAATATATCCTATCTATAATTTTGAGGTCCTTCTCTTTCATGTCGCATAGCTTCGGGACGCCTTATATAGGCGGGTGAAACTGCCGGGCACGGTAATAAATCATCGCTATCTTATTTGTATCAGAAATTACCAAACCACTTACTCTTTGTTTATAGCATGGTTCAAATTCGTTCATTCGTATGAGCAAGTGGCCAACTCTGGTGACGGAGTTTTTAGGCCGCCTAAAGGCCTCCATGGTTCAAATGAAAGTAGTTTAGACTTAAATATGAAATAATCTAAGTGAATACTCAAATTATTTCATATTTTAGTCCAGATATCAACCCCTCTACTCTACAATCCGAAAACGATACATCGTGTCAATAATCGTAGTTAATTATAAGTTGGTTAATTTTTCGAATTCAGTTTCCACCAACATACTGACCTGCGATTATTGGTAGAATGTATTGTTTTCGGTTTGTAGAGTAGGGGTGAGGTTCAAACAATGTTAACAAAGCATACCTACACTTACCCAAACAAAGCTAAACATTTCCAAGTTTTCTTTTCATTCCTAAATTAATGATGTCGTAATTATATTCTAGAATTCTTTATAGCAGGCACAAAAGATCATATTCGGTCTGATTTGTCGAAAAGGTCACGTTTTCTAATTATTTATGAATATAGTAAACCAGCAGCTTCTTAATAATTTGGTAGGTAACATTTAGCTATGTTTTTTTTGTCCTACCCTATGCCGTCTTAGCAGCGAGTAGAAAGTTATATACCAGTCTAAGCTTTTAGTAAAGCTTTTTACATTACTTACTTTTTCTCCTTTTCTGGATAATAGAGTTCTAAGTTCTTTGGATTTAGCTTACATGTTCTAAGGTGGACTTGTCGCTTGATGTGATCCGCGTTTTTTACAATAGTTTTTTAAAGCAAAAATTAGTTTTACTGTCAAATCACTTCTAAAATTAATACATTTACTGTGTGCAATTTTGACTGGGTGACCGCTTGTGGTAACTTGTGGTAGCTCTCCATTCGCCTAAGGACATGACATGACGAATCTAAATGGAAAACTGTTTGTAAAATCTCATTATTAATAGCGTTAAATTTCTTTTAAAGACGATAAACCTTACTAATTACGTCATAGCAATTAGAAGGTACTCCCAACTCGTATTTTGGCCTTAATGTGCGACATTAAGGAACTCTGGGTAAGGGCGCGTTTGATTAGAGCTTCATTAAGGCAAATCCGGTAGCACCTTAAACGTTCAGGATAATATCTGATCACGTGATCACACGCCATAATAGGTTTTCACAAGATAAGATTAATGGTTAAACGAGGATTATTTTAATATTTTGTTTAGATTTTAAGTAAGAGTTGGGATGCAGTAAGATTACAACAATATTCTATTACTCATAACAATTTGTTAGCAAGGCTTTACATGATTTTTTCTTTGTCACTCTTATGACAATGAAAAGATGTGGCAACAGATTTCACGCGCGTATGAGCTCTTGGAAGACTATGTATTTGATTTCCATAGGTCTAAAGATCTAATGATAGACAGATCCATAGCTAAATATACAACGTATTTTCAGTCCAAATCGATTCTATGTTGTTTATAAACTAAACCACCTTACACAAAATAAATATCAAGCGGAAAGAAAAGTGAAGAAAGTTTATGCAGTAGCTAATTTTGGTACTCTATACTTGTCTTATTTAATTTATTTATACCTATTATACAAAAAATGTCATGTTGATGTGAATTTTCGTCTCATCAACATGACATTTTTTCAAATTACTAGAAAAGTAATATTTCTCAGAAATTCCATTACTTGTTTCAACTCAAATCCTTGTCATTTTTTAAATTGGTTAAGAAAAATGGAACAGTCAACAGGAATAAGAAATAAATTCTGTGAATTAGGAACAAGCGAATTCGCGAAAATATTTTGCTCGTTCTTCCTAAGTATCGTATTTTACTGAAGTATTTGACCCTAAAACAATAAATAGGGCAATAAATAATTTCCAATCGTATCGCTTTCTCCAATACGTGTCTAAATGTGTAGCTATCAGTCAATATCGCAAACAAATCTTCCGTCCATAAGTAGGTGCCTAAAAAGTTCCATTGGAAATGGAAAAATCAAATCACAGTAAGAATGTATTGTAGTGTGATGTGGGGTCGTAGACCGGGGAACGTCGCGTCGATCAATGTCGATCTTTTATTGTGTAGTAAGGGTTATGTGTTTGTAAAAAACACATAAACCAACCTTGAGATCTACTTGGAAACTGACGACAATTTCGTTTATTTTTTATATTAAAAACAGTAGGTACTAAGTTATAAAAAACGAACAAAGAGTTACGTATAGTCAAGACTTACCTACGTAAGAATTGCGTGCATAGCAAAACTTTTTGTTATGTATTCGAGTCGTGCATAGCGGGGCTAGAGCATAGCGAGACTAACCGCTTTGTAACATTAAATGAAAGCTATGAATGAATTGTAAAACTGTATTCTTAGTTTTGATTAAAGTTGTATTTGCAGTAATTCTATGGAGTAATGCTTCACACTGTTATCTCATGGTAGCACGTAACGAATCAATATGAATCAATATGAATTTGAATCTCTTGGTAGCACGTAACACCATATTAAAAAATATGATGTGCAGGCAGTGCAGTCTCCTTCTTTGTGGTGCAACATCCAGCGTGGCAGGGAAAATATTTTATGGCAACTAATCTAGGCCTTTGCAGTGGGACGAAACAGTCTAATAATAATAATATTTCTCATAATAATAAAATTCTACGTAGGCCACAGAAAATACACATAGCTTTGATTCAAAAATAAATTTGATAAACACAAAAGTACTGACGATTCGTTTTGTATTTGCCCATCGGAAAAATCAAATTTTAAGCTCCCCCAAGCACACATTAAGTATTCACGTTTACTGTGTATCAGTTACGGGAATTTGGAAACCTAAGGGTCACGTATTCAATTAAAAGACCTATACAAATATTTATTGTTTGATCAATACCACCACCTGCTGAAAAGGTTGTTGGTGTTACTAATTGGTAATTGGTGATGGTTGTTTTATAGAACAGATACAATGTAATTAGTTGTTTCCAAATTATTAATTAGTGTTTCATTGCTTTACTACATGATGAGTTGAGAGCTATTGTAAATCCAAAACTATGTACGTTTACGGTACAGTGCTACGAAAACTACAGTTTTCGATAACGTTGCTTCAGACAGACATACATAGGTATACACACTAGTTCAAACTACTAACTTAAAATACTCCTCTTTTCTTTGGGGGTTAAAAAAGTTAATGAATCTGGCATGATTCACAGGTATTTAGGCATGCAGAATTATTTCAAGAATATCAAAGATACATACGTAAAATATAACAAAAGACAAGTCAAAGTGAACAGTTACAAATATTCTCAGCCATGATATTTGAAATTTAAGTTCGCAAACTCCAAGAACAATTGGAAACGTAGCGAGCAAGCACTTGAGCTAACCACGAGCTTATCCCACTCGCGGTTACAATGTACTCGCAAGTTTCGAGAGCTCTATCTAATTCTGTTGAATACTGCTTAAAGTGCCGATTAGTAGCAAACCTGACTACAAACCTAAAATAGATATAAATTATATTGTTAAAGCTCTAACTAACACAGGTATCTTCGTATGGAGAGATTTAAGAATATTTAAGATAATTTCAAAAGCAATTAAAGATATCATCATCATCATTATTTTTCCCTTACCCCGCGCTAGGTGGGGTCGGCACAACATGTTTTCTTTTTCCAAGCACCCCTAATCCCTATGCATACCATAATCATAAGCAATTAAAGTTATGTATAGATTTATTACTGAAATCGGCAGCCGACTTCATTATTAACCACCGGTTCGCCCGCAGAAGTTTTTTAAGAAGTAAGTACAACTTTAAAAAAAAAAGATTCACGTAAGTTGTGGAAGAAGAAACACGTACCCTCCTCCACTGAATCTTATTACCACCTGCCCACTAAACTGCAGTGGCCGACTTGGAAGTTGCCTAACAGACTCCGTGCCCAAGTTGGTCAGTGTAGAAATAACCTAGCCAGATGGGGAATCATTATCCTAGTGAAGTCCAGTGCCAGTGCAAGGCCCCCACGCAAACAGTGCTGTACTTGCTTTCCTGCCCACTGTGCCCTGCCACCTGCACTGGGGAGCATCTCAATCAAGCTACCGATAAATCCGTTGACGAAGCTAAATACTTGCCAAAATTGACATAAGCGCCATTGACTCGAATGAATTAATCTTCGTACCATATTTCTTAATACTCGCTACGTATTTTCATATTTTTTCCCTTGCTGTCCTCATAATCATAATTTACTCGTTTGCTAATAGCAGATTAGCAGGCTAAGGGAAAGCAAAGTGTAATATAATTTGGAAATGATTAAGCCATTTGATATTGAAATTTACCTTGTTTGAGTTAAGTTACTAAATGGCAAGGGAATATGATATGAGGGTGTTTTAGTCTAAGTAGTGAGTATAAGGAACCCTCTCTACACATGATATCATTATTCATACACGGAAGGAGAACAGTACTGGCTGTTTTTAAATATGTGCTGCTATTTTATGCAAAATTTACAGATTGCTCGTATTATTTGTCATATTAAATTAACTATAATATAATTTCAAAAGGTATCAGAAATATGCAAAAATATCAGGTTAAAGAAACCAAAAGTACCTACATAAAATGTTCTTCTAAGAAAAAGCCCAATAATTCTGAGACGTCAACGAAATAAACGGTTTTGGATTTTGCGTTAATTCTGTAAATTACATTTCTTAACTGAATTATTTTTGACTTTGTAGGTAATTATTATTATTGACCTGATACGGCTGTGTTACTAAGATAGTTACTTTAAGCTGGTAGATATCTGCTTCCATACTATAAGGGATTACAAAATATTCAGCACACGCAAGGCAGTCGGCAAGTTGTTACCATGATCACAATACTTGCGTTTCTTTACAAACGCGAAATAAACACGCTGCAAGCGCGCATCTATATACAAATTCATGCAATCTGTTAAAACGCCCAACAGACGCGTTGCAAACTGTGTACAAAATCTAAAATTCGAATAACACCGTGAAGAATGATACAAAAAAATATTGTCACAATTGTTGTTTCTAATTAGTTAGTACCTAAATAAATGTTGACACGAGTAGAAATAAACATATTCTTATTGATATTTACATTGACATGGGATTTTATTGCGTTATTTGCCTTATTTTATGTCTTGACGCTTCAAATTAATGCGTAGAATAAACTGTGTAATAATAATATCGACAACAAATAATATCTTTACTAATAATATTACATTGTTAAGAGTGAGATAGAATTAATATTGTTAGTTATTGTACCTATATAATGTATGTTACTTTTGAATTCATTGCCCGTATTTAAAAAAAATATTTAAGCAAGATTCCACCCGCGGGATCTATTGCGTAGTACTTACCCGGATAAAAACTTGTGAGTGTGTGTCATTCCAGGTCATAAACTATGTACCTACATTTCAAGTTTCATCCAAATTCGTGCTGTAGTTTTTGCGAGTGTAAACTTTCGCGTTTACAATTATGTATTACCTAATTCATTCATATTAGTAGGATGGGAATATAAAATTTTATTCAAAAGTAATAAAAGTCAGGTAAAGTCACTAGTCAGTTAAACATGAATGTAATTTGTAAGAAAGGGGCACCTGTGAAATTTATCTAGGCCTTTAGCATAATAAGTACCTACAAACGCTTCGAATCCGGCCCTGAGCTTAAGATTTATCTTATAGTTTAATTTACTCGTACATACATTGAGGATTATATTAAACGCTTCAGTTGGTTTGAAAACGATTTAAACATTGTTTAATTTATTGTTTGAAGCGTATACGGGGTCTTCTAACTATTGTTTAATATTCCCAATATACTCAGCATGTTACAAGTCTAGATGATAAAATAATCACGGCTTTATCCCTAAGGCGCGCTAGATATTTCTCTTAAATCTAAAGAAAGATTATGATAATTTAAAAACGTCTAAGAGTCGTCATATTAAGTATGCCTAAATATATAAGGTACATGCCTACATTTTGTAGAAGTTAAGTTCATTTAAAATAAAATTAGCCACGTAAAATGTTGGGGACAATATTATGACCTTAAAATGGAGTTGGGCAGGACACTTGGACATTTAGTTATGGCAGGTGGAGTACGACCTTAACTGTGGTGACCCTGGAGATTCACTAGACCTCTTGGTAGACCAGCTGCCAGACGAATGGAATTGTAAGACAAGGGCTCAATCCCAATTATAAGAATGATAAAACGTCAGTGGAAACTACATGTCGTTTATTCGCGTGACCCCATCGATAGCCTTGGAGGGCCCTTTGTCTCAAAGTATTCGATAGGGCCTACAAGTATTCTCATTTCTCTTGCTCTGATTATTGAATATTTCGAAATACGAAGACGCCGGACGTTATTTGCTTGTCGTGGACAACATGCCCGCACTTTATAACAAAGGTCCTAAAGACAAAATATTACAGATTAGATGTTTAGAGTATTCCAAAATATGAAATATTATTGCGTAAACTTGAAACAGTCTTTGTTTATTAGTTTTCATACTCACATAAATATAGTTAGTTCTAGGTATACAATATTTTCTTTCATGAACCTAAATTTTCCGTGATTTTCTCAATTTCAGTTCAGATTATTTTCTGAATGAGAGCCGGCAGCCACGTCGACCTGACGCCGAACTGCCGGAGGGCTTTCCTATTCGTTATTCAGAATAAAAACCACAATAAAAAGGTTTGCGGGATGGGGATCATTTCTGACTTGGGTTAATAAGCTGGAATAGGAATAGATATTCAAAGAGGGTATTTTACAAACATTTCAGGAAAAATATAAAAACATCGTATGAGCTCGAAGAAACGTAAATTGTAGACGTCGGTTTGGATATTTTTAATAAAATAAAGATACTAAAGAATAATGGAAAAATTTATAATGTTAATGTTTGTTTTAATGATCATTAAAAATGAATAACCCCGGCCATTAGTTAGTAAAAACAAACTAAGAATAATTGAAAAGATGTTTTTGTATCAAATCGTTATCTGTCTGCCTTTGTACTACATTGTAAGGAAAATGCACAACATGTTCTTCCTTTTCCTTCTATCAGCCGTCCTTTCTGCACTAACCCTATGATGTGCGTAAATATGCTCGGTCTATCTTATAAAAACTTGGAGTAGACATCAAGTTTTGTTTACGTAATGTAAAACAAGACTTCAATAGTACCTACGTTCAATAGACTTCAATAGTACTTCTACTGTACGTTTTTATAAAACAGAGACTTAGGTATAAAAACCTAAATGTATAACGTTTAAAACAGACAAAACTTTAAGTCTACTATATAACTTGATTATTTACTAAGAAATAAGTAAATTGGACGTCCAGCCGTTAAATTAGAAGATGGTAAGTTCAAAGGAGCTTATTTGTAAATTGACAAAACTAGATTAAGATTATGTTTGATGAAATAAACTAAGGGAGACAGCCTAGCCTAGAAGGAAGTAAGAACAAAAACACACGCAATCTTTGTGGATAATATTTTCCGTGTCGGCGTCGCTACCAAATTAAAATTTTAATTCAAATTTATTGAAATTAAACAATGTAAACCTCACTTATTATCATGCAAAATATTCTTATCTACAGCAAAATGCGGAGCAACATTACCATATCATTTTATTTTATGACGCAATTCCATATCTCCTACTCCCTTGACAAAGTTCACATTTATGAAAAAAACAGGATCATACTGCTTTTTTCCGTAGCGAAAACACCTTATGCACAAATCAAAAACTTACAGTGAAGTAAAAGATAGTGAGAAAGGCAGCACGAAGTTTCATCTCATGGAGCAACGTCCTATTGTCGATTCTTGATTGGTGAAAATTTAATTAATAAACGGATAGGTGACCATTAATGATATTGACGACCTTTATGGAGCAGTAGGCAAGGGCCTGCCTAAGGCGCAGAAGGTTGCGCGTTCGATCCCCATTAGTATTGACCATTGTCTTTCCTGTGGATATGGATGACTTAGCTGAGAGGATGGTTTAGGTGCTGGGTAAGCCTATTCCATCTCAGCAATGTCCCAGGCACTACAGTGTCCCGTTAAATGTAGGCAAAGCTTGCCTCCTGACTCTGTATAAATCATCTAGTAAAGTCGTATACCAAGGTCCTAGGTCGTAGGGTTCGCATACCAAGTCCAGAAATAATTTAGTATACATATGTGATGACACTTTTACATATGTGATTGACCAAATCCATCGTATCTGCTTATCGTATATTTTTATTTCAGGCCGATAGGCGCAGGCAATCTGTTTTCGTTATAACTTTAGACAAAACACAATAGCCTTTCCCCAGGCGTATTTATTCACATTCACCAATATTTACAATGCAATAAAAGCTAACCACAATAAAAATATGTTGTTTCCGCATTAATGGACGTAATAAAAGGCATTTTATCGCCTTTGATGAACGCGGCTCGCGCTAATTTTGATTTGTTTGTTGTGTAACATGAATTAGCTTCTCACTGTGGTTAATGAGAGAATAGAGACCATAAATTTGTTTCCTCTAATTTGTTTGGTTAGCCGTATCGAGAAACTTCCTAGGGTCTATATCATTGTCAATTATTTTCGATCATAACATTGTTTTTATTATTTTTATTTTAACGGTGTCGATTCAATATCTAGAATAATAATCTAATAACATTTATTTAGTATTAATTCTACCTGTGATATTTTAAAACAAGTAATTAAAATGGATTATTTCAAATGTAGAATATTAGCATAGAGTACTAAGTAGTAGATGATAGTAGAGTGGGTTCTTTGAAAAACGTAGTGTGCTTAACTATGCTCTTAGTCCTACTAATATGTATTGTAAACTAAAGTTTGTATGGATATAGATGTTTGGTACTCTTTCACGCAAAAACTACTAAATGAATTTTGCTGAAACTTAGAATAAACATAGTTTATGACCTGAAATAACACATACTTATTAAAAATAAATATCTGGATCACACGTGGGAAGCCGCGGGTGAGCTTGTATTTAATAATAATGAATTGCTTTGACCATAAATTTCACAACACGTCTAGGCTTTAGTAGTTATAACTGTGGGTATGGAGTATACATATACATAATATTATGTCTACGTAGAAATTTTAATCAATTGTTCTTTCAAACTCGAGAGTATTTCTATAGAATGTACTGGAACAGAATGCTCGGGCACCGTTTCAAAACAAAGAGAGCGCGAGAATTGTTTTGTTTCTCCGCGGTTTACTGTTTACCTTCAAAATCAAAACAAGAGAACAAATATTTGGTATCCCTTTACAAAGCTTGCAAACTCTGACACCAAGAGCGCTTTCACATTAGGTGTTTTAGACTGTCGCGCAAGAGGAACGCGAGTGCAATGAAGCTTGCTCACACTGTATTGCGATGTGATCAAATTATTTTATAATTTATGATAATTTTATTTAAACCTGAATATCATTTTTACTGTATTCAGCATCAAAAATGGTGTCTCGCGGCTTGCATTGCTACCACACGTATTGGTGGAGGCGGGTTACGAGCAACATTTCAAACATGTCGGATCGTTACCAAACTTACTCGTCGGTTTTCAAGAACGCGTACTTACGGTGACGCTCAAACGAAAAAGGTCGTCGAGCCATAAGTACACATACTTACTCGCACGTCTAACAGGCCTTTAAGAGCGAGCATACACGGTCAGCTTGAAGTAGTCCGAATTGAATGTTTTGAGCTGCGACTGTAGAACATTGAGCCGCTCAAGCAGACTTACTACACATAACCTTCCGAGAAGTTGCGACTGCTCCGGACAGTAGTACGCTCGTGTCAAAGGCAGCTTCATGCTGTTTACTAGAGACGATGGTCTGGTATATTTCGTTTTAGCTACCTGCTCGAACGCTCTAACAAACGCTGCAGCCGCTGTTATAAAAAGCGATCCACTACTGTAGCGCGACTAAACGCCTATTATGTGAAAGCGCTTTAAGTCCCAAGTCCCAACAAATCATCGATTCCGCTCCTGCTCTTATCCAACGAAATATTATAAACGGTGCATATTAATTGCTGGGATTGTGTATTGTTATTTCAGGAAAACAGACTGACTGCCAACGGCTGCTTCTATTGTACCCTAACCTCACAATCGCAATCTGAATTCTAAATTGAGGAGCAACTGTGGGGTATAATTCCGTAAAATGATAATACCCTACTGAGATGACGTGATAAAGATAGACAAAGGAAATGTGTGCCAAACTGACTTTGTAGAACGAGAGAAATGATGATGATGATACTTTGTATTAGTGTAAAATATATTGATTCAGGTGTGACTTTGCGGAGGTCCATCTTCAGATATTGAAATTTTTACAGACTATGTAGTCTCACAATATGTGCGCGCTGTTCGACGCTCGCAGCGGTAACACGTCAGCGCGCGCATATTGTTAATTTTTTCCTAATTATGCTCCGTAGGGGGAAACACGTGTCGAAGACCAGTAGGTTTCTTCTCGAGTTTGCACTAGGGCTGTTCCCGGAATTGCCCTGCCTAGCCTGGCATAGTAAGGCTTGGCTGTTGGCAAGAGGGTGGTTGGGTGGCCTTTCTGATAACATCGCGTGAGGAAACCTTTTTGGTTTAGATTAAATTAGCGGAGGAGTACTAGACATTCTAGTGTAGAATAAATCTTCGAGTGTCGATTAAATTCTACAGATACTAAATAAAAATTATATCGCTTTATGAGCTAAAAGCTTAAAACAAATTGCAGAACGGGCATTTTGACCCCCATAAACCTGCAATAGGTCACGATTTTTATCATCCAAATTCAAATAAATTGGTTTATATCAAACGTGATTGAAATACAAAAATCCAAACAAACAATTTATAGCAGATATGATGCATAAAATAACAGATTCTATCACTCCTCGTATCGCATATTGAAAATCATCAACTTGAGGTAAAATGAGGTAAATTGGGCCTAATATCGCTGTTTCACAAAAAAATACTCTATGTTTACTTTTCTGAAATTCCCTGCCACCATAATATTACACACTATTACTTCATCCTTCCATGTTCACTACTGTTTACCTTTCACAACAGTCAAGTAAATAGCGTTATTACATTTTATACCAAACTAACAAAAATAAACTGTTATGTGCCTACGTATTGTCTTCTATTCGTTCTCAATTGGTTATTTCGTACGTTATTCTTTGTTTAATCTTGGACAATTGCGACTCGTTTCAGCTGTCCTTTTATACATTTTTGGCAACCAACTACATCAACTAACTACAACTACGAGTTTCAGAGAAAAAGCTTTTTATTCTTTCGCAATTTGAATATCTAATTTATTGTAACATTTGGGTTTATATTTAAAATTGTTATATTCATTGTATTATTGGTTACCATAACACAATCATTAAATTGCTTAGCTTGGGACTAGAAGACTCTGCATGGATTGTTCAAGGATATTGTTGTATTTAAAGCAGTATTATCACAGACACTTTCATAAAACTTTGGAGGAAAACTTTTAGATTTATACGACGTTAACCTTCTTACTGAATGCAAACCATGAGTGTGATATTTGTGCGGTTAACACAATAAAAATGACAAAACAATACTTATTCAACCTAGAATAGCATCTCCAAAGAAGCAAGCATGAAAGTAATTTTCCCAAGTACAAACCAACTGTTTGGTTATTTGCGTAGGATCGTATTACGTAGGTACATATACATGTAGGTAGATAATTCCAAGTTTCTATAACGTGATACGATGATCGATCACATTTCCAAGGGGAAATTGAGTCGGCAGCACCGAGGATCTCTTCATGAACTGTAATCTTGAAAGTACCTGAGCGTAGGTGTATGCTTATTGGAAATTGAGTGTAGGTGTGTTACTCAAATGGACTGCAAATTTTTTTTCAAACAGCTTTGCAAAAAAGCTGCAAAGTTCAAAAATACCACAGTTCTTTTAGATCGTTAAAAAAAACTACGTATAGTTTATTCCATAAAACAATGTTTAATCTAGTATCAGCCTTAACATTACTGTTCGTTTCTGGCCGAAGGAAAGTTGAAAGAAAAAAGTCAGCTGTGACTTGAATACTGAAAACTGAACCATGAAAACAATTATGAAAATTCATATGAGAATAAAAACTATACTATACCTACTCGAATAGAACGTTCCGTATTTTATACCCAAAATATAAACAGTTGCTGTTGCTTCCTAGCATTTTAAAATTGCACAGAGATTTCCAATCTATGCGCAATTTCCAATCTCGACGCGATTTAAAATGCGAGAAATATAGTGTTGTAAAAATTTTACTAACCAAAAGAATGCCAGGATTTTTTACATCTAGGATTGTTAGCTCTTGGAATTCTTTTTAACTTCTAATACTATTATTTATTTTGTGGTCCTTCTGGAAATCTGAAATCTCTCTGTTCAAGGCGAACGACATTTTGTTGTTCGAGACTGCCTGGAATTGTCGTATGGCGTGGGATCAAATTATAATATAAAATATAGTGAAATTCAATTGCCTGTGGGATGTGGATATAACTATACAAGTTCTACAAAAGATGTATAGTTGGTTCGCTTCATTGTAGGATTTCCCGTTTCAAAGGTTGGAATTTAAATTTCATAAAGCTCGTTTTTTCTCCAGGAACATTTTGGTACGAGTACAACAAGTTATAGTTTGCTTTTCGTTGGGCGCTCAAAGTGCTAGAGTTGAGTTGCGTAACCATAAGTTCCATTTTCCAGCAGACGTTAGCAATCTCACAATGAATCTTTATGGCGCTTAGCTTCCTTCTGGCTGTTACTTTATAGCCAACATTATCGCAGCAAAACACTCGCACATTAATAAGAAGATCACAAACGAAACAAATCATCATTACGTTGAGAGCAGTCCGGTCCTTCAAAGGCCGGCTAAAGGCTCGTACACACGCAACAAATCGTGATACATTTCACACTACATGACCCAAGTTTCCTACACAAATTGTGGAGAAAATGCGGCAATTTTGAGAGTGCCTTTGCAAAGATCATGTGGATAGTGCCTTACGGACCGAGACCGTCCCTTGCACCACCAGACATCCATTTACTCTTATTACTATTACTGTCACCACATCCCATTACGAGAACGAGATACGCAGACGGATGGCATTTTATTTTGTGAAAGCTTTTTGTGAAGGCACATCTATCAGAGAAAGTTTTTGAACATCTAACGAATTGACTATAGGTAGAGTGATGAAGTTCTATCTATATATTTTTTGATGGGTTTCATATGTTTTTAGCGAAAATACGTTTTTTTGTGGTGCTCTCTTACGTTTACTGAGAAATAAAACTTGATCTACGAATTTAGTTAGAAATTGATATTTTGTTGACATCAAATATTAATCTTGCTTTACAGAAATTTAGTAGGTTGCTCGTAAGAACCAGTCGTGAATCTGATTAAAATAAAAATTCAAATAAGTATGGTAATCTCAAAAAATGTTCTTAGAAGAAAAATTCCGTTCCAAAGTTGAAAAGTAACAGGGATTGGGGCCGTATACTGCTTGCAAATTTTTCACTCTGTTTGTTTTACGAACAACTTGCCAAGTCACTTTGTGTGCCTAGTTGAAACTTCTGACGGCAAGGCTTTATTTGGTCGACTGTATTTGATACTTACGACTCACTTGGATTTTTAAATTTATCCGAGCTTTTGGTATTTTCCGTAAGTATTATCTGAAAGCAGCTTTATGTTGTTTGTTTCTTCCTAACCAGTATCGATAAGGTATTTTCGTAAAATGTTAATACTTCCACGAAACAGTTTATGAAAAACACTTTCATTTTATTATTTATTAATAGAAAACTAAAAGACTTTTATCACATAAAGAATTCAAAACAAGTTGAAATACTCAGTATTATCAATCGATTACGAACAAAGTTTTGATAGCCATAAAAACGACATCAACGAACAAATCGTACAAAAATACATGATAAAATATTAATCACAAGTCTTTTGTGCCTAACTTGATGGTAAGAGGATAGGTAGGAAATTACCTATTGCCCGTAAAGAGACCGCTTTTCAGACGTGACCTCCCACGTACCTCACTTGACCCTTTGAGGTAAAATAAAATGGCTTTAGGTCGCTTGCTACCCGGTGACTTGCTACATCATGGTAAAAGAATAAGTCAATTTCCTCTGTCTATAAATAAGGGCTGTTTACTTTGTAACGAAGATTGTTCTTCACATATTTCCAAGTTAATATATTTATATCAAAAATTATTAGCTACCGGCTTTCATGAGATAATCTGATCATGAGTATTTTATCGAGTTATTAACCTTAATCTACTTTACTTATGATCTTTGAGAGCAGAGTTTTATCTTAGACAAGTTTGCGGCCTTCACACTTCATTTGTGCATTAACTAGTAAAGTAATCCATTAGATTACATAAAATGATATTTACTAACCTTTAAAAAATAAGTTTTTTGTTATAAATATAACTAACTAGCACTTACTTTGTGTTTGATGAAGTTCGGGTGACTATAATGATTGTAGGTCAGACCAGCTAGAATGTGACACGTCACGAAATAGTGTAATCTCCAATCTCCAAAATACATCACATGGAAATGCAACTAGATCATTATTCACTTAGTATAAAGCAAAATTAAAAATCATAATTTATTCCGTACTCGTCCCATGAAAGTTCGGCCCACATCCGACGTGAGAAAAGTCATGCCAAGTTACAAATAACGCGTCAAATACGCGTTTGTGTGATATTTATTTGCAACACACCATCTCTCATGTCTCTATTTTATCGGTTCAAAGCTAGGATACTATTTTATAAAACTTTAAGATATTCCCAATTATAATTCAGCTATAATAAAGCATTACTCATAGTCCAGTATTAGCTTAGATATATTATGAACAATAGAGGTATTTACAGTAAAGAGAAAGGGTAGATATGAATAATTTATGACTATGTTTAGTTAAGCAAACCCTGCTCTTGTCCCAGGAGTGGAGTCCGTATCCTCATTTCCTCATCTAGTATTATTTGGGTCATAGATGGTTCCAGTTTCTGTGTGCAGCCATATGAGTCTACTGAGAGTATCCGGTTTATCAATTGGCTAAAAAACGGCAGCATCAGTAGGCATCTATCATCTAGGCTTAATGCATATACATTGACAACTAGTAGTGATGATCACGTAGACGTAGCAATTAAAATAGAAAAATGTATTACTCCGCTATGTCCCTCCATGGAGTAGAAAAGAGTTGATGATCAAAGAGAATATAACTGGTGATCTTCAAATGACTGAGCAAGTTTTTCTGAAACATAGAAGCGTTTAAAAACACTCTCGATGAAGAATAAAAAATAACCAACATCGGTTTATTCTTTCAAGAGTTACTTTGCCTCACATAGACACTAAAAAGTTTTAAAACCTCTCTTTTTGATTGGGAACTAAAAATCTTGAACAATGAACTGTCATACAACTTCTTATTGTTCAACTTATGTGATGAACTAAGTATATATCTTGAGCGGTTAACCACCGTAGCTCATTAAACGAGGCAGTATCCGAGTAGTGTATAGATGAAGGCAAAATCCAATAGTTTGATACGCATGGGTTGTATAACCGAGCCCGGTTGGTCCCCTAGTTACAAAATAGGTCTTTTCGATTTGTCTCATGTATTTCAGAAATAAATCTTCTCGAGCTACTTTTAAGGTATGTCTACGTCCTGTTAATTGGTAAAGTCGTCATCATCATCATCACAGCTATAGGACGTCCACTGCTGGACATAGACCTTCCTCATAGATCCACAGTTGTTTCGGTTGGAAGCGGCCTGCGTCCACCGGTAAGTAATTGGTAAAGTATAGAAGCAAAAACAATTTCATGGCATCGCTCACTGGCACTAGTATTACATAAAATGTTGCACAACTATGTTAAACAAAACAATCCCTCTGAACGATGTTAACCAACAAAAATTAGCCTGAAGAACTAGTTCAAGACGACTGCCAAGAATCCTGTGCCAAGAAATATGACTCGCGGATTGCAAGCCTTAATTTTAATTTTTCACTTGAATGGCTTTGAACACAATGAATATGTTATTTGATTTACTAGCCGTTGTTCGCTTGTGATATTTTATTATCGTTTAATTCCGGTCAAAAAAATATTTGAGTCGATAAAAACACAAAATAGAATCACGACTCTTTATCGTTTTACTCCGAGTCAATACACCAGTCTATATAACCTATCTTTGGTTTAGCTTAGTGTCGGTAGATATTTGTAATTTTTTGTATGGAAGTTATGTGAAATATCTACCCACAGTATGCAAAACCAAAAACAGATTATTAACACTGGCAGTTAGAATATGAACGGTGAAGAACTCCTAACTATAATTTAAATATTTAGCCTAACTGTTGTTCTTAGCTCTCATTTAATTATATTGTTTTGTTTTATTAGTGGACGTAGGACGTACTTATAATAAAAGAAGGCGATTTTTTTTTTGTAAAGCATTTTTTACTGAGAATACAGTAATAACAACATTTAGAACAAAATAAATGAAACAATATAACGTAAAGTTTCGTTGCTTCAGAAAGGACTTGGTTCTTCAATCGATATGTAAGAAGGACGTTGACATAATAAAGGAGTAAATATCGTATCTTTCAAAACGACCATAAAGTGCAGGCCATTTTCGCTGCCATTCGCAGCAAACACGCAAACTCTTCCACAATAGATTCCGCGCCATAGATGCCACATCAAAATCTCGTTTGCATAATCAGCGTTCTTCTGGCGAATCAACGTGTCGCTCGACGTCCAAACGGGTTTCAGCAGGTTGACAGAATGAGTAATAGTAATAGCATAAGAATTCCACTCTAATAATATCAGAACTCGAGTGAACGCTAAAATGTCATTTTTCACAATTCTCCACGGTAACTGAACAACGAATCTATGTTTGAGACGGAATTCAAAGAATATCAAAGTTCTCAATCTGTGGAATTTAAATTTTTTAGCTCTGCGGTTAAAAGTTGGTAGCAAATCATTTTTTTTTTTAATACTGAATACTTAATATTAAACACGCGTAACACGTGCCTTTAATCATGTTATTTTCAGAAAAGGTTATGTTTCAGGTATTTCATCTGCTTCGAACTCGACTTACCTACATCGTTTGATCCACTGTGTTCTCATTCTTCAAGCATTACACTTAAAGATTTCTTGTTCTAGTATGTTTTCAATACAACTCCGACCCATGAATGTGTAGTAACATTGGATATATAGTAATAATCATTATGCGGGCACCACATATTGGCTTCAACTTGGTTCCAACATTGGCTACGAATAGAATGGTCAATGGCAATGCTCCGTTTGTGTCCAATAACCGACCAAGATCGATCCTGTGATGCCCGCATTAAAGTATGACAAGATCATAGTAAATGGAAACACTAATACGCCGAGGATTCGAACTCATCTTATTGTTTTACTGTATCGGAACCCTTGGAGTGACATGGGGTCCGGTGATTTCCGAATTATAGCCGCATATTCGATCGAACCATATGGAGTAACATTTTCCCGCTCGTTACGCAAATCAACTCTGTTACGAGGCTGTAAATCTGGGATCTGTGGTTGATGCAGTCGTTCCAGCAATGGGAATATTGCTCTTTACTCTTAACTCGATGTGTTAGCAGTTAGATGAACCAGAAATTCGTGAATTCATATATATTACCACAATTTAATCAATTATTTTGTTAAAAAGAGTATCCTTTAAACTGTATTTTTTTAACACCCATTAGCTTCACGTAAATAACGGAATCTTTGAAAGTAATGCCGACCTTCTTCAAAACGCTGGATTAATATAAAACATTGTACACTTCTTAGGGGTTGAACACAATACAATCATTAAAGTAAATTACACTACATCTAAAGAAGGCAGAACTAAAAAAAAGCGTGTTTTTTAGTATTAAAACTATGTAATATTCTATACTTATATTAGTTACTGTACGTATTACCTTAAGCACTTTAATGCATCATTAATATTAGAGGGAATTACGGTACCGGCCGCAAATTTGCAAAATGTCCAAAGGTCGGGATATCATTTTGAAACGAAGATTGAGGATCAAGTTAGGGTCATCATTTTAGACCCCTTTTTACCTTTTCCTGGCAATTTGCTACGTTATGTCTCAGAAAATATTATTTTGTTTTTACTTCATACAATCTGTAAAGAGCCGATGCTTTCTCGTTTCAAAAGTAGAGTAATCGTAAATGAATATCTATTAATCGTTAAAGAGGTTAATTTAAAGACATTTTTACATTAAACATTTTATACTGTTCTTTCTTACCTACTTATATATGTTTTTTTTTACAAAAAAAAATACTTATGTAGTATATCAGTCATCTGGTAATCACAACACAAGCATTAGATGTGCTATTTGCTTAGATGTGTTGATTAGCGATGTGTGACTAGATGACGCTGTGTAGAATGTCCAAGGATATACATTTATTTTAATCTTAGAAACTACCGGGCAATTTTTTTGAATCCTTTATTATTACTTAAAGACCGTTAAGTTCACGAAATTGAATCCTAAGAACTGGGAGACACTTCTGTCACGTCACGACTAATATCGTACAGAACCAGGTCAACAAACACAATTTGGCTTAACTTTATTTTCGGTGATCCAATCTTAAATCTACTTACGGCTGTCTAAAAAGAGGGCACATTGAAACACTACGACAGTATAGGTCAAACCAGTCGTAAATAAGGTCACTTGTCATGTCATTCTAAATTAAACTGCGCCTCGCTATATATTGTATTCAAAGCAATAATGTCCTACACAAGTCGAATCCTAACTCGCTATTGTCACGTAAAGACAATACCAGTACCACATACGACCCTGATTTTGACAGATGGTGCCTGTCTGGGACGTCCCGAACCAATCGTATTGAATCAATATCAATTCAGAACTTTTGAGACGTACCTAAATATGTACTTCGTATATCGGTTTTAGTAATGCGGTCACCACACGTTGGCTTTAACTTGGTTCCAACATTGGACAACAAATGGAATAGCCAATGGCAATGCTAAGATCGATCCTCACATTGGAGTGTTGAAACCAACACGTTTCAACACTCCAATGTGTGGTGCCCGCATGAAGGTTTTCATGTACGCATGTGTTTGAATTTAAAATCAATACAAAATTCAATCATCACAGAAGACCTCTATGATCTAAAGTCTAAACTCACATGTTTTATTATAAAAATAATTATGAAAAATTAGTGATCTTTGTTGCTAATGGTGGATGAAACATCATCTCGGGATCGATGTCAACCAACCCAGTCATCAAACTATCAACTTACTTTCAACATTCTACTATTTGGACCATAAACAATTTTACATAAACAGCCGTATAAGTATTCCAATTTAAAACCTTTCGTCTGTGAGCGTTCAGAACTGTCGAATATATTTCTTTGAGGTTCACTAGACGTTTTCACAAACGTAATTAAATAGGTAAGTACCAACAAAATCTATAAAAAAAAATTGAAAATTAAAATAACATTTATTCTCCACAATCTGTACGCAATCTGAGGAAAGCGTGATACAATAAAACATTACTTCTCAAAGTTGTAACAAAGAGCAATTTGCAAAACGCTAAATCAAAGTCCAATTTGTCACAAAACATTTTGTTTTGAAGTTAGCAAATTCTGTGGTAAAATATAATTTTCAACAACGCTTTATGTAAGGCCGGGGCTTTGGATTGTTACATCCGCCATAATTATGTGTCTACAATACATGGTCCAATGAACGTCTCACACAAGACATAAGGTTGAAATCGTTGTTCCAAAGCGAACAATGCTATCTTGTAAATTCCGGCTTGCTGCTCTCGTAACTTATTGAAGTGAGCTTGTGACACAATGAGAGAAATCTAGACAAATCTAACAATTACAAAATTTATGACGTTAACTTCTGCAAAATGTGCATGTGTATAAATATATTTGGGCCTCTGACTACTCCCTTAGACATCAAAGGATCTAAAAATGCGCAAAGATCTGAAAGAATATGTCTACCGCATCTTGGGAATACCAGTAGTGATCATATTTCATTAAAAAAAATCCCCCCGTCCTGTCCCCCCCCCCCCCCCAACCCTATACGGTTGAGTTTCATTTGAACGTCATGAAACAACAAGGTCGTTTTCCTTGCCGTGGCGAAGCTTGCTAAGGCGTTCTTGATAGATCGTCGAAGCTAAGCAACGTTCTAAGCGGTCACTACTTGGATGGGTGACTGCAAGTGGTATTCATATCTGAGCGCTTCCGTGCTTCAGAGGGCACGTGAAATTGTCGGTCCCGGCTTTTAAAGTTAAGCCATGACGGAAGCCTTAAAGCGGCCTAAAAATCTTCTTCACCAGATTTGGCCATTTGCTCATACGAATTTACTTACTTTTAATAACTTTATTAACAACCGAGGGCCGAATTCGAAAGAAAACTTAGCATTTAATTATTATGATTTGGACTAGTGACGTATGACCTAGCTAGCCCCTCTTGAAACTGAAACTTATTAAATAAAACAACAATGCTGACTCAACTTAATTGAATTTGGATCTTAGATCTAACAATCAAGTTATAATAATAAAGAAATTATCAATCTTATGAAACTTAAGTAACCAAACAATAAACAAAAGTTACTTATTAAATTGAAAAGAAAACAAACATCAATAATATTTCAATATATTTTGATGATGAATCTCAATACATATTGAGTGTACACGTATCTTTTGATGTTAATCGACCCGCTTATTGTGAAGACTGGGAGTCTATTAGGTAAACAAGATTGCGATTCCAATCTTATCAGCGATACTTATGAAGATGGAGACGTTCGTCGGGATGTTATTTATTTGGTTTGATTATTGCTTTTTAGGGTTCTGTAATTTAAAGTGTAATAAAATTCATGTGGCATTGCCACCAGTTGCAAACGGTGGAGGAAAACAGTTATTTTGATATCTGTCTAGTAACAGAGATTAAGAAACGTTTTTTTTTACTGTAGAAACCTAACAGGAGCGATTAAATCGTTCATAATGTTTTCTTCAGCAACAGCCCATTCATTTACTTTACATAAAACAACTCTTTTATTCTGATCATTTCGACGCTATTGTTAGTAACTATTTTGTTATTATAATGTTCTGTAAATTGCATTCAAAATTTACTCAAAAATACCAGCAACAATTATTTGAATGGTCAATATTAACTTTTCATCTTTTTCAGCAAAAAAAAAAGCTTTTTCTTTCAGAAAATAAAATAAGAAATGAGAGAAAACGGCAAATCTATTTCGCTATTAGTCGTTACATCAAAGACGAACTGTAATGGACTTAGTGGGGACTTGGTTTAGTTGAAGCTTCGGCCTAATGCTAAAAGTAGAACGTTTCGATGCCATTACCCACTACTTAGATTTTTCACTTTTTCTGTATTTTTCCTGAAGCTACAAACATTTCACAGCAGCTTATAGTTTATGATGACATTAAATACATTTCTGGAGTTCTATATTCGTATATACGTGAGTGTTTCTTCGTGTTTCTTTATTGACTTGAACTTTTTACTTTATTCTCAAATACACGATCTCTTATTTCCTTCATTCTTTGAGCTTTCAACAAATAAAGAGCTCGGAGCTACAATTCAGCGTCTGCAAATAACATGTCTATTTGAAACTGTATTTTGACCGTCACGGAAAGTAATTTTGAACTGTGAACCCTAGTTTCAGTTTAAACCGTTAACACATATTTGTTAAAAGCTTAACGCTTGATTTTGGGAGTGAGTTGTACGTTTAAGACCGACTATTTCATGTTGCCTAGCAAGCGTGTTAATGGCTGTCTCTTACAATCAGTGACACCTTGAAACTCAAGCATTTGAGGTGTGTTGAGCTGAGTCTAAACTAGTCACCTTTGAAAGACACAGACTATAAATAAGTGCATTGACCTTCACGTATATAGCTTTGGTTTAGTTTTCGATTTATAAACTAAATAAATATGCAGGCACATACAATGTTTATACAATGTTTATTGTAGCTAGATTAAGCAATCAACTTAAACTATAATTATTGTGATTTCACTACATAAATACAATTTTAGCTGAAATAAATGAATACTAAAACCAAATAAATGCTTTTGTAATTTCAGTAAAAGGGTAGCGAGTTATGAGCTAAATGTATCAAAATATAATTATTTTATAATAATTTACTGTTGAATTTCTATGAACAGCTCCTGACTTCAAATCAGCTTGATGTCCCTATTTTCATCGTCAGCAGAGATAGGATCATTCGAACTTACTTACTTAATTAACTTACTAAGAAAACATAATTCGTTTTAATTTAAATTAAATCAATTGAAGAAAATGTCTAGTAACCCAGTTGCAAGGTTTGTAGCAAGAAAAAAGAAACACGCTAATTAACAAACTAATAGTGAAGTTTAATAAAGCTGACAAAATTAGACGGAAATATTCATTTACCATCTTTATTCTTTATGGACTTTCGTCTATAATACGATCATAAGTTCACTTTAACTACGGGATTTGATAAACTTGTATTTTTCTGTACTTATAAATATGATATTATATTTTTCTCGTAAATATTTTATTAGATAGATTATTAGTGAGATGGGATATAGTAGAGAAGCCTAGTTATAGCTATAATTCACCCTTAATAAAACTGTGAAGTTTTTTCCTTATCCTGCCAAGCGCAAATATTGTTTTGCAAACACCATTTATGTCTCAACAATAGAATGTTTATTTGCAAAAACTGTTTAGAAAGCCCACTGGATTACTTTTGACCGAAACGTTTGCCAAGGTGATTTACCTACATTCATCCCCGTACCTTATTAGGCGTTATAAGTAAAAATTTTAATTAGTTATTGCTGGTGATTCTTTACTGACCAACTAAATTATTAAATAAATAAATACGAAAGTATTAACAAAAGGTGATTTACCTACATTCATCCCCGTACCTTATTAGGCGTTATAAGTAAAAATTTTAATGAGTAATTGCTGGTGATTCTTTACTGACCAACTAAATTATTAAATAAATAAATACGAAAGTATTAATAAAGTCACGCTAAAGACATTCGACTCTTGTTGCTATCCGGTATCCGACCTATCCGGCCAAACCACTATCCGTTTCATCTCCAATCGATAGTTTTTTTAAAGAGACAAAATGTATCTTGACTAATTGCACCACAAACACTAATCGTCTAAAAATATCTGTGATCAAAGGAATTATTAGAATTGTCTATTTGCCTGCCTGGTTTTGAATCCGAAATCATCTAAAATATTTTTTTAATAAGTAAGTATGTGTATGAGCAAGTGGCCAACTCTGGTGACTTTTAATAACCTATTGTGTCCCACTACTGGGCAAAGGCCTTCTCTAAAATTATCTACTGACTAAACTAATTACAACAATAATATCCCACTGCTGGGTGCAAACTTATCTTTGTATAAGCCATTCATTCTGGTCCTGTGCATCACGCATCTAAAAACAAAATATTAGCATGGACACTATATTTAATAAGAAATATTTACCCGATTGGCAGAGCAAGCATACCAACGTCGACAGCCACATCATTGTCTTTTTCACATCATTAGCGAAAACGCACTCTCGCGACACACCACCTCATTAGCACTGTTAGAATTCAATTGTCATCGCCAGTTCACTTCGTTAGAATTCAATTGTAATTTTCAGTTCACTTCACTGGCGATATTTTCACTTTGCGGTTCTGACGCTGAAACAAAAGGAAAAATGTTGGAATGAAATAAAGCAAATATGTAGGCACCATGATGAAACAGTATTTTATTTTCGGAACCGTTTTATTGTAGGTGTTTTAGATTCTGTGGCAATATATTGCCTGTCCATTTTAGAAAAAAATATTATGCAGAATAAATAAATATCCTTGGACATTTACACGGCGTCATCTAGCCCCAAGCTAAGCAACTAATGCTTGTGTTATGGTAACCAGATGACTGATATAATACTAAAAAACATTTTTTTGTAAATACATACATTTATAGATAGAAAAACATCCAGACCCTGAACAAATATCTGCAAAACATGCAAACATTTGTCCCGTGGCGGAGATCGAATTGTGTAATAAATATGTAGTAGTTTAGTTTAGGTATGTATATTATTTTATTCTTTATAAATCTCAAATTACGGACTCTCAACAAGATAATCCAAGTTACTTCTACATAATAAATGCGTTTGTATTATTAAACTAACAAAATAAGTAAATAATAACTCCGATCACCACGGATTTCTTATCTTAAGTTGTGGTCTGTCAATAAAACTATCCGCAAATAGAATAACAAGCTTACGAATTCCGTGCAAATATTATTCATCTCGTTATAACAGAACGAAATACAAATAAAGCCAAGAAAAAGTGGAATACCTCTAAAAGTTCCCGTTTCTATTCATAGTTAAACAAAACTCTCAGTAGTGCAGTCGGTATCAGAAGTAGCAGAGCAACTGGAGTGCTCAATAACAGGTTTACACTTTAAGTAAGCGTGTAAGTGCCGAATGTGACTTGCGCAGCTACTTTTTGAAAGTTAGTTACCCATGAAGATGTTTCCCAAAATCTTGAGTATGCAACTCAAGATTTTGGGAAACATCTTCATGGTATGCAACTCAAGATTTTGGGAAACATCTTCATGGGTAACAATTTAACTCAGTACCTAGGTATAAATCAAAATTACCCGTCTTTATTACTTGTAAAGATATAAGTTTTGGTCAATCCTAAAACATCGCCCATTATTTTTAGGTTGTTCTTGTAGCATTTCAAAACGACTGTTTTGAATTTTTACGGACCTAGCGGCTGTCCGCAACCGCATTTTTTTATACCGTTACGGTAATGGGTCTTATTACTAATATTATTACTAATAATAATAATAATTATTATTATTACGGTAAACGGCTTGCATATTGTAACGTAATACAATAACTAAGAACTTAGTTGCAAGAAAAAAGTATAAACCGTATATTTAGACGTGTATCTGACAACCCGTATCACAAGTTCACCTACATCTGCAGTTCCCATTCCTGTTCCCCTAGGGATAAGTTTACGTTTTTTACAGCACAGTTGTTCAGCTGCTTTTGGCGGTACTTTCAATTTATTTATTCAGCTGCAACTTTTTAGAGTCCACCAAGAAAAACTTGTTACTTGTGGCGATAATATTACTTAGATAGTTAATATTGTGAGTGAATAACCAAGTTGCGGAGTTGCGCCCAGTTTTCCGATTCAATGAGAAATTAAACTGCTTTCGCACTCTTTGCTAATATTCAAAGTTTCGCCTTAACAATGAACAGTTTCAGGGAAATGCTTTGAGAAATAAACAATGACATTGATGAACTCTGAAATGTTTTTAGCGAATGAAAATATATTTTGAAAGCAATCCTTTTATTACTTTGAAAGTAATTTATTTAAGTTATAGAATATTTTATGTCCTTTTTCTTCTTTAGTCAGTACTTTTAAAATCACGCTTTGGAGGCCCTTTGCGAACGACCTTGCAAATACTGAAAAAAGTACGGGTTCTATTCCTGCACCAAGACAAATATTTTTAAACAAATATCTATACAGATTTAGTGAAAGTACATGATAAAAAAGGCATCATATATTTTTTTCTCAAGAGAATAATAACCAGCCTTTGATCTGACAGCTCTATGATTATCCACCCTAAACCTACAAGAAAACCTTTTACAAGACAAGAGGCGACAATGTGTGAAAGTAATTTATCACAAGATTGAACGTCTTTGGGTCTTATGAAGATCACAAGCAAACAGCAAGTCCCTGGTCAAAGCTACGCTCGACTGGTCTTGCTAACAGTTTGATCAAACTGACTGAACGCTTTTGCACCCTTCATCTACATACACTGGGTACAGTACCTTTATGGTACAGTCGTCGATATTATCTTCTATAGAATCTTTCTAGGGGTTAAAGGCCAGTTTACCGTAGTATTGGATACCGTCCTCGATGCCGAGTCAAGTCAAGTCATATCATCAATGTATGAAAATCCAGTGCAGCGCCGCCCCCGGTAACATGCATGAACAAAAAATTCCATACATTTCAAATATTTGACACGTTAGTGAGGATAGATTACTACACTACACAAAATCCACCGGTAACCCTACTGATCGAATTTACATCTATCGTCGCTATTTCTGTCTTTTGACACTCTGACCACAACTGACTTGGAAGTGTTACAGCAATTTTTTTTAATTGAAAACATTATCGGTATTGTACGGCAATATTTTTACACCAGTAATTTGCGATGCATGTTATAGTGTTTGGGCTTTCCGTCTAGTTTTAAAATTATGTATGACCTACATAGTAAAACAGCAGGAATATTTTAAAAGTGGCCGATAAACTTTCAGCTGTTGAAAACTTTTGACTCGGGCAATATTATAATATCCTGTGTTATGTTAGTAAAATATTTTTTTTAATTTAAAACGCAGTGTTGTGATTACCAAGCCAAAGATGGGCAAGTTTTTCATGCTGAAATATCCATTATTTTTATCATCATCCATGGTCTATTTTACCCACTATTAGATATAAATCGCTTTTGAATGTAATTTCTCAAAAATCTCTTGAAAGCTTTCAAAACCTTGAAGTTACAAGCAAGCTTCAACTTAATATCATGAACGTATAAATCAGACGTGATAATTGTTGAAACTGAAAAACACAATCCTGAATGGTAGCCTACTAAAGAATAATTTTGAATTATTATTCAACTTTTACCGTTAACTGTACCTTCTGCCAGTATTATCATTAGAAGTGCCGTTACTTGTAAACAGGCTAAACCTGCCTGTAACGAAACAACTTAACTAATTTCGTCTGTTTGAGTTGGCCCTGTTGTTTATGGGCAGGAATAATAGTGACGCCTACCTTATCAAACTTGCGAAACACCCAACCTTAGGCTATTTCTACATCACGCCAAGTACACTCGTAGATTAAAAGCATTTATTGTTATTTGTTTTCTAACGTGCTAATCTTGATAAGGATACTTAAGTGTTTTACTGTCTTAGCTTATTTCTCACGATTAGGTATAAAATGCAAGTATTGCCATTCAGCGCGGCATTGCTGCCAGTGTCTTGGGCACGCTTCCGTCTGGCAGTGGCTTGGATCAGTTGAGCTACCTATAGATCGTTTCTTAACTGGTTCTAAATTGTATTTTGTACAGTTATGTAATTACGTAGGTAGTAGTTTAGTTTCTGTACTAAAATAAATGGATCAGTATTTTTAAAAATGTTTTCTCAGCAATAATAGTCTACTTTTAAAATGAAGGTACGAAACTAAGATGTATGCGCTGTTGTTGAAGAAATCAAGCGGTTTATTCACTCGTCTGTAAAAGCATTCTCAGCCTAATGTCTATTAGACCCAGACAACATCGCGTGTTACAGCTAGTAATTAATAATAATATACCTAATGAAGGTTTCATGGACTTTGTCAACAACTGCCAACGCTCACAATGTGCCTAATAAAATAAAATTAAAAGTACATTTACTTCTCTACTGTACTAACATCATGAAATGAAAACATTATTTCTGTGAATGCGTCCATAAAACTTTTATGCTCTGTGGTTCATTATCCGTTGTTGACCGCAACATGTTTTGAAACTCAAATTTCCCCATACTTGTGTACACGGGCAAGCCAAGCTCTGAACAAACAGAGGGTACTTAATGTGTTTTGCCACGGTCGACAAAATCCTCTCGACATTGTTAGGTAGGCCTGACCATCAGAGCCAAGTTGCTAGTCATCTAGCTAACGACGTTGTTACAAGGTTAAGCAAAAACCGCCGCACAAACTCGCACCTAAACTAATTTACGCAAAAGCCCGCCACTGTCGGCGCATTATCTTTAAACTATGGTTCGCTGCAAAAAGATCCCCTCTCTCACAAAGGCACAAAATTTATTCAGCGCACGAATCCGCTCGGAGAAGCACCACAAAGAGCCATGAATTGTGATACTCACCTCAAAAAAAGACATTAAAATATTCGTTGAGGCTCGCAAGTCTTTTCATCAAGGGTGTCGGATGTAAAGCCGCTCCATACGCGTTTGTGCAATCATCTTTTGAAAGAAAATCTGTATCGTCAGCGACCTGAAGCCGTAATCCCACGCATATTATATGATAACTTTTCTCTTACGGCATCGGAAAATATATGAAAAAGTTACATACCCTTTGTCGCAGATCGAGAGCTAGGAGCGTATTTACGAATAGATTGAAACGAGGACACGTAAAAGGTCATAAGAGAGCAATAGTCGTAAGAAAACACGACTGTTTTAATTTAACATGATAAGAAAAACGAGGCATAATATTATGAGGAGCCCGTGTAATTGGCCTATTTCTGGCGTAATGTCTCCATGAAGTAGACTCTTTATTTCGCATAAAAGACACCGGGTGGTGTATTGTAATAATTTTCGCGAGGCTAAGATATTTGGAATTTGTTAAGAGAAAATTTGCGTGATGGAACGGCGACTGTAAAAATGTTAATAGGTCGTAATGCCGACGATGGAACTACGGTGAGTCTGCGCGACCTTTTCTATCCTCGATAAAAAAATAATCTTCGGTCGTCTGTCGCTCTATCGGCGCAGTGGGAGGCAGTAAAATTTTTACGCTTCGAGTAAAGCGTTTGTGCAATCAGAGCGGATTGTGCCGGGAATCTAAGCTAAGCCGCGTTAAGCGCCGTAGGCACCGGGAAAACATTTGGACCCGCCTAAATCCTATTACTGTATTTTTTAAATGCTTTATCTATTTTGTACATCTGCATAGATGAAAACGTCTATTCCCGTTGTCCCCGTATACCGTGTCCCCGTACGTGAGTTTTTTAGTTAAGCGCAAAATATTTTGTAAGCCATGCTTTTAGATAATTCTTGTTTTGACTTTTGACCTTGTTCATTTTTATTCTGTATCATTGTTTTCATTACTCACAGTACCTATGACTTCGTACTCTGTTATTACACATCACTTATGATGATGACGAGTTTTGTAACTATCTCTTTGATATCTATTTTTCATTTATCAGCTAGATAAATGTGCTAACCTCACTCACGTACCCACATTCCGTAGTTTTATTTCATCTTTTGAATTTTATCTGAAATAAACGAAATTACTTTCGTTCTCGAATATTAATCGAATCCAATATTTAATAAGATGGATGTAATTTTAAGGTATCGCGGGCATTAGGTCTCGTTGCCTCATGAATTATTAAAACAACGAGAATTGGAGAAATGTCGTTCGAGAATTTATCATTTGTCATTAATTCTACGTCTATTTTTTTATCGTGAATAATTGGTAGGTACATTGTATGTCCAATTATTGAGAGCATTGGCAAACATTTATTAAATTTATTTATATAATCGATAGCGATCCTAAAGTAAATGTTTTTAAATTTTAATTTTAAAAACGTTTATTTTCTTCACGAAAAATCGTATTTGTAAAAATTGCAATTTTGTGATCCCATTACATTTTATTTCACTGCAACATAAATAAACAGTAGACTCCAAAACTTTCAAAGCTGTCAATAATCCACACTCACAGAGAGATCTGACAAAAACGGGAATGAGGCGAACGCGCCCAAAGCTGTGAAGAATAATGCGAATGCAATCTACACTCCTATTTCGCAGGTTGTTCACAGATTCGCGCGCGATGACTGGCGAGTGAGGATAGGATAGGCATATAACTTAGCTTGGGATTAGCTGACGCGGTGTAGACTGTCCAAGTATTTTTTTAAACTGCTATTATTTATGGTACCTTTGTCATTAATGTATCTTGAATTTCGAAAATATAATAAACGTTACGTCAAGTGACATGTCTATAAAGAATTTTTGTTCGAGTAATGGCTGAATCATCTGAACTGAAATTGCTTGCGATGTTTTTCTGTTCAGTTTGAGAGCACGTTTCATTGCGCACACAGGTCTGATTCTATTGGCGCAAATTTATTGCTCACATAGTTTCTAATCTATTGATTTACTCACGTCTAATAGAATTGAAAGTCACGATTCAAGCTTGTGTTGTGGTAAATGATGCTGTGTAAAATGTTCAGCATTATTTATTACAAATTTACTCGCCCGTGGCTTCGATCGCTTGGTAATTACCTGGATAAAAAGTAGCCTGTGTTATTTTAGGTTTTATAACCTATGTACAAGTTTCAGCACGAACCGTTCGGTAGTTTTTGCGTAAAAGAGTAACAAACATCCATCTATTCATCCATATAAACATTCAATCTTATAATCATTGTAGGTAGGCGTAGTATAAATGACAATTGATTGTATTAGTACTTTAATCAACGTCTCAGATTATATATAATTATTAACGAAAAGAGATTGCAATCTCACTAATCAAATGTAAACATAACTATAATTACTTATAGTCATAAATTACTGTAAGTCGATAAATAAATATTGAGAAAATGAACTGAATGTTGCTGGATTCCCAAATTAAGCGGTAGTCAATCTCTCTTATCTAGATCCTTTGAAGATGCCTAAGGGGTAGTCAGTGATACGTCGAAATATCTTCAAAGTTATGAACAAAAATGCACCTCGAGAGTGCATTAAGTTGCTCTCTTCTTACGAAATCGAAGTCGATTTAATATTTTTTTTATTTTGCTACTGTGTAAAAGAAGATGACGGCAAAATAATTTAAATTACGCAAAATCGTCTTAGCATTAGCTCCGCAATACAGCTATTTTATTAGTACTTAATCCCTCAAAATGTTATTTTGATATTAATTTTCACCACTTAATTGCTTAGCTAATTCTGCTTGTGATTGTGGAAATTTAACGTTACCAAGAAACCATTTTAATAAGCCTACGTAATAAAAATGAAATTGCCGTGGCGTAGCCTACCTATAAATAGCTGGCACCCCATTAACAGATTTCACACTTGGCCAGCCCTGACACAGATGAACATAGTAGTTACCATAGCGCTTATAGTAAGCAGGTAAGTACATGCGTAGATACTTATGATCCCTTCCGCTACTTATGACGAAATAGGATATTCAGTTTAATTTAAACATTAATTTATATGCCGAACGCGCTGCTTTCTTGTAAATCTCAATTTTATCATCTAGTCTACTATCTACCAAATCTATTGAAAATATTTTTGAATCAGCCTGTAAGTATTACATACTCACATTTTTTTAAAAAATCAGAAGTTCCTTAAATAGATGTAAGGTACCTACACTTCATACTTTAAATAAATATTGTAATTTGAATTTCTAACACTTCAATAAGAGCTACTACTGTAATGTTAGAAAAACGTGTTTATTTTTTTCAACCCGCATTGTCCCACTGCAGTAAAATTGCAAAAGAAAGTACCTACTTAATCAAATGAAGCAAACGTTTTCTTTTTTTAATTAAGGTGCCTTTACAACACTAAAAAGTTACTAACACCTAACAGTTTATACCGACGAAATAGTATACACATTAAATAATAGGTATAAATAAATAGAAGTCATTATAACTAAATTAGAGACAGTTTTAATAAGATTTTAGTGATATTGCGTTCTTACCAGTATAAAGCTTAATCTTAATTCATCCAGGAATAAAATATCACAACACAACTCAGAAAGCAACTAATAAAACTTCAGTAACAGTCGCTATCAAACTTCTACAGTCTTGACACGAACACACTTATTCACAGAACCGAACGAACTTGAATTTTTAAATCTTTGTTTCTTTCGAACCACGTTCGAGTTTCGAAATTTCAAATTTAGATTTGCGCATGGCGGGCTCGTTCGGGAACAACACGAGCGTCGCGCTGACTGGAGGACTCTGAGCTTTCGTTCGCAACGCGCATGTGCCTCTCTTCTCATAATTTGATATCTCACATCACCGCCCTTGTGACATTCCGTGGTAAAACCTAGTCGTAAATTATTCAATTTTATTTACTTATCCGCGAGTTTATATTGCTGTGTGATTTTAAGAGGCCGTAAGAAACACACGAAGCCACAAACCACCATTCTAAATTCAAATGACGTTGGGGTGAAGACAAATGAGGTTTTCCCATGCAATCATTAAAATGTCAGTTGCATTTAGACCCTTTGATGTTTACACGGTTGATAAACTCCGCATTGAGGGTTGTGTGTTTCAGAAATGGAATATCTAATTTAGATGAATAGAAAGTCATAAAAGTAAACTGTTTGACTTTTTAAATAAAACTTAGATATCTCTATAACTGTCATCTTGCAGCTCAAAAACTTTAACCAAATAATATCTAATATTATTATGATTTTTCTACTCGTAAAATAAGCCCTATGAGAGGGAAATTATTATTATTACTTATGTAAAAAGTTTTCAAACTGCGAGAACTATTAGGTGTTGGTTTAGGATGGAAACCACCCTCCGACCGCGGCAATGTCGCATCTTAGACCAGCAACCGGGATTATAGACCAAACCCCTTTTATCATGGATGGTAAGTGCCTGGTTATTTGAACATTCTCGTGTCCCTTTAGCTAAAACGAAAAAGAAGGGTACCTACCGAATACCCGCTCTACATTCTCATCAAGACACACTGAAAGTTGCTAAACACAACTTGTTATGAAGGTATTTCGCACGAGTGTTTCGCGCGTTCGTGTTGAACCTTCTGACCTTGGAATGTCTAGCCCGCGGCACAGAACAAGACGTCTCGGTGAGAATGTAGAGTAGGCCAATGTTATATTACATACTCTGCTACTCCTATACTTTGTTCTCATACACAGTTTTAATTTACTTCACACTAGTTTGTTTTCAAGCGTCAATTTAAATGAAATTTCCCATGGAAATATAATAGCTGAACGCAATTAGGCAACTTTATGCTCACCACAATTTCACTTTGCATGCATTAAGGCCAACAGAGGATAATAAAGTCAAGAGTTGCCGAGTAGCTCCACTTATATTCATAAATGAAGCTGGAGTATCTACATCATAATATACTTATTCTGAAATTTACCCGTGGGTACAATACAAACCAAGACCTATTACAGCGGCAAATTGTTCTTTAGAAAATCCCAAGTACACACAATACCATTGATATGACGATAAAATTGTGACAGTGCCAACGTTTCCGTTCGTTGCAGTCATAAAAAACTTGCTTCATAAGATAAAACGTCTGCCTCGTAAACACAAGGCATCTGCAATAATTATTTCTAAGAGACGGCGTTTTCTCTTAATAAAATAAAAAATGTAGGAGCATAAAAAATGCAATGGTGAACGAATTCCATCTAATAAATAGTCTAGATGGTCAATTTAAAGCGTCGGCGACAATCCTATAATTCCCTAAGGGTGTGACTTGAAAAACTTTTCCATTGTAGATACTTTATTGAGAACATTATCTAAATATATTGGAGTAAGTGCGGGCAAAGAGATTGTAGCACTGTAAGCCGACTACAAATAAAGGGGCGACGATCGGTTTTGGCAGGGAGCCACCATAGCTCGGTATCGAAACTAAAACCATTCGAAGGTTCTGATGGGAGATCATTTACGGTACCAATTGAATATTCTGGCACGCTGCGAAACTGACAGTTTTTTAATGAATAGCGAAAATACTGCGGAAAATTATGACCGACACAAATGCTAGCAATTGAGTATATTGAGTGTGGCAGGAATAGATGTAGGCCTGTAATTTTTGGATTATGGAAGCGACGTAAAAAGCGCTGTTTCTTACATGGTCGTGTACTGTAGTACTGAAAACGATTTATCTGAATATTGAATAATTTTCAAAAATATACTACTGGCTAGTTATTAAATAAAATTAAATGCTCATTGTCTTTGTCTTGCATTTTGCAATTTTAGTCTGTGATTATAGATTATCATAAACTGCAAGTATTATGAAGTAGGAAACCTTGGCATGACGAAGTGATGGTAGGTGGAGTAAGGCTTTGACTGAGTGGTGGCCAAGAACCGGACATAGAAATCAAGGACGGCCAAATGGCGCAATGGTCGACGACATCAATAAAGATCATATTTGGATGAGGGAGGCACAGGACCGAAAATAATGGCGTAGAGGGAGGCCTACACCCACTAGTGAGATATTACAGGGCCGTGGATGATGATGATGATTATGAAGTAAGTAAGTACCTACTTCCAATTCTGTGTAATACATAAAAAGCCTAGACGACATGACGACCAGTTCTGACAACCTTTATGACTTAACAAAATACCCTAAACCAACAATTTAAGTCCCATTTACCCGTGTAAATGGGACTTAAATTGTTGGTTTATTTATGCATCTTGCATCCGTATGCCTTTAAGTTAAGGTATCTACTTGAAACCCGAACTACTATGAACCCTACATAGTAGTCTAAATAAAATTGTAAAACAAAAAGGTTCCTGCTATTCGATTTTCGATCACCAAATCTTTACGCGGTATTTTTTTGTAAAAAAAAAACACCCAGCACTGGATTGAACCGCACCTTTAATAGTCATTTGGACAGTCCTAATGCCGATTTATAAAGCAATGGCTTTAATAACACCTACCATCGAATTTCTTTTAATGACCAGCACTTAAAATAATTGACTGTCCTAATAATTCTTAATAATGGTTTTTTTTTTATCAAACCTTATCACGACAGCTGAACAATTATCTAATTTAAAATGAAAGTGTATTATATGTAATGCCATAGGTGGCCTGCTGCTGCCCGCGGGTTCGCGTGGGACCCGAACAAAATGTAGCCCTTTCCCAAAGTCTTGTCTTTGTACAACATTTTATTAAAATTTGGTAAAGTAGTTTAGATTTGAAAGCGCGACAAACAGACAGTGTTACTTTCGCATTTATAATATTATAGTTCGTATGAGCAGTGACCAACTTTGTTAACGGAGTTTTTTGGCCGCCTAAAGGCCTCTGTCAGGATTTACTATTAATATTAGTAGGGATAGTAGGGGTTTGATATTTGACACCAGTGACATTAAGCTACGCCAAACTCCGTCTAGTATTAGCATACCTAATTACCTGTTTAGTAATTCTGGCTGTATACCTAATCTCGTCATGCGCCATTGCGATCTCACCATTTCATGAAGGTATGCTTTCCTAACTGGAAAAGAATAGAATAGAATAGAATAATCTTTATTTTGTCACTGTACAAAACACTTTACATAATAAGAAGAAGAAAATACAAATAAAGTGACAAAAATGGTAGCGACTATTTTTGTCACTGTATTTTTTGAGTAGCGACTCAGCGTGATGTTTCGGCACGAACCAAGGAACCTGCCGAAGCGATTGTCTTCCGTAACAAAAAGCAGTAAGTACTAAACTACATTATACACACACATACATACACACACACAAACTTTCACCTTTAATAATATTAGTAGGAAGTAGAATAGGTATAATGTATGTATATAATATACTGAAAAAATGTGTGTAAGTAGTATATCAGTCATTTGGTCAGTTGGAATGCTGGATAAAATAACCAAGAACATTGAGGGTAATTATTGGCCAAGGGTAAGTATTTATTCAGCAAAGTAACATTATTTAAGGTAGTTTATTGCAAAAAAGGAGAATCACAATGAGGAGTAACAGGAGACTGCCCTTCAGTTTTAATTAGTTAAAAAAATACTGCACTAGAAACCGTCCACAAACCGCCCCAACTCTTAAAATTTCATCAGCCAGAACTCATCATGAATAAACGGACAACGACAGGACAAGAACGAGGCAGATTCAAACCCTGAGGGTAGTAGGAAGAATTGACCGTAGTTAAACATTAATATTTATACAAAAATAAGGAAAAGCACTTTTACCAACAAACTTCCTCATTGTTTTAGGTAAAAAAATCTTTATTGCTCATTTTTTTGGTTTCTTTCTTTATATTTGCTAATATTTACGTAATATCACAGATAATATAATACTATATAAACGTTGATCACGACTGTATTCCCAGAGTGGTAAACCTTTCTTCTCAGATCTTTAGGCACTTTTAGATCATTTAAAGATGTCTCAGTCAGAGGTATGTCAAAATACATAGTTGATATATGCCCACATTTGGCAAAAGTTTACTATATTTTTATGTACCTATGAAGTTAGTAATTCTCTACCTACTACATTTCAAAAATGTTAGGTTTTTAGTTGCCGTTCCAGAGAAGGAGCATTGCTAACGGACAATCGTGACACCTCATTATACTATAGGGTTTGTTTTTCGAAGTACGGATGTCTAAATATATGACAAAATATTCTTCTTCTGCTAGCAAAGTCGTATATATGCAGCAGACGAACAGTGTATTATATTTGAACGGCCACTCAGCAAGTGCATCAAGAAGCTTATGTGCTTACGCCTGCCTCGAACGGTTTATCTGCGCTTTACGACTTCTTGGCGGACGCAGCCTGCATTCACAAATATAGGTCAAATATACCATAAACTATAGAGGTGTCAAGAAAATTGTTTACGATACGATCACGAATAAATAACGCAGATAGAATATGCAAAAATTTCAAGCGCAGCCAATATTCAAGAATAGCTGAAGTTTAATTAAAAATTATTGATCTTTGTTCCACTTTACTAATTGAAACAACAAATCTGTCGCAATGAGTTATTTAAAGCAATCTGTTCCACTCTTTTATTTAAACTCTTAATAATCCTGCCTTTAATTTACAGTCTAATTATCATAATTACTTCTAACAACTGCGAGGAAAAAACATTTCATTTCAGACGCTTGCTCCAAAATGAGGTCTTCAGTGGATCTTTTTCAGCATGTTTCTATGCAAATGAAAGTATTAGATTTTTTCGGCCTTTCATTTCGTATTCCCTATTCAAAGAGTTCCGTGTATTTTTGGCTGAGGGTGTTGTCCCGAATATGTGTAGGAGTGTTGGTTTTTATTATTCCGGCGATCGGACAAATTGTCTATTTGATTCGCTTGTTATTGTCTGGAAAAGCGGAAATACAAGAGGTTGCGTCAATGTAAGTGTTTTATACAAATAAAATTGTTTTGTAGTCTTTACGGAGAAATTATTTGCAAAATGCTTGGCAACAATATAAGTACTCTCTGAGAAATTTGGTTTCGGTATCTTTCAAGCAAATTGTTGGTATGTAGCCTTTGCATCAATCAGCTTACCAAAAATCTCCCGGAAAAAAATTATACAATTTGAGGATAGATAAAACAATTTATATAATTGTAAACTTACACCAGCTCGGAATGTCACCACAAAATTAAACACAATTATTTTTTGTATTTTTTGTGATTATTGTTACGCCTGCTAAATCAAATTAGGTAAATTATAATAGTTTTAATCCTCTTAAAATTTTCAGTTTAAATTTAATACTCACAGAAATGTTGGCTTTGATTAAACTTCTGGATATGAATTTGCGTCGTAACAAGCTTGAACTACTGCTGGATCAGTTTACGAGTGAAGAGTTTCGTTTCAGTTCTCAGCATTTACAAAACATATTAGCCAAAGCTGTGAGGATATCCCGCGGGCTGTTTGTTGGATTCCTGTTCAGCGCGAGTATGGATGTTTTAGGTACTTTATCAGCTTTTTTTTCTTAATTACAATTCACGTTTACATTCGAAAAACTTAGATTGATGTTAACACGATTTATGCAGAGCCAGGAGGCTTCATGACTAGAAGTTTGATGTTATTTACATTTAAAATTTTATTGTTTAATATCGTACCATCATATTTTTAATCTATTTTCTTCTTTTTCAGTTCACGTTGTTGTAGTTCCAGGATTAACAGGTTTTAAAACACTTCCCCTGAAGATGGATTTGATATTTTTTGATGTAAACGATCCGAAATATTTCAATTTTGCATGTGCCTATCAGATTCTGTACAAACCGTGCATGGTGTCGTCATTTGTGGTCCTGCAAACTCTACCTTGGGCGGCAATGGGTCTGGCAGGTAACTAGTTGTGTATATTCGACTACATTTTATTATTTAACCTTTTATTTGAATATTACAGTCCGTTTAACTTAGTTAAAAAAATTAGTACTATATTTTCTTTTGCTTATTCGTTGAAAGTTCGGTTGCTCTTTGGGAAAGGCCTCCTTTAGCATTCTTCGACTACGCATTCGACTAAACTTACTAAGTTTAAATGTAGGTATTTAGAAATACTTGGATACGGGATTTTTTAATGTTATTTGCAAATTAGTTTGTAAAAAAATAGTATAATATTGTTTGTATGTCAACAGGTAAATACATGTCAAAGAAGAAAAATCTTAAAAAAAAACACAAATGATATTAATTCGTTAATCACCTTGAATCGTTTTTCCTAAATATATTTCTTGTCCTTACAGTAGACGAATATTATGGTTACCATCAAAACAAGACTATTAGATGTAATTTCACAAGATTGTATGTCAAAGCCCAAATAAAAGCAAGTTTAACACGCTTTGTGAAATTACATACACCTACATTAAAAGGTCCACAGTATAAATCTCCATACCGTAAATTGAATCATAACTCAGCGGCGTCGACACAGAATTTCCATAAACTTGAACGAATACCAAAAATTTGTACCACAAAAAACTCTTTCTCACGGTACAGCAACAAGCTACTGAACTCGCTGAATAAATATAAACATCTAAACCCAGACATTTTTCCGACGATTTATTTACTTTCCAGTCAGCCAATTGGACGTTTTAATTTATAACTTTGAAAATATGAAAGAGCTCGTTAAAGCTACCAGGAATGAAAGGCGTTGCGATGAAAATGAAGCTTTCAGACAGATATTCAAAAGTTGCGTCCTCCATCATTCTGCTATTAAAAGGTAAATTAAGATAATGATGTAAATTTCCAAATATTTTGATAACAAAACAAATAATTGCGTTAATTTGTGAGCGGAACTCTGGTTCGGAAAGTTGTTCTCGGACCAGTAAGTATTAATTAGCGTTGTGACATTCTGTTTCCTCTACAGATTCATAAATAGCCTTGAAGCAGCTTTTAGCGGGCAGCTTACCTATTCTCTGTGTTTGAGCGCAGCTATCAATGGGACCACTGCAATGCAATTCTTCTCTGTGAGTTTTAGAAAAATATAAAAGCGAATTTACTATTATTTGTTTTCTCAATTAAAATGCTTTTCATGGTTAAATAAGATGTGCTTTGCATTTCTCTTTATCAATTGAAAATCTTTTCTTTCTTTTGTTGCTCTCTATTGGCAGCAACCAACTTGCTTTTAAGTAAAAAGCAAAGTTTAATTGGATTATTTGAACTTATTCTGTGGCCAGACTGGAGACAGTAATTCGATAAGAACAATTACGAAACTTCGAGTTATTTGCTTAGTACCATATATTTTTATTGTCATTGCGTCACCTTTTACTAGTATTGTCACGCGAAAAACTATAGGATATTGTTCTAGAATTATGTAATAAGTTTTTTGAAATTAAAACATACACAAAAAGTACATTGGGTTTATTCCCATCTGCCACCAACGAGTTCGATTCTTATTACGTACAAGATAGTAGATAACTAAAAAAGTGATCATAACTTCTTATACCTGTATTTTTTTTTTCAGATTGAATCACCTCGTAAGAACATAAGTGAAGTGTTGTGGGTTTTGGCGTATTTGACAATTTTCATTGCAATGCTTTACATAGACAACTATTTTGGTAATATGGTCACTGAAAAGGTACAAAATAATGATGAACCACAATTTAAAACGTAGTATTCACTTACTCTATGCACAATCACTCGTTTGTTCGTAGTTCGTAGAAAAATGTAGAAAGTGCCAGGCGGGTCACCATGCGCAACACGACAAACCTACCACTGTCGCCAAAATTTCCTAACCTTTTACATACAACGTTCAATAGTTAGTTACATAATACGTATTTCACTTTCAAAATTAAATCGATGATAATTTTACGTGAGTAATTTCCCGTGTGCAATTTCATAATACATAATACGTAGTTTGATATCATCGAGTTTCTTGTCTCGATACGCTGTGCATGTTAGGCCTACTAACTTAAAAAAATCTTCTCGTAATCGTTTTTTTCAGTGTTCCCATTTATCATCTGTAGTTTTCGCAACCCCGTGGATTAATTTGGACACAAAGATCAAGAAGGATGTTATTATGTTCATCGCGTGGACTCAGCAGCCTGTAGTCATCGTTGCGTCTGGGCTGATACATGTGTCTTTGGAAACATTTACAAAGGTACTTACTTAGTTGAGTGCTACCGTGCTTCGAAGGACAATTAGTTATACTCAAATCAAATCAAATCAAATAAATTTATTCATTTCAAGCAATAAAGTAATAAAGTATAAAATCATATAGGTAAATTAATTTAAAAACATTTTTACAACTTATGGCTTGGTTTTGTAAAACTGGGCTACAGCACCTACACTAAGTGGTGAGACTTGTGTCGCAGGTGCTGCCTTCCTTCTATGATTACAGTATTATTTTCAAAGCCAGGTTATTAATATGAGTAATGTTCAATATTTAAATATTGGTGCTGATATTGAAACATACTACCCACCTACTTACTTAAAATTACTTTAAAAATATTATACTGTCGGTCCTGGCTTTTAAAGTTGTTAAGAAATAGGCTACTTTTAATCCCGGTATTCCCACGGGAACGGGACCTATTCACCGCGGGTAACACCGTGGGGCGCAGCAGCTAGTTTATTATAAATGAAGTTTACATTGTAGGTACTTAGTGTAATTCACAAGTTCAAGTAAAAAAATTATATTTTAGGTTTTGACCTCGATGTAGTATTAATAGGTTAGGTATATAATTTACGTCTCTGTATTTAATTTGTTAATAAATAGAAATCGATTTCTAAAAATTTGTTCCCATTTATATATGTATTGTTATTTTAAATGATACTTAGTTCATGAAACTCGTTAAAGTTACGATGAATTTGGTTACATTTGCATTTAGTTATATTTTGTTTCTGTTTTCGGGAATAACTTTTTAGTTTTAAGCTATTTAAATATTACATTTCCCTCAAAACCTGAATTAAACTTCCCTGTAACATAAAGTTAGAGCTCAGACAGGCTAGTTATTAGATCAGTCAGACTAGTTACTCATCTTATGACTTTGCTCGAAAACATAACTAATAAGCAATTAGGATATTAGGATATTCAGGCTATTACCACTTTATAATAAAGCATATCATCATCATCCTGTATTTATTAAACTTTCTTGTATTTATAATAATATATACATGTGAACGGGTATTAATCACGAAATTACCTTTTTTTATAAGCCCACTATCATTTTATCCACACGTATCTACCATTCCAAATTAATATTAAATTATGCTGTTAAAACTATGATCTGAAAACCACCACGCGTGGTACTAAATTATAAGTATAAATTTCACAAATCCTTAAACTTAAAAAAAAATATTTCCATCCAGAGTAATAAAAGTTACCAAAGCTTTTAACATTCACAAATACAAATACTAATGTTCTATAAAAGAAGTAATTGGCTGCTCGGTAACAAATCCGACGACTTACGACTGAAGTGTGCTGATACCGGGAAATAAATTATTTCAATCGTCCACCTGAGTTTTTGTTATGACAAGTATTATAAGGAAAATGTTTCGTTGAAAAGGTTTTAGAACATTTGTATTTCATTTCCTATTTATCATTTATGTTAGAGTTTCTCGAGATACGAGATTTTAGGTGTTTCGCTGTAACACATAAAGAAGATTTGAACGATTTGTAAAGTTAAAATAAGTTTATGAAATTATATTACTTTTCTTATAATAATATTATGTAGGTAAACACACTATAATTTTCAAGTTTGTGCCAGTCGTATCTTTAAATTTGGCTTTAGTTAAAAGGTACATACTCGTACCTACCTACGAACAATCTCAAACTCACTATCAACCGCAATATCAAAAATGTATTTAAATTAACTATCAGTGTACCAGATATCCATCAGAATTAACTAACCAAGAAACATGATACCTAATCGAAAATGCTAAAGTTGTAAACCTTACTCCCTAAACCTAACTCATTTTGGAAACTTGATCCAAATAACAAATTTGATTAATTCGTATAACTAATTCATTACATTTATTCTAGAAGTTTCAAATTTCTGTGCAAGTAAACTTATTATCAAATTGAATATTCAAGACTTGGTCGACCAATCAGAATCTGCATCGAAAGTATTTTGAGCAACTTAAAGTCCGTAACTTTGTTAATTTAAAACATTATGGTGCTGTGAATATTTTTGCGCTTGTTTTAAACAGTTGCTTCATTTTTTTTTTAATAAAACATCTTTATTTTCATATCCTTGAAATATAAATATTACTTATGTTAACAGTAGGAAGTTTATTTTACACTCACCCGTGGATAGCGGGCGAATCCGTGAACAAGCCACGACATGAGGGACGTTAGTGTAGATTTCATTCGCATATTCTTCACGGCGTCACGCTCGATCTCCACCTCGTTCCCGTTTGTTACCGGTATTTTCTTCCACTTGTCAAATCTTTGAGAGTGTGGATAGGCTATGACACTCAAATCAACTGTTAAAGTTAATGCTAAAAATTTACACTTCGATTATGACTTAAACAATCTTATAAAATTACTTCTATGAAAGCTTTATATTTATATACCTAACGAATGATTATAAAAATATTGAATAGGTATATCATTAATTTAACATCAAAAGGAATTTTCAAATAAGCAGGTACCTAAACTTCAAAATAAAACCGTTTTCCCCCCGAAGGGAAGAAAACGAATATTTAGGTTTAAGCCGAAGCTTGACCCACTTGTGAGATTACCCCCTTGAATTTTGCGCGGCCGCAGTGCTATTCTACCCTCAAATACCTAAAAGTGATCACGTGACTCGGTATGAGCCGTCGTCGTCATCGCTGGCTAGTCGAATGTTCCTCAGTACTCTCACAAGCCGGCAAGGAATGCAATTTTAGTGGGTCAAGCTTCGGCTTAAACCTAAATATTCGTTTTCTTCCCTTCGGGGGGAAAACGGTTTTATTTAGGTGTTAGAGCCTTCGCTTGACCCACTTGTGAGAGGTGTTTATATTCTGCCGGCGATGGCAAGGCGTACTGTGATTCGTTTTTATGATGTTAGTAGAAAAAACAACATCATTTGAACAAAAATCAATGTTTATTAAGAATCAACTTAATATGAAATTAAATGATAAACTTTTATGTAGAAAAACAACAAATGGATTCGTTTTAGATCACAATGGTGTGAATGATTCACTTATACTAGGTTGATTAAGCTTTGCCTTTTTTGGTGGCACTATCTTAAAATAATGTTTTAAGAAAGTGTCTTTACTTCTCCAATTTCCTCGACTAATAACTTCATCTAAATTTAGGTTTCTGTTTGTCCAATTATCAGAGTTTACCGCTGCTCTGAAGCTGCCAGGAGTTCCCTTTATGTTTGCGACTTTGAACAGATTACGGATCCATCCAGCAATCACGGTCCTCGAAGCAGCTTTGACTTGGCTTCTTGTAGTGATAAACAACCTTGATGTTTTATTAGCTCTTCTAGATTTACTAATAAGAATAAGTTTATTTGTCCAAAATACTAGATCTAGTAATTGAATGTTATTTCGAATCAATTTCCATCCTGATTGTCGAAAGTTGGTAGAATCAGTCTTCGAGCCAAATTGGGGCCAAAATATAACACAGTCATCATGAACTTCAAGGTAGTTGGGACCGATGTCAAGTAGAGTTAGATCATGTATTCTTCGGCCTGAGGCTAGTAGAAGCAATGCAGATACATGACGAGATACTTGAAATAAACTGCTCTGATCTACCTCATAGCTACTTAAGTAGTCAATCAGTTCGCTAACATTCCAAGTTAATGGTTTTGGAGGGGGTGGCTTACTTGCGAAAACTGCTTTTAAGGTTCGTTTCACCAATGGGTGGTTACTAAGTTTTTCGCTTTTTTCGGGGTTGGCGAATGTAATAACCACAGATTTATGTAAAGCGATGGACCTGGATGCCAATTTGACATCTTCATGAAGGTAGCAGATAAATTTTGCGACATCCTCGGGATTTGGGTCGTCCACCTGAATGCTGTTAACTTTTGCCCATGATATCCAACGTAACCAAGCAGGGCTGTAAGTTTTCAGAGTTGAGTCACGCCACGACGTTTCTAAGAGACTACGGTTCTCTTCTGACCAAGTTCCTATGAAACGGTTCCAGCCTGTACCTTCCAAACCTGCAAACACATTGTTTTTATTGCAGGAGGAGGGTTCCCGGTTTTGAGATCGATCAGATTCTTGTTCAGGTTGGGAATCGTGAATGGGAAACCTATTGATCTCTGCCTCAGTTCTGTCTTCCAGAATGTCCTCTCCCATTTTGGGGCTACTAGGAGATATGTTCCTGAGCAGCGCGTCAGATGTCTCAGGATGCGTGGTATGAGCGCTGGTGGGGGAAACACCCAACCGAGCCTGAACTCCCATATTCGACTGAAAGCGTTCACGAATAGGCACATTGGATCTCTGGCATCTTCGCTTACATAATTGTGCATGATGGCTGATCGAGCACTTGCAAAGAGGTCTACTTCCGGTGTTCCCATTTTCTTGAAAATGACTTGAAGAATTTCTTGACCCAGCGTCCACTCCGAGAGCTCTGTCGCTCGTGATAAGCTGTCTGCGATACCGTTGTACCGCCTGGGGAGGTATCGAGCTACAAGATTTATTTGATGTTGGCTGGCCAGTTGTAGGATCTTGTAGGTTACACGAAGTAGGCGTAGAGACTTGGTGCCTCCTTGCTTGGTAATGTAGGCTACAACAGATTTGTTGTCTGATTGTATCATAACAGATTGATTTCGTAGTTGAAGTCCTTTCTTCTTCATGACTTCGAGTACTGCATATAGCTCTTTTAAGTTGCTGTGCCAACTTTGCTGCCTTCTGTTCCATAGGCCTTTCAGCTTTTCGTTTCCAATCGTTGCTCCCCACCCCGATCCCGCCGCGTCGGTTGTAACAAAGGCGGTGACTTCTCGATGGTGTATCGGAGAAGACTGGGTGATGTTCTGTAGCCACCATCTTAATTCTTCTGAGACTTTGTCTGGCAGCGGAAATCTTTTGTGTTTCTGGTTCATTGGCAGTTTGTTTGCTGCTATCTGAATGTGACGGCTGTGCAGCCTTCCTAAGGGGATGACAAATGAGATGAAGTTTATGTTGCCAAGCAGAACCTTTGCTAGCCACCACGTCCACCACTGATTGCTTAACAGTGTATTTATCAATGTGGCACACTTCAGAATTTTGTCTTGAGGTAACTGTTTTGTGTTTTCTTCGGTGTTCCACAGGAGCCCTAGATATTCTACGATTCGTGAGGGTGAGAGGGATGTTTTCTGATGGTTTATGCACCAGCCCATTTCTAGTAGTAGTTTTATTGCATAATGACTTTGTTGTAGCAAAGTGTTAGGATTTGGATGCAGTAGGAGGAAATCGTCCAGATAAACGACTACCCTTATTCCCTTTTCCCTGAAAAGATTTGCGACCCAATTAGTGATTTTAGCAAATATGTAGGGGGCCGTCGCTAAGCCAAAGGGTAAACAGGTCATTTCATATATTGTTCTGTCAAAATTGAATGCCAGAAATCGCCGATGAGGCTTACAGATAGGGATATGAAAGTAGGCCTGAGATAAATCTATTTTAATCATGAAATCAAAGCTATTCATACACAGAGGGATTTTATGATGATTAATTAACCGAAATCTCGGAGGCTGAAGGAACTTGTTGAGTAACCTCAGGTTAAATATTGGTCTATTGGACCCATCCCATTTTTTTCTAAGAAACATCGGTGACAGGAACCCTGATTTACTTGAGCATTTGACTATGGCCTTGCAAGTTAGCATTTTATGCATTTCTACCGACATATCAGAGGAGAATTTAATAAGAAATCTATTATTATAATCTGAGTTAAACCTTCTCAGAGGAGGAGAGCGTGTGAAGGGTATTCTGTAACCTGATATGACTGAAATGATAGATTTAGGGGCGCCGAGAGCCTTCCAAGTCATAATATGCTGGCCTACCTGTCCCGCAGTAAAATTATAGTTTTCTTTACGATTTAGGTTTACCCTCAAATCTAGGCTTTTTGTTTGTGTATGATCCCGACCCAGTTCCTGTATAAGATCCTTTCTTTGTTTGGGTCGGGGCTCTATAATTAGATCTTCTTTCGCTAGGTCTTTGAAGCCCTGGTTCTTTTCATGACTCGCGGCCGGTCTGTTGTGTTGCTTAGGTCTGATAGTGCCCATATGTTGTTTCCTGGCAGGAAAAAACTTATGAATTCCTCCTTGTTCCTTAATCAAGTCACCTAACTGTGGTTCTGCAAATAAATGCGTATTCGATGGCGGGATTGCATGAATGAGCTCATTCAGTGTTTTGTTTGTTGGTTTATAAACCGATCTTCGCTGTTGAATTATTTCTGCTCTTCTACCACAGGTATATTGCAGTAAGGAATCCGACGTACGGCGAAAAACACAATCAGTAGCAAGAACATTCTTTTTTAGATGTGATTTCACCTCCAGGGGCGCCGCGTTGTAAATGGTTTGAAAATGGTTCCTCTGTTGCAATATTCCATGAATGATGGCGCCTAGACAGGTGTCCACTTTCTCTAAGAGTGTTACTGTTTGCCAGTTAGGGGTAGCTGTCGCTAAGACGCTATTAACTTTTAGGCTAGTAAAAACTGGAGCAGCTTGAAATTGTTTTTGGACATCCGCGTGGCGAATATTCTGCCAGGTGGCTTCTCCGAGTCTTGAGCAGTGGGAACCCTGTTTCACAAGTGTTTCCTCTGCGATTCCTATTTTGCCTTCGGATTCTTTTGTTTCGGGTGCAAAATCAAAGAAGTGGTCTTCTTGTTCAATCAGATTTGCTTCCAGTGGTTCAGCCGGTTCCGATCCGATGATTTCCGGTGCAACCCAGGCATCATTATCATCTCCCTCGGATTCGTATGTATGGCTATCAGAGTCTACTTCGTTTTTTGCTTTGCGCGTCAATAAGTCTGTATGTATGCTGGACAATGCAAGAAGTTGTTCCAACATTTTATTTTGTTGTTCCATATATGTTTCCAGGCCTTTTGTAGCAGCAATTCGGACTGGTTCTGGGCTATGAGTTCTTTTTCTCGAGGGTATGGATGTATCATCTGTAGAAGCTGGAGATGCAGGTCCAGAGGTATTGGCTTCGGGCCGAGTTTTTAGGCGGCGAGAGGCTTCTGGGCGAGGAAGTAATAGGTTTTTGATAGCAGTTAGGTTTTCCATAAAGCCGCTGTATACATCTGTTGGATGGATTTTCTTCATAGTGGCGAATGGGGAATAGATAAGTGCTCTTCCTATGGGCCAGTTGAGAAGTATTCTTTTAATTGTTTTGTACTTCCTTTCACTCAAAGAGCTAGAACAGCCATATGCTTCGGCCAGGTGGACCGTAGGGATCGCAAATCTTAGGCGATTTTCGTCATCTGAGGATATTTTAGCTCCAAATAGGTCTTCGTATGAAACCATGTTTATCTCCCACGATCTCCAGTCTGTAGGATAGCAGACATCTAATGAATGTATTATATTTTGGTAGAAGACTGCTTGCTCAGGTGGAGGATCCCACTTGGCTATATCACCCAGCGTAGTGCGATTCATCAGGTCCATGATCTGAAAGCATCGGGAGATGACATTTAGCACTGGAGCCGACAGACTATTGTAGTCTAGTAAATGCCGATTGACGGCTGCATAGCCGACAAGACAACAGAATCATTGTGTTTCCACTTGAGTACCTTAGCATTCAGCTGACAGTGTCGGCTAGTCAGCCGCCATAGGTAGTGGGTACCTCGGCTTGGCGTCTGACAACGTCCTAAGTCCCAACGTGTTAATACTATGAGTATTTTGAGCAAGCCGTCTAAGGAGCGGGCATTTCCATTAGAATTTGATCTGCATGAGATCCTAAATTATTTTGCTTTCTCACGAGTCTGCCGTCCGAAGAGCGGGCATTCGCATAAAGCGTTGATAAATACGTACCAAACACATAATTTCAACTCCCGAAGGAGATATGTGTCGAGTACTTCACATTAAACACTTTAATTAATTATAAAATTTATATTACTTACATTTGTTATGTTCACGCCGTTTAGAGTTTAATTTATTTATTTATTTTTTATTTTATTTTGCACTGCACAATCTCCGTCAAAATTCAAAGACGTACTGAGGAACATTCGACTAGCCAGCGATGACGACGACGGCTCATACCGAGTCACGTGATCACTTTTAGGTATTTGAGGGTAGAATAGCACTGCGGCCGCGCAAAATTCAAGAGGGTAATCTCACAAGTGGGTCAAGCGAAGGCTCTAACACCTAAATGTTCCAAATATGATATAGAAAATCCATCACGTCCCGGATACCTAAGTAAAGATACAAGACCTATAAATTATTCATACACAGTAGCTCTGGCCAAGGTCTATAGGGATTACTAAAATTCCTAGTTTATCTTAAATTAAATCAAGTATGAAAATGTTTTGCGAATTTCGAAGAATTAGGAATGGAATGATTTCCAACATAAACATAAGAAGTAACAATGTATCGTATTTTTTCTCTATTCTAAGAATCTTAATTCTAATTCTAAGAATGTAATGAGAGAGAGACTAAATGAGGCCGAAGAGGAGAGTTTAGATCCGTGGTGATTTTATGTATGTAGGTGGAGGCACTTTAGCTAAAATAAGGATTTTTGCAAACTATCTTTAGAAAGCTGATAGGTAGGTACTTATCGGTTAAACTTAAATGATAGTTTTTATCTACTTACTTGATCTTACATTTGCGCTCTCTTTGTATTTTAATTACATTTCATTAAATTTATACGGTTTTTTTGACCCCTTTTTAGGGTTCCGTACCCAAGGGATAAAAAAGGGACTCTATTACTAAGATTCCGATGTCCGTCTGTATGTATGTCCGTCTTTCTGTATGTCTGTCTGTCTGTATGTCCGTAAGTCTGTCAGTCACCAGGCTGTATTTCATGAACCTGCAATGATAGCCTGATTTTTGGCTGATTTTATTGTATTTTCAGGTCATGAATTGGACATACAAAGCTTTCGCTATTTTGAACCAGATGAAGTGAAATTGCGACCTCCAATTAGTTTAATTCATTTTATTTATTTGAATAAGTGATGTCCATAGCAGAAGCAAAACTATGTTTTACGCACTAATCAAATCTTAAATTTAGATAAATAGACCTAAGGTTATCGTGAAATATAAGTCGAGATAATGGAATTCAACAATTATTAACTACATTACATTGTTATAAGTACCTACCTATTTTATTTTATTTTTTACTGACACTGTTTTTACTTGTTTGTGTGGGTATTTTTTTCTATTCTGTTCTATTTTGTGATTCAAGTAGAAATTATTGAGAAATTTGAGCACCCTAACAGCCGGTTTCTCGAACGATCTTCTCAAAAAATAATTAATCAATTGTCAAATCACAATGACAAGTGTCAAATGAAGAAAACATTCGGCACTGTTATTGACACTGTCACGTGATTTGACCGTTGTTGATTAGTTAATTTTTGAGATGATCTGCGTTCGAGAAACCTGCTATAAATGTTTTAGGCATGCTACTTGTACTTAGTTACTACTTCGTAATATATCTTTGCATTATATACTACAGTGTTTTTAATTTATTTCTAAGTATTTGATGACATTTTAATGCATCTGTTATGGATACAAAAGCAAAAAGCGAACGACAAAGTATGCAATTAGCAGCCGAAAGACACTTGACATGCTTTTTGATTGCAGCAAGTAGGTACTCGACACAGTTTTATTGTTTTAAGAATTTTACTTCAAAATTGCAAAATTTAGTAGATTGCTTAGCTTAAAATCAAATTATTAAAATAGCGTAGGTAAAAGTAAGTTCGTATAAGTAAGTGGCCAAACTCTGGTGACGGAGTTTTTAGACCGCCTAAAGGCCCTTTAAAAACCGGGACCGACAATTCAACGTGCCCTCCGAAGCACGGAAGCGCTCAGATGTTAATGCCACTTGCACCCATGCAAGTTCTGTCCGTTGTTTAACTTTAACGATCTATATCAAGAACGTCTAAACAAGCTACGCCTCAAGGAGCGCTGTGTTAGGCTATCCTGCTACATTCACTGGTTGACAGCAAAGCCAGTGCAACCAGTCCACCCGTGGGCAATCTAATGGATGCCAAGAGACAAGGTCTTAATAGGTGCCGTGTGGCCTTAATGAGTTATGACCTAAAACCTTAACCAAAGTCAGATTTGGACCAGGAAGTTTGTTTTCCAAATTCCTTGCCATCGAAATCATTTCGTCGACCCTTTCCAACCCTAATGTAAATATTCCATTTCCCATGCGGCAGTATTTATTCTAATTGAATATATCAGATCTATCTGTTCCAGTCTACAAATTACATTAACCCTTGAATAAATTAAGTTTATTCTTTCGTGAAAGTATTTTCCGAGCGAAGAAAGAGATGTGAATGGAATACTGAACGGATACCTAGAATGATAAAAGCAAGTAGAGCAAATTAACTCACAGTTTTGACAGCGTAAGTAATAGGAGCAGACCAAGCTACCGAGACAAGAGACCGAGATGGGAGACCACGACCATTACTTGACTTTAGGCAATGTAAGCATCAGTTCGTGAGCGAGACCGAGACAGGAGACGATTACTGCCCCCTTGTCAAGGTCTCCTGTCTCGGTCTCTGGTCTCGGTCTCCCGTCGCGGAGTACTATTTTTACAATCCCGTCCGTTAGATTGTAAAAATAGTGTTAAATTAACGACTATCGAGATATTATGAAGTTCAATAATCGAATTGAAAAATTAATTGATGAACTTGTGGAATAATCTTCCACAAACTATTGTAGTCACTGTATGTGATTCTCATAATCTCATACATCACAAGAGTCCATAGATGGTATGTCCGCGACCTTTGCTGTTGCAGAATTTCCGAATCAAAGTACGTACTTTTCCATCAGGCCATCGCGGCTCCTTTATAAAACAATTTAAGTGGAATATTTTCTCAGATTATGGTTCATGTTTTGTCAAAAAGCTATGTTGGTAATTTTTACTCCTAGAAAAAGCCTGAATGGATGCCTAAGAGGTCAAGCTGCGAACTAGTTGTGAAATGGCCTTTTAATTTTTTAGCAGGCAGATTATAAAGAAATGGAGTGAAGATCTCTTGGAGTTATAATGAACTAACTTTATAATTTTTTTGTAAAAGATGTCGTAAAGATATTTTATTTCCTAAAGTTCTTGTAGTACAAGGCTATGATGAAGAAAGTTTGTTGCTTTATGTCTGTTGCTATTCTTGAATATTATAATGACGTTATTAATACCATGTATCAAGCTATGACAACGGCTAATTATCAACCCACTTATACCAGTCTCAATAACCCTATCTTTGATTTTGCTTATTGCTAGTACCTTAGTAGGTACATATTATTACTTTTACTTGCTTTGACATGCCTTACTTTGTTTGACTGGCTTCCCACTCCAACTTCCTGTTTAATTTTCGGAAAAAGTTTTATTACACCCTGTCCAAGTAACTATTTTCGTTATATTTTTTTACGACTATGCTTTATGCGTTGTAGCTACAGTAAAAAAATATTGAACAAAGTTTTTATCTTTTGCCAGCAACATTGCTTGTTTGCTATCATTAGCCTTGCTGCACTCAATAACTGTAGGTAGTTACGAGTAGTATGTTATAAAAAAAATTAAGATTTCATTCGATGACCAAGTCAATCTTTAATTAAACCGACTTGGTATAACATGGATCTCACAACTTTTTACGGTAGAAGAACTGATTAGCGAGACTTGGCTTTTTTACAAATTATTTTTTAATGGCATACCTATTGTCGCATTTTGTAAAACTGAATTTCCGAAAAGCTCGCGTACCTACAGATCGCGGCGCGTACCGTGACGCGAAACTGTCACAGATCCACATTCGCAGAGATTTGGAAAAAATATTGACAGCAAAATGTTACATACTGTATCTAATAACAGAATCGATATAATTTGTGTGCGTTCGGATAGCCAAATATAACAAAATAATGGACACGAACAGCTATGATATCAAATTAACAATTACACAAACGAGCATCCCGTGGACAGATAGCCACGGACATAGCGATAATCGCTGGTGTCGAATTATGAGGAATAAGCGATTTGACCATTAGTAGTGTTGCCAAATTCACTGGCAAAATTCGTAATAAAAACTAGTAACTTAAAACGAAATCGGTTGCCGTGGAATTGTGACGTGATAGTTCTGCTGTCTTGTCTCCGTCACGGACAATTCTTCTGGTGTTCGTTTCGAGTAAATGTGTATGTACCTATGTATGTATGTAATATTCCCTCTCATAACGTTATTTTACTTACTAAATGTTAACCTCAATGAATAGTAAGTAGTTATTACGTAATTGTGATTTTGTGTTACAATGATGGTTATCCTAATAAATAAGCAAGTAATGGATGTTACCGCGCATCCGTCAATGTCAAGTCCAAATGTCAACGAGATGACAGCTGTCATCTCCCGCCACTTCTCCAAGCAGATTACTTTGTGGCCGTCTTTCAACCACTTATATAAGAATTTGTAAATTGAAATAAACTCATAAAATCAAGAAAGTTTATTATCTAAAGAACCCCTAATTAAGGTCCATCAAAGGTGACTTCAAACAATGGCCAACTCTAAACATAAAGTTTTTGAAGGCTTTACTATTAGCCGTTCACCATAATTATTCATCACTCAACTAAACCTCTGACTTTTAAAATACAACAGCAGTTAAGCTAGCTCATAATTATGCTCATACAGTTTCCAGCTAAAGCTTTAACTCTCGCAATACGTGACACTGACAGTGGAAAATGTGACAGAAACTTAGGGAGTCCCGCGAAAACTTGGGAAAGTCCCGCGAAACTTGCAACTTCTGGCCACACTAACGAGTGACAAATGTTTGCTGCAATCAGACGCGCTGCGGCCGCATGCAATTAATCAACGAATATAACCGCTCGTAATTCTATTGTGCTGTTCGATTTATAGCCTGATAGACCTATCCATATTTTTTTTTACTAGAAATTGTCATGTTCAGGTATAGAAATTTATTACTGACTTAGATTTATGATTAAACAAGCTTCCGCCCACAACTTTGCTCACGTGATACTAACCCGAATACAAAGTAGCATTATTAAGTGCTCTTCTGTACATTCTAAGTTTTAGAGAAATCCGCTCAGTCTTATAAATTTAGCATTTTTTGCATTTTTAGATTTATTAAATAAGTATGTCTAAAGGGGTAGTCATAGGAAATTCAAAAACTTTTTGTTACATATATCCACATTTTGCAGAAGTTAACAAAATGTTTATGATTATAATGTCTAGTATAACTCACTCACGATAGAAGTAGTGCTTTCAATATTTTTCAACACATTTTCACTCAAGCCTTGGCAGCTTGTTACGTGGATATTTATAACCCGTCAATAAACTAACAATGCGTGCCAATCCGTCCTACCTTTAGAGTATCGACTCAGCCATCCATCGTTCGCAAAAATACAATCAATATGACATTAATTATGATATACAAGCTGCTGTCTGAGCAAACCTCCAAATGCCAAATTCTGAAATGATTGAAACTAACAGATTTGGCAGTTGTTGCCATGGTAAATAACCTATGTGTTAACCAGGATATTAGCTATTATGGTACCAAATTTCATTCAAATCCGTCCTGCCGTTTGGGCGCGAAGGAGTATGAAACATTCACACAAATTTTTATCTTCATAATATTAGTGTCATTATAGAATCGACTTTTTTATTCTATTAGTCTTCCCTGATCACTAACACTCTTGTTTTGATGAATTTGTTTAATGTTAGAACATTCTACTGATTTATTATATAAAGATTATTAATAATATGGTCGCATATTCTTGTTTCCATCCGCTTTATAAATCATGAAAATTTAAAATAATTGAAAATTTCACACCAATATTTTAGATTTTCCAATGCAGGCTATAAAAATCTTCACCTCCAAACTCGCTTAGCTAAGCCCCGTGCAGGTCACTGGCACGGCACGATCGACGCATTCAATCGGAGGCACACCTATCGATTAATTCCAAACCAAAAACATAAAGAAAGTTAATAAAGAAAATAAAATTATAGACTCTAAAAATTGAATAATTTTTGCGTGAAAGAGTAACAAACATCCATAGATGTTTGTTAGTTTTCAAACTTCGTTTTCGTTGATCCCAAGTAAGGCCCCTGAACGTATTTGGCTGAAACTTGGAGTGTACGTACTTACATAGTTTATGACCTGAAATAATTTTATTCGTTAGGTTAGTCTTTAGTTAATCCATAAGAATTTGAATATTTAATTACAAAATTATTTTACGGGTTATAAATCTACAAAACAGAACAGAATGGCAGAAACGAAAAAAGGCCTATGCTAGCAGTTGGATCAGAAAGGCTGATGATTGTTGATGATGGTGATCAACCACAACAACATTTTAAGCTTTCCATTGAAAAGAATTACGGAACAAATCCATAAAGTGCTAACATTAACGGAACAAAATATTTACAACAAAGAAAATGACCAGCATTTTTCATTGTACGCATTTCTGCTGCTTGTAAATTCGGAAATCGCGTGTGATTATAATAAGGTAGAAACTACTGCACGATAAGGCTTCCTGCCTTCTGACCTCCCATTATGTCAACCGATGCTTATCAGATGGAACCGGACTAATCACGGGATTAGGAGGCGACACACGGACCGGTGCATTGGTAGGACATAATTTATTGTGATCAATTGTACTGTCAACCGGTCTAGCTCGAAGCGAACAATACCATTGGAACCTTTGATTTATGCAATTTCTTATAGGGAATGCTATTGCAAAGTATTGTAGGTACTGAAATCTAGCGGTTGGTAAGATTTAGTTTATACAAATCATAATTTATAGTTGTTTATTGAACAAAGTGCTATATTTAGCAAGAGGCATAGTTAGGCTATGTTTTTCAAAAATATTTGAACTGCATAAATCATCTTCATTATCATCCATAGCGTATTTGGTGGCCCACTGCTAGGTATACCCAGTAGTGAGTTTTAGTAGTTCAGGTCCGGTATTCGTTTAGTTAGTTCAAAAAGATTATAATTAAGAGTCATAGCACATGAATCGCAAGCAAAGCACTTCGAATAAATTTTTTTAATTACTATTCGTTACGTCAATACCTAATCTTAAAACACCGGACTGTGTGTAGTTATTATTAGCAGTTTACGATGAAAGTTACTTAACTATCGTGAACACGTAATAATTATAATTAAAAATTAGTTCTCTGACCGGCTAAAGCTTTTTGCATATTTTAACGCAAGTGTTTTAGTGTAATAAACAAGGGCGTAATAAATAGTGAACTTAACTGTTATGCATAAACTTAGAAAGTAATTTAAGTTGTTTTTCTACTAAGCTAATGAATGGCACTTTATTTTATGAACTATTTAAGTTTGTTGCTTAGTGCTCAAAGTAGTTAGAGTTTATAACCTACTAAACACTTAAGCGATAGGCGTGATGAGGAGGCGAGAATATTCCCTTGGCGCTCCAAAGCGTTTGTATCGGATTGCAGCTTCATAGTGTAACTGAATGTACCTGTCCTGAAATGTGTGTGAGTGATGTTAATAAATCTTTTTCTATTCTATTCTATTTTAATTATTATAGTGTTATGTCCCAAGTCTACACTATTCTACATACATACATCACATTTGTACATTCCAAATATTCATAGGTTTTGGAAGAGATCAAAGCTTGCTGCCCTAGCTTGGTTCTCAGCTCGCTTCGCTTGCATGTCAGCTTTTAGAATATTTTGCAAGCAAATTGAACTGTGTCAGTCCATAAAATTGAAATTGACCAACAGTCAGCCTCTCTATAAACACCATAAAGCAAAATCAAATGTCACATGCATGACCCTTTTGTCTTAAAAATGTTATTGTAACCAAATGACTGATATTACTACTTACACAACTTTTACACATTTTTTTTATTGTAAATACATACATATTTATAGGTAGACAAACACCCAGATCTGGAAAAGATATCTGCAGAACTTACAAACATCTGTACCATCGAACCCGTAACCTCTTCGTTTCAAGCGGGCCGACACCCACTGCGCCACAGAGATCGTTATTTTATCACATTATTTTTAGCAAATGACTTTGATTATCAAAATTATTTGGTAATACATACAACATGATTGTGTATTTCTATTGTAGCAGGATATTATTCTTATTTTGTGGTTCTACAGTTAAACTTAAATTCAAGAACTTTATCTTTTAAATCACTGAGAATAAATTGAAACCGTATTGCATCGATACTTTATTTAAAATTCAGTTCATTTCTACACAATTGTCCAATTTCTTCACTACAATTCAAGCATGATGAAACAAAGTTTTATTTGATTCCATCTGCTAAGCTCCCATTTCTATTCTTGCGCGGAACGTCGAGACAACTTTCAGAAGTCCGTTCCGAAACTGAGATCGCGGTGCCATCACCGTCACGAGAATACTTAAATTCTGAACCCGAAACAATTCACTTGGGAATTCCTGTTCAATTTCACTAAACGACTGTGATGTACCTACAGTTGAGAAGTTTGGCTACTGTTGCCGAATCACTGGTCCTACGTGGGAGCTTGAGATGTCGTGAGAGATATATATATTTCTCGTGACCACGGTGACTGCAACATCATCCGAAACGTCTAGGGAATTAGAAGCCGTCGCATCGCGGGGTCTGGGTGTTTTTCTATCCATAATTATTCCCTTTCAAAGCATTTTACTTGTTTACAGGTGATGATTGCGAAGGAACAGTAGTTACCTAGTTCTTAAGACGGTTCAACGTGATCCAGGTCTTACTGAATAAATTATATTTGAATTTGATTTTGAACTGAATATATAATTTTATTTTAAAACCAAAACTATTCTACCATCGCTAAGCATCGCTTAGCAACGTGAGACCTACTAGCTCTATTTCAGAATAGCACCCAAAACGGTTGTTGAACCAAAGCTGAACTTTTGACATCTCTTCCATCTTCGCCTATTGTCTAAATATTTCATCTGATTCGAGAGTGGGGTTGGCGTTGATACATCCTTCTTTGAAGTTGGCAAGCTCTTGAAGCTTCGATCGGATATCGTACTGCAAACACATACCTATACGAGTATATGAAGGTAAGAATTGTAATGCATACGAAGTTGCATACTGAGAATGCATGACAAGCATAATTTTATACGTTTCACGAACGTAGATATTTGTAGTATTGCAAAATGCTTTCCCACAGTTAAGAGATGCCGTAACAGTAGGCTGGCGAACAGAGTACACTTGAGTACAAGAATAATAAATAGTGATAATAATAGTGATTTATACTATATGGTGATATTTGATATGATATATTCAGCTAGTCAGCTTATGCCAGTGAACGTTCTGAACTAAGTTCTCACCAACATATTTAATTAACTGCTGAATCTCTGTTTTCACTTTTATGGTTTTTCGCTTTCATAAGTAAGTATACTGATCGTTCGTTCGTTTGTATACTGATTGAGATATTTATTTATTTATTTATTTATTTGAATCTCCAACATTGTAAACACCAATACAAAACATTTAAAATAGACGAACAAAAGAAACATGCCAAGTATCACAATAATTATAGGAGACAGACAGCGTGTAAAAGAGATAAAAAGCAAAAGCGAGTTAAAACAGTAATAACAGAAACTAATTTTACAAAATAAAACATGCAAATTTAAAATAATCTTAAAAATAAAGAAATTAAATATTTACAAAACTAAAAATAAATTAATTAAAAATTGATTTTCACAAATTTAAAAAGAATACAATAATTACTTACTTACATTGAAAAAATAAAAAATAAGGAAATAATTTAATTGAATTAATAAAATATAGGTAATTTATAAACAATTCTCAGTCAGGGACTTTAAAATTACACATACTATTTTTTAATTTTTAATACTGGCATAAAAGCGTATAGTTTAGGCACATTACATTATTACATTTGCATAATTCTTAGTCAGAAAACGCTACTAAGGCACATACAAAGCATTTTAAAAGAAATGTCATATTTTTACACAAGCAAAACAACTTATTCTTACTACCGATTGGCGTATTACGATAAATAATAAATAAATAAATAAATATTCTTGGACATTCCACACAGCGTCATCTAGTCCCAAGCTAAGCAACTAAATTAACTAAATTAAATCAGTCTTCAGATAAAACAGCTTTGAAATGCTTGACCGGGGAATAGTAGGACTATACCAATGAAAACAGGCCCTCAGAGATCTAAAAAAGGAATGTATTTGGGGATTACAATAGGTACTCTTAATAATTTTGTTGAACTTGAAAGGTCGAGAGGTCACGGAGAGTTGTTGGTTATACATATACACATATAATGGAATAACGGGTCACTAACAAAAACATTATAAGGGAAGGTTGACCACGAAACAAACACACCCCTTTACGACAAAATTACGAGTTAATGACTATATCATGCCCTGCTAACATGAGCCGAGTCATCTTTTTAAGAATATTCAGTATTCTGCTTGACTACGGAGCGGTAGACATATTTTTTTCAGCTCTTTTTAGACTCTATGAAGAATCCTAAGAGGGTAGTCAGAGGTGTCGAAATACATATTCGGTACATGCCCACTTTTTGCAGAAATTAACATTCCAGACGATGCAGAAGTTGTGTTTATGGAAAATTCTTTCCTTTTAATTACTAAAATTATATTCATCATCTTAGTTTTATGATAACAAGTGGCAAAATTAAAATTTTTATTAAACCGACTTCAATTTCGTAAGAAGAAAGCAGTTTTCTGCACTCTTGAAGTGCATTTATTTCATGACTCTGAAGATCCTCATCAGATCCTCAAATTATTTTAGGGTGGTCCCCACAGAAAGCACTTGCTTTCAATTAAAAAAATAATCATCTTAATCGGTTCACCCAGTCGAAAGTTCTGAGGTAACACACATAAAAAAATACAGTCGAATTAAGAACCTCCTCCTCCTTTTATTTTAAGTCGGATAAAAAGTAAACCTGACTAAGCAACTATGCTAATGGGGCCCAACATTTTTCTTGTCCATTCTGCAGTACTACCTACTTTGAAAGCGACACACGGTAGCCAATTATCATGGTTAAGTTTATGTCAATAACTTAGTTCACAACTTTCACCGCATAAGCTGGTCATCGCTAATAATGAATCTTAACGTATCGTTTTTGCACTCAAAATAAGGCCAACTGACAATAGCATGCATATTTTCGAAGTATTTATGGTCTATAAACGATCGTACCGTGGATAAATACAATTTGAGTTTGAGTTAAATCCGTAAATTTTAGACTGCCTTAAATCATAATTTCCATGAGTAAAATATCCTATATGTAGTGACGTGGTTAAATTCATGATTTTTAAACTGTAAGTAAGTCTTGCATTCCCCTCTACAGCACATACGAGACGTTCCAGAGACTTTTCGATGCATCGAAGCTTAGCTCTTTTCTCATCCTTCCCTGAATTGATTTTACAGAAACGTAAGTAGGTATAATAAAATGTTTGCTGTGTCAAATACTACATTTCCTTTTCACTGAAGGACTGCAAATTTAAAATAGTTACGTAACAATTGCAGTTTATTAGGATATACCTATACGAGTGTCGGTGCTGGATTTAAAATCAGTTTATTTGGCTTTATAAAACGTAACCAGTGTTTCAGCGTATTTGTGACGGGGTGTGCGCCACAAATTGAATTGTCGGGTGAAGAGGGATGGGAAGGGGGGTATCCATGTGTCCAGTCCGAATGCTTTCGACAGCCAGCTTTTCATTTCTATATTAATTTGTGGAGTATTAACTGTTGAAAAATATTACAAATACTTAGTAGCTCAGAGTATTTTTAATTACATTTTGCTATTGAAGTATTTGTTGTTCTGTGGTACAAGCTTGTTTCCAGGCGCTTTTGATTTGGCGACAAAACAATGGCTTCGCTTTCTTGGTTCCAAGTGTCGCAAAATCACAATATGTATTAGAACAATTTCTAATATTCACCAAATCACTGAGTACCTGAAATTCTTATTAACATTTCACCACTCACTCAAATCGATAACCAGTGAGTCATTTAATCAGATGACAATAATAAACACTGGTTTATTTTATTGGTGAACACTGTACTAACTAAATGTATTTGGTGAATGTATGTTGTACTTGGTAGAGATATAATTGACATCTGCCCTACTCTGCTGCACCAAAATAATTACATCTAGATTAATCTAGAATACTAAATTATAGACGAGCTCCGAAACAAAAGTGCATTGGAACAGCCAGAATAGCTGAAGCTACTATAAAACTGATAGCAAAAAGAATACTATTACATTTTATACACACTCTCTGGTGGATTTATAGATAGCTATTTAGCTAGATAGTACTTTTATAGCCACTAGCATTTTGTCGTGCCTTTACTCGAGCGATGCTCAATTTAAAATTTAAGTGGCAGAAACTTTGCCGTTGAGTATAATGAGAAACGTTCTATTAATGAAAATCTACCTCACACTCGTTGGGCTGCGTATATATTAAGTTTATATAAATTTTATGTATAAATAATGTTTTTAACCGACTTCAAGAAAGGAAGAGATTCTATGTTCCACTGCATGTCTTTTTATAACTTTTTATTTTTTTATGTGAGTCTAAAACATAATAAAAAATTTATAAAAAAAATGTATGCTTGAAGAATGAATTAAAAAAATATGAGGATCTGATGAAAATCATCGGAGTTATGAACATAAATGCCAGGAAATTTCTCTTTTCTTATTAAATTACAGTCGGTTTTCATATTTGTTATTATTTTGCCACAATTATTCAGTTGATTTGTTACATAAGATAATGCTTTTGTTATATATTGTACGGGAGTTTCAGTAGGCTGTATGGCGCAACTAACCTGGTCTCGTCAATCTAGCAGGTCCAGGGTCGTGTCCGGCTTGCACTGAGAATTCACCGCACTTTCTAGGTCCATAGGTGAGGAATGATGCTGGGACTGTAGTTTGTGTCTCTTATGGAACGATCACTAGAGGTCTTATATGATATTGAAGCGCGAGCGGCACTGTGCGAAAACACGAAGGATGCGCGCGCGGCTGTATCGGAAGGCGTCGAACAAGCAACTCTCAAAATGGCTTCCTTTCGCCGTTTCGAAAGACAATAGAGGCGTCACACCAAAACAGCCAATAGAAATATTGTGAACGGTTTTGATCTACCCTCAAAATTGTGTATGTCTTTAATACGCTACCTACATAAGAAAATAATGAAAGAAATTCGAACGAAAATATATCATCTGTTCCGCTGGAACATGCCGCTCACCTTAAAAGAACGTGGTTGCTTTTAACATGAAAATTGTTTGTAATTATACTACACTAAAGAAAACTATAAACTAATAATGAGTATGTACGTACTGCTGATTAATGAAAAAGAAACGAAAAATTATTGCAAAGGAATGGGGCAGATTTTTACCACAGGTCTCTTAGTATAAGAGTTGCCCATTCGAAGGGTTACGGTACGTGTTATATTATCCGTACCTGGATGCAGAGCATGCACCCGTGCCAATCTCCACTGTAAAACCGGCAAATTATCATCGCGCACCACAACAATCATACCTTCACTAATAGGAGGGCCGCGATTATGAAACCATTTATGTGTTTGTTGGATTTCGTGTAAATATTCACGACTCCACCTCTTCCAGAAATGTTGAATGCATTGTTGCACCCACTGCCAACGATTAAGCCTATCAGTATTGAATTCTGTCAATGAAATGTCAGGTAGGGCCGTAAGAGGTCCACCAACCAAAAAATGCGCTGGAGTCAGCGGTTGTGGATCTGACGCATCTGAACTCAAGACGCATAAGGGACGTGAATTTAAGACTGCCTCGATTTGACAGAGTAAAGTGTGCATTTCGTCGTAAGTTTGAGTACGAGTTCCTATAACACGATGTAAATGATGTTTGAAACTTTTAACGCCTGCTTCTACTAAACCACAGAAATGTGACCCAGTAACAGGTTGAAAGTGAAATGTCAAGTTTTGTTTAAGTACCTGTTCATGTAATGTCCTTTGAACGGCGTCTGAGTTTAAAAATGTATACAGCTCACGAAGATGGTTGCTACATCCTACAAAGTTTTTTCCGTTATCGGAATAAATATCTGTACATAAACCTCTGCGAGACGTGAATCGTCGTAAGGCCGCGAGGAAAGATTCTGTCGTAAGATCAGAAACCAATTCTAAATGTATTGCCTTTACGCTCATACAAACAAATACCGCAACATATGATTTTATTATTTTAGCATTTCTAACTTTATTTGCACGAACATAGAACGGGCCTGCATAATCAACAGCTGTTTTAATGAAAGGACGCGCTGACTGTGCGCGTACGCTCGGCAACGGAGCCATCTGTGGCTGTGTGTGTGTGGGTCTCGCGCGAAAACACGGAACACACTTATGTATACGCTGTCTAACTATATCCCGCCCAGATATAATCCAATATTTTTGTAACAATAAATACTGTGTGGACTGAGGACCTGCGTGTAGGTGTGTAATGTGAGCATCATCGATTATTAACGTAGTTAAGTAATGTTTCTTCGGAAGTATCAATTGATGTTTTGATTCGAATGAAAGCAAGGATTTATGCAAACGTCCACCCACACGCAACAAATTATCTTTATCTAGAAATGGTGATAAGCGTTTTAATTGATTTGTAGACGATTTACCATTTGAAATATTTTTAATATCTTCTACGAAAGTAGACTGCTGAACTATACCTATAATCTTTTTTAGGTTAGAATTATACTCGAGCACCGTTATGTGCCGAGGAAAGGCAATCTGTGATTTTTTACACTTGTAATAAAATCGAAAAATGTAAGAAACGACACGAACAAGTTTTCCTAAAGAAGAAAATTTTGAAAGAAACTCAGGTTCTTCTTCTTTACCTACAGAAGAAGGATGTGCAATAATGGGAAGATTACGTTTTTCTTCCATAGTATTTATATTTTGATTAAGAACCGGCCAAGTATTTGGCTCAGTTTGTAACCAACTAGGACCATGAAACCATAAGGAGTGTTCGATGAACACCGCGGGCAGCATTCCCCGGGAAGCCGAGTCAGCTGGGTTATCAAACGACGGTACATGTCGCCAACAACTGGCAGGCACCCGTGACAGTATGTCACTTGTGCGATTGGACACAAACGTCTTCCATTCATGTGGCGATGAGCGTAGCCATGCTAACACAATCGTGGAATCGGACCATGCGTAGACAGGATCGAAATGAATTCGGTCGCCGTAGGCGAGCATAACTTTACTAATTAACTTCGCTAGTAATAGCGCTGCCATAAGTTCTAATCGGGGGATCGACAATCGTTTTAGAGGTGCAACCCTTGTTTTTGCCAAAACAAGGGAGACCCGAGTTTGACCATCACTACATTTACACCGGATATACACACACCCGGCATAAGCTCGTTCGGAGGCGTCAGCAAAACCGTGAAGTTCAATAGAAATTGAATTAGAAAATATGTGACGCGGAAAAACACACTGCGATAAGAGTGGAAGTTGCTTGACAAAGCTTAGCCAAGCATTTACGATATCAATAGGAGGTGACTCATCCCAACCTGTACCTGCTATCCAAAGTAGTTGCATTAGATATTTAGCGTATAATATTACCGGTGATAAAAATCCTATCGGATCGTAAATTCTTGCAATTTCTGACAGTATTGCCCGTTTTGTACAATTTAAATTAGAAGTTTTGACTTTAAAAGAAAAACTATCCGAAGTGGGGTTCCATTGGAGCCCGAGAACCTTTATCGAGGGATCTTTTTCTACATCAGCGAAAGATAAGGCTTCAGGCCGCTCACCATGAAAGTCCGAGGGCACTGCGGCGAGTATCGCCGGCGAGTTACTGTGCCACTTGCGCAACTCAAAGCCTGCGCTTGCACAAATACCGATCAGCTGTTTTTGTAGATTGAGTGCGTTCATCTCACTGTCTTCCCCGGAAACGACATCGTCAACAAAAACATCCCTCATCAAAACTGAGGACGCTAGTGGGAACTTCTCAGCTTCATCCCGTGCGAGTTGTTGTATAACACGTAACGCTGTGTGCGGAGATGAACTGATGCCGAAAACGACGACGCGCAACCTATAATCTTGAATAGGTAGGTCAGGAGATGGCCGCCAAACAATCCGCTGGTATTCCCAATCAGATTTTCGAACAGAAATATTGCGATACATATGTTTAATATCAGCTGTGAAAACAAACTTGTGAACCCGGAAATTAAGTAAAATATCTACTATGTCAGAGTGCAACTTCGGACCCGTGAGCAAAAGATCATTTAACGATTTTCCGTTAGTGGTTTTACAAGCAGCATCGAATACCACCCTCAACTTGGTGGTTTCACTTGATTCTTTGACCACGCAGTGGTGCGGAATATAATAGTGAGAATTATCGTCGTAAGACGGAGGATTACAGAGTTCCATTTGATTTAAATCAATGTACTCTTGTAGACAAGCGTGATAGTCCTTTTTAAGGGACGAATTACGTTCTAAGCGATATTCTAATTTACGAAAACGAGCGAGAGCAATGTCACGTGATTGACCTAGTATAGGTGCAGTTTTAAATGGAAGTGCTACGACGTATCGACCGTTTTCGTCGCGAGAATGTGTATTTTGAAAAATCGATTCACACTGACTCTCATCGGGGGTAAAAGATTTATCTTCAGGAACTGCCTCCAGCTCCCAAAAACGTTGGAGGTCGCTGTCCTCGAAAAAGGAGCTATGACACACCTGGAGTGGAGACGGAGTAGGACAAACATCGAAAAATACTTTTCCCATCAATAAGTAGCCGAAAACACTATTAATTGCTATTGGCGCATCAGGACGACCCTTAACAATATTTCCCAGCAAAATGTGAGAAAGAACATCAGCACCTAAAAGCATTTCAACTGGTTGAGCGTTACTCGCGTTGAAATAAGGGTCGGCTAAGTTTAAGTTTTGAATATGGGGCCACGCTTCGATAGGTAATGGAATTCTTGGAAATTGCGAAAACAATTTAGGTAAGATTAAAGCTTCGACCGCTATAGCTGGAACATTTAAACCACGAGGAGTGACAACACACGAAACTATTCCTTTTGGTTGTATCGGTTTTTCTTCCCCGATCCCAAACACTGGAATACCAACATACCTAGGATTCAAACCTAAACGCTTAGAACACGCTTCCGTCATAAAGCTCGCTTGGCTACCGGTGTCAATTAAACAACGAATTGAGTGATTCGTTGAACCAACGCATACATTGACGAGCGCAGTAGATAGCATGACTGTACACTTCCTCACCAACGGCGCAATGGACGACTCGCCACTCTCGCGCATCGCATGATTCACGTTAGTCGGTTGCAGTGACATGGTAGTGAGGCCGGGATCGACCGTAGCTTCCTCCGTAGGAGGGAAAGAGACGGGGCATGCTTGGTTTGAGTTATGTTTGATTTCAAAATGTAATAATGTGTGATGTCGTCTATTACACGTTTGACATGCATAATTCGACCTACAAGTTCTTAAATCGTGACCTACATTCAAGCAATTGTAACAAATATTTTTATTTTTAACAAAATTGTACCTATCTTGCGGAGACATATTCAAGAATCTCGAGCATTTTGATAAGATGTGTTGATCGTCACACAAAATGCATCGTTTGCCAATTTGAACATCGGTTGATTCCGTAACGGCGAATGTTTGTCGCGGAGTAAAACCGTTTGGTTTTGAAACACCAAAATGACCGTTAGCGGCGCCACCGGAGCCGCTGGCTCGGGACGGGTTCACGCTGGGTACGCGAGACCTACCCTCAACAATTTTTGAATCGCTGTTCGACATAATTTCAAACGTTGAAATTTCCTGTTCTAAGAAACTTATGAGTATATCTACGGTAGGTATATCAGAAGCTTTATTGAGCGATAACTCGAAACGCTTACGAACTGAATGCGGTATCTTACGCAGTAAGATATTTAACAAAATGAAACTCCATTCGTGCACTGGAAATCTCATCATTTCGAGTGCTTTAATATTTTCCATATAAACGTTAACTAGTTTACGTAAACTTACATTAGACTCGTTAGCACACTTTTCTATGTCAAGAATGCGATCTAAATGTTTAGAAGCAATGATTCTACGATTCTCATACCGATTTATAAGAATTTCTAAAGCGACAGTATAATTTTCATCTGTGATTGGAATGGATTTAATTAAGTTATGTGGCTCATTTTTTAGAGTTAACAACAGGTATCTAAACTTTTCCGCTGATGTGTAGGCATCATTGGTGTGGATAACGGCACGATATAAATCGTAGTATGAGGGCCAATCTGTAGATTCTCCACTGAAAGTTGGCAATGGCAACGTAGGCAATTTGTTAAGGCAATGATTTTGTGTGTAAGGCAACGATTGCGTAGTAATACGGCTCATGCGTCTACCTTCTTGATCGGCTTGTTTAAATTTATTAACATGTACTAATATCGCGTAATAACAATCATTAAAATCATTACGAATTTTTAACTGTTCTTCTTTGTTAAAGGTTTTAGATTTCATCAAAGCTTTTTCTATTTTAGCTTGAAGTTTGCCAAACTTTCTTTGTTGAGAAGTGAGATCAGTAGATCTAGATTTAAATTGTAAAATATCAGTAGTGGAAAAAAGCAACGTTCTTTTAAGATCCTCTAAGATAATATCTCGTTCGAAAATGTCTTGTTCAATAGCCGAATCGTCCGCCATTTTGTGTAACAAAGATGACTTACGATTGCAATGGAAAATTACTAAAAATATGTACACGTAGTGTAGCAATAAAGACGACACAATCTGGAGGAATCAAAACTGGATAGGTACTATCCGGATCGAAGGATCAAAACTATGTACGGGAGTTTCAGTAGGCTGTATGGCGCAACTAACCTGGTCTCGTCAATCTAGCAGGTCCAGGGTCGTGTCCGGCTTGCACTGAGAATTCACCGCACTTTCTAGGTCCATAGGTGAGGAATGATGCTGGGACTGTAGTTTGTGTCTCTTATGGAACGATCACTAGAGGTCTTATATGATATTGAAGCGCGAGCGGCACTGTGCGAAAACACGAAGGATGCGCGCGCGGCTGTATCGGAAGGCGTCGAACAAGCAACTCTCAAAATGGCTTCCTTTCGCCGTTTCGAAAGACAATAGAGGCGTCACACCAAAACAGCCAATAGAAATATTGTGAACGGTTTTGATCTACCCTCAAAATTGTGTATGTCTTTAATACGCTACCTACATAAGAAAATAATGAAAGAAATTCGAACGAAAATATATCATCTGTTCCGCTGGAACATATATTGATTTTGAGTAATATAATTAATTACCTATATTTAAGATCAAGACCAATATACTACCTGTATTTGAATTGCTTGTAGTTTACATAATACTATTTTGACGAACTCTGTGGTTCAGTCGGTGAAAGCCCGTTTGAGACGCAGAGGTTGCGGGTTCGATCCCCGCTACGGAACAAATGATTGTATGATCCGCAAATATTTGTCTCCAGTCTGAGTGTTTTCTATGTATAATATGTATTTATTTACAAAACAAAAAATGTATTGAGGTACACATTTATCAGTCATCTGATTACCATAACACAAGCATTAAATTGCTTAGCTTAGGCTAGATGGCGCGCTAGATGATGTGTGGAATGTTTAAGGATTTATTTATTTATATTCACTATAATTATGATTGTATAGTTCAGTCGTCCTACAAAGTGCACCAGTAAGGACCTGTGTTGATAAGAACCCTCTTCATTTTCATAATACGTGCTCGAGTATAGAATGCATCCCATTTGCAGTAAAGGAAAGGTGTACCCTATCATTACGAATATCGTTATCGATAAATACCCGATATAAGTGAGGAAGCGGTGCTGAGAATGTTGGTTGAATTGGTTAAGAACAAGCTTGTTCGAATTTCACTTTAAGAAGTTTAAAGTTCCAGGAGTATTTGCTCTGAATTGAGCATTGGAAATTCTAAGGCAATTTGATCATAGGTTTTCTTACAGCCAGTCTGATTATTCTATCTATCTTTAGTTTTGCTAACTGTCAGTAGCTATTTGACGTAAATGAAAACGAAGAAAAATCAAATATCTACCCGCAGTAAGCAAAACGAAAGAATTCATCATTTAAAAATATTTCATAAATGAAATAAAAACTTCCTGTTACCTATTAAACCTAACGTTATATAACTTTAAAGACTGAAACAGTTAACCAAACTTTCGGGGCTACTTTAGTTACTGCAGCTCTCGAAATGTTTACAAAGAATAGTGTGTAATTATAATGTTATAGCTAATATTTTCTTTGAGCGCTCGCGTGAAAGGCACTTCGCTGGCACTTTATTCCCAGTTAATGTGTTTGCAAATGGATCTACAGCGAGATTAGGTGCGGAAGCGGAGTATAATATCATAAGCGATTATGGTTATCGCATTTTGTGCAGGTTTTCGCTGGCATTGTGGAAAAATAATTGTTTTACTAGATACTTAGACTGAAATCTTCCCATTTTATGACATACAGTACCTACCTGGATAAAAAGTAGCCTATGTGTTATTCCAGGTCATAAAATATGTCTATTCCAAGTTTCAACCAAATCCGTTCAGTAGTTTTTGCGTGAAAAATCAAAAAACATTCATACCTTCGTCCTCACCATCCAAAAAAACTTTCGCTCATAATATTAGTGGGAAGTATCGTTACTTTGATATAAAATTGTATGAGAGACTTACTCAAACACTGGAGCTATTACTTATAAGGCCACAACAAAGCTTTGCTGTAGCCAAAGATAATTTTAAACCTTTACTTGGTATTCACCGTCTTTGCTTAACAATTTATTGATCGGAACTGAGAACTATGTGCTGGCACAGAGTACCTACTTGCAAACCAACATTCATTATCTTGTCCGTATGTAAGAACAAATTATAAACTACTAGCTGCGGCTCGCGGTGTTACCCGCGGTAAATAGTTCCCGTTCCCGTGGGAATACCGGGATCAAAAGCACTATTTTTTTATCCAGGGTATAAGCAATCCCGGTACCAAATTTCATTATACGTTGTATGTACGTCCGAAAAGGGCGGATTCGTCCGTAAATCCGTTAGCTGTTTAAGCGTGAAAGAGTAACAAATACACTTACATACTTACACACTTACACACTTGCACACACCCTAACATTCACCTTTGTAATATTTGTGTGACTAGTGTGATACTTAAGCCACTGGCACAGGATAGTGTAAGTCAGCTCAAGCGATGAACACCTATGCCCAAAAAGCTACAGGCAATAAGTCATTTTGATGATTACTAGCTAGACAATTTTTGCCTTCAATGTGCCATAAATAGACCAATGAAAACCCATTCACCTTTATTTGACTCGAAGTTCGTACATCGTCAGAAAGTTATTCAGGCGTGTCCGCAGAGACCCCTAATTAGGTTGTCGCGTGTAGCCGAAAGTTTGTAGGACGACGCCTGAAAAAGAAGTTTCGCCACTCACACCACTTACGTCTGAAACAGAAAATGAATTGCCTACTCAGATAATAAAACAAAAAGTGCAATTTTATGAATAAAACTAGCGTAGTGTCAAACTCTAGGTCAAACTGCTCCTTACAATCTATTAGAATTATAAGTGTGTATTCGCGCTATTTTGTGAACGTTTATCGCACATTCGTTTGCCGCCGACTACTAGGAATCTTCATTAATATGATGGAATTTCAATCGAGAATACTTACTGAAAGAGATTCTTTATAAAGTATTTTCTTACAACATTATTTAAAAGGTTATTTTTTCTTATTATCGTTCACGCCATAACTTTGCCGTTCCAAGAAGCGTATCTTTCAATTCTCTGAGAACCCTCAATAATTTCACATCTAGGAAATCCCTAGCTTTTCGTTCCTTTGTACCGTAAACAATAAAATACCGATTCGAGTTAATACCAGGTCTATGTGGAATGTATTGGCCTTAGGATGACAGCAATCCGACAGGCGTGAGTCGAGTGGTCGCTGGCTTCCAATCGCTGGGTGCATGTGACAGTTAGGAACTCTATTCAGTAATCCGGTTAACATTTTTGAGCGTGCACTGCGATTCAACTGTTCTCTCATTGCAGGTTTTTGGCTTTTACCACTATTACTAAATTTTAACTACCTATACCTATACCTACTTAAACTTTTAGGTCTCCGTCATGGCTTAGCGACTTTAACTTTTGTTTGTGTTTGTATTAAGGTTTTTCCCAAGAAAATCGTTATTAGAATACGAGTAGACAAGTATTATTAAATAATACTGTATTTTTTTTATAATTTGAAGTTTGCTTTACCATCGGGTAAATAAATTTTGTACGACGAATTTTATAATCTGAGTTAATGATGATGATGATGATATTATTTTGATTTTATATACTTTTCTTCATAGCACCGAGCTTGACACTTTAGTAGCTTGAAATTTTCTCGTTGAAGCGTGCACTTATGTTATTAGATAACGGCAAGCAACGGACGTGGTACGTAAAATAACGTTCGCTGAAACACTCCAATCATAAAAGAAGTTAATTAAGTTTTTAATGAGCTAGTAGCAAAATCTGGTCACGGAGTTTTTTTCTTAAAAGGTCTTCGTCATGAACTTAAAAGCCGGGACAAAGTCTTTGTAAGCATCAAAAATATAAGCAATTACGGGACACATATCTTTACGTGGCTGATCGCACATGAGATGAACCGATGGACGAATGGCGTAGAATTGTCAACATTGCCATAACCCCTCTGGCATGACAAATAATAAAAAATTAATAATAAAATAAATACAAATAATGAACGAAAAAAAGAAAATTACAACACGAGCACTTCTCACTCAAATTATAATGGTATTTCACAGTTTTGTTCAGAAAAATCTTAACGAAAAACTTTTTGTTGTTTAATTTGAGAGAATTTGTAAAAAGTATTAAAAATTCAAAGGCAATCTAAGACTTATTAAAATTCGTGTTTCCCATTAAAGGTAATACTTGTCAGATTAAAGAAATCCGATTGGTTGCGAGTTAAATAGTCTATTTAATTTTATAAATGTTTCAGACCACTTATTGGTCATTTCAACGAATCCGGGATTTGAACCTACATTGATCAAACCGATCCTCAAGCCTGCTTTAACCAACAAAGCCACATAATCCTATGACGTCGTTCGAAATTTTTTGATTATGATCTTATTTATAAATAAATTTCTGATCAACATTAATTACTAACTTTATAGTTCGCGTCATCTACGGGTATTTATATCACCTGTCCATTGTCTAAAAATAGAATTTTCGTGTTATATCTAACAATTCTAACGATGTGATCAAGCATGCAATCATCTTAATATTATTTTTTATAGGTCTAAAAAGGCGTCTAAAAAAATTACGCTTGTTTTGCTTCACTCTAAAACTGGAAGGGAAAAACGGGAATTGGGTCAGGAAATAGGAAGTCCAGTCTCCAAGTCTATAATGTTAGCATACCTATTTAAACTTGGTGACTTGAGTCGGACACCCATGGGACATATCGATTATCGATGCCTTCGCCGTCTTACTTATTTGCCGATCTTGTCCCTACCAGTGAGCTGTGGGAGTACGATCGATAATAAATCAACAAGATATAAATTAGAATTAAGCGCGTTGTTTGAATATAAATAACTTTGAGAATTCTAGATTTCTAATTCGAATCTAGAATTCTATTTCTACAACCATAACAATTATGAACGCGAAAGTTTGTGGATGTTCATACTTTTAAGTACGAGTAGATACTCGTAGATAGTCAGGATTTTATCACGTCGTGTTTTTTGTATGAGTGAAACTTCCTACGAAATACCTGAGAAGAATCTAGCTATCACGGTTCATGAGATACAGCCTGGTGACAGACAGACAGACGGACAGACAGACAGCGGATTCTTGTATTCTGTGGTAATAGGGTCCCGTTTTTACCATTTGAGTACGGAACCCTAAAATGTCTTTATTGCAAACTAACTTATAAGTCAATCGTTATAAGAACCTGGCCTGGAGAAAGTAAGGCGGGTCTCGCTTTTCGAACCTCCAGGCACTAAAACCCTTTTTATGGATAAGTAGGTAGGGTAATATATGAAATTACTCACATACTTTATGGGTTTTGTTTGGTAATGCGAATATTTTTATATTCTTCGACGTTCCTAGGCTTTTCTCATAAAGTGTAAAAATAAAACTTGCAGTAATTCTACAGATATGATATAGTTTTATTAAAGAATCAGTTCTACAGTTCATTGATTTTATATAATGCATTACTAGAGGGCACATGTGTCTTTAAATAACTATAGCTAATGTATTATTCTTACGTATAAGCAAAGATTATTTTTGCCTTTGGTATAAGCCATTCCCCCATAAAGTTACCTCAACACATTTAGTAAGTTTTGCGTTTCAAACATTCATCCATACTTGCTTTCGTTATAAGTATGTTATTGTGTCGTATGTTATTATGTCTTAGTATGTTGTGTTATTAGTATGATTTTAGAGTATAAATATAGTATGATATGATATGATGGATTGTAGCATCGAGTTCAAATAAAATTCGAAACAACGATCACGATTTTATCCCCAACAGACATTATCCTAAATCTTTAGACATTTAAGATCCATTGAAATTAAATCTAGAGTTTTTTTTAATTCTTTGTATTTCTTATCGAGATCCAATAGTTGGATGCAAGAACACTGATTGCACGCCCGTAGCACTGTTTGCTCACGATCTTAGTAATCGAATAATCCACACGAGGCCGAGGCGATCGAGTCTGCTTCAGACTCCATGTCCGTACCAGTACAGTAAACCTACTCAATCTCACACCAAACCCAGCCATATCACATCGCAATAAGACTCAACATAATTCAGGGTTTAGCTTCTGACACCGGCTGTATATCGCCTTCGCCTTACCGGAAATTGTAACGGAGCACAATTGAAACTCCTATATATTGGAACCGCCGAAGCTTGTAATCGTGTTTTGTGTCTTTTTTGTTCGTGGCGGTTTAAGCCATTTCAGATGATGTTTTGTATCTTAGATGTTATCTTAGTATTTTCGTAGCCGAGTTCCATGAAACAAAGATAGGGATTATTATTTAATCAGTAATTGAATTGTATTTTTTTTTTCTTTACTTAATTAATATTATGTTACTTTTACAATCTTAATTAATCTAAAATGACATTCAATGACGATAACTCGAGCTCTCTCAAACTCAAAATCATTAGGACAGATCATTAGTATAGATACAAAGTCTTAGTTACTTGGCTACAGGCCCTTTTTGCCTGATTGCTAAACGCGTAGCACTATGCTACGAGCTCGTAGAGGCTCTACGCGTCTTGGGTAGAGTAGACTAACGTCCCGTTGGTACAACCAGTTGAACATACCACGTGTCGGAAACGCTACGTGTAGCTAAACGGGAGCTTAATACACGTTAACATTTCATTTTAACTTTAGCGTAATCCAAAAACTGACTTAAAAAATATGAGAATGGAAAAACACCTCGGATGATCCAAGTACAACTGAGCATACAACTGAGCTTTGTTCCCAAATCACTTACAATTCATAAACAAAACTTTATGCGCGGAAGACATACCGCACAGATTAGGATAACGAGATTTCCTTACCTCAATCCCCTCACGTGTATTTATATTCATCGAAACGTAGCAATCTCAGCGGGATTAGCTGGTAAATAGGTAACAATGGTGCTTTTATAAATAAATTAGCCGTTTCCACTTCCTAGGAAAACAATTTTAGAGGAAATAACAAAATAGGATTGCGGTTCCGTGGCTTCTTAGAAATTTATGAGAGAAACTAGCATTAAGAGCACTAAGAGTGACTTGACAATTTCTACAGGAACAGAGTTGAGAGAATCCTTTATACTTTTATTTTATCTGTGATTAAAGTCAGTCACAAAATTTAGTGAACACCTGAAGAACCATCTTAAAATCGCAAATAAATCTGAATTAAATGTCTTTGATCGACTGTTTTGATGAAGTTTAGAATTGCTTTTACGCGTCTTATTACTTTTTACGAAGATACGACAGTTAATCTTTCCAATCTCAAACTCTGCACACGAAGCTTTTCGAAGCAGTCACTGTGAGTTTTTGTTTAGAGCGTCACCTGCTAGTTCGGAGCGCGATTTAAAAACGCGAGGATCGTGTGCTTTGGTCACAGCTTGCCGAATGCCTGAAAGAAAGAAAGAAAGAAAAATCATTTATTCTTGTAGGACCTCAAGGATCACTTAAGTTTCGTTTTACATGCTAGGTGATTCTAATGCCTTTTGTTCGCGTGCGTTTGTATCGCAGTCACTGCGCGCTTTATTTGGGTTTGTATCGATACAAGTGCACGTAAACCCTAGAAGTGCGCAAGCTGATAAAAATATTTATTATAATTGCAAGAAAAAGCAGTTAAGCAATTTTGTCAGGAGTTTTTCATGGCATCTTCAGGAATCTCTTAAAATTATTCACACCGCAGCCCTGCCTTGTCGGCTCTGAATTAGGAGGCATTAGTAGGTGCTTATAGGCGGCTTCCTTCAGGTCTAGTCATGAATATTAATTGTGAGATATCGCCCCAGACATTTCGTCTTCGGCAATAAGAGAATAATTTGTGAATTCTATTAAGAACGCTGGTTTGCGGTCAGGCTGGTGGGAAAGCCGTATTTTTTATTTTAAAAATACCTTTTAACAATTTAATTACATTTGGTCACATACCACACATTACATCAATTAGTCGTTTGAAAACTCGAATGAAACCTAACACACACATGGACGCTGAAATCATTTGAGGCGACCCCACCTAGGTTTCCACATAAGTTCCAATTAAGTATATTAAAATAATGACGCCAAAAGTTAGGGTTGTGGGAAAAAAGTAAATAAATTATTTGAAAGGAAAATTATTCACCAATTCGTGTTGGTTTATAAACCTTATTATTTTAGTGATTGTATTGTGAATTAAATACATGGTGGCTTAGATTGAGGCAATGGTGATTTTATAATGTAAGTCACGTCGCTCAGACAATTTAACCATCGCGAAACGAAAACAGGCTCAACTCCAAGGTCGATAGATATCCGTTTAGATTTCAGATCATAGATTAACATAATTTTCAGAAATCACATGGCAAATTTTGTATGTATGTATGCGTGTAGAGAGCATTCTAGACGATATAACTTAACTAGAGCGATTTGACACTCGTGGCGAATCTTGAATAGACGATCTTGATAGATCGTTGAAGTTAAGCGACGTTCTGAGCGGTCATAATTTGGATGGATGGCAAGTGGCATTAACATCTGAGCTGTACTTCGGAGGGTACGTTAAAATGTCGGTACCGGCTTTTAAGTCGTTAAACGATGCCTTCAGACAGCCTAAAACTCCGTCATGCAGAGTTAGCTACAAGCTCATACGAACTTACAGAGATTGCATTATTAGTCAGGCCAGTATAGTGGGTTCGTGGCTTAGGCCCCCAGTGGTCGACGCAAAATCGCAATTTCCAATGTCATTGACAACGCTTTGTTTTTTTTGTTACTCATAAGTGAGATTCTAAACATCTTCATTCTTAAGCATTTTAAATATTTAAAAATATATTCGCTAAAGCTGCATCTAGTAAGGTGTGTTTCATTTGCGAAATGGCTCAATTGAATGGGCTGTTCAATCCACGCTTGCTGAATCGCCGGCCTTCATAAAGATTTTCCATCTCACGGAATAACATGATTAAATTTTCCTAAAAACATTCTGGGGAATATCGCGACATGTTTCCCGGCTGCTTTTATCTACGTAATTTAATTAAAAAAATATCGGTAGCATTTCTCTGAGCGGGGAGGGTTCGGTTATTGCAGGGGGATTCCTTGTAATTCCGACGTGGTTCCGTCGAAGGAAATCTCTGTTCGTACCACAATTCGTCCGAATAACGTTCCTAACGAGCATTCGAAGGCTCGGGAGACTGATTCTTTGTGGTCGGACAGTTTTTTAGTTTTAGTTACAATATCGAAGTAAAGCTTTGATTCGTTACTGTCACTACTCATATACTTGGCTGGTATAAGTATCTATCCAATAAATAACTCATACAAATAACTGGTAGGCCAAATCCAGCCATATAAATAATTATAGGACATCTTATTTATTTTTTTCATAAAGGCCTACCACGGATTGTGTCAAAAAAAAATATAATCAAAGAGAAAAAATATTGTACACACATACTTACAACGCAATTTATGTTAAAATAGACTTTCTTCATGTGAAAACTTTGCTTTTACCTGTCTGTTGATAAGCGTATGAAAGTTGGATCAGACTTCGCAAATAAATAAATGGTACTGAAACTCACTGAATCAGACTCCAAGAAACGTCCCGATTGCTCACAAGCAATTGTGTCTGTCTTTTTATGGCACCGTGCTATTGTTCGACGGATTTCTTCTAAATTCTGCTTATTCAGACTAGGAAATGTGAGGATACGATTAGACACTTTGTGAGTTTGGCATGTCTTGGAGGTGTATCTAATCATTATTTTATTGTTTGTACATTACACATAATTTATATCAAATCTGTTAAAGTAGCCTTCATACTCTATTTTACATAATTGAATCTTAGCTCCTTCAAAAAAATTAACCTAATAATAGAAACCCATACCTATGAAAATGCCGTTTTTTATACCGTTTTGAACATACAAATCGATAACTTTATTTTAATACTAGATAGGTACTTTTAATCACAAAGCAGTCACACATAGGTATACCTACTTAGAGTTACCACAAACTTTGCTAAACATCGTCAATCTCTCAATAACGTCAAAAGTGGTAGTTTTCACAATACCATGATACACTTCAAATCATTTAAATAGTTCGGTGTCGCAAAATACATAGTCACAAGCTCAACCATAGCAATTGCGTGGCTTATGAGTCCGCCCTGTTTAGAGATCACAACGGCTTAAACAGCTTTAAACTCACGACTGTACATGAAATCCTGTAAAGGTGTAAATGCAGTACCACCTGGCATTTCGCTAATTAAACCAGCTACTGTAAATTAGAGAACCTATAAACCCTGTAGTTTGTGTCTGTGAATGGCGACAGAGGATGAACCGAATTAAGCCGCTGCAGTGTGCATCAAGAGCTAAAGAACAATATAACACCCTTTGACAATTAATATTGATGAAAGAATTCGCCTTTATCAGGTCTTGCAAAAAATGCAAATTTATTTTTTTATCTACATTTGCATCATACTCTTATTTAAAACGTTGTTTAGGAAGTAATTTGCAAAAATGCATTCACTCACTCGAGATGATTTGTAAGACACGACAAACGATTTGCAAGCAATCAGCAAAATATAGAAAGACAAATTTATCAAACGCTGAAACGGAATTATTTTCCCACTCCGCTCAAATCCGAGTTAATCTGCGTAACCGAACGAGGGAAAATTTAGGGAGCGAATTTTGTGAGGCATCCAATGAACTAGAGCGGTTCTATCGAGCGGGGCCTACTCTACCGTGGGCTGGGCATGCGGGTCGATCATTACAATCTGCATCAATAAAGACGTACTTTTTACTTTCCATCAGTCTCGCAGAGTGCGAAAAGCCGGCATGCACGCGATTTCATTGCCCATCTGCGCGGAACCCACCAATAAAGCTCCACGAATCTGCGGTCCGCCGTTTTATCTTCGAAAAACCTGTGTCACGATTCACCGAAATAAAACATTCTCCACATGGTTGAACAGATAATAAAAGCGACGATTTGTCCGTTTTCTCGATTTTCCAAGTTGTTTACTTATATCTATGGGCGTACGTGACTTTACTGTTTTTCAAGGCTAGTTACGGTCGTAAAGCAATTCCGGATTTAGGACAAGAGTGTTCATTGGCAAAATAAGTGATATAAATTCGTGTCACGTGTAATATCACGAGCGGGCAATAAAATTGCGGTGCGCGACTTTTACAACAAGTACCTGTGTCACACTTCTCTGAAAATATATCAGCAAAACAATACAGGAGATGAATAATAGTCTCGAGAGGAGCCTGGGTATAGGCAGATCCCGGGAGGTTCACGGGTGGCGCCCGCTCGAGTGCTTTGATTGTCGTGTCATTGTACCTTTTATTCTATTATTATCCAAACTCAACAGAAAAATGGTAAATAAAGCGTATACTTATACCATAACAGCTGGTTTCAATAATATGTGGTTTTGGTAAGGTATCTGTTTCCATAAAAGTCCATAAAATTCACGTCAAATATCGCTACCATAATTATACCATTTTATATAAAAAACCAAACAAGTACATATTATATAAAAAACAAACAGCTACATAAAATATTGAAACTGGACGTAATCTACTCTAATAAAATAATAAAATTACTTAGTAAAAATTGTCAATTGTAAATTTATATTTTCCAGTATAAATTGTAGATCCCAGAGAATAAAATAACTCTATTTTTTTTACAAAGTTTCCAGCGTAATCGAAACCAAAGTTTCAACTCCGAGTACGCCGACAAAAGCACTTTTATTCCATAAAAATCAAAGTTTCAAACCTCAAACTTTAGAGCTGGATAAAAAAACGCTTCTTTAAAAACTTATACCTAGAATGCTGAGTCAGTTTTTTATAAATCTAATAACACTAGGTATGACCTTACACTTTGTTATCGAGTAGGTACTTTGGATATATAAAACTACTTCCCGTCTTCACGATAAGTTTAGATTTGTGGAAAATCCAAGTAGAATAAGCTTATGAAGTCCTACTTGCATTGTACACAAATCTTAAGACTATTACTAACTAGTTTCCCCCCGCGGCATTGCTCACATGGTACTTACCCGGATAAAAAGAAGTAGGTACAAATGTATTATGTATTCTAAGTTTCAGCCAAATTCGTTGTGTATTTTTTGAGTAAAAGAATAACAAACATCGATAGAAAAACTTTGAAAACTTTAGGCTTTGATTTCTACGCTAGATGCAGTCAGGATGCATGTGATAAAGTAGGCTTAACGCACCTAAACCACCATCTCAAATCGGTTTTTTCACACAGGAAAGATAATATTTAAGTAATTATAATTAATCAAATATGTGGAGCGTATAGTATTATATTATCTGTGGTGTAGCTAACTAGGCAACGGGTTTTCTAACGATATTTTTCTTCACCAATAAAAACTCGAGCGTAAAGAAAGCGTTTATACATTTTTCGAACGAAGATCGACGTAAAATTGAGTTTAATTTATACAATTAAGTACGTTCAAATAATCCTCGTAAGAAAAACCCACAAACGTTGAAACCGGGTAGATTTTTTCCGCCACATTCCCAGTTTCTTCTTAATGTACCTATCAAGTCTTGAGAAATGGAAGCGTTTTCGGCGAAGCACAACACCGCTTTTTTCTTTTCCTGTTAATTTACGAGAAGATTCATCATATTATTTTTATTCTGGCTTGCGGTATTAAAATACGAGAGCTTATTTACAAAACAATTAGGTGAAATGCTTAGCCATTTTTTGTTTTACAACAACGCAAATTAGTGGTTATGAATTTAATTACTTTCTAATGTCACTTATTTGGACATATCTCTGATTACCCCCTTAGACATTTTCATAGGATTTATTTATTTAGAAATGCTTAAAAGATCCAGGACCCCTAATGTCATTCGACGAAAATAAAAATCGCGGATTTACAAACAAACAGATTTTGTGCAATTGTTATGTAGAGATTAATTAATCTACGATTAATTTCAAACAATGCATGATGACTAATTTTAAAAACCATTCTTATAAGTTCTTATCGGTCTCCTTTGTATACATATTATGTATGTCTCCCTTTTTTATCGAAAATAAACATTAAGCAGCCCAAAATTGAGTTTTTAAAAACATTTTTGGCTGACCCTCGCAAAAGTCATTTGAAACATTTTGAAACTATGACAAGAAAGTGATTTTACTTAGGCGTGACGTCTTGCGCTCTGATTGCTGTTTTAAAAAACATGGCGGAATTCTGTAATAACTAATTCTTTATAATCAAAATAAATATTAATCTTGCTCTTATTATAAAAATAAATACTTTTTCAGGATCCATGCTTTTAAATGTAGTTAAGCCATGACGGAGGCCTTTAGACGGTCTAAAAACTCCGTCACCAGAGTTGGCCACTGTTCATACGAACGAACGAAGGAGGATGCATGAATCGTATTTAGGTAATGAAAAAAGTATTTTTTTAGTAGTTCTTGCTTACTGTCATCATGCCTAGTTATTCTAGAATCTAGACTGTAAATTATTGTAATGTCACTTCATCAATTACAGTTTCCTCAATTCATACCTCCGGGAAACACTAAAGATAGCAATGCGCGATGAATCCGCAATATGCAGCCAAATTTGCATACATAGCATCGCCGGCGGTTATGAACGTTATGTAATACGATTGGGACATGCAATAGATAGTGTTCCGTAGAAACACAACTCGTTTGAAAATGTTTTTAAATCGTCCAAAAAAAGACCTCGGTCATTGGCTGAAAACCAGCTTCTGTCAGAGTCTAGCTTCGCTCGCATGGTAGGCACAAACTGGTGGTTAAAAGAAGTAGATATTTATGTCACCGCAAAATTGTAAAAACCATTAAGTATATTAGGTATAGTACAATCTAACAAGATTAAATCCGCGAGATTGTAAACTGTCGGAATATTGTGTACTTGCCGAGTGGGATGAGCTTACTGTCAAATGCAGAAAGTTTACATCCGAATGATCGTTCCTGAGATTCAACAAACTAACTTTTACATTTTTATACTACTTAGTTTAGTTATCCAAGTATATTCAAGTTCATCAACAAAGGGAGATTCAGTTCTATTTAACACTCACTATTATTAAATGATTGAGGCATACAAGACGCGTTGTATTGCTTAGAATGCACGCGGTGCCTTTGCAAGCGGCAATGTACGCGGAAATGGAGATTTTATCGTCAGCTTGAAATGACGTTGCATATGGAAATGAGAAAAAATACTCATATTTTATTGGGATAATAGTTTTCTGCACGCTTTTGTTAGTTGTTTAGTTTTTTTAGTACAAAAATAGGGCAGTTTGCTGCTTGTGCTTATTAAAAATAATAAGGTCATCTTCGTATGTTAATGCTACCTTAATCGTTACCTACAATGTTGTTGTTATTAGAATTAAAATTGATTGGGTACCTACCTAGTTTACTAAGAGTAGGTACCTAGGTAGGTATAATAGGAACTATCAAAGGATTATCAAAAGCGAGATGGTATTTTACTTATCCTTAGATCTTATGATTCAAGTCAATCAGATCCCGTTTATTAGGAACCTAAGTCTCTACTAGATTTATCGACTGAAAACATTGAAAACCCACGCACGTCTCAACAACTATTAGCCTCAACTAGACAATTAAGAAAAGTACCAGAATAGCAGAATCTACGAGGAGGTTGGAAACAAAGACGCTAATGTTCGACTTGATTCCCTTGACTCGCTTGTTCCCAGACCGAACCTCACTTCATTATGTGGCATCTGTCAAATGCTACCTGCAGACAGAGCATGTAAATTGTAGCTCATTATGCTCATCGGAATGGGTGCCATCCTGTGCTTGTGCAATTGCTAATAGGTACCTGCTTCGGTTTCGGAAATTCGGAAATGAGAACTAGGATCTTGTAGGTCCTAACTATAGGCATTTTAGAAAACAATGCGATATACTTACTTTTAAACTACCTATTTGGAGGTAGTAGGTACGCCATAATAAAAGAGGTCGGTAAACTGATTGATTAATTTCTGTAGGTAACTAAGTACTTACTTAATAATTATAAAACTACTGTCTAATTTTATCGAATATTTCTGAACAAAGGATTTTTGTATACTCTACCTAACATACATTACCAAATACTTAAGTAGAGTAGGTACCTATGGGAAAAGACCGTGGGTAACTAAATTACCGATTGTTCCATAAAGGTTGATCTACAACTTGGCATTCTCACGAAAAGTTACAAATTAATTTAACTTTCCTAGTTGTAAACTTGGTACTTTGGGAAGGTAGCCAATATTTCTATCAAACATCGGCGAATCTTGCGAATAGTTGGAGGTGCTTGTTTACCAACTTTGAATGGAGGTTGAAACTGAAAGGACAGGAAGTTTTCAGAGCTAAGTCTTTAATTGAAACCGGCCAGTTATTGTCTAACCCACACGATGGGGTAGAAATATAAACAAATGGTTAGATAGAAAGATATACCTAGGTATATAAATATAAAATGCTCTAATATGCTACAGCTAGACTTGAAGACGTAGTTTGATCCATGATGAAGTGCTTGGCCACATCAAAAAAAAATTCTCTACGTCGGTCGCGATAATCTAGATTATAAAACGCCTCGCAGTCAACTAAAAAGAAGCGAAGAGTGAAGCAGCAAGAAGTGAAATAGCCAACCGCACCCTGAACTTTGTCGCGACAAAATCCTTGACGTACCTACCGCAATTTACCGACAGTGGCGCGAAGGGCATTCATATTCGCGAAGATGATTCGCGATAAGACGAATTCTTTGGCCAGATGAATTCGTTGACAACGCAAATCTTCGCGTTATCGCGATAGTGTGGCCCCAGCAATACAATTACCTAATTGTTTTTCTCTGTTGCGTAGCTCTGACTAGCCGTAGCCGCTACACATAAACACTCAAATGTATAGGACCTCGTAGCAATGAGCTACGAACAAATTAAATAATGTACCTACCTATAGCAAAATCAAATCAATTCAAAACCGACTTCAATGTTGTAAGGAATTAATTTTGATGCACTCCCGATGTGCATTTCTGTTCATCACTCTGGAGATCCTTGTCAGATCTCACTCCTTTAAGTGAGTTAGTAGGTAGGTAGGTACTATCATACTATCTACTCCCATTGAGTCCTTTGTTCCTAAGATTTGTGACTGTATTGATGATTTATGTAGACTCTACCTACTTACATAAATCATCAATACAATATTCACAAAATTCTACAATGTAGAGCTTATTTCACTTTTGTAAAATTTATGTCCACGTTTTTAGCAGAGTTTAGTAGGACTAACATACACTTGCCCAACATCCAACACAGCTCTCATACCTACCTACCTAGGTACCTTCTTAGAAAATAGTAAATAATCAAAATTATCTTTAGCAAGCTTTCGTTTACCATGCATCACATTCCTTGGGACATAAAGCAGTGATTTTGGTTTAACGGTCGGTCGTTTAATTTGTGACTGTACCCTCGTAAAAAACTTCCTTTTTATAGAGGGACGCCTGTTGTCACGGAAATTTGATTTAACGAATGAGCGATTATAATATTATTGCTTCACCTTTACTTACCTACCTGCCACCATGGACGGACCACTGAATAAGTATTTAATGTTACGAAACGAACAAGTGGCAAAATTAAAAATTTTATTACTTAAACTGACTTCTATTTCAAGAAGAAAATGTTTTTATGGGACCACCTCCGGGGGTACCTAAGTAGGTATAGGTAGGTACTTACCTACCTACCCTTTCAAACAACTCTTTCAAAATCGGTTCTCTTTTCACGAAAAAAATGCATTTCTGATCATAATTCAAAAGAGCCTCAACAGAATGCTCAAAACATTTATATGGGAATTTTAAAAATCTTGCCACTTTGACGGAATAATCGGTAAAATACAAAGTGAAACATAGAACCTCCTCCTTTTTTGAAGTTTGTTCTCTGAATAACTCTCTCGAGATGCTTCTATAGAAAAGCAAGATGTTGGTACCTACCTAGAGGCAATCTAAGAACGATAGGTACCTACTGATAGGTTAATCGTCCTTGGTAGAGGTAGCCCTACATAAATATTGTTCCTACCCCCTAAGTCCAGATACCAAAGTAAAACATGTCATTACAATTTACTCTATATACCTACTACAACATCTACCTATATACCAACCCGAAATATTATTATAATCAACACAGTGCGTACATTGTTTCTTTTTGTTTGTTTGTCGGGGACAGATTTTGTGTGCAGTGCGTGTGTTGTGTTGCATACAAATGACAGTTTTATTGACAACGTCACTCTTTGTTGTATTGTCACTGTCAGTGCCACTGTCACATTTTATTAATAATATTACCAACTCTAGACAATTACCCTAACCCTGTGGAAGGTAGTGCAACTCTATAAAAACATTCTAATGAAAATATTTGAAGAAATCTAAGTAAACAACAACTCAAAAGCTAGTGCGTGTAAAAACTTATTTTATCTAAGTTCATTGATATTACATACAATTATTTCTAATCAAGTTGAAAATAGAGGTGCTCCACGCCAATAACATACCTACCTACTTAATTAATTATTTAGAATCAGTGTGTGTTTTTTTTATCTGTTGAACCTGAGTCGAGACCGAGAGTCGACCATGTCGGTCTCGTAATGTCTCTCTTCAACGTTATTCAGCAAGTAGCCTGAGTGTCTGTCGATGCGTTAGCATCCTTGTAGTCTGTGGTCTGTCGGTAAAGCATGATAGCCGCCTCAGTCAGATGTCTGACTAAAGTGAGCAGATAAGGAATTATAATGCCTGTTCAAACACGACACACAAAATCACCAAAAGAATCAGACTCAAAATCAGTGCCCGAATTTTTCAGATAGAACAGAAAATAGGTAGGTAAGTACCTAATAATGTTACTAGGTAGGTAGGTACACTATTTTGATGTGAGAGAACGATAAGTAGGTACTATTTTCTAAACTTACCTACTTCAGCAGGGGTTAATCATTGAATTTTAGTGATCATGATCTAACTAATAAAACTTGTTTGCTCGTTTTGATCCCGTAATATAATTACCGCTTAGTAGTTGCTATTGATTGTGTGTATTCTATTCACATTCCGTTCGGTGCATTTTCATTTGTCGCAGTCAGTCAAGTCAAATGTGTCATTTTCAGTTGGCAACTCCTTCAGTCCTTCAGAAATGGACGCTCGCCCCGCGTCTTTGGTGAACGTACGTAATTAAATTCCAATTATCTTTGGCCCGGGCGACGCGATGCAACGCAAGTGAGCGGGCTATGCATAAAAACAAACTTATCGTTTTTTTTCTTCATCATTTTTTCACTATTACGCAAGAATTTTGCCATCTTCTAGCTAGTAAGCATATTCAGTGAAATTCATGTGATTTGAGTACAAATCACCATGGAAGGCAAAAAGATATCGTTTGGTTTTATGAAAACCAAGAAAGTAGAAAAGCTGCCAATACAGGAAAAGAAAGATTTTATAGAATGTGTTGAAGAGAAGTCAATAAAAGTCATCGGGTAAGTGATTTTGTAACCAAATTTTAAATAAAATAATCTCATTTTAACAAATCAAAATACTTTACTACTGAGTAAGTTGGTAAAATTCGAAATTTACTCATTTAAAACTCGAATACTTATTTGCTGCCTTTAAAAAAAGTATTATATATTTTCAGAGGAGATGAAGTGAAAGAAATAGCTCCATTGGTTATTCCGATGAAGCCTAATACTCTTATCACAGCTGAAAGACTGAAGGAGATAGCAGAAAAAGTTGAAAGTGAGCTCTTGGAACCAGAGACTACAGTACCAGATACCAAACCTCAGGAAACAGCTCCGGAAAATGAAACATTGGATGAAATGGCCGTTAGAGAGCTACTAGAGGAATCTAAAAAGGCAGTCAAAGTTGATACTCAACAATTAACATTGTCATTGCCAGCTAAATCTTTGACAAGTGGGGAGAAAGAGGTAAATTCAAATAAGTAGGACATTCCACACAGCTTTATCTTGTCCCAAGCTATAGATAAAATTGTTTTATTATGTTGTACTAACAGTTAGGCACTTAGTATGTGGGAGGGACCAGTACAATAAATTCCATTTATCAAACAATGTTCCAGGCACTACAGACAGTGTCCCGTTAAGTGTAAAGCTGGTCTCCTGACTCTGTATAAATCATCTAGGAAAGATGATAATGCCTGAGTTTTTTTCTTGTCATCTATCACCATTCATGTCTTCTTGGGCGATCTCTATTGTTCTCCACATAATTCTCAAATATAAACTTCAACCCTTATCCATGCAAGATATTTAAAATATAGCAGGTAAAATGTGTGTTTTTTCAGTCAACATTAGATGATTATGAATCAGTTCCTGTGCAAGATTTTGGATTAGCGATGCTGCGAGGAATGGGATGGACAAAATCAAATGAAAAGTGAGTTTTACAAGAATTACCATAATCATCCTTTCAAATATCAATATCAGTTATATTTTTTATGAATGCTATAGTGTGCATTCATAAAAAATATAACACCGAAATGGTCTTCTTGCTAAAATTTGTTTGTATGGTGTTTGGCGTTGGAACAGACAATAGAATCCCCTAGTTCTAAGATTGTGTAAGAGAAAGTGGTCTGTATGATCTTATTGAAAAAAGAAATTTTGACTTACTGAAAGTTATAATAATTTACTACTATTATTACTACATTTCAGATCTACATTCAAAGCACCTCAACTACGTCCAAAAGGCCTAGGTCTAGGAGCTGATAAGGTAGTCAAAGACAAACAGAAGGTAACTAAGAACAGCAAGGATGAGGAATTGACCATTGTAAAGAATGCATATATCAAGATTACTATTGGGAAGTACAGTGGATACTATGGCAAGGTAAGTTTTTAATTATTAGAGGTATATTTGGTTGGTTATTGATAAATGTAAAAATATCCAAAGCAATCATAACACAGGTTACAATTTTATTGATGACCACTTACCACTACCCCATTCAAATTATATTTATTACTAGCGGTTAATAGTCCCAGTCCCGTGCGAATACCGGGTTCAAAAGTAGCCTATATTTTATCCAGGTTATAAGCAATCCTGGTACCAAATTTTATTCAAATCCGTCCAGCTGTTTGGCGTGAAAGAGTAACAAACATACTTACATACTTACACACACAAACAAACTTTCACCTTTACAATATTAGTGTGACAGTGTGATTTTTAGGTAAGTCCCTTTACTATTACTTACCTACTTTTCAGGTGTTGAGCCTTGATGAGGACAATGGCAGAGTGATGGTGGACATAACTGTGAAGAAGGAAACAGTCAGCCTCAGCGAGTTCATGATGCATCCAGTCACTAAAGCAGAATTCGACAAGGAGTCCAAAGTTATAAGTAGGTTTTTAACTATTTTCTAGTTTATAATAAGACTTGCTTGTCCAAGTATTCCTAAAGATGTTTTATTGCTTTACAGATGCAATATTTGAGGAGTTGTCATTTGCAACAAATCCAATATTATTTGTAAAAATGGATTCCAATTCATGGAAGGGTATTTAAGGTACAATGCTTGGACAATCATAGTTTTCTTTTTATGCTGTGTATCTTCAATTTGTATTTGATTAAAGAAATATAACGAAATTTTGTTTACTTATTTTAGATGCAAACTCATTTGAACAATACAAGAAGAAGGAAGGACATAAATCTTCCAAAAACTCTAATAAGGAATCAAGAGCTTCAGAAAGAAACAATGATGAGCCTAAAAGTGAACAAGAAAGATCTAGTAAAGATAATAACAATTATAAAAGAAGTAATGAAAACAAAGATAAAAGAGAAAGAAGCCGTGACAGATCAAATAGAGACAAATATAGAGAATCCAGTGAAGAATATAATAAAAGCAAGAACAAAAGAGACAGAGATAGTAGTCTGGAATCTTTGAGTGACTCAAACGAAAAGAAACACAAAATAGAAAAGAAAAGTAAGAAACGATACAGCAGTATGGAATCTTTAGACTCAGATACAGAAAGAAAGAGTAAGAGAAGAGAAAAGAGTTACGATTCTGAATCAGAATCAGATAAAGTAAGTAAGACACGAGAAAAGGATCGAAAACGATATGATTCAGATACAGAGGATAAACAAAGTAGAAGTAAGGATAAGAAAAGACAAGACTCTGAAAAAAGAAAGAAAGATAAATACAAAAAATATGATTCTGATTCAGAATCTGATAGAAAAAGTAAGAAAGTTGAGAAAAAGAAGTACAGCTCAGATTCTGAATCAGATCACGGAAGAAGCAAGAGAAGTGATACACCAGAAGGAAAAAGAGATATTGACAAAAAGAGGAAAGGAAAGAAGAAGAAGAGGGATAGGGATCGCTCGCCGAACTATAGGAAACATAGAAAATAAGTTAAAATAATTATGGATCTGCATAAAATAAATCATGGATAGTCTTAGAACTTGTTTGAATTTTAAACTAGAAATGACGAATTGTGTTCATCACATCATTAAGGTCAGCGCCATCTAGACTAAATTGGAAGAATTACATCTAGAGAGCGTAAGAGGAGTTACACAGCTTGACATTCATTCTGGATATTTAATGGACACAATCGGCGGATAGATGGCGTTTTGTCTGATTATGAAACATTGTTTTCATGTGAGTACCTCATTTCAATTTAACTTTACATAAATATAAATATCCCATTTGAAGTGCGATCATAAACGTTGTAAATAATCCAGTAATGGGCACCTAATTACCTTTAATGTAGCATTTTACTTTATCAACCTACATAAGCTGCAATTTGTCAAAATGGACAGGACCTACAAAAATAGGTATGAACTTAAAACGGCTTACTTTTATCTTACTTTAAAAAAGGTGCATTAATTTGTCCAATTATAAACAGACATTTATATTATATCTAAGGCTACTAATTAAGTAGTTAGCTAGCTAGCTAAGTTAGTAGTTAGCTAAGTAATTAGCGTACTTTTTTCCATAGATTGAACAGCCCTATGTAGCTAGGGATCAACATGGAATAAAACCGGAGGAGTTTTTGAATCCCACAAATAGTGGGAGCTTAATAAACTCAATAGTTTTGTATGATCCCTCGACGATCCCACAAATAGTGGGAGCTTTGTGTGATCCCTCGACGATTGCATAAGCGGAGCTTTTCTATGCTTTAACTTAACCCAAACATGTAAAACACTTGTGCAACCTACCTACAAAGTTACCGAGTCTCATGGGTTAGTTATTAAAAACACTGAAAATGTTCATTGAAAATACCTACCTAACGCATTTTCAATCGATCGGATTAAAAATATTGGTACCTAGTTGAGCAAGGCGTGTAGTGTGGGTTTGCTGTGGTTGACATTCCAATTAACGTGATTGCTGCCCACCGCTATACTGACCGATCGTAAAACCGTCGTTTATTCATATGAAAATTTTATTACTTATAGTCCACTCCGTGCCTTTGTGAACTTTTAATTGACTTGTGTAAATGTCTTCTATATTCTATTTTTGGAGGTATTCTGTTTTTCTGATTACATTTAGCCGGTCCCGGCTTTAAAAACGGAAGCATTTAGGCGGCCTAAACTTCAATCAAATGTGTTGGTGACTATCTCACACGAACTGTTACTTTTTGACTAAAAGTAGGTGCCTAATCAACATTTCCACATCAACATTTACAATTTTTGACTTAGTAATATTTATTAAATATTTATCAATAGTGGCACAAACCCAAAATCTGTTACAAACGCTCGACACGATAGGTAAATGTTATTTCCTTCGGGTCAAGTTATCGGCCAGACAGAAGTAGGTCAGGCCGAGTCCTCATTACATCGCTTCTTCAAGTAAGAGAAAACCTGTGATTTGTCAATATAAAAGTTCTTTATTTTTGGCTGATACTTACATTTTGTTTGGGAATTCTATTTTACAATATAATTGATATTGAGAACTTGAGGTCAAGATTCTCTACCTAACGATCAGGGTGCTGCTCTCTCTCAGCCCTAACAACAAGCTGCATGTACTGTACTTTCGTAGCCGTAGGTACATAGGTACATAGGTTCTATTGATGTAGTAGTACTTCCGGAAATGATCCTGTCCCATTCGACCAACGAACATGCATCTTCTTATTAGGTACATGATCAATAAAAGTGACTAGGTGTAGGTACTAGTATATATAGATAATAGGCTGCGCCGCGCCGTCAGAGTCATGACGTGACGAAGCGAAGGAATTTAGCACATCATCCGTTAACCTATTACATCTCCAAACATTATTTTCTATGAACAAAGCAAATCCATATTAAATTTAAATTACCTTGTCAGTCAGTTTCAAACCTTCATTTGTAGATGTCGCGTTGGTGGTTCACCCGTAGCCGTACGTAGCACAGATGGAATTATTACTCAAAGTCAAGCCGGATAATATTATCACACAAGCATAGTAGGTAATTTATTTATACGTCAACTGGCTTCACACATGCAGGCAGGTACCTAACTAAATCATGAGTAGGTACCTAGGTATAACCAAGGACGATATTTATAACTACGTTCGTTATAGACTAGTAGGTATTCTTTTATCTGTGGTTATAGCCAGATAAAACAAAATAAAGCACAGCACTATCATCATCTTCCTACGCATAACAGATAGTTTATTTGTTCTTGTGATGAATGCCTCTTGACTATTCTGCTAGATTTCATCTCCACACTCATACTGAAGAAGTGGAGGGATTATGTGAAAGATGACATGAATATGAGAGAAGTCAATTCAGACGAATGTGCATGATAGAGTCGAGTGGAAGAGAAAAACGTGTTGTGCCGACCCCACTTAACATAATAAGGACACGAGGATGAACAATATTACTCATACTGACTTTGGCTTGAATCAAGTAGTATATTTACGTACTAATTCAATCTTCATTTGCAGCGTAATACCCTAAACGCAGTATCGCTACATTAATCTCACAGAATTAACCTTTGTCGTAATCTTCATTATTGAAGGTCGTGCGTGCCCGTCCTGTGTACACTGTACAAACTTCTTTCACATTGCTCTATCCTGGGATGCCTCAGGGCAGAGGGAAGTGTGCCCTGTCATTGTTCTAACTTGGTCTAACCAGAGGGTAGGTGAAAGCCTCCTCTACCTTCCTTCCAAGAATGAACCTGCTCTATGCTTATATTCCACTTACAGTAGGTACCTAATAGCCTACCTACTCAGTTGGAGTAATTGAAGCCCAGAAATGGCTTTGTCTGTCTCTAGACGATTATTTGATCAGTGCTCCGCAGTACCCACTAACAAAAACCAAAGTAGAGGCACAGATTGTGTTGTTACTTTGTAGATTGTACTACCTACTTATCCACTTAGGTACTTACTAGACAATGACTTCTTAGTTCTCACGTTGCATCTTAGAAATCCTTTTGTGAGCAAACAATACAAAAGCAGTTTTGCTTTTGTATCACGCACGAGTTTACTATTTAGGTACCTACCTACCCACCTACTCGTCTTTGCATGTTTAATGCTCAAAGGTTGCACCACATATTCACTTCATTTTCTTTTTGTTTTAGTAGTACTTTAGCTAAGCTAATCCTTACCTAAGTACTTCATTGTTTCAGTTATGTTTTGTGGGAGGCATTTTACTCTACAAATCGATTATCAGTCAATGATTACCTACTCAGTGTCTTTTGAAGCTAAAATAACGTGCCAATATTCATAGTTCAACTTATGCCGGTCAAATGTCTGAGTTCAGCAATAATCAATAGAATCGGAGCTGCGATAATCGCCCGATATATCGATTGTCTATTTGTAGAGTAAGGCTACAACATTTAATTCTGTTGATGAAACTGGGCCCTACTCCCAAAACCGAAAACGAGACATCGTGCAAATAATCGCAGTTCAGCTTTTGGTGGAAACTGAACATTTATCATAATAAGCTGAACTGAACAACGATAATTGGCACGATGACAGCCTGCCTGAGCTCAGATTATTTGACCAACATAATGTGGAAATTGCTCGATTATTTACAACAAGCAGAATAACACAAAGGGCTTTATTAATTTTTTTTTTTTTTTCTAGCCCATACCTATTGTAACGTCCCACTGCAGAGCAAAGGCCTCCCTCCCTTCTTTCCAGATTTTTCTGTAATAATAGGTCTAAATAATCTTTGCTAGAGTAGGTATGGCAAGGCACGCTCAATAAATGTAAATATTTAAAAAATCACTTTATTTGAAGAAGTTTTCTGAATCACACCGGAAGAAGGTTACAGGCAGGATATCACAACATTTATTTCGAAAATATTAAATTTCACATTAATTTACCACTTATTATTAACAATCCCTGAATTAAATAACTCCTAATTTTATTCAATTCTACAGAATTAGAGTGACTCTACTACGGACATCTACTACGGACATCTCACTACTTGTTGGTAGGTACATTAACAATAATCATCTGTCGTTGCTAATTTACATAGTGTATTTCTTGTACCTACCTTTGCAAATAGCAAAATAGCAAATAATTGTGTAGAAAAATAATTCGAACATCTTTTTTAGAAATTTAAAGTTTTTTGGGCAGTGCTATTTAGCTAAGCTCTTTAGAAGACCGCGCAAAATTTTAGAAGAATCTAAGAGGCAACAGATTGATTAAATTGATCGAAAAAAATTTAGCATTAAACTAAACTTCATTGTGCTTTCACTCATAAGACTAAAGTATACAAAGCATTTCTTAGTCAACAATAATGTTGTTAAGTATTATGCCATTTATTTTTCCTTACCTATTTCATAATTACCTTTTCAGGTGCAAATCTTAATATTACACACTATTTATTGAAAAACAACAAAAATATACCTAATTATAAAATAAGATTTTATAAAACTGCATAGAAAGTTGTGAAAAGTGTAGGTATAGACACATTTATAAAAGATCAGTGGGTGTATAAGTTTTTCTAACAAGTTTTAGGTATATTCATACATATATAATTTGCTTACATTAGTGGTTAGTTATTATTCTTATTCTAAGATTCACGAATCGCATTATCCACTTGCAATTTCTAATTAAGTCCCTCTCGCTGGGAACCAAAGTTACTTTAGTTCTTGGGAACCAAAGTTACTTTAGTTCTGTAACGTATTTTAGATGGCACTAGTAGTAATATCAGATTTACGAAGTGAAAATGCAAGAGGATTAAGCAAATATAATACGACTACCTACGCCTTATTTTTATAAGCGTCATCACACCGATCACTTAACACCATGTTACATCAATATTTAAAGTTACAACCAAGCTACACAGCACCTATAGGTAGGTACCTAAGTATTATTTTAAAATTATTTATTTTAAATCATTTGTAATTTTGTAGGTAAGTAGGTATCTAGGTACCTACCTACAGCCTACTATAAGATATGGCGCAAGGATTTTATAAGCACCGAAAAAAGCTTCGAAATAGGTACAAAACTGCAGCCTCTATAAGTATACCTAAATCACAGATAAAATAATAAATCAACAATCGATTTATCGAGCAATGCTGAATGCGGAACATTTCACCAACATGAAAATTGTCACGATAAATCGATAATAGTTTCAAGAGTAACCCTGAGCAGTTTTATATCTGGAAGCTACGCAACTGATACAAGATCATTATGAGACTTTGTTTAGTTTAGTGGAACACAATAGGCTATAGGTAGGCTACACCACACACATTCCTTCGCATCATTTTGTATGACTCACCTAAACCTATTCGCCACCATAGACGATGGTTTATAATTAAAAAAATCCTCTGTTTATATAGAGGATTTTTTTTACCTACTACATAAATAGGAGGGATGAGGACTGTATATTAAATAATATAAGGTAGGTACCTACTTACTTACTTACCTGTATAGCTTGCTTGTCAACTCTTGTGTACACAGTAGGGATACATCTAGGAAGACACAAGGGGGATTGATAGTAATTTAACAATATAATGGCTTCTCTACACTTGCCTGTTTGTTAGTGTTATTTATAACCATAACCAAGTAGGTACGGTTCGGTTCGCTAGTGTAGATTATGTCAATAGGTAGGTACCTATTTAAAATACCTACCTACCTGCACTAATATTTGTCATTCTGTGTAAAGGCCTGTTCGGACCTACTACGCGGTATTCGCTGCCGCTGTGAGTAGCGAAAATACCGCGCCGCGGAACTTCATAGAAAATACTTGCACAGTAGGTATTTTCGCTTCCCACAGCAGCGGCAGCGAATACCGCGTAGGACCGGCCTATTTGTGGTGGGTAGCGTGTGTAGTAGCTCTACATTTGACTTTAAAAACATTCTCGCAAAGAGAATATAAACTACTACAGTTTACATTCTCGTTTGGAAAGTCAAATGTAGAGCAACCTCTAAGTAATTAAAATATTATACTTACCAAGAAGGCTTTTTATGAAATTACTTACGTTGTAAATCAAAACAGATTTAGGTACCTAGGTACCTATCAAGATAAGTACCTACGTAGGTAGGTACTTACCTACTTTCTTTGGTTCAACTCTTTGGGCAAAATCAGGGACTCTACATTTAACTTACAAACATTTATCTAGAAACAAGTGTACCTAGTGACAAAGTGTACCTACATATTTTTGTTCAAGAAAATAATATCAAAGTAAAATGAACCCAATGAGATATTAAAACAAAGACTGAACTTTCTGTAACAGCGAAACGAAGTAAGTAGGGTAGGTAGTTCAACAATGAACCAGGTAAAGTTTGGAAGCCTTTAGCTTCGAGTTTCTTGGGTTTTTGTGTTCGGTTTTTTCACTGTTCGTTAGTGAATTTATCTGTCTTTCAATTTGCATTTAAATTTCTTTACAAATTTTATTAGTTTAGAAGATACATGGTTTTAAAAAAAAAAAGAGATTTGGTTCAATGTGTACTCGTAGGTGTACACAGTGAACCGGGGTATTTTCCACAATGAACCACCTTCTTTGGGTAGCGTAATTATATTATAAAACATTAATAAAGGGCAATATATGAAAATACATAGTACTTTTATGCTTTTAATTGCGATATTTATGGTTTGGTAGCATAAAACACTTTTCTCTATTTTTTTATCATTTTCCTACATTTAATCGGTCAAAAATTTACATTTAACCTATACAACATTTGAATAACTAATGGAAAAACACTCAAATCACGATAAAGAGATCAAAATTATTATTTATTATTAACCTTAATCAAAATCAGCAAGGTTTCTATTTTTTTTAGAAAATTACACTTAGCAAGTAGCATAAAAACCAGGTTCATTGTGAACTACCTCGATGTGGTTCTATGAGAGACACAGCACATACTTTGAACTAATCTGAAAATTTCAACGGTTTAGTCTTATTATTTTAAGCTTACGTGCGGTACATGAGAAAGCTAACTAAATGTTTATTTAATATTTGTAATAAAAAAAGTGATATCTTTTATACAATTCACACAAAAAATCAAAGATGCCAGCAGAAAAAACATACTTTTTGGTTCAATTTTCAAACAAACGCTTCTCACACAGCCGTTATTAGTGGGCGACTTGCACAAACAGGTGTGCGGAGGGGGGACACATGTGCCTATCATTTACAGGTAGAAGCACAAATGGGCAACGTCAGATTTCTGAGAAATAACGATGGTTAATTGTGGCTGCCTGGTTCACTGTTGAACTACCTACCCTACCTACTAAGAGTTCTCACAAATAAGTCGAATTTGTCTCGAAAATAATTATTCGTTTAGGAGGAAATGTCAATTTCATTCAAGCCCTGTTTTCCGAATAGATCCGGGTCTAGTAATCATGCCGTGTACGTACACCTACTAATAAAATAAAAAATAAGTGAAATCGACATTTCAATCCAAAAACATTTTCTGTCACATACCTAATTATTAAATGGTGGGTTTTCAGAACCATACCTAGCTACAATAACCGCGTCTGAAGTTGTCGAATGGATTAAGTATAAGTATTATAGTGTCGATAGTGTATAGTGCCGATGCCGGCTATTGCAAATTCGCAACCCAACATAACTCTAGATTTTTGATCAAATCTATACAAGAACCTTGACTAAGGATTCCTCGGCGCCTGAGATCCGTACAAATTCGATGATAATCTCTCTCTCTATTTCATTTTCACCACTGTCATTTGACAATGATCACGTGACTCTCGAATTTAAATTACGAAACGAAAAAGGTGTTTTATAGTGATCGGCTAACGCTTAGCGAAGGGGTTTGTACGGGCATGCGTCCTGGCTGCCGCCGCGGCAGTCTGTGTGCAATTGCAAAACGCATCGAACATGCGAAGGACAAATCCACGAGCTCGCCCGAAGCGCCTCTTCATATTACCTGTAACAAAAAGAGAAGTATAATCAAAATTTTGATATCGATTATTTAAAAATCAAAGGGCTGGGTGGGATGATCCGTACCGTATTAGAGAACAGCTAGAGCTATTCGCACAAATATGGCAGAACTTACTTCTTATCAATAGAGCACAAACTCAAAACTAACTTTAGTGCACAGTAAAAAATGAGAGCATAAAATCAGAGTTGAAATTATTAGTAGGGGACGTTTAATTTAATACGTTATAGTCTTTCCAATCGTTTATTTAACTTTTGACAGATCACGCACATAAAGTTTTGTAATAATTTTGATACAATGTACTAAAGGGAATACTGTACTTCATGGACGGGATCCGCCCACTTAGAGATGTGTCGTTCGTAATTAATGACCACCGACTATAAACTGTTTTGAAATAAATCGATTATCGTTTAAATTAATACAACATACTAAAATTATTGTGAATATTTTTATATCAAATCACGTAAAAACCTTTATTATTTTGCATTAAAATGCCTTAGATGTCTCTGGTTTAATGCATAAATAATTTTCGTAATGAAAACAGTTCCATCGTACTCGTACCTTAACCTAGGATCGAATTTATTCGCTGAAAATTAATGAATCTAAAATAATCGTTTAGACTCTACCTATAGTTGGTCCAAATAAAAAACATGTGAATGAACTGCGGTACCTACTTGTAATGAAAAGGTGCAAAATGTTGAAATTCATAGTAAATAATGAGTGTGTTAAATCGATTAAAACTTCTTCATGAATAAAATCGATCGATAAAATAAATCGAATCGGTAACGGGCCAGGGTATCACTATTTGTGTCAGTATTACAGATGTCAAAAGTTAAATAAACGGTTGGAAAGGGTATAGTCATAGTAGATATATGGCTTGGCTATAAGTACCTAAGTAGGTAAGTTCTCATATTTGTTGACATCTAAAAAAATTATTTGGTGAGTAGGTAGTAGGTAGGTACCTATTAGTGAGTAGCTTGTAGAATCAGAAAACGCTTTACTAATAATATTAGTTGAACTCTAGATAACTATTGAAGTTGAGTAGTACAAGCTTATGGTTATGAAGACTCTACTTGTGCAGTTTAAACTCAAGTACAACCTAAATAACAAAAAATTGTCTCTTCCTACCTGTACCTAAGTGTAAGAAAAACATAGTTCGGACTTCGAGCTGTTTGCAATGAGCTATTGGCCAACTCCGGTGACGGGCCTACCTATAGTTGGCAGAAGGCTCTGTTTCATGACTCTAAATATTACGTTATGTAATTTACCCAGGTAAGTACCTACTTTTAACGTGTCCTGCAAAGCACTTCAATTGTTTTATTGTCTAGAACGCAACTCTATTTCCTACCCACAAACATTAGCTAGAATCAAAGGTGAAAGTTCAGTATCTAATACGTCCAAGTAGGTAATAAGGTAATACATTCAGAGTTCGACGCTTGTTTCAGTCGCAGCTGCGACCCACCAGGTGGCGTGCATTTTACCCTAAAACACAGGTTATAAAATGTTAAACTCCCCTTTCCTTTCTCTTCCGTTTTCTGTGAACTCTAGGTAAGTTTGCCAAATTGTTAAAAATATGCTAAACTACCTCAAGCAAAATTTTGTGCAACTTATGATGGAACCTAGGATTTGTATTATCTGTGGAAGGAACCATTATGTAATGAATGGTAAGTACATAAATTTAGGTAGGTAATTTAGGGGTGATGTTATGTTAGTGAAATTATTAAAATGCAAAAATAAGTAGGTAGGTAGGTAAGTACCTACTTTAGTACCTATCATGTAAATAGTTGACAACCCTAACTCGGGGTGTTGGGGTGCTTTATTAGGGCGAAATATCGATTCACCTTCACGGAGGGTGGCTAGATAGACCGGTTAAGAGAGATAGTCGAGTGTATAGAAATTTGCATAGTTGGTTGACTAATTTCTATAAGGCAGGTTATATAGAGTCGCTTACCGCCCCAGCGCGGTTCATTTGAGCCAAGTGGCCAACTTTGTTTTTTGGCATAACGACTTTTAATTTAAAAGTCGGGACCGTGCTCTCCGAAGCAAGGAAGTGCTCAGTGTTACCCATCCAAATTGTGACCGCTTAGCATGTTGGCTATCAAGAACTTCGCTTTAGTGCACCACTTATTTTGCGTTTCTTTTTCGTAAGTAAATATTCTTGCTCATTCCATTTCTGTAGCAAACTAATGTCCTTGTTATCATCACCTGACGTTTTAAGTTATGTACAAACTGCATTTTACCGAGATAATGTCAAACGGTCTTTGTTTTATCATGTTTGGTTTAGCTTCTGTAAGTACCTAGGTATAAGTAGTTGTAATGTCTAGAAAATACAGCTGTTAAAATTACAAAATTTTAGATGAACCTTGATAACTATGAGACTCTACTATGTACCTAGGTAGAACCAAGGACGATACCTTTATTATCTATATCGTCCTTGGTAGAACCATGTATAACTAGGTACTTATCTCTTTCGTAACGACTAGGTACATCATTGTTTTTCTTTAGCTGTAAGTATTCCTAAAATTGTAAAAATAAATAAAATAAAATAATGCGCAACCGCCCGGAGGGCCTAAGTTCGGCCCGGTCACGTTAAATAAACTAAACTCTAAAATTATTTGGTATGATTTCACGCAGTAAAGTCGTTTTTATAAATTAATAGCCAACCTCAGAATAGGTTTTTTCTCTATTCTGAGTAGCCAACGTACCTAGCTGGCTTAGTTTTAGCTTTTTAGCTTGACGTAGTTGGTACCTACTTAACTGATAACACGAACTCAGTCATTCATTAGCAGACTCGTTGTTGTGCAGCGAACTGTTCTAATGACTGGTTTACAATGAACTCTGTCAACTACGTAGGTACCTGGCTTTTCTCGATTCACAGAGCACGTCTACTCTACAGTCTCTACAAACCGAATCGTGCCAATAATCGCAGGTCAGCTTATGTTGGTGAAAACTGAATTCGAAAGATTTACCAACATAAGCTGACCGGCGATGATTGTCACGATGCATCGAGTACCTAGACCTGTACCTTACCTACTTACATTAATTAGGTAAGTACATTTCTCTTTAATTTGAAGAAAAAACTTTTACTTAGGTACCTACTTACTTATTAAAATATTTTTTTATAAAATAAACACCACTACCTAAGTACCTATATGAAAATACCTAAACAAGTACAGTAAGTAAGTACCTACCTACCCTATCTATGTACTTACCTACTTCGTGAAAAGTTAACCCCTTTTTCAGGCAATTACCTCGCTGGCCCCTGTGGCGAAGCTTGCTAAGACGTTCTTAATAGATCGTTGAAGTTAAGCAACGTTCTGAGCGGTCACAACTTGGATGAGTGACCGCAAGTGGCATTATCAGCTGAGCGCTTCCATGCTTCGGAGGGCACGCTAAATTGTCGGTCCCGGCTTTTAAAGTCGTAAAGCCATGATGGAGGCCTTTAGGCGGCCTAAAAACTCCGTCACCAGAGTTGGCCACTTGCTCATACGAACTTTCTTTAGGCAAGTACCTACCTACGTACCTAGGTACCTCAGACAGAACAGAACCCTAAGGTACCCAAATTAACCTAATCCTACAGACCTTTCCAATAAATCTAAATCGTGACGACATTTGAAGGACGGATCCTTTCACAATCTTCACATCCCCCTGTTAAGAGGCCGTAGGTAGCAAATATGTGGTTTGAATCGTATTAGATCTCAAAATCCGTGAAAGATACAACCTTATAATGTTTGGAGAAATTAAACTTTGAACTTTTATCTTGCGTTGTGGTTTTTTAGAAACACGATTGGTAAAAGTTTTCTCGATCATATATTTTTTTGAAAAATACATGTTTTTCACACAGTTTGCTATTTATCTCAGGAACAGAACGCTATTTTTGTTGGTTTTATGTTTTGACAAATAGCCTAGAAGTATTCATTTAGTTCTGGTTTTTTAATTTTTTGATTACTTATTTAATTAACTTGTAATTAAATAAAAACTGTTTTTTCGCTATAAATTATGTTGCGTGTCTATCGTTCTGCGCTTCTCACTCACGAGTAAAAACATTATTCGCTCTCCCGCTCATTCTTCGGCGTTATGGCACACACTTAACCTTTCGGCCGAAATCCTACTCAAGACGGTTTACCCTCTCAACTCTCAAGTAACGGTAGGTAGTGATTTACTTGGCAGAATAATACTTAGGTTGGTACAACTATCTAAGTACCTACCTAATTGATTTGTGATTTTAGATGTATTAGTTTTGGAACATGGAATGTTTGATATAGGTACCTACTTACCTATTCGCTGATACACGGTTAGGAAAACTTCAACCAAACTATCTAGTAAATCGCCTCACAAAATACTTACCTACGGTACAAATTTGGTAGAGTCACAGATAATTATATACTTACCAAATACGTAGAGTCGAGATCCCGACAACAATCTCTCGACCTCATCGATAGGTGCATCGTAATAGTACCTACCTACATGTCTAACGGCCGAATACTAAATCGCTAAGTACCTACTTAAATATTTGGGAGCGTATTAACCATTTAGGATGGTCTTACTTGTCTTGTCTTATTTTAATTATTTATTTTATTTATATAGACAAACGTTTCCGTTTAGGTAGGTTTTCAGTGATGCCAGACGTAAAAAAACGGCTTTACCTTCCTTTCCTAACGAAATTGAGGAAGTTTACGATGTGAATCTTCCCAATAATGAGTGCTGCGAGAACAGTAAACTTTATTGGCAGTGTTTACCGTAGGTACCTAAGCGTAAAACTAAATACCCATCTTAATGTTCCTAGCCATGAAAACAATAATCTCATTGAAGTTTTTACTACAATCGTGTCTGTTTATATTATTTGCTCCATCTCTACTAAAGTTTTGTAGTTTTTGTTGATCGAGCGAGTAGGATACCTACCTAACTCCACCTACCTCGACTTTCAATTCGATCGTGGATAGGATAGTCGACCCTGTAGTTGACCAGCGCAACTACGGGTGGTTGACCACTCGCGGCATTTGAGTGTAGGTAAATAAAGCTTAGCTTATCTTTCCTCCCATTATCGGTCTTCTACTTAGGTTCAACCACAGATAAAAGAATACTAGGTTCAACCTATCACCTTGCCGTGAGAATCAAATTTAAGATTGGCTGTTTTGTTATTACAAGTCAAACAATTTAAACTACTTAGGTAATTGCTTCTAATAACAACGAATTCCAATTTATTTCTGGCAGTTAATTGAATAAAGATTCAATTTATTTTAATGTCGGCGTAAATCGCGAAGCAATTTAGGCGTAAAACGGTATAAAGCTTTTAATTTAGCAACTTAATTAACCAACCAAATTTGTAGGTAAGTATTAAAGGTGTAGCTGCATAGATAATAATTAAGTAGGTACCTAGGTATCTACTTACTAATTATTAATACTTACTTAAGTAATTATTTTATTTTCTAATAATTATTAAGTATTAATACAATAATGCAAGTAGGTAGAGCCATATAAAATTATCTAGTAAAACGTTACGAGCTTCATAATTTTTCCCTCTTGCGTGTCTTGCTCACATTGTCGACTCTTAACGTCATAATCTGCATAATAATAACGTTTTATTGACGGAATCCGACTAGGAAGTGTTATGGAGCCTTTCTTTATTTTTTCTTTATTTCATTTTCAAGAGCTGCGCTGAAATTATCTAAGCTTTTCTTATTATTGTTTACTATTAAAATGATACCTACTTGTCTCATTTTTACGCTCACCGTTTATTCTGAATTATTTTGAACCTACCTGAATATAATTCGGAGAACTGGTATAGAACTGTAAGACAGATCGGTAGGTAAGTACTTTTGTACCCTACCAATATGAGTAGGATATAGGTACTTAGATACTTACTTACACAATTATTATGTTAGAAATATCGCTAAGTACATAACAACATCATTTGTTTCTGCTGTTTGAATTATAGTTCTAAACCTACACAAAGTACCTAAGTATACGTAACCAGGAAAGAATACCTACAAGAATAAAAATTGATCAGTAGGTGCCTTTAACTATGTCGATTCAATAATGATCTAAGTAAAAGTATTTAAACCTATTGTGATTATTACTGATAGGTATATTATTGATTAAAACCTGGAGTGCTAGAACTATCGCGTTAATCTACGTATCCTCAGAACAGAGACATCATAAGTAGGTAAGTAGGTACTTAACTAGAACAAAACATAAGTACTTTCCTACCTGAGTTCTGTTTCGTCGACCTACTTTAAAAGGCCTAGATTTGTAAGCAGTATCAAAGCTTTTGAAATGAAAGTGATGAACGTCTCTAAAAGCACTTAAAAACTCAGGCAAGTATATTGTAAGCTAACTTTGAAGTAGGTACTTAAGTAAGTAAGTACTCACCCGATCCCAGATCTTGTGAACCCTGAAACAAAAGAATAAAATAGATTATTGTAAGCAAATAATAAATAAACAAATCATAAATCAGCTTTCAAAGCTTGCAATTTAAGATGTAGAGTATTTCGCATGATCTTAGATGGTTTATTGAGTGAGGATGCAATTACCTTACTTTACTTGTAATTCTCAAATTAATAATTTAATTGTTCTTTCAAGAATTAAATGATAAATATGTAAAACAAGCCTTTGTTCCGTCTAAATTTAGTAGGTTCGGCATGACATTTTTATCTTCTCTAAGTTTAATTATTATACTTACCTAAATAAAGAAAAGCCGTTATTTCTAAACTAAACTAGAAATGCATCATTCAAGAAAGTCCTAACGTAGTAATTTATACTACTACAGGCACTGCAGTGCAGATTTAAAAATAAATGCTAGGTAGGTAGGTACTTAGTTGTCACGCGATAATAATATAAATAGGAAAAGGCTAATGTTAGGTAGGTACACAAAGGCTGTAATAATACAGTAGAAAAACAGATTAGGTAGGCCTACTATAAGAAAATTGAATCTCAAGATTTGAATTATTCATACGATACGGATACGACCCCCATCATCCTTTTGACTTTCAAGGTATTTCATTTGGCTACAACTTATTATTTATCTATATAAGAGATCACCTATTTTTTTATTAGTAGGTACACCTTATTTTGACTTTTTGCTTAAAACATAAATACCTATCCGGCATCATCATCATTATTGTAATCCATCGTAGGTATAATCAGCAACTTCTATTGAATCTCACAACCCATAACCAGTGCAAGTAACTAGAAGAAAATTATTTAATGCAAGACCACGATGTTTAATAAATAAAATAGGCTCAATAAATAATAGAGGACAACCTTCTGAAAGACTGTGACAGACCTTGAGTTATCGGAATTCTATTATTTTGATCGCACCACCGGTTTTCCACATATTGAACAGTTTATCCTGTCGACTGAACAAGATTACATTTTCTTACTTTGCTCTTTATTTTATGGGGGTGTCTACAGAATATAAAACAGATTCGGATGCCTTTTGCTTACTTATTCATGATGAACGGTTTTATGTTCACTCTCACAAAACGAGAGCAAAATTTACTTACATGAGCGCAAAATGCACGTCTGACGTCCATACATCCATATTATATCAAGACAGGACAGTTAATGGACTCTTCAATCGATCAAACACTCATCTGTTACTCTTCAATTTTATCAGATAAGACAAGCCAATTGGACAAATAATCTCAAAAACTGTTTTACCAAAACACCATCATCGTTGTGCGGATCAGTAATCGATAAGAATTAGGGAGATAGGCGCTGCAATATCGAGATAATTAATTATCTCAGTCCCATTCAGAGCAGGGGCACTATGAGTAGGTAGGTAGGTAACCTAATTGGCTGAATTTTATGAATAAGATGACCTTAACTTATTGATCAAATATTTTGTGAACTAGAAACTATGAAATGGTGTATGAAGACCTGTTTCTAACAGGAAAATGAAGGGCATGCTCTAACTGAACGTGATTTGGAGAAAGAATCAAGTCATGAGCTTTTCTATTGAAGAAGCCGTCGCATCTACTGCATCTACTCTCCTTGCAACACTTACCGCCCTATCACTTCCAATCCTTACGGGGATAAATATACATTGATACTTACGAATTTACTTCTGTCTTTCTCTTTTTGTTTTAGTTCAGCCTGTTTCTTTGCTTGCTGAATGAGTTCGTCGACAAATTCTGTCGCTTGTCGGAGTTTCTCTGGGTCGCTTTTGTAAGCGGCCACACGCTCGGCCAGAGCCGAGGCATCGCTGTCGTGCCTCATTTCGCGTTTTCAGGATCTGTGTTCAGTATCCACAGGTGTGTTCACGATCAAATTTTAATCACTTAGTGTTACGGATTTACGTTTGAAGGAGCATAGTGTGAGGGTGGGTATTTAGAGGGTGTCTGTCATTATTTTGTGTGGGTGTCTTGTCGACGAAGGGCGTGCGTCGAGTGCGGGCGCGGTTTGTACACTGGCGGGCCGGGCGGGCGGGCTCACGGGCTGGCGTGGCGGCTGCGGCCGGGCTGGCTGTGACGGTCGATCATGCGCCCAGACGACGATGCACGACCGGCTGATTATCGCTCGCTTATCAGAAAATCTGTGCTGACATGGGCATCGCAGCACTAAACTGACTGTGCAGGTGAATGCGTTCGGCTTTTTTATTATTATTATCGTTAGGTTTTTTAGGTGCCTTAGTAGAGTAGGTAGTAGAGCCACATAATAAATAGGTACTTACCTAATACCTACCTAGCAACGTAGGTTCAACTCAATAATAGTTCTTAACCAATTCGTAAATTACTGTTTAATACCTACCTACCATCTACTAGTACCTACACTCTACACTACATACCTAATAGTGAGAACCTAGGTAGAAAAGCCTAAGGGTGAAGTTTTTCTGTTATGCTAGGACTTGCCTTTGGCTATCCCTTGCCATAAATTCTTACTTATTTCTAGTCTGACTACATCATTGCCTAGCCAGTGGCACGTAGAAATAAAGATTGAATAATGGTGAATAAAACATGTTTACGGTCGACATTGCCTCTGAATAATGGCTGTAGCTGTTTACCATTGCAAAGGGAGGGAGCTCAAATCTCGACACTAAACCACTCTTGTGAACCAGACTATTTACAAAACAATGTAAACTTGGAATAACAGCGGTAAAGTTCTATTTGTGTTGGTCATGTTGAATGTAGGTAGAGCCGAGAGTATGAATGAAAATTAAAATGATAAGATCGCTAGGCAGCTTGAAATGTACCAAGTACCAACTGGATGTTTGTCATCGTAATTTTACCCACTGCTGGCTCTTTTTTCAACGTAAATATTAAATTCTTCCCTGTTCTTTTATCACAGATCACCCCTCCAGGTGAAGCTTACGATGCTCTCCAATGAAGGGTCCTTGGCAGTTGGTACAGGTCCTACTACATTTTCATTTCTGTGCAACTTAGGCTTCCGATCTCTATACCTACTTAGTAGTTTAGTAGAGTACCTAGTTATTTCTTTTGCTTTCGCCTTTGGCATTTACGAAAAGGATTCTTTAAAATAATTGTTTAGGCCTTTATATAAGTAGGTACCTAGGTAGGTAGGTACTTACATATAAAAATATAAATAAATTTCGTATAATTTCGGCCCGCGGGCTAAGTAATTTCTCGCCTATTTACCAAATTTTCATATTTAGGCAAGAAGGCAACTACCCAAGTAACATTTTTTCGACACCTTGGTTTTGAAATATGCTTATAAGTCCTCAAATGGTAATATTCTAGTTATTGATTTAACTTCAAGTTCTAACTTAGTTTTTTCAATAGCAATCAGCTCCTAGGCCTGAATAGTTGTTTGAAAAACCATTTAGGCTTCCAAAAGAGGTTAATATAAAGTTAGCATACTAGCTAAATGGTTCTAAGAGCTTATGGTTCTAAAATGGTTCTGTCTTAGTTTTAATTTGGCACTCCATCATGCTAAAGTATGGCTAGTTGGTTGTACAATGATGAAGATGCAACCCAACCAGGGCCTATTCAGAAACACATTTTGCTGATATTCGTAAGAGTAATTCAAAACCTTTGCAAGGCTTTTAGGTTTTTTTGTTGATCAATTCTAGTCTCTTTGGCAAAAGTTAAGATTAATTGGAATTTTAATATTCTTTTTGGTATTTATGAGGATAGTTTCTAGTCCTAAAATCTAAGGAAGAGCGTTGTAAGACTTTTTTTATGCGTTTTGGATCACTTTGCAACTATACAGGTTGTTCTGGCAAAAAATTATCAACAGTGGTATAAACATTTTATTTAATACATAGGTAATTATTACAACAGTAATATACTTAGGTCGACAGACAGACCGATGCTTATTGTAATTGATCATTATTGATTTTTTAAGGATTTTGATATATCGACGTGGCAAACAATAAATCTTACCGATTCATATAGGTGTCATGGATAAATTCAGTTGTGTACTTTTTCGAGCAACTAATGTTTGATCAAATGTATTAGTTTTTAGTCCATTTACCGCATGTGACGTTAAGCAGAGCTTTTTATTTATGTGTTTGTTATTATGCAAAAAAAAAACAAAAAAAAATGGGAAGTAATAAATTGGTTGGGTAATCGGTAATCGGTGAATAATCGTTTTGATTATCCATGAAGTTAATAGGTACTATTTTAACTTACATTTTTAATTTTTAGTATTATAAAGCTTCTGTATGGAAAAAAGCCTAAGTATTATTATTCTTCTTAAACTTGCTCTTTAAGGTGCCTGTATATGGGTGAAACTAGCGCCACCGCCTATTTATTTTATTAATACGTTGAACAAAAGAATTTAAAAAAATGAATTACAGTTTGTGAAAACAGGAGAAGTAGCGAAAACAGAGTTTGGTGGTCACCAAGTGCAACTTCGCTACTCCTCCTAAACCATACAAAATAAAACTATTACATAGGTATTAAAAATAAGCTTATGATAGGTTACGCCTGCTTTAGGCAGTGGCGCTAGTTTCACCCATATAGGCATCTTAACCGATTTGCATCCAACTTCCATTGTTCCATTCCTTTCCAAAGTTTTTAAACGTCTTGTTCGTGGTCAGCTTAGTTTCTTCCTTATCAAAAATAACCTTCTCAATCCTCTCCAATCTGGTATCCGTCCCGGTCATAGCACTGTTACAGCGCTTGTTATAAGATCACTGACGACGTAAGATCTGGAATGGAGAATGGTCAGTCTTCTTCTTCTTCTTCTATCGTTTCGATGTATCAACAATTAAATTATCATGGTCTGTATATCGGTGGCGTTTACTAGGTCCTCTTGGTTGCATGCAGCTGGTAGGGCACATTTATGGCATACAAGTAAATGCGCCATATCCGGAGCGGCAGCTCCAAAATTACACTGGAGTGGTGTAGCGTCTCGGAATCCCCATTTTATCAAATTCTCTCTGCAACGGCTAACTTTAGTTCGGAGTCGGTTTAACGCTTTCCACATTGGCCATGTCAGATCAAGGCCAGGTGGTAGCTGATCGGCTGGGGGTAATAAAATCTGCGACGCCAGAGGAAATCCACAGCTCCAATCGAGCGGCTGTTGCATTCTTTTCCGTAGGCGAGGTTAGCCCTAAGAAGCTCCTACGGCTTTTTAACCGTACTGGAGGCATCTGATAACCGTATAGTGGATCTCGCCTGGCTGTCTCCTGCTTTCGTTTATCGATAGAACACGCTACCTCTCTACGAACTTCAGGAGGGGCAATGCCTGCCAGCGGATAAAGCAATTTTAGAGGCGTGGGCTTAAGGCATCCGGTTATAAAGCGGCACTTTTCGTTAAGTGCTACATCAACCATTTTTGCGTGAGCAGAGCGGTGCCACCCTGGGCAAGTAAATTCACCTGCGGAGAAGGACAGAGATAAACCGGTCGTCCGCAAGACTTCAGGCGCCTCACTTCCACCTCGTGGAAGTGAGGCGCCTGAAGGTTGAAGCCTGAAGCCTGAAGGCTGAAGGCGCCTGAAGGTAAACGTGTAGGTTTAAGTTAGTTTTACAATAATTTATTCGTTTATGTAGTTTATTATTAGGTACTTTAGTAAGTTTTTTACTATATTTTTGTAGAAGTTTTATTTTTCCTGGTTTTTATGCACCTGACCAATCTTCCATTCGTTGTATGTAACTCCTCTACATCCAAAGATTGCCTGGAAGATATCGCTTTTAGCGATAGGCCGCCCATTGTAAATGTTTTTGTTATTGTTTAAATTCTGTTCTTAGTGTAAGTGTAAATAATTTTTATTCATTTAGATGAGAAGTAGTGAACCCCTTCCAAAATTAAACATCCTATATGGAGAAATCACTCACAATGAGTGATACCTAATGGTTTCAGCAAGCTTTGGACACTGATCTAAGTAGCCGCATAAAGTTGTTAATTAGGCCAATAAAGCTTATCGCAGGCTAATAGGCATAACATAGATTACATTTGACTAAATAACAACCAACTAGACCTGACTATTACTATAAAATCCTGAATTAGCCTTTAAATATACCAGTAGCTCCTAGTTTAGTATATTGAAAGTCCTTTTGGTAATTTTTAAGTGCAAAAGAGCTAGAGCCATGGCTTTTTTATCATAACTTAGTTAAATCTCAAACCTTTAGGTTCTGGTATCAAGTCGGCCATTTTATTACATTAAAATCTCATTTCGTAAGCAATTAAATTAACATTTTTCGCTATAATAAGATTTTAATTTCAGTTTTGTGATACACATAGTTAAATATTTAAAATTCTGATCCTTTAAGTATTTTTTTGTAAAAAAAAATTTTTTTTTTTAATAAATTATTGTACCTAAATTATACAAAATGACGTATTTCAGAGGGCCCGTAAGTTTTATACTGGGTATCGAGACCTATTTCATCGACAAAGTAACCGTCGCAGTAAAACTGACCAATACGTTCAGTGATAACAGTATCATAATAACCTGTCTCAATAAAAATCACTACGAATTAAAGTCGCCATCATTTTATTTATTCACATGTCTTTTAAAGTCTTAATAAACCTAATATAATCTTTATGAATCCCAAAATAGCCTATTTTATATTTTCGTAATCCAATTTGATCTCAAAATGATCTTCAATTAAAACTTGAATTGGACTTACAAGACTTTTTCTATGTCAATTTGAGTCTAATTCAAGGCTTGCATGTAAGTTCTGTTAAAGACTCAGCAAGGCCCATTGGGTTTTGAGAAGGTTAAATTTAGTTTCTGGGATTTGCTTTTTTATCCTGACCACTTAACGCCAAAACGTTGTGCGGAGGTTCTGTATGTTGGGCCCTTTTGGACTACAGGATAAATTGAGAAGGTTATTGTAACGATCTGGAGACTAATCACCCAGAACCTTGAGACTTTCTAAAAAGGTTCTAAAACCTTTTTCAAACCATTTCAGAAACTAAAATGTTACTTGGGTAGCTAGGTAGGTACTTCCAAAAACTACATTCTAGAGGACAATGTATTTCCGCTAGTAACTTGATTCGATTGTCACACTTTTGTCCAATTATCAGTAACTCGTTAAATGTAATAACGAACCATTAAAGGCCTGTAGAATCAGCGGGACTCTAACGTGAACGTGACCACAATTTGTTAGGTCAATTAGGCCGTATTGTTGATCGGTGAAGGTTTTAGTACTTACCTAAGTGCTCTACAGTGAAGCAGTTACCTTGTAATTTACAGCTGTTGCTGAATACAAAAATCTAGACAACCTAGGTACCTACTTACTACAGTAAAGGAACTTACTTAGTAAGCCAGTCGCAAAGTGGGCGTGTTACTCTCTTGGGCACAGCACAGTTTTAAATTAAGTACCTATGTGCTATAGCTGCAGGTGCAATTATAGATTTTTACGTAGGTACCTAGGTACTTCCTACGAGTTAGAGAAAGCCTTTGTGGGTAGTCATACCTTTAGGGATACTATTACTTTACTTACATCTTTACTAGATGATCTACCTACTTAATACAGAGTCAGAACTTCAGGAGGTAAGCTTGCTTACACTTAACGGGATACGGGATAGTGCCTGGGACATTGTTGAGATAGAATATAGGCTTGACCAGCACCTAATCCATCCATCCTCTCAGCTTAGCCGGCCATATCCACAAGAAAGACAATGGTCAATACGTGTGTCTGACTAGACTAGCCGCGCGGGCGCGTCACGCATTCACGATGTTTTCCTTTACCGTTTAGAGCTCGTGTTAAAGTGTGTAAGTAGGTACCTAGTTATATACATTTTTCGACACGAAAAATCCATTGATGCACGGCCGGATTCTAACCCACGACCTTCGGCGGACTTTTGGCCAACATAGACAATTATAAATACTTACTTAAATAAAAAAGCCTTTTATTTCTACTGCTTCACAAATAAGTATCTTACCATCTAATCATCTACGTTTCTGCAATAGTCGCCTCTACGGCGTAGGCCTCCCCTAAATCTCTCATGAACAATAAAGAAGTGGTATAGGTACCTATACCTACCTATTATAGGTAGGTATCTATCTCCTACCTTAACTGTACTAGTACCTATAGTAGATTAGGGTACCTACCTACCTACTCTACCTAAAAACTTTAGTAAGTAAGTAGGTAAGTACCTAACTTCTAAATTTTGATGGTCGATTTCTGCCTACTCTGGCTGAAGCAAAATATGAAAACTTACTTACTTAACTAAAATAGGTAGTAACTAGGTATTTTTATTCAAGAAAGCTCTTAGCACGAAGGGCATTTAGGCGGGCCGGGGCTTGGTTCACAATATGGTTTTTGCGGTTCCTCCGGGCATGGAGGGCATGGCGGGTCGGCATAGCATTCGTAGTAGCAATGGCCGTCCCACCACCACGGTAAGCCGGGAGTAGGGGCGCAGAGGAAACAGACCTGAAAATGCGTAGCATGTGGTGAGCAGCCTGGGTAGGAACCTACTTCCTACCAACAACGTTTAAAATCAGTGTTTCATTCATGAAAATCTAAGAAAATATTTGTTAGTAGATAGGTAGGTACCATGAACGAAGTAGGTACCTACCTACCTAGGTACATTATTATTGATGTTTGTTTAAAAATGTACCTACTTAATCATCATCACATCATCCACAGCCCGACGGCGACGTAGCTAATTCCTTACTTCCTTCTTTTTAGGGTAGATTGGGTAGGTATACCTACAACTACAACATACCTACACACACACACACGTCATGAATGAGGTAAGTACTACGTAGGTACTTCAAGATCATTCGGATTATTTCGGATGGCAACGTTTGTTCCTCTGTTTTGCAATATTAGAAAAATAAGGCGCCGCATAATAATCAGTGATCATTTTTATTTATACCTACCTAATACACTGAACTTACTGAATCAGCCCTAATCCCCTGTCCTTGTTCAGCTATTTTGGTGGGGTCTCTAATCATAGCTGGTCCTTCAGCAATGGGCGCTATCACTGGAGGTTCGACAGAGTTTGCAGCGCTCCGCTTGAAATACCATTGATTCGAATACTTGTATTCAGGTCCACGTGGTATATCGGGAGGTGGTACGGTTCTAGAAGCGAGCTGGGGTGGAAATCGACCGTGTAAAGTGTGAGGCCGTCCCAGCAAGAACTCTCTAACCATTTTTAAACCAACTGATACATCCCTAAAATCAAATTTCCATCTTTTCATAGTTTCCAATTAATATTTTGTCACCATAAAAATATGCTGACAGCCAGTTACCGTCAACATGCTCTTTGGTTACCGTCAAAGGGCTTTTTGACGGGAATTCGAGGTGCCATGTTGCCTTTTTTGTTTTATTTTCCAAAACTTGTGTTTTAGCGAATATTAATGTGTAATAATGGTGGATTATTAACTGTTAAGTGTTCGTGAACGTACATAAGTGTGGGCAAATGAAACAAAACTGGATATCGTTGCATTTCGAGTTCTCTCAAATAGTCCGTGAAAAGCTTTAGTAAAGATCCCACATCTTTACTGACGCTGACTATGACTTTGACTTGACCTTGTGACTAAACTTTAAACTAACTAAAAACACATGGTAGTGGCTAAATGCGTGGCACAAGCCGTGCGAAAGCCAAAATAAAAGAAGTGAAGTGAAGTAAGTACCGTCAAAGAACATGTAAGTTACTGTCACCAAAGAGAATCCACTTGCTTTACAATAAAATGAAAGAAATAAAAAATATTTACCTACCTACAATGAACCTTGCTTGACGGAAAGGGAAGGGAAAGTAAGATAATTGGTTACCAAAGAGTTTAAAATAGAAACACGGAAACACCACGTTTGAGCTATGTAGGTACTCTGTACAACCATGTTTTTATTCTCTTTGTGTACCAAAAAAATAAATACCTACCTACCTACCTAACTGTAATGCTAGTGTATGTAAGTCTTCACTAAGGCGTAATTAAGGTTTGAAGCAATAGGAGAAAATTAAATATAAATTTATAATGTTACTTTGTAAACTTGTGATAGCACAAACACGATTCATGGTTTCTGAACACACCCTACGTTCCATTTTATTCTCTCTTTGGGTATACAAATTATTATTATTATTATTTATTTATTTATTTATTACTCAGTGTGCTTGTTTGGTACTTTTTCAAACTAAAAGATAATTATAAAGATTACTTATCTAGGTAGTCTGTAGAAAGTTGTGTAACAACATGAAATGATGGAGCGCTCTTTACAGGAGGGAGGGCCCATTTTATTTATTTACTTACATCATTGAGATATTATTAATTCTGAACACACCCTGTGTTCAGAAACCATGAATCGTGTTTGTGCTATCACAAGTTTACAAAGTAACATTATTAATTTATATTTAATTTTCTCCTATTGCTTCAAACCTTAATTACGCCTTAGTTTCAAAAAGGAATAAAAGACGAAACAAATGTTTTTGTAAATTTATAAGTGGAGTATTCAATTAAATTTTAAATAAAATATTACCAAATGAACTTCGCTCACTACGCTACGCTACTCACACAGATTAAGAACGTACCACCGACCGATCGTGTCAAAACTCCCGCGTTTTCGAAGTTTTCCATTCCAAAGTTGTCAAACTAAACTTCAGTTGAGTTGATTTCAATGTATTTGTTGTATTTATGAGGGAGATGTGTATTACTATTATCTTTTTGTGAGTGTTTTAGTTAGTGCCGTTAATGTTGCATGCTGTTGGTTTCGTGTTATAAACATGAAAACTAGCAAGTCACCTGAGAGCGCAGAGGTGACTCCATCGAAAAAGAAATTGAAGCAAGCCAGGCTGCCCTTCAAGTTAATTAGCGACACATCGCCGGCTCCCGTTACTCCTCCAGGAAGGAAGAGAAAGCTTTCTGCGCCTGTCGTTGAGTCTATACCAAAAGTTGGTAAGATAACGAAAGAAAATGATGTTGTAGAAGTAATCAGTGATGAAGATAGCAAGGATGGACAAACAGCTGATAAAGCTGAAAAAAAGTCTAACCCCTACGTCAAACTCGTCGACACAGCTTTCAAGAAAAAACAGAAGTCTAAAACGACGAAGAAAAAAAGGAATAGCAAGAAAAAGTCGGACGTAATCGATAATGCACCTTCAGAAGAAACTCCGTCGGAAGACAAAGGTGGCTGTGAAGTTATGGATGTTGATGAACCTGCTAACCTAGAAAATGATTGCGCCGAAACAGATTCTCACAAAGAAGATAAACTAAATGAAGAGACTGATACTGTAAATAATTCATCTGTAGTTGTAGTTTTAGAAGACTCAAATAGTTCTGTAGATATAAAACAAGTTGATAAAAAAGAGACAGACAATGCTAAAAATGAAATAGATGCAGAGACTTCAGATAAAAGTAAGTCTGATGATGAGAAATCTGAAAAAACTGATGAGGGCTCTAAATCTCCCTCTAAAGCTGAAGATTCTCCTGAAAAAGTTCTAACAACACCAAAAAGAAGTACTAGGATCAAAGTAAAGGCTGAAGAGAATAATAATAAGGGGTCTCCGTCTAAGCTCAATGAGCCGTCGACCTCCAACCCAGTAACTCCTAAGCAAACTAGAAGCTCCTCAGTTACGAAGTTGGACGAATCTCTCAGTGATGCTACAGCAGCTAACCTTACACCCAAACAGGTAAACACTATTGATTACTAGTATACATTATATTGCTATTTTTAATTTGCCTTGGATTTGCTTGCCTGAATTAAAAATAGCCTATGTGTTATCATAGGTGAAGTTCTAATAGTGCAAAAGTAATTTTTAATGGTTTTTGCATTTGAATGCCATTTCATAGAGAATGATGGCATGCTTTGTTTTAATATTTTTTCTTCTATAGTAGCTATTTTTTACTTGCGCGCTGTTAGAACTTCACAAACACTATGCCAGGCCGTAAACTATAAGTATTCCAAGTTACAGTCAAATCTGTTCAATTCTTTTTGTGTGAAAGAGTACCAAACATCCATACAAACTTCATATTCCATAGACAGATTGATTTAGTCCAGACTATCTAGGTAAATATATATACATTTCCTGTAGATTAGTAACACTGACTTGATTTATTATTTGGTTTAGATATTGAACATGTCAACTATAATGATGTATTTAGTATAGTGTAGGCTAAAAGAAGCTCTATGCAGTTGTTCTATTTTTGCAAAATCTAACAAAATTCACATCGAACATCACAACACACTCTTGCAGTACAGTCTGCAAGAGTCTCTTTTAGAGAATTTAATCAAGTTCATTGTGAAATGCTGTCAAGGTTACTAGAAATACTCGTAATGTCCAAACAAAACATTTGGTGCATGCAATCGCTTTGCTAATTTGATTTGCTTATTTTAGTTGGCAGTGCTTCCAGCAATGATTGCCTTAATTCCAATTGAAATTTAATCTAGATATTTTAGTGATTCATTTCATCAAACAGATGGTGATTATAAGTTATAGTATTTCTATTTGTATGCTAAGTCTTATTCTGTAAAGCTGTGTACTTTTGGTCTTGCTTATAAATAAATAAGGTATTACTTGTATTTTCAGCTTCAAAAAAAAGTTGAATCCGCAAAGAAAAAGGAAAAGCTTGAAAAAGAGAAACAAGACAGGGAGCGTAAGAGACAAGAGGAGAAAGAGGAGCGGGCTAAACAGAGACAGGAGAAGGAAGATTTGAAGAAGAAAGAAAGAGAAGAGAAAGAAGAGGCTAAGAAAAAAGAGAGAGAAGAAAAAGAGGAACTGAGAAGGAAGGAAAAAGAAGAAAAAGAAAAACAGAGAGAGTTAGAGAAAAGTATGGCTAAGCATAATATTAACTTTTTATTTATAGTGCAATACAATACCTATTACCTAATACTGTCATTGATATAATATTCTCGTACCTTGGGTGTATTCAGTAGTTACCTATGTAGATAAGATTATTGTAGGGAAGTTAAATTTGTATGAGCAGGTGCCCAACTTTGATGAGATTCTAGCTTTGACTATATTTTTTTAAACCACTAATTAGTTCTACTGTGTAAGAGTTTAGCGATATAATTAATGACATTGTACAATTTCCAGAACTAAGAGAGGAAAAAGAAGAACAGAAACGCAAAGAAAAAGAAGAAAAAGAGGAACAAAGAAAGAAAGAGAAAGAGGCAAGAGAAGAGGAAAAGCGAAAGAGGCAGGAGGCATTGGATTTAGAAAAACTGGTGAGCATATTGTTACTATGTGATGCCAAAGCCTAAAAAATCTTAATCAGTTGCATAATTACCTACTAGATGTCAGTACTTTAGTAGGCAATTTTTTATGCCTACACTTAATTAAATAAATAGAATAAATAAATATCCTTGGACATTTTACATGGCATTATCTAGTCCCAACTTGTCTTACAGATGACTGATATAATACTTAGAAACGTTGCCCAACTTTTAAAAACAGTGTTGTTTAAAAGTTGAGCAATGTTTCTTAACATTTCAACATTTAATAATATTAACTTTGTTGTTGGATGTTGCTGAGTAACATTTGGAAACATTGATCAACATAAAATAACTGCAGTGTGGATGCACCGTTAGGCTTACAGTATTAAAACAATGACATTATCATTTTTTTCAACAGGAACAAGACGCTAAAAAGAAGAAAGCAGCGGAAGCTTTTGCAAACTTCTTTGTGCCAAAACAGAAGGTTGAGAAGGATCAAACAGTTGGGGCTATCAAAAACAGCATGCTATCCAGTTTCACCATGAAATCTGACATGAGGTTAGCTCCAACAACTAGGACCCTGTTGTCTGATGAAAAGGCTAAGGAATTAGAGAAGTTATTGATAGAACAAAGTGTTGGGGAGAACAAATTGTATGTGAAGAGTCTCAAGAATGTGAAACCACTGAGTAGTGGGAAGACCTGGCCGTTGAGTGATCTGAAAGATGATGATGTTATATTAATTGGTGAGTAAATTGATTGCCTCATCATAAGATCAGATACTCCTATTTTTCTTTATACTTGTACATACTTGTTAAACAATTGTATTTTGTACTTAAAAGCAATAACATTAGAGTACAGAATTTGTTGATGATGTATGTACAAAATGTGCATGCACAACATCAATATTTTACTAAAAATCTTAAGAACTAAGACATTATAATGTCATTAATAATATTGGTAAATTTAATTTAATCCTTTCCACAAAAAATTTCACACTGTATTTTTTCAACTGAAATAGTTATTGTCTACCTACCGTAGGTTACACTTATTTATGTCTGTCTACTCTTTGTTTCAAATTCTAATTATATTGTTAACCACATTCTGTTATTTTTTTTTCAACTGAAAACTTATTAAGTTATTGCCTATCTACCGTAGATTACACTTATTTTTATTTGTCTACTTGTTAGTGCAATTCTTTATTTCTAATTCTAATTATGTTTTGTTATCTTCAGAAGATGAATTGCCTCCCTCCGACGGCGCTGGTGAGATAATAACATGCGACCTCGCCCCGCGCGAGAAACTGCGCCCCAAACTCTTCAGCTTCCACGAGAACCGCCGTCCGCCATACTGGGGCACTTGGCGGAAGAAGAGTAGATTTGTACGGCCTAGGAAACCTTTTGGACAGGATGAGGTAACTTAAGAGTTTCTTTTATGCATCTCAGATCTCAGTTTTGAAATCCAGCCGTTGTTAATATATTTTTCGTCACCCATCCAAGTTGTGAACGCTCAGAATGTTGCTTAACTTCGACAATCTATAAAGAACGTCTTAGCAAGCCTTGCCACAAGCGCTTCAGCGCTTCACTTTGATGTAACTAGACAGCATTCTAACAGCGGCGATAGGCTTGCAACTATCAAGTATGGCCTCCAGTAGATTCTAGTCAATTACAAGTAACACGCAATGTTTATAATTGCATTAAATAATTTCAATTTGCAGAAGCAATTGGACTACGAAGTGGACAGTGACGACGATTGGGAAGAAGAAGCGGAAGGGGAAAGCCTAGACGGCAGCGCTGCGGGCAGCGACGACGAACAAGAGCCTAATGACGACTACGAGGTCGATAATGAGGTGTTTGTGCCCCACGGGTATCTTAGCGACGAGGTAAATAAGCACAATTATTACACTTTGAGACTTTCATGTTACTACATAACTACATTTAGCACAAGTGCTATTGATACACACTCAGAATATTCTGTATTCTGAGGATACACATATTGTACTCATACAATTTAATTCTATTGACAGATATTGAAAATTTCTCAGTATCTATCTATAGCAAAGAGAATGTAATACTACTTTTACATTTTAGAATGTTGATAAAATAAATTGATACAGCAGAAGCTCATCTTGTTTGTTCTATTCAAGTATTAAAATGTGTTACAGGAAGCGACAATGGACGAAGATGACATTCTTTCACTATCACCGGAAACACAGAAAGCAAGACTGAAACATCTTGAAGACGAGTTCGAGTCTGAGATGAAGAAGCCAACCGAGAAACTCAAGCCACGTTTGTATGGCTTGTTATGGGAAAACGCCGATGGGGGTAAACCTGAAAACTGCGTCGATGCTATATGGAGCTACTTTGGAAAACTATCTATGATCATGGATGATCCTACTCCGTTTCTCCAGCCCTCCAAAGAGCCTGAGGAAACTGAAAAGAAGAAGGTCAAAAAGAAGAAACCTGTCTCAAAAGAAGAACAAAGTCCCAAAGAGAAAAAGAAAAAAGTTAGAACTGAAGAAAAAGAATCGAAACCAGCTAAACCTGAGAATAAGAAAAATGCGCAGGATGCAAAGAAAAACCAGCCAGGAATTAATATGTTCTTGAAAAAGATATCTTCATCCTAATTTGAATTAATATTGTGATATCTGGATATCAGTAAATCTCTAAATCATAATAAATATCTGGGGCCTTAAATTATTTTATTAATAGTTTAAGGTAAAAAAAAAAGCGTTGATAAGGTCCCAGAATCTAGATTATAAATTATTGTAACGATTCTTTTTATTTCGTTTGATACGGAAATGTCTTTAGGTACTTTCATTCTGTATTTCAGATAGTTTTAACTTGTAGTTTTGTAAATATTTTTTTAAGTTCAATCCGTAATAATAATATTAGATTGCAATTATCCAATAAAACTATACATAAGTAATATCTTTCATTGTCTAGATATTTTTATTTATTCTTCCGTGCCATCCTGCAAACTTTTCGTTGTTATAAAAAGATATCTTCATCCTAATTTGAATTAATATTGTGATATCTGGATATCAGTTAATCTCTAAATCATAATAAATATCTGGGGCCTTAAATTATTTTATTAATAGTTTAAGGTAAAAAAAAAAGCGTTGATAAGGTCCCAGAATCTAGATTATAAATTATTGTAACGATTCTTTTTATTTCGTTTGATACGGAAATGTCTTTAGGTACTTTCATTCTGTATTTCAGATAGTTTTAACTTGTAGTTTTGTAAATATTTTTTTAAGTTCAATCCGTAATAATAATATTAGATTGCAATTATCCAATAAAACTATACATAATATCTTTCATTGTCTAGATATTTTTATTTATTCTTCCGTGCCATCCTGCAAACTTTTCGTTGTTATCAAGTCATCGTCATATCAGCTAGGGTTTCCCAAATACCTAATGATAACAGTAATTAATAATTATTACAATCTAGAATTCTTCCCATTTTAGCAAACAGAATCATACGACAGTATGTGATGTCAAATTTTGCATTACACGTACCTAGTTAATTTACTAGATGGCGCTAGGTTTGTTGACTGACTGATTTTTAGTAGCACGTCGGTCGAGAATGGAATTCGAAATTGATCGATTTGAATATTTTGAATGAATAAGTAAGACCCCACCCAAAACGATCATCACTAGAAACGTCATCGTCAAATGTCAAAAAAGTGTCAGTCAATCGATAAAAAAAACAAAGAGGAGTGACGAATTTTGCGAATGCGAATTTGTTGAGTTTCTCATTTTCTGATATTTCCGAAAGCTTTGATTGTTTTTCTACATTTAGGTTGCTATGCCACTATAGAAAGTAAAAGTAGGAAATGTGAGTATTGCAAATTCTGCTTCATTACCGTATTTCAACTCTGCTATCGACTTTGTTCAAAATTTTTTTGAGATTATAATTTCTAAATCTCTTGGCCGGCTCAGTGCTGGTAATATTACTGCTGTAGTGTAGGCGCCAGGGTTATTTAACAAAAATGTAACCTTAATTCTATTATTATACTTAATGATCTTTGACTTTTTATACTTCGTGTAACTTCATGGCTTGTAATCAGCCAGATAACATGGTGATTTTTTTATCTAGCCCTACCTACAAACAAATGTATCTTCATGGGCCTGTAAAGTGACAAACCATCACAATGAGTAAGATGTCGAAGAACAAACTCAATTTGACCCTACCACCAGGGTCAATTGACATAGCCCCGGCTGTCACACCATCCAATATGACCCCACAGTTGAAGTCTGCCACAGCTACTGAGTAAGTACCTAAATATCTTAGTATGTTCTAATAAATTTACCTACCCTAAACTGATAGGTGCATTTATACATACTACTATAAGCCTGATGTTTCCCACTGCAGGGCAAAGGCCTCCCTTCCCTCTTTCCATATTGCATATTCCCTCTTTATCCTTATTTGCATATTTACATAAATTTACAAAATACAATTACCTACAACCAGTTGAGCCATCTAATGATTGTTTTAAATGATCTATAGGCAGCTTGACTGATCCAAGCTACTGCCCGACTAGCAGCATTGGCGAGCTGAAATCAGCTGAATGTCAATTCTGATCTGTTGAGCCAAATAGATGCCAGACCTAATGTTATATTCATTTCACAGTCTACTCCAAGTTTTGCATTAATAAATCATACTTTAATATGTATATTTTCACTTTAGCAGGAGGCAGGGTCTAGCAGGCAAGTCCAAGACAAGCATAGAGGCACTAACAGAGAGATTGGAGCAGATTGAAATGGATGACACCCAGAGACGAAGGATCGAAGTGTTCCTTTGCCAGAAGGAAAAGATTGGAGAGCTCAGTGATGATGATTTTGAGAAGCTCGGGGAGTTGGGTATGTTTTCTTTTACTCATTCAATAGTTCTTGCATAAGATGATATTTTACTACAAATTTCAAGTTTCAGCCAAATCTGAAATCTGTTCAGTAGTTTTTGCGTAAAAGAGTTACAAGCATCCACCTATACATCCATACAAAATTTCGCTTTTATAATAGGAAGACTAGAAAGTAGTTAGAAAGTTTATATAGTAGGAAGACTAGAAAGTAGGATAACATTATATTATTTTATTGTTGATTCACCCTTTATTTGATGACTAACTTACATACACAGGGCAAGGCAATGGTGGGGTGGTGATGAAAGTCCGTCATAAGTCAACTGGCCTCATCATGGCTCGGAAACTAATCCATCTCGAAGTGAAGCCAGCGATCAAGAAGCAGATTATCAGAGAACTGAAGGTAACAACAAATATATTTGAAGTTTCGAGAATTAAGATTATATTCCAAATTTATTCCAAGTAAACTGTCAAGTTTAGATGTCCCACGCATACTAAATTCACTATCCCTGTTCGCCTATAAACTCCGTCACCAGAGTTGGCCATTTGCTTATACGAACTTACTTTACTATCCCTACGGCTAAGGCCTCACCGCACGCTTAGAGGCTAGCTAGGAGGCAAGCTTAGTTATCAAAACGCTGTTGTCGCGCCAAGCGAGCCACTCAGCGTGCGGTGGGGCTGCACACATAATGTACCTTGTGTTGGTCCATTGGGATTATTTGGGACGAGTCATCAAAGCGGTCAGCTAGTTTCTTGCCGCTAAGCGTGCCTGTAGTGGGGCCTCAGCTTAAAAAACTATCCAGAAAAAGCAACCTAGTATACACCTGCATCTCTGCTGTTGTAACTATGTACTATCACCAAAAGCGTCGCTTTACCAATTTTGAAACAGTTTAGCTTGCAAGATGTTAGCTAGCTGATCCTGCCCTTTTTTTTGACCAATCGGAGTCATAAACATCTAAAAGCAATAATTGTTTGATGACTTTTACCATTGTTAAAAACTTACTGTTATTATTTGTTCTTCAAACTTTATGACAGAACCCCGAAATGCTTTGTTGCTATTGGTGTTCTAATGTTACAAAGCAGGGTAAACTGCTAGTTGCTTCACAGAAAAAGCACCCTTAAGGTGGTTATGCGGTGCTTTGGGTGATAGTACATGATACAGTAGCCTGATGTGTTCTTCCAGGTCAACTATGTATATTCAAGTTTCAATCAAATCCGATGTTGATGATGTGTTGACACGTGAGAGGTTTTATGAAGAGATCACTAAGTGCAATGTTTATAGGTACTTCACGAATGCAACTTCACTCACATAGTGGGATTCTACGGCGCGTTCTACAGCGACGGAGAGATTTCCATCTGTATGGAGTATATGGACGGGGGATCGTTGGACCTTATCCTAAAAAAAGCTGGCAGAATCCCGGAAACTATTCTAGGTGAACAAACAAGCGTTATCAGAATTTACTATAAAAATATTATATTTATTGATAAATACATGGACACGGGGTTTTATCGCGTTATTTAGCTCATTTCTTTACGACCTGACGTTTTGGCTCTGTATATTTATTATGTTGCAATAGCCATGGCCAGGTAAATAACGCAATAAAACCCCGTGTCCATTTACCTATTAATAAATATGAATTGTAATTATTGCTTACTTATTCCTCACCTAGAAACTCATTAGACAACGAACAGCGAGCATGCCGCCGAGAGGGACAAAAATGCAGTGAATCCATAGTTTCGTAGTACAAAATTCGGAGCATCAAGTTTCCGGCCATACAAAAAAACGACACGCGATGAGGGACAAAAGATCTAATGCTTTGTCTCTTTTACTCACAAGAATGTTGTATATCGCTGCCGTAGAAGGAGAATTGAACAACTAACCTTTTTTGCGAAATCGACTATTGCTTTTTCGTAGTCTAGAACAGGCTGCATCGTTTGTTCTGACTCACATCCTGATATCTCTGTCTGTAGTAGTAATTATATTCTTCTTTGTTTTTGTGTGACTGAGAAAGGAATATACAGCGCTCTATTTCTTACTTTCTCTAAGAGCCTTAGTCTCATACGAATTTTTTTTTCAGGTACAATAACATCAGCAGTCCTCAAAGGCCTAAGCTACCTCCGCGACAAGCACGCCATAATGCACCGCGATGTAAAGCCCTCCAATATACTAGTGAACAGCAACGGAGAGATCAAGATATGTGACTTTGGAGTCTCTGGACAACTTATCGACTCTATGGCCAACTCCTTTGTTGGCACTAGGAGTTATATGTCTGTAAGTTCAAAAGATTAGTCAATGTTAATCTTAGTAAACTATGCCTACAGCTTCGGCAATTTAGTCAAGAAAATTGTGTAAAAAATGAAAAATTAATTTGGTTTAAATATGGCGTGGATACGCCACATCCCAATTTTCGTTCGAATCTGTGCACTTGTATTTATTGTAATGTTATTGGACGTCGGATGTCGAACGAGTTGTGGGCGAAGAGGACCACGGAGTGGACCCCACACAACGCGACACGACGACGTGGAAGACCCAGGATGAGATGGCGGGACGAGCTGGACTCATACCTTAGCACATGGCCTGTGGACGCGCTAAGTCGCGAAGAGTGGAAGAAGGGAAGGGAGGCCTTTGCCCTGCAGTGGGACGATTATGGCTAAATAATAATAATAATTATGTGCACTTGGCTTAGGCCCGTGCTCGTCATTAAATTACCGACTCAAGTCAGTCGAGTTGATGAGAATCAAGCACAAATAATAATAATATTGGACATGCCTCTGACTATCTTCTAAAGATCTATAGAATATGTCTACCGATCCTTGGGGTTAACTTAACAGTCGTGCTCATATTTAAGTAATGTGGGGCCACTAACCGCGGGTTTCCTCACGATGTTTTCCTTCATCGTTTAAAGCTCGTGTTAAAGTATATACATTTTTCGACACGATGTCCATTGATGCACGGCCGGATTCGAACTCACGGCCTTTGGATCGAAATTAGAAGTACTTCTCTACTTGGCCAACACGGCTTTTTGATTTTTATTTACATAATCACATTTTCAATGTTCATCTCCGTGCTTCGGAATGCACGTTAAATTGTCGGTCCCGGCTTTTAAAGTCGTTAAGCCATGACGGAGGCCTTTAGGCGGCCTTAAAACTCCATCACCAGAGTTGGCCACTTGCTCATACGAACTTACTAAAAAATAACATTTATTAACAGAAACTAAACTACTACATATTATTTACATAACTGTACAAAATACAATTAGAGCCAGTTGAGCCACCTACTTATTTAATGTACTTACTTACTTACCTAATGTTCATCTTTCAGCCTGAACGTCTTCAAGGAACGCACTATTCTGTCCAATCCGACATCTGGTCTTTGGGTTTGTCCCTCGTCGAGATGGCTATCGGAATGTATCCGATACCTCCGCCCGACGCTAAAACCTTAGCGGCCATATTCGGAGGGCAGAATGAAGACCATTCACCTGGGCAGGTTAGTTATTTATTATGAAACTTTTTTAAGCGACTTTTAAAAAGGAGGTTCTATGTTTCACTGTACCTAAGTTTAGATAATTTTTCTTTTTAAAAAATGTATACTATAGGTTAGAAACAAACAATCTTTTTTTCAATTATGCGTATGTTATGTTTTCAATATGTATCTTACCTATAATTCCGTCAATTATTGAACCGATTTTGAACATAATATTTTTATTTGAAAGAGTTGTAACCGAGGTTGTCCCATTAAAACTCTTAAATACCTCTTACTACCTCTTAGACACCTTCAAAAGATCTAAAATGCCTAGAAAATCTGAGAGAATATGTCTACCTTGGAAATCCAGTCGTAATCTTATTGTACTCTTTATCTCTCTCATTACTAACTCCTGGTCCTGGTCCAATCCTGCTAGTTGGTACCAAATGCATTCAAATCCGTCCAGCTGTTTGAGCGTGAAAGAGTAACAAACACACTTACACACAAACTTTCACCTTTATAATATTAGTGTGACATTAGTGTGATACATTTCATTCAAACTTTAATGAAATAATTTCATTTAGGCACCAAACTCGCCCCGTCCAATGGCTATATTCGAGTTACTGGACTACATAGTGAACGAGCCGCCCCCCAAGCTTCCCTCCGGCATCTTCACGGACGACTTCAAGGACTTCGTCGACCGCTGCCTCAAGAAGAACCCAGATGAACGCGCCGACCTGAAGACTTTGATGGTATCATTGCTTTTTATATATTTTTTGAAGCGCTCGTGGTTCGAATGCATCCAAATCGTCACGCCATCAGAAATAGAAAACGTTTATTTGGCACACTGCTTAGGCCCCTCGCCCACGGCGACTTTTTGTAGCGATGCAATAGCTATGCTGCTGAGCTGCCTGACCACTAGGCTACGGAGCCTGTACACCGAGGCCTGAAACTATTAGTAAGATTATCTCTCATAAGTGCTATAGTTCGCGCCACGTAAAAAGAGCGCTGAGGGGAAGTAGTGGGGGTACGTTTGCGCCTGTGTTCACTCGCTGACGAACCAATAGCGCTTTCTTAATCAATGGTATGAAGTGCGCCGCGATACCTCTCCACCAATCATCGACCACTGCGCAGTTTGACAGCCAGCGCTCTTTACGTGGCGCGACCTATACCATACTAATTTGTCTAACTTCCACAGAACCACGAGTGGATTCGCAAAGCCGACGCAGAGCGCGCCGACATCGCCGGCTGGGTCTGCAAGACGATGGACCTCATGCCCTCCACACCTAACTCTAACGTGTCTCCTTTTTCTTCATAAGCTGCAAGAAATGCATACTTTCATCAGCGAAAAAGGGTAAGTGCCCCCTTTCTGGGAAATGGTCCCAACTCTATGGGCTTGTACACGTAACTGCGAATTCGCAACATATTCTATATCTCGTCCTAAATGGTTTATACGCTAGGAGCGTATAAACCATTTAGTTATACCCTAGGTTTATACGCTAGGTGCGTATAAACCAAAATAGATAAGCACCACTTACATTAATAAACGTTTCAGTAGTGGCAATTCGGAGTGTCGCAAAAGCTAAACTAAACTAACTAATATGAATGCCATCCTTTTTATTCCCATCGCTATGAAAGGGACGGCAACATTTTTGGTCAGTTTATTGCGTTAGCTAGCTTCACCACGAGCGCAATGAAAACTGATGAGAGGCCCCTATACTATAAAAACTGGATAATTTTAAGAACTCACAATATTTTCAGGTCAAAACATTTCCCAAGAGAGAGCGGGCGACACGATAAGCGAAGACGCGTGCGGGGAGGAATAGCGTCGGAGTCGCGTCCACTGTAAGCAGTATGTCAACTCTAAAACCATTCACAACTATCGATTCTGACGTGCCTGGACCGCACAATGTACTAATCTTTGCACACATTGGACATCTAATAAGCCCACTGAATCCCACTGCTGGGCAAAGGCCCCCCTCCCCTTTGTACATTCGCCACGGTTTAGAGAAGTAGCTGTCGAGTTCGTCGAGTCGTCGACATTGGACATGAACAAACAAAAATATTTTTATTCATGTAATTGACAGAAACTAAACTTTATATAATTACTAAATGATTTATAAGGAGTGCAATGTGGGCTGGGCATGTACCAATATGACATGTATTTGGACATACCTCGGACTACCCACCTATTTTCAAAGGATCTAAAAATGCCTAAAGAGCTGTAAATTCAGTAAATTCTTCTCGTGAACTAATTAAACTTAAAAAAAAACTTATTCAGTCAAAATCATAAATAGTGTAAGGATTGCTGCATTGTGTATCACAAAAGGACAGGCACGTCTCATACATTTGAACTCATCACTCGTGATAGCAAAGTAGAACTCTTCGGGATTGTGTATTGAGAACGAATCAAAATTGGAATGTTTTCATTTATAGAATTGGCTAAAAGTTAGGGTAAAGTAAGTATTCGAAACGCATTACGGTACACAGCGAACTCGATTCTGAACTTTAGCAATCGTCGATGCATTTTTCGAGATAAACCTAGACTCTCTCGCCACACAGTACGGGCGATTTTGGCTAAACATTGACTGTCAAAGTTATACGACATTAAAGTATTCGAATGACTTTCCTGTTACTATTCGTGCGATATTATCCAGAGAAAAGTCGCAATTTGTGTATCGTAGTGGTAAACGGTGTCTGAATAGATAGGGGTATACTAAAACATAGTGCATTCGTGGAACGAACTAATCGAACAATTAATCGAATGAAACAACTTAATCGATAAATGGTCAAGTAGAGTTGATTTCACTAGTCGCAAGTCGAAAAAAAATGTTAGTAGTGTTTTGACATATTTTTCTTTGCTGAAAGTGCGTAATTCATGTCAGCTGGACTCGTTACTTAGTTTAAATACGTTATTGACGCGTTTAATGAGCGTTGAAATACTCAAACGACTGTGTCTCTCAACTGTCGTGTGAGTGTTGCAAATCTCATCGTCATGTAAAATAGAAATGCATTTTTAGAACTAAAAAAAAAACGAAAAATCTAAAAAATATAAACGTAGGTACGTTTTTGTATTGACGTGATGCACTTATCGTTTGGTTTATTTGTGTGAATCGCTTGGTTTTAGTAGTTTGGTTTCCCCGCCCTATTCCTTGCACATGTATGTAGCTAGTTGACACTGTTTCAAAATGATATTCGATTCGCTGTTGTGTGAGTGAGTACTGATTAGTTATTCTTGGGATATTCGTAACTGATGGAATATTATAATCGTTAATTCATTATTTTTATGAAAAAAAGTATAGTTGATGGTATGTAGAAGTTTGTTTTATGTGCTTTTGGTCACGAATGTATTGATGCAAGTATTTATTTATGAATATTTTTATTCTGTTTTAACCTCCGCTTTGTATTCGCTATTGTTTCACCGCTTAATAGTATTAAACTCTTGTTAAAGTGAGTTTGTGAAGTGTTTTGCCTATGTTGTTCGCGGCATTTATTTAGTATTTTTAAAGGTGCTTTTGTATTGCAAACATAAGCACTCAAAATCTAAAAATGTAATCAAGACCGTAAGTAGTTAGGTATTATTTAAATTGTACTCTGTATTTTAAGTTATTGTGATAGATTGTGAAAGATTATCAACTTAGTTATCATGTATTCCAAAACAATTAGAGTTTTAAGAATAATACTTTTAAAGTGAGATCATTGAAAGTTATGTTTTGTGTATTTTTCTTTAGCGATTAAAATGTTTTATTTTCATACATCTTTTTAAGTCATATTATGCATTTTACTATATTTGTTGACGTTTTAGACCATTAATTACACAAATTACTGTAATAAAACTACACGTTTTAATTCAGCGCGGTCTATTTACATAAATAAAATGAAGATTTATCTCATAAAGAGACTCATCTGTGCAATTTGTAACACCAATTTACATAATTCAGAAGTTTAATAGATGTTTTATATTATTGTCAATTATTTTTCTTGAATTTTTCGATATGTATTCCAAAAATTCTTAATTTCGACGCACTTTTGTATGTAAAAATTTTGACTGAACGTTTACAATGCGGCAATGAAAATTAAATCAAACTCGACCCAACTGTCACACACATAGTTTTGAACCCACGCTAGAATTCACTTTGTTTTGCGTATCTAAAGCTACGAGTAACATCAACAACGCTCAAAAACAACAAATATTTGCAGATGCATAAATAAATAATAAATAAATAAATAAATATCCTTAGACATTCCACACAGCGTCATCTAGTCCCAAGCTAAGCAATTAAATGCTTGTGTTATGGAAACCAGATGACTGATACACTACATAGATAATTTTTTTTTTGTAAATACATACATATTATACATAGAAAACACCCAGACACGAAACAAATATTTGCAGATCATGCAAACATTTGTCCCGCAGCGGGGATCGAACCCGCAACCTCTGCGTCTCAGGCATAAAATACCACACATATTTTGAAATTATCATATTTTCTGTCTTACCATATACAATGTTCAGACAATCGTGTTTGGATCTTTTCCTATTGAATACAATACCATAATATTTGTTAGACATGCGCAAAAGAATTTCAAACTCTAGACAAATTGTGCCAAATGTTGTTTCTAAATAAATGGTCAAAGATCTTGAATATTATAGATCTCTATGAATTGTTAGTGTGAGCCTTCAATTTTGCAGTCTTCCCTAGTGTTGTCTCTTTCACTCAACTATAGTCGACTATAAGACTTTACGTGTGAAAGAGCCAATATTACATTGTCATTGCCGTCTTGTAAACATAAATGTTTTCATATCTTACATTGTGAAACTACAGGTATAAGCTTGGTCGTTAGTTGTAGCTAGGTACTTATGTACGAAATAAATGTTAATTTAAATCGATTATGTCTTTTCATTCTCTCTTCTTCATTAATTGCAGAGGCAAAATAAATAATTTATTGATTTATCCGAAATTTCTATTCCTCAATTCCTTCTAGTGAAATGGTGAAGACGCTAATCTAAAAATCTAAAAAAGTCTAAGCTAATAATCTAATTAAAAAAAATCTTAAGGGGAATGAGGTAAATTAAATTAAATTTATTTTCAATTTTACAATAATTTAAGACAAGCCAATAATTTTAAAGAGCTTCGTGTAAAATCGCAATAAAAAATACGTGGGTTGGAACCTTGGAACCCATAGCCCTCAATTACCCTGAAGTTTTGTCCGTAATTATATGAATGAAAAACTTAATTACAATTTCGTAATTAACAAGATGAATGGCGAGGGGTGACTGAAGTGCCGTGTTTGCTGCCCGTTTATTCACTCGAGCTTTTTTTTGTACTGTACCTACCTTATACCTAGTCCAAGAGCTGAAGAAAAAAAATACAAAAATCGAAAGATTAAAATGAAATAAGACAGTTTTGAGACAAATAACAACCTTTGCATATGTTTGAATTTCTATAGGTAGGTATTCAACTCTCCGGCTATTATTTGGGTAACTTTTGACTATGGTTACTTGTAGTATTCTTTTATCTGTGCTTGTAGGTATTAAGTAGGTAGGTACCTGGCATTCAAGAAAGGGTCTGAACTTAAGAGTCTATATTCGTATTATATCTGGTAACACAGTTTGTCCATTTAAAGGTCTCCGTCATAGCTTAACGACTTTATAGCCGGCATGCCCTACATCCTGTCACATGGCAACTGAATTAAAATATTAACATGCTCACGTAGGTATATTCATAGGATTCAGGAAGCTACCTACATATTTGTATATAAGTTGATCTACTTATGTTTATATCTGTTACCTAGGTTGCGTCACGTAAAAAGAACGCTGAGGGGAAAACTGCATACCTATCTAATAGTCGATTTTTAGGTCCGATTGGTGGAGGGGTAACGCGGCGCACTTTAGGTATACCATTGATTTAGCGAGTGCTATTGGTTCGTCAATGAGTGCACCCATGCGCAAACATACCCCCGCCACTTACCCTCTGCGTTCTTTTTACGTGACGCGTATTATAAAAGGTGATTTGGTAATAATACTGTCCTCTCCATAATTCCTCAAAAACGGAGTATCTTTCCTTATTTTTGGAAAGTATAGGAAAACTTCCTATATTTCACAGCTATGTCGTAAATAATAGAAGCGAATTACTCCACGAAGTCGCCACAAGTACAACGCTCGCGACTAATACGGTGTAATAAATATGCACTACGAGTCTCACTGTCCTCGCTAACCCATTCCCACATTGTCCTACTCCGTCCTTGTGGGCACATTAAAATGAAATATTCCGAGTTGAATTGCGAAAGGGATGCATTCAGAGATGGTTCAACTGGGTTGAGTTGCTAGTGTTCAATTGAATTGATTGCCAGCAGAACAGACTAATTAGATTGTTAAGGGATCACTTTTAAAAAAGGAACCCTTGTGTTTTGCCTGATTGTTTTTCTTGGTATCTCGCTGTAACATGCAATAGAAACATCTACTTAGCATGTAAGGTATTTTCTAAGTGATCCTTGAGGTTCTTCTGAAAGAAATATGTTTTTTCCTTTTTTTTTAAAACTACAATAATTTCATTCTTATTACATTTTTCATCATACAAGCTCGCTGTCGTGCTTTTGACCAGGCCATTCTCCAAACTGTCATTAATTTGGTCTAAGTAGGGATGTTCACGACTAATTAGAAAAACTAAATGCTGCAGACAGGGAAACTAAAACCACTTAATCCCAAGGGAAATGGTCACAGACTGCGTCACCTGAGACTTACTGCAAGAGAGACTTACTGAAATTCATAACACGAAATTGGAACAATTTTCTTTGGCAGTTTATAGCTCTGTCACAATTTTAATAATGAAGTTGATCATTGTCGTTAGTATAGTACCTACTCAAAGTAACTTTAAAATTTACTAGACTTTTTTTCAGTGATTTAACCTCATAGATTTTTAAAATTCATCCCTAAAATTGCACCTATGGATTTAAAGGTAATGGGATTTAAGGCTATTGTGCGATCGAATATTTCAGTCAAGATTTAAATACACATGATTTAAATCTTGACTGAAATATTTACTTTGTTCTATAAATATGTTTTTGCATCCTTTCTGACTGTACACATCCAGTTCGTTATGCCTGATTTCCTAAATCATTTGCCAGATCCGATCACCGTATCCGTATCGCCGAAGCTTATCTTGATCGCATAATATGTGGATGGCTGATACGTAATCGTGATACGCGGTCGTATGGTTTAATAGTTAATAAATAAATTGTGCAGAAACGATACCAATATGATAGAGTACCTAAGTAAATCTGAAGCGTCTACAACTTGATACGGACAACGAATGATATGGTAATACGGATACAGCGATTGTATCGGAAAAATGATATTTATAATAGTTTGTGGCTAATACTTAAAAACGACTTAATATTTATTTTTATTTATTTATTTATTCAGAACAAATACCTACATGAGACAGATTACAAGAAGAACGAAGAGAGCTGCAAAAGTTATTAAAACTGTGTTGTATGTAATATAACATTGGTCTGTGTATTCTTGGTACAGTTATTCAACAAAGTGGGCCGTTTTGATCCCCAAAGCCCACAATTTACCTAGTGACGGTCCCTGCATAAGGGATTCCTTGCTCTCATTATAAATGTGCGTAAATATTGTGCCGGCAGTCATTTGTCGGTCCTCATTAAGAAACCATTACGACTCTGCATAATCCTACGACTTTGCCCAAACTTTGACTATTTTTATGGTAATGCGAAGCGGCAGTAATTAGTAAATAGCTATGCTGGAGGCATTTCGCCCAAGTTAATTAACTGCAGGAGTCAGTCAATATAAAACTGTTTTGTTTCTTTTGCTGCCCGGCAGCGTCGCTTAGGGAAAAACTAAAACGCTTTTATTGTCATGGAACAAAATGTATCTAATTTTTAAAAGTGTTTATTTTGCCTACTGCTACACTTTTAGTATATACTTACTTTGGTATTTTTAAACCGTTGGACAAAGATCTCTCCACCTTCAACTTTTATCGGTCTTTCGACATTTCCTACTCGTCCTATGTTTGTTCAGAAAACGTAGCTCCTAAACGGATGGATTAATTATGTTTTTTTGTTTAAAAGCTGTCTTCATTCATAGAAGATCATCAGCTGTTTTTATTTCAATGATGTTGATGTGAATATGAATAATATGGTGTTCAATTTCGACTAATCAACATTATTATCACACTAACCACACTGACCTATGTAGTTAGCCGCTGCGTAACAACAGCTTCATTAATTATTTAGTTACAAACTTTAATTGGATGTTGTTATTCTAATCCACCCCGTATTTTATTGAACTCATTGAAAATTGGTTTTATAAACGAAAGCCATTTATTTTACAATACCCGCTTACAAAGCTTTAATTTAAATATTACTCATACAGGTATTATTGTAGTTGACTGTACCTACTTTAGAAGTGCAATAATTTTATTCCGTCTGCTGTGAGAGGCGCGGCGTAACACGGTAAGTGGCGAACTTCTCAAAGTTCATAGACTTTCAGGCGGACTTCGCCGAACTTTGACATAAGATAAGACAGGAGCTAGCCTCGAAAGTCTCGAAACTGATCAATTAAAAATTATTTTACTCTACTAATGTTTGAATGCTTTTTTTTAGAATTCATCTCCTTCTAAAAAGAAAAGAAAAGAAAAGAAAAATCATTTATTCTTGTAGGACCTCAAGGATCACTTAAGTATCGTTTTACATGCTAGGTGATTCTAATGCCTGTTCCAACGCGACTCCCTACACCAGGGAAAGAATCAGGCAAGAACCTGGTGGTGTGGGCCTAGCTTTTTTTTAAAAGCGATCCCTTAACAATCTAAAATAATCTAAATAGTCAAGCTTCAGTGGGAAGCCAGTCGAACAAAGAAAGGCATGTCAAAAAAAGTAAAAGTAATTGTAAAGTTAACAAGATAACACCTCAACAAAATGTTGTCTGGCATCACACGCTACACTTGGCCGACTTAAGTGGTAGGTACCTACTTATCAAGGTAGTAAAGATATTGTATACCATCAACCGTCGAGGGGCAGAGCGACATCAGGCCACGTAATTTTATCATTAATAAAAGCCTCAATGGAATAATACGCTTTCTCTACAAGAATATTCTTTATGTAAACAGCTTATGATGGTTTTTTTTATAAATGGCTCATCTGAATCGTTCCTTTTAGCAAGCCTCGATCTATCCGCTAGCGGCGTGAACCGTGACGCGAAATTGTCAACAATCCACACACAGAGATTTGACAATATTGTCCACGATTTTTTTTGTTTGGGACTGGGCTGGACATGTGAGCCGTACCTACGTCAGACCAGCCCCCTGATTGTGTAACTTGTCTCGATTGTATCAAAGCAAAAATCACAGTAAATCGCGAAAACAACTGTCAAATATGATTTTTGCTTTGATACAATTTTAATCAGGGGGCAGATGTGGGCGAAAACTGCCACAGACTGGGTCTCGGACAGACGACGGCCACGTGGAAAGCCCGGGTGGAGATGACGAGCTGGCTCGACTCCTTTTTTAATCCTTTGCTCTGCAGCGGGACACAACAGACTTTTAATTAATAATATTATTAACATATTACATCCAGGAAAATCACTATTTCCCGTTGAAAATAACCGCGGGACGCCAGTTTATAATAAGTTTCTACACCATCTTGACTGAGACGTAGTCGTAACTTATATTGCTAAAATGGAGTTCACTAACAATATTTACCTACTGCTCTTTGTAGCTTCAGACTTCAATCAAGCAAGTTTTGACGCCATTTGATATGGGCAAAGGTCTGTCGATCTTATTGCTTTGAATGTGTTTAAATGTTTATGATGTTAACTTATTTTGAAAGCTAGTAGGTACCTTGATGGCTGAAATGAATTTAAAGTGGGGGTTTCTGAATGCTTATTTATTTGAGTAAATAAGAAAGTTGCCCGAGTTATTTGAAAGGCCATAGTTTTATAATAGCAGTGATACTTTCGACAGCTCTTTCGAAGATTTATCTTTCATGGGCTGAGTTAGTATTAAAGCCAGACTACGGTTTGACTTACTTTTACTATCCAGCAGAGAAGCGCTCGTGGCAAAGCTTGCTAAGACGTTCTTTATAGATCGTCGAAGTTAAGCAACGTTCTGAGCGGTCACAACTTGGATGGGTGACCGCAAGTGGCATTTATATCTGAGCGCTTCCGTGCTTCGGAGGGCACGTTAAATTGTCGGTCCCGGCTTTCAAAGTCGTTAAGCCATGACGGAGGCCTTAAGGCGGCCTAAAAACTCCGTCACCAGAGTTGGCCACTTGCTCATACGAACTTACTTACTTACTATCCAGCCGCCCCACCCTCTAACAACTCTATTATCTTTTGGCCATAGATCAGAAAAACAAGTAGATATAGCTTCTTTTTCACTGGCTTTTTACTTTTTCTATGAACACCAGTGTTTATTTATTTATTTATTTGCATGTTGACAACATATTCATCAATAACATTATTAGCGAATTTTTTTAAAACTTTAACATAATTTTACTGACTAATGTCAGAAAAAAGAGGGTTGGACTTGACGGTCACTACTCGCAGTCCAGGTTCACATGTCTATGATATTTTTAAAGAATTTTACTGTTAACCTAAATTAAACATTCCAATGCCAAACTCAAGCTAAGAGGAACTACGCTTAGATTTCTATAACTTTTATTACATGGGTCCCGCTTGCATGGTGCCTCTACTTTTTCTCTTGCCTAAGTACATAAATGCCTACTACAAATCTTTTAAAAGTGCGTAAATAGCCTCGTCTCGTGGGCATCGAGAGGGATGAGAAGTAGGTCAATCAATATGCCGTAAATCAGACGATGATTACAATAACAATGTACTGGAGGCGATACCAACTTTTCCTATTTTCTCGAACATGTTTATGTTGAAGGATGTTTGTAGTTCGGTGTAGTTATAATCACAAGCTTGGGTTCATTTGGATTGTTGTAGTTCATACTCCTAACTGAGATTTCCGATAGAAAACTTATTGCAGAAATAAACGTGTGATAGTGGTATTTCTAGAATAAGAAAAACATTACAACAAATAGTTTGTAAATATTTTACATACCTACATAAAAAAATGAACTTGGTACCTAAATGTATAGGTACAGTTGATATATAAGTACCTAAATAAATGTTTCTTTCCTAAACATATTATTATGCTCACGTAAAGAATACTTTCTCTCCAGAGTCTAGGGGCCTATTCTTCCTTTACGCCAACCTTTACATGAATTCTAAATGTTTTTAATAAAGTATTTCACGAAACAATGCGTAGAACGGCTCTCCATTCCACTCTAAGTTTAAAGGGGTACAGAACCATTCGTTCTGTAATGTATGTGAGGCCTATATCTATCCATAGGTACCTACCTACCTTTACTTTTGTAGACTGATTTGATCTGTTAGATTTGTTTCCTCTGGGTCATGTCATCATCACTTAAAAATCTCAAGAATAAATACAACCACTACCAAAATAATTTCTGAACTTTATATTTTCTTTCTGCAATCCCTTTGAACATTCGTAACCTTGTACCTACTTAGTAAAAAATCCTTTGAGAAAATAGGAAAGACGTATTTGATATAACACGGTTTGATTAAATCATTCGATACTCGGTAGCTCAAAGGTGTAAGTGTTCGATCAAAGTGGTTGTTGTGAATCAAAGAACTATAATCCAATAACTTATCTCTATAACAAAACAAATGGAATATTTATTTAGAGAGATTGGTATCATAGCGTCGTTTCATTTCTCTGTGTAGGTACCTAACAAAAAGAGTTTAGTACCTACAATTATTACTTACTACTCCTTTGTTAAAATTTATAACCATTTCCCGCAAGCTTTAAAATCTGTTTCAGAGGGCATATTTAAATACTACGATAGCTTCTAATTTGATCTTTCAAGTACAACCAATACATTGTACTAAGAAGTAATTGCCGATGGGCTTTGCAACATATCAATATCACTACTAGTATTATTTTATCTGTGATATCACTAAGGAAAGCTAACTTCTGCAAAAGATGGACACAAAAACGCTATGACAAAAAATAATAAGACGGGCATATAAAAAACACTGTCATGTTTTTAGTACCCACCAGGTGAGACTGAAATTGAGAGGGTTAAAAGTTTAATTAAGTTTTTATGAGATCTTGAATAATTCATGACTGAAGTTTCTTGAATACCTAAGATTGAGGTCGTTTTTTGACTTGTAATTTATGTTTAAGAATAATTTGGTATGGAAAATCTATTAATCTCTTAATTTCAAAAGAAAAACTGAAAAGCTGAATAATCGATTGATTGTCGACGACAATATAATGAAATGATATAGCTGCGATTTTCGTACGATATTTCCTGTAAGTACTATAATATAATAATAATAGCCGTATATGCCATTTCGTCCTCCGAACGAATTAACCAACTAACATAGGTTAGATAGATGCGTGTTTGTCATGCAACTGTTTATGGAATCAATAGGCCCCTAAATTATTGTGCTAAAACAAGCCAACTAGTCTTGATTTAATTGATTTATAACGATATTAACCTACTCTCGCAAATAAAGCTTAGCTGAAACCTAAGACGTTTGGGCTACGATGGAGGCTCGTATTGAGAGTCCATACTCAAGCGCAAATCGTATGTCGAGCGTTGATTCATCAATAAAATTTGCAAAAATGTATGTTTGATATAGGTATTCAAATCTATTATCATGTCCAAAAACATATTTGGTAGATGCCCACATTTTACAGAAGTTAACATTCCATACGTGACCATGAGTACTTTTTTATCTATGCTTTACACTTGGAAACCCCGGTGCAGAACCTGGAGACATAGTAGCTATAATTATTTTAAAACAATTGTTATTTTTGTTCACAATACTAACATTGCTTCTTCCGGCATAAGTGTAATTTATGAGCCAAGCACGACTTTCATTATTCATACCGGAATAACAAATATTTGTAATTCAGCTTAGGATCTTCATTTCATATTCTCTACATTAAGATACGATTTATGAACAAAGTTGGTTTTTTGGTTTTTACATATACGCCCGGGGATGTCGTTGAAGAGTTTTTAACAGAAATTTATATGGAAAGGTATTTTTTTTCCAAAACGAAACAAACTTTTTTTAAACTTTAGGGTTATGGTTGTTTGTGTCTGTGGTGGCGACCTCTTTAAATTGTATAATTTAAATAGTACCTACCTATCTCAGTGATCTGGTTGCCGTAACACAAGAATTAAGTTGCTTAGCTTGGGACTAGATGACGCTAGATGTATTTATTAATTACGTCCATAGATATTTATTTTATTCACTTCCTCCTTGTGCTCCTATTTTATATTTCAGTTTATTCTGACTGAATCAAATTAGATCAGGTTCTTGAAATCTTCGTGATCATATTTTAAATAAGGGATAGCATATAGGTACGTGGATCCCTAATGGGTCACGTGAAAGGCTTTGTTTCATGGGCACGTAACATACGAATCTTACGATGGCGTGTGTTTAGAATTTTATAGGCCCCAATAAGGAAGGAAAACCTAATCAGAGATTGGGATATAGAAAATATTTGTAACTTTTGTACCGTCGCTAAAGTCTTGGCTCCAATTGCCCCCAATTATGGTTAGATTGGTAATGGAGAACGGAAAATGGTAATTTCATGGGATGCTAAATAACATTAATTTATAAATAACATAATAACTAAATAAATAACATAAATTAATGTTATTTAGCATCCCATCGAGACTATCATGATGGTTTATTTGTTTACAAGCTGTCCAATAGAAGTCGATTTAGTTAAGTTACTGCCTTCCACATTCGAATTAGTTTAATTTTGGTTTCGTGGTACCTTCCAAATCAGTTTTATAATTATAAAAATAAACGCTCACTTTGGTGTCTCAGAAAAGTTATGCAGTAGGTAGGTACATTACACTGATATTTTTTAAAGTAATAAAATATTATGAAATATGCGTCTTTCATTACGATTCCTTCTTGTATAACTTTTTAACGTTAATATTTATTATTTAAATATATTATATAATTTTTAACGTTATTAATACGACGAATTGTTGTTAATAAAGTTCAATTTCCCCTAACATTTCACAGCAAAAGGTCTCTTGGCTTTTCTCCTTACAAACATGAAACAGAATGAAGATTTTATTAATTCTTTCTACGAAGGGCAGGGTAAGCAAATAAATATTCTTAGAAATGTATTTATTTTCAGTCCTCGTAAAACATACCGGTGTGCCACTGACCTTTTAGCAGCTAGAAGGTCAGTGGCACATATGGATAGCTAGAATCTAGCTGATTTCATTTACATATTTGACTACAGACTTTGCATTCTGATTGCACTAGCCAAAGTTCAAATGCTATGAACATAATTTAATACCTCTACACTATTTGAACCAGCTTTCGCTCTTTGCGGTGCATGAAATGGAAGTTTTTGATATTCCATGTCGTTATTATCGTCGTTTTCTTTTATTTAATTTATAAATTCAGAAAAGTTTAATTTGGGTGTCCTGAAATAGGATGTCAGTAGGTTTTTTCTAAAAAAGCGTGTTCCATCATAGACCATACTGTTGCTTTCAGACAGATTGTGATCAAACGCAAAAAGATTCCTGATTTTTTTGTAAATCTGGTGTAGAAGTTGTTGATATCCAGCTCGTTGCAGGGGTTTCGTGTTTAAAGGCTCATTTTTATTTATTTGATTTAGGTAATTGTTTTTCCATGAAATATTCCACAAAGTTTTGAACTCTGCGTGAATCGTAAACTTTTTAATTTATTTGTGGAACTTTTGTTTTTACATAAGTATTAACAAGAAAGTACAAGCAAAGAGCATGTACAATTTGAAGTAGTCTCTATAAATATAGGTATAGTATAGATAGATGTTTGTAAGGGTCTAATGATGGAGCAGGAAGGAGAAATGAGGATAAATGTACTAGATAAATGTACTTATCTACATTTTTAATTTATACTTGTGATCTTTCAGTTTCACGCTCATAATGACCAAGTGCTGATATTAAATAAATTCAGTCCCTTCCTTCATTTATCAAGAAAGCGCCTTGATTACAACTTACGACTTTTCGTCATCTCAGAATATTTTCCAGTCATTTCTCATTACTCAGCAATTTCGTCAGACAAATTCGTAATCAAATTAAAAATTCATCGTGATTGCGCCTTCGAGCTGAGAGAAATTCGTTACGTTTTACCTTTATAATTTTTGATTAGGACGCTACGGTTTTTGCGTTATTAAAAATACCGTCAGGGGCAATATTTTTGAAGCTAAACGCGCATTAAATATTACATAAAGTTTTGAACTCTGCGTAAATCGTAAACTTTTTAATTTATTTGTGGAACTTTTGTTTTTAGATGTTTGTTAGTAACTTTTTACCCTCCATTTTAACCCTTTTGCGGCAGGATTAAGCGGTAATTTAAAAGAAACAACAGTTGGTATTTTTAAACAGTCGTTTCTTAATGTTTGACTACCAGTAATTTTACCTTGCAAATTTTCCTGAGACATAGAGATTAGAGACGTTATATTGACGTCGTTAATTTCTCACACTACTCTATTCAAACAAATATATTGGTAAAGAAATATAGATATGAATTTCAAACAGAAAAATAATATTTGCTTTTCCTGTTCGAGTTTTCAGAATCGTTTTGTGATGAAGCCGGCCAGCTAAAACAGATAATGCCTTCCTATTAACAACGGTGAGAAACTGTTACACAACCGAATTCAGCATTTTCCGGCATTCACAGCGATTAAACCGGTCGGGACACAATGGCAATTTATTCGGCCGTTGGGGTTCTACTGTTAAGGGCTAAATATTAATCTTATTTACGACGCTTAAGTTGAGACTTCTATGGGAAGAATAAGCGTCATATGACGGTAGAAAATGCAATTATATTTAAGTTTCGCTTATACCAACATAGAATGGATATTAAGGTATCCGAAGAATCTACATTCACGCCGAAGTTTATATTTGCGTTAATTTAGTTTAACGTAGAAAGTGTGGGGAAAAGGAAAACTTTTCTTTCTCTTTCTTTCTCCTGGACATTCGTTTGACGACAGTAGAAGTACCTACCTAACTCAACAAGAATGTGGAGCGCGTTTTACCATTCCAAAGTCACGTATACCGCTTTTTAAGAACCTAAACATTGTACTTAATAGAAGTGACATGATTTTGGAAATGGTGACAAAATCAATTAGATTCCTATTTTAGGTAAGTAAGGTTTTATTATAGGTTCTTATTTGGTATAAAAACAATGTTTCTGTACATACTGTCGTTTGTATGTAGATTTTATTGTATTTTACTTTGAATGCTAATATTTACGTGACGTTAATGTGTCTAGCCTGGCACAGTTTCGCCAACTTTATACAAATGTAATGGCATAAACATTTGTTTTGTAATGTCATACGAAAGTGACTCTTGAGGGAAATATGTTTACGAATGTGATATTTTAAGTACTTTTGTTTTCTTGACTATATCTACTTTTTTTGACGACCTCTGTGGTACAGCTTGGGCGGAAGTCCGCCTGAGACGCAGAGGTTGCGGGTTTGATCCCCGCTACGGGACAAATGTTTGTATGATCTGCAAATATTTGTTTCGTGTCTGGTTGTTTTCTATGTATAATATGTATGTATTTACAAAAAAAAATGTATCTATGTAGTTTATCAGTCATCTGGTTACCATAACACAAGCATTAAAATGCTTAGCTTGGGACTAGATGACGTTGTGTGGAATGTCCAGGGATATTTATTTATTTATTTCACTTATGCCAACCATCCTCGTAGTAGGTATTTTGAACATGATTATAAGCATTTGTTATTCACTTTACATACTAAGTTTACGAACTGAAATTATATAAAATTGAAATATTGTCATGACTGTATTCCCAAGATGCGGTAGACATTATTCTTTCAGATCTTTAGACATTTTTTAAATCCTATGAAAATGACTAAGGGGGTAGTCAGAGGTCTGTCCAATTACATAGGTATTTGGTATATGCCCACATTTTGCAGAAGTTACTTAATACTTGGTATTCTTTGGTAGCATTAGGGTAATACTAAAATAGCTTTTTCTATAAAAATTGTTGTTGAACACAACAAGTCTTAGTTTGAAGTCGGTTAAAAAATAAAAAGTATCAATGTGGTGAAAGGCAGGTAAACTCTCACAACAAATCATTAACATTTGGCCGGTATTAATTGGGTTTGCCGAAATGGGCCGTCAATTACACAGGTCCCTGCTTCTTGGATTCTATTTGCACGGCTGGAATAACCTCGATCTCGTATAAACCTCATAATCAAATTTCCCCCGGGATAATGGGCCAAACCTGTCCAGCATAAAAGTAAACGTTATTATGTAATTACCGGGAAATAAGCATAAACAGATTGTACACATCTGGGTAACCATTCTGCTCGCTGGCACACTAGTGAAAGAATAATATAAAATAAAAATATAAAAGCTTTGTTTCCAGAGTTGATAATACGTTTTTTCTCCTACTGACTTTGTTTACTTTAGAGTTCAATAAAATTATAGATGACTAGCTTACTCGCTCGCGGCTTTGCTCCCGTGGTACCTACCTTGATAAAATATAGCCTAAGTTCATTCGGAAAGTCCATGCTACACATGAAAGAATTTTTGAGAACGGATGGGTAGTTTCGGAGATAACTCAAAACATAGGTACAAACAAACAAACAACGAAACCAACTTTACCTTTCTATAATTATTTTAGTATACTTAGATAAAATTATTGCTCAAATACAAATAAATGGATTTTAGCATAGATTTGTAGAATATATCGAGGAGTGGTAACACGACGGTTACAAAACACGGTCTCAGCTTTGAAGTCGTTAGACATGACGAAGGTATTTAGGCAGCCTGAAAACTCAACCACAACTCAATCATAAGTCACCAAAGTTAGCTATTAGCTCATACGAACATAATAGCAAACTAAATTCTCTATAGCTTTCATAAAATCCGTATTTACGACTATGAAAACTAGTAGCTTTTTGGGACAGCTGCACCTACATTCGGAGCTTTGCGTAAATTCAATGGCATTATTCAGGCAATGCTCGGCATTTCCCATACTATTCGTGGTCAGCGAACAGCTATAGACTCATTTTAACGTTATCACAGTAGGTATATCGAATTCAGAAGTGGAGGATGTCGGAGTTTTGAATGATTTCTACAATATATCTTGATAAAGCCTAAATAGTACAATGTTCAGAATGCATGCTTTATTCTTTATTCTTTATTGTACACAAGAAAAAATACAATTAAAAAAACTAAATTAAAAGGCATGTACAAAGGCGAGCATGTATTTTTAATAAAGATTTTTTCTCACAAAAACCTATAGGTACTTAGCATTATTGTTCATTATCACCATAAGCACCGCAATAGCTCAGTGCTGGGTATTTAATGATTTATTATCATATATAGTGTATATTAGGTGTTCGAAATGTAAAAGTATTCAGCTCTTACAAGGGTAGTATCCTGAATTCACCAGGATATTCTGTGAGCCTCGAAAATTACATAACCCGGAACAAAATATCTACATGCAAACATTTACCTAGGAAATCGAATACTTTGTGTCAAACCCGGATAATCGCCTGTCACGACACAAGTCGCATTACTTCGTATTGCATATTCTTTAGAAAATACTGTTATTCACATTTACACGTGCATTTTTACAAAATCATATTATGTACTAGTAGACACGCGCGGCTTCGCTTGCGTGTTGTACACGCTACTTTCCATAAAAAATTTGACACCCCATTGCAACCCTTGAAATAATAAATAAATAAATATCCCTGGACATTTCACACAGCGTCATCTAGTCCCAAGCGAAGCAATTCTAAAATAGACAACAACTTCTTGGTGATACAGTCGCTATGTTTCGTTTCTTAAAGGTAACTTAGTACGTTGGTACAGTCAGGGTGTTTCAAGTCTTATATCCAGTGTTATATTCAGTGTTCTTACCGGTAATAAATATTTCGTGGCACTGCGGACCATGCTAATAATAGCGGGCATACCGCTGAGCCAGCCTAGTCGGTACCTAACTATTCCGCGCTGCACAGTTTTTAGATTTTAGATACTTAGCAGTAACCCACTCGTAATGCTGCTAATGGGTTTCGATTTCATAATAATTAATTCTATATTTTGTGTCTATCGTTTAATTTCTAACTTTACTTTTCTAACAATATTGTTTTTCTTTTCGTAACCTGGTTTTTTGTAACTTGTCAAGCTAGCATTAATAATAGCTTCAATATGCGAAAACCTCTAAATGGTCTTTAGTATTATGTTTTGTTATGTAATTTGCGTTTTATGACTGTTTATTTTCCTAAGATATAAAAATAAATTAATTAATCGCTAATTTGTATTGTAGTTGGCCTATACTAATATTATAAAGATATAAATTTGGTTTGTTTGTTTGTTGAAACTACTCATCCTCTTTCACCGTTGTGTAGCATGGACTTTCCGAATGACCATAGGCTATATTTTAGCAAGGTATTGTACCACAAAAACACTTATTTTTCTGACGGCCCCGTTAAAACCTTACCAAGAATAAATAATAAAATATCATCACTGCTCCATAATTCCGCCCTTCCAGGTAAAAATAATTATTTTACCTCACCCGTGGCTATCGGAGGCTTTACCGATTTACCAACGGTTATTATAATATCCGGCGGTCGTGACGTCACGTCCGACGGTGACGCTATTTCCGGGTGTCAACTCCTACCGTCAACGCTTCCGGCGCTGTGAGTGCAAACATTTTGTTGTAAAGGATTACTTTATCGGGTTTTTATCGTGCAAAAAGTTTGAACTTTTTTTTTTTTAAATTAAAATTTAAAACATTTAAATCTATATTATAATAATATAAGAAACCGGTTTTTTTGAAGTCGGTTAAAAATAGAATAGACCTAAACGTTTGTCACTTGGCTATGGCTAGGCTCTAGCAATTAGATTTTAGCATTCGGCTCTAAACATTGACTTAATTTAGAGATATGCTTAGCTAGGTTCCATCTACGCATGGAAAAGTGATTATATAAAAGAAACTCAGGTACGTATCGGTATCAAAAGTAAAGTAAAAGTACATCCTAGATCAACACGGCTTTTAGGCTCTAGATATTGACCTAAATCTACATATCTGCGGTCGAGTAGTGATGTTATATCGGAATTACATTATATATAGAGTGGTGCCGATAAACCCGTGTCCAATTAGTTGGTAATTCGCTAGGTGCGGTCTCGGTCCGAATGCGTCGACCACAGGACACGCTCAGGTGTCAGTCGAGGCATCGCATTACAGATTAAATGGACTTACAGCTATACGCTACGCTACCAAGTAAGGCGGACATCTTTAAATCGTATAATCATTGATAACATTAAAAGATACGCGCGTCTTAAATCCGTGCTACAGTCAATAAATACGTCTATCTACTAACGTACTACTACGTGGAAGGCCACGTCAATTGCAATTTTCTAATGTGAGAGAGCAAGGTGACTCATTCATAACAACATTTTCAAGCGACTCCAAAGATGCATCGCTAGATTTCAATGCTTAAATAAAATTAAAATATGCTATTCAGATATTTCAAGCTTTTCAATTACATTAACCAAGTGATTATGGCGATTTGGCTCAGTTTTGTAATAATACTGATTACTACAATGACATGGTTCTTTAATTAAAGCTTTGAAGACTTTTAAGGTTATATATCCATTTTGTGATAAAACTGATGAGTCCGCGAAAACTTTGAACCAAAGTTGTCGCACACAGTGTTTAACATTTAACTAAAAATTATTCTCATTGATCATAATTTTCCTTCGTCAGTTTCTTTGTACCCTAGATGAATTCAAGTATGTACCTACTGCAGAGTTTCGGAATAATTACCCACGCTAGTTTTACTACTAACCAAGTTAGTTGAAAAATTCACATAAGTAAACTGTATTGTATTATTTCTTTCACAAAAGTTCCCTCGATATTTGAGCGTAGATCGAAAGGCTAAACTAAAAGTAATACCTCACCCGAATTCCCTGCGGCAAAAAACTTCGCAAATATACACAGAACCTGGGTGGTTTTGATTTTGATAAAATAAAAGAAAATGCGAAAGAAATGGCACTATATTTCCATTGGATATTTTTACTTGAAACCTCACAAAGTACCTTGTTCTGTCGGTAATATCATTTGGGATAGCAATACGATACAAGAATCGACTGTACGATTGAGCGTAGATTTCTATAGAAAACCTCTGTAGCCGCATAACAAAAGAAACTAGATGCGCTTTAATTTTTAACTATTCCATTTAGATATGAGTAACAAGTCGTTACATAAAAAACCTTTGAATGTTTTAATTAATCCTTAATAAGAAAAATAATCTCCGGACAAATGGACAAACTACCAAAGGGTTCTTTGAAACGCAAAAGTTTCATTCAAATAAATGAAAAAAAATATATTCTTTTTGAGAATTTAATGAACCAAGAACGGCACTAAATTGGCACAATCAAAAATGAGTTCAGTCTTAACAAAGGTTATTTATGTAGAGAATATTTAATGATTAAATTTTTTTATTTATCTTCGTTAAATTTTCTCTTTTTAAAATTTATATTTAAACTTAAGTAAGTTCGTATGAGCAAGTAGCTAAATTTGGTGACGGAATTTTTAGGCCGCCTAAAGGCCGATAACTAAACGCCTAACTTTTCAGATATAATGTGATGAGAATCTCTGGACTACTTTTATTATAAAATACCTATAATGTCTGTATCCATAAATTGTATGCAGAAAAATTTCGCACGTCGATATCAACTACGAAACTTCTTATATAAGAAACCACGACACTTACATAAGAAAGTCAGTGAGATTCCAGAAAAATGTAAAGTTATGAACATATCAAGACGGCGATAGATCACGTCTCGCCAATTTGCCTGAGAACTGAAACGTGCCGTGTGACCTATCATCGCTAGCCATGTGCATACTCTGCGGCCTTTTATCAGACCAAGGACTGTGAATCACTATTGTATTTGAACTAGGTTTTCTAAAATTATTATATGAAAGTTATGAGCCGGAATGCTTTAAACTAGCCACGAAACCCTATGACATCGCGTCGGCCCGAAAATCTTGATCCTACTATTATTATAAACGCGAAAGTTTATTTGATAGTATAGCTGGATGTTTGTTACGCTTTTATGCAAAAACTACTGTAAGTAAGTAAGTAAGTTCGTATGAGCCAGTGGCCAACTCTGGTAAAGGAGTTTTTAGGCCGCCTAAAGGCCTCCGTCGTGGCTTAACGACTTTAAAAGCCGGGACCGACAATTTAACGTGCCCTCCGAAGCACGGAAAAACTACTATACGGATGGATATGGCTGTAACTTGGAATGTATATTATTTATAACCTGGAATACCATGGCTATTTTTTTACCTGATAGGTACCACGCGAGCGAAGCCGCGGGTAATTAAGTTTGTGAGATCATAATTTTCGGTTGAGCACCTTCTACTTACAAACTTTTCACCGCGATTTCGCGTAAACTTGTATTTCTTTTCCCTCAAGATTATGAAAAAGATTATGAAAATAACTATTAATAAAAACGCACAAAAATATGATCTATAATGGCATTCCAACATACTCGTATTTCATTTTTAGTACTAATCAAGAGTGGTGGCGGCGTGCCGACATGAAACGTCTTCATCTCGACCGATATTGGAAAATTCCACAATAAATTATTGTGCGACGAACGCCAATGTAGATAGTAGCGGAGAACAGAGATCTATCTTCTATTTGTTTGTATTATTTCAAAAGTTTATATATATATTACAGTTTTAATCCACACTTAGGTATTTCATTATAAATGAAAAATCTTACTAAAAATGGTAAGTAGTTCCGTAACCAAGCGATCGCTTGTATCTACGCAGGTTCAATCGAATCCTGTCGGAACCGTTAACTTTTAGATTTTTCATTTATATTTATAAAGTCTTTCAGTTTGTTCTTAAATAAATAATAATAATCTGTTAATATTAATTGCGTTCACCCATGGGAACGGTAACAATTTAATTGTCGCTCTGACTTGCCAAAATATGTGTGCGCTAGCGAGTAAATTGCAATAATATAGGTACAATTTTAGTTCTTTATATATCCACTAGAGGCACTGTAACAAATTTCATACATTATAATGTCATACACGCTGGTGTAGTTTGATTGACAAATGTCATGGTAAGTCCACGGAACATACGAGAACTAAGACAAACTATCAAGAACGAAGCAAGCGTCCTTGTAGTTATACTACTAACTGTTTAGTTATACTGTGCGACACAGTCACCGGTCGAGACGCTTTTTGGGTTATTAAACGAACTCTTCGCAATACCAACACAATTTAGGAAGTGAAGCTCATAATGAAACCGTGATGTAACACGATTTAAAGTTCTATTAATTTAACCAAAATTTAAATATTAATACCTTATTTACATATTAATACCTACTTTTAAATAAGTTTTAAAGAAGAGTTATCTAATTTGAAATGTGCGTAAATTTTAAGACAACTTTAATGTAAAATAACAATTGGAAAATTTTGAAAGGTACCTCTCCTAATAAATCTTACGTGGCGCTTTATTATGTATTTAAAATGGACTATAATTGGAACTCATCAAATAATTATTAAGTGTATTAACGACACATTTTGATTTACATAAGAACTTGAAATACTCATAATTTGTTGCTGTATCATCACTGCGATTCTTTTCAATATCAAAAATTCCATATTTTAATTTAAAATATACGAATACCATAAAAACACAGCGAACTATAAAAATGTTTAGATTGAAATTTTCAGCTAAATTTCATAAAGAGATACCGAATTCAATAGCACGGTTTTTCATAAAATAGGTCTGCATACTGAGTGCTGGAATGAATGGACGACCAAAGCTTGACGCATGGAAAAAATATTTTAACTTCACTGAATTGCCTCCAATTAACAAAATTGGTTTGGGCTGTACATCTATTTGCCTTTCGAAAATAGAGGTTTAAATTTTTTACCTTAAAATCAACGCTTCGCCAATTAGTTTAAAAGGCAGGCCATTGGTTTCATCAATTAATTAAACTTGTATGCACTTTATACCCAATTTTCGCTTTAATACACCGTTTTACTTTGTTGAAGGCAATAACTGTGCAAACAGAATTATTTGAAGTAAGTATGTAGTTTCATTATTTTGTATCACTTTACCGTACTTGAATATCATTTACAATGACGAGGCAGATAAAACGTTTCTCGTAGCAATGTGCTACGAGATTCGTAGCGTAGCTACTCAGCTACGCTGGTTTTAAAGTTCTCGGCTAATGAAAACTCTGTACACATGCGTTTTGTTTCTTTAAAAAGGTTTTATTTTTTTATCAAAATGGCTTCACATTAAACTATTTTTAAAGCGCACTGTATGTAATTTTTTTAGATTTAATTCGAGGGTCTAAAAAATTATAAATCTAATGAAATATGATTCCGACTGTATTCCCAGGGAGCGGTATACCTACAATAAAAAACTCAAATTTATTTGATCGTAAAATCGCAAAGCTGCTAGTTTGAAGTATTCCAAAGTGAGCACCTATTGATATAGTACGAGTAATGAATATGACAACACAATTTACAATTTAATCCAGAAGGATGAAAAAAAGAGATTTTTTTCTTAGTAAGTAAGTATAAAGTTAATTACTGTTAAGAGGAACCTACTGACAAATAATATACCGTTTTTGCTACCTTCCATAGAGATAAAAATTGTGTTTCGGCTTTCACTAATGGTTTAGTGAAAGCCCAAACACAATTTTTGTCTCTATGAAAGGTATTCTATGTCCTTTTCTGTACCTCTTTTCAGTTTTCTGGAGTATTTCATTTACACCTTGGTATCCCTTTGTTACCCGTTTCCAATCCCATGTTTTATGGCGGGACCGGGATAGACAACCGTCACGTAGTGTGAACTCCGAAATACATTTTATAAGCCATAAAATCGTAGTTGTTAAGACGAATTTTAGTGCCTTCATCTAGTCACTTCCGAGTTTCCTAATAAAGTGCTAGGAATATTTCACGTGCTTCAATATCTGGTTTAATTTGATAAGTTGAAGATACTTTTACAGCTTTTTGTTTAAAGTGATTTTTATTTTGTTGCTTTTTGTGGAGAAACTTAATATCCACCATGACTTGTTTAATTTTGATCGAAATAATCAAATTCACGTTTAGTGTACCTTGATCGCTGTAGTAAAGCAACGTTCTGAGCGGTTACAACTTGGATGGGTGACCGCAAGTGGCATTATTAGCTGAGCGCTTTCGTGCTTCGGTCGGAGGGCACGTTTAATTGTTGGTCCCGGCGTTCAAAGTCTTTAAGCCATGACGGAGGCCTTTGTTCTCGTTACTATATTTGCGTCATGCCATTGTGTCAAGTTTGAATTCTCACGAGAAAAAGTCAACCTTATCGATATTAAAACTATAATGGGGGCAATTCGGAGTGTCGCAAAAGCTAAACTAAACTAAAAGCCATCCTTTTTATTCCCATCGCTATGAAAGGGACGGCAACAATTTTAGTTAGCTTAGTTTAGCTTTTGCGACACTCAGAATTGCCACTAATGTCCCACTATTATATTTTATGCGAAAGATTGTGAGGACGGATGGATGTTTGGAACTCTTTCACGCAAAAATGAATGAACTGAGTTTATGACCTGGAATATCATGTACCTATATATCGGCTTTTAATCCGTGTGGTACTTCTCCAAATAAGTAGCACGTAAGTGAAGCCGCGGGTGGATACAATTACGTATACGATATAATTATTAAAACTTAAAACGATAAGTCATCATCGTCGTATAAATCAAAACTATGCAGTTTATTGCAGATATTGAAAAATATCTTTAAAATTCACGAAAACTTTTCCCCTTCTCAATTTAAGTAGGATCATCTACTATAAACTTTCGACTTTGAGCTAGGTTGCGTTTGATCGATCAAAGTAACCAACACAAACAATAGCTACATTTCTGTAGCTTTTCTAAGCTTTAACTTACCAAACTCAATCAAAATATTCAGCTAAAACTTATAAAATTTTTTGTCTAGTTTACTTAGAAATGTAAGCTGAAATACAGAACTAGATTCTAAATGAACTGGTACATAAAAGTGAAAAACTGCGCTCTCTGGACGCTCCACATATTTCGTGCCGAGAGCTAGGACACGCGGCCGAACTATCTATAAATAACTCTCGAATAGCCGGCAAAAATATTAAAACTTGAAAAAGTCGGTGAAATTCTTTCATCTAAATTCCTAGTTCTTTCACTCTTTCTCAAACACGGAGGCACTGGTGCTCCCAAATCATTCAGATAAATTATTTGAAGAAAATTTCCCGCAAGACTATTATTAAGTTATAATAAAATTATCATTAGGGTAAACCCAGGATAGATGCCTCGTTGGGATAGATGCCTCGTTTTCAAAAAACACAACTTCCCGAAGTCGCACATACTAATTAATAGGTTAAATAAGGAGCGTACGTGCCACACTCCTCAGGCCCAAAAGGCAGTTGAGCAGAGTATACTTGGTTTTCTTGTGTGTGCGATTATCTGCGCGGCGAACGCAGGATAACGCGTCAAAGTTTGAAACATGAGTATTCAGTGTTGCATAACTTTTAATGTGGTCATAAATTCTTTTAATTTTTTTTTTTTTTTAATACTCTGGTACTTTGAGTACATACCTAGATGTCAATACCCACTCTATTGTATTTAGTTAAGTTTAAATTTAGAAAGGCACCTATCCGTATCAAAAAGGATAGTTGCCCCAATTTTTTAAGGGGATAGGTGCCCTTAGGAAAATCTATCCACTAATACTCTAAGCATGTGCAGTGTTTGTTGAAAAACATAATTATACGTCGGAAACATTTTTTTGTGTTAGTAGGTACATACATGTATAATTATACTTAAGTAATAATCTTATAATACATATTTGTATACAATACCTCATGTTTGTAGGTGAACCATGCCACGAAAGTACAAAAGAAAGGTAGGAGTAACTTTATGGACTTCAGAACAGCTGATACCTAATACAAAGTCAAATTCGACTGACAGAAACATTATTCTATAGGAATGCTCAAGTAAAAATTGTATTTTACTTATGTTGATTATATAGGGCATCTATCCTCCTTAGCATTTTCATAGTGGGGCATCTATCCATATGGGTAGGCAACTATCCCCAAAAAAAAGGTTCTGCGAAAACTCAATTTCTGCACAATCAGTAATTATTAGGACTACAAAAACAACGCGTAATGCAAGATAAAATATTTAACTAGCTATATTCATAGGAGTTATTCATGGTAAATTAATAGTTTTAAAACTACGAGGCTCTTTCAAAAAGTGGGGCATCTATCCTGGGTTTACCCTATGTGTTATAATAATAGCTTTATGCATTGTATAAAATATTTTTTGTTAAATGTTGCATGCTTCTTTGTTTTTACCTGATGGTTTCTAATTGTTTTTCATCACTGATTTCAAAGCTTAGTACAAATTAAAAGGCCTGCTAAACAACAGTTACTCCGCTATTTTAGGCTTGACAATGCTTGAATTGTCCGGCTATTGTAATATGTTAGCCAGCACTAATCCGAGGGCATTTGTCCTCGTAATTGTAGACGGTTGGCTCATTTCTACGGAACGACAGACAGCCTGTTTTAAAGGACCCTCTTTTTATATCTACACCGATTCTTTACTTCGCAAAAAATGTAAAATAAATAGGCGTAATTTGTTAGAGCCTTGTAAGTATGATTGATTGTTGACAGCTTTTTGAGTTTTAATGCTTAGTTATTTGTCTACTTGAGTTTGTGTAGGTGAACATAAGTATTTAGATGTAGGTACTTTACACGTTGCGTAGGTTGAATCTATGAGTATTAGGTATATCTAGATTGGTGCTTGGTGTTTACTGAAATTAAATGAATAAAACTTAGGCATCCATACTAGATAAACAGTAATATACACTTAACGAGCAATTGATTTGGGAGCACCAGTGTTTCGGTTCATGTTTAATGTATACTCTATATTATATCTACCTATTAAACATTGTCTTCGTCATCAATTCAAAATAAAATTGTATTTGTAGAAAAAATATGATAACGACTTTATTCCAAGGGAGCAGTAGACATTTATTTTCAAATCAATAGACAATTTAAGATCCTATTTCAAAATGTTTAAGGGGGTAGTCATAGGTATGTTCAAATTAATATTTTGGTGCATGTCCACATTTTTCAGGAGTTAACCTTCTAATTTTCCATACGTGTCAGGTTGCAAGCCCTTCGACGCGATATTATTTAATTTTTTTGGTCTTGGTCATCTTTTGGTTTATTTAGAATTCTAAAAAATGTAATGGCATGGTTGTTAGCGGCTTTAAAAAAATAATTAAATGAGGCTTTCAACAAAGCTTTTAAAAACCATTAATATAAATTTTCGTGTCCGATAAAAAGAACTCCAAATCTAATTTACTTAAAAGCTTTTAACTTCCGAAACAAATCAATCAAAGCATTAAAACCGCACTTCCAATAAAATTTTATCATTTTCGTATAAACGGTATACAAAAATACATTGTTACCTATTGTTAAGAGCATAAGGTTTATATCTTTTGGTACTCTTGTCGTTTATTTCGTACCAAATGGCTCTTTTTGAAGACGGAGAAAGCCCATTAGGTATTTCTCTTCTTTGTCATAAGGACGTCACTCCAAACTTTGTAAGTGACACCAATGGAGGCACCCTTAAAGCAACTTGAGAAAACACGTATTAATAATTTTTGAAGAGAATAAACTCCATTGTGGATATAATCTTATCTAATGTCACATCCAAAAATCGTCGGTTTCTTCATTTTCCTTTCCGTAGATAAAGTTTTTTGGTTATATTATGTCTAACTAAATCTTACTGAATCGGTGCCAGTTCATTAATTATAATAATGACACCCAACAGTCACATACGAAGACCTGACCCAGCATTAGATTCCGCCGAGGGTGTCATAACATAAACTATGAGTAAACCGTACTTGGTATGGTACATTATACGCACTATCTACATTTTCTTTGATATCTCACTATTGGGCGGATTGGTAGTATTTTTACTTATTTAAACTTAGTACTTAATCAAAGTGTAAGTCTTAGTTTATGAAATTAAATAAAATGTGATCACGATGTAGGTATTTAACAAGGTGAGATAGTAATATTCCTTGTTGTTCGAACACAGGATTTTTGTAATGAAAATCGAAGCACTAACACAGGCAACACTACTCTGTATATTCGTAAAAGCAACCGTTTGTTCGTTGCAGCGTTCGTTGCTTCGTGCGATTGTTCAGCCCTGGCCTTACCACACAGTCGCCACATGTTGCGGGCTGGCTTTTACGCTCCCGCTGACCACAGCCGTTTTATCATACAAATGACTCAGATAAACCCCCAATCCCGAATGCAACGCTTATTCGCGCTAATTAGAGCTACGTAATTGTTGCAGATTCAAATATTCCACTCGCATGCTTGTAATAGGCACTTGAAGCGTGATGTAGCATGCTCTTTTGAAACAGTTTAAACATGAATCGGGTCTCTAGTGTCTCATTTTCCATCGCGATATACTATAAACATGAGTTTTCAGCGGCTATAGCTTTGAAATATGTAAGTACCCTATGCAATAGGTACATGATTGAATATACCTCTGACATCCCTCTGACATTTAAGGTCTATGGCGACTAAGGATCACAAATTTTGCTAATTTTTTATTTGCTTCACGTGAATTGCTTACGAGTTACATTATAACTGTCTTTGAATTATCATTCGATTTGTCTGTGTACAATCTTTTGAATAGTCGGACAGTCTCTACTCGTATCAGTCAATCCGATCCCTTACAAACTCATTCAATACTGCATAAATATGAAACAGTTAAAGGTAAGTATTTCACCGCTTCTTGCCCACTGCTCAACTAGATTGCTCAATAACATTAGATAAACATTACAATAGGTATGCCTTAGAACCATAAGACGTGTGTATTCGGAAAATATTGTAAAGTGGGGCACTTTACAACTATCCTGTACGTGCAAAAAGAAAGTTTGTAATCCATGTAGAATATTTCATACTACAAAGACCACTCCGATGAATACTAATTTTTCGTTTCATGTCTCATATTTAAAATTTCCAGCTTAGTTGAGCTGGGTTTAGTGCGGTATGCTAAAGTCTGCTGAAGCCGAGAATCTTCGCTTCCTAGCCTGAACATAAATTCTGGTGAAATTGCCAACTTAATATATGCTTGCTTGATTAAATTAGACGCTAAATTACTTTTAAAGTTGTGTTTTCTTTACTTACGGAAAACTTACTTATAAATAGTTTCGAGCATTGAAGCAGTGATTTTTACTTTCATGTATATTTTTTAATTTTTGCGATAGCGATATTTCTGCAATATTTGTCGGACTAAAAAATTAGAATTGTAGTAATATTTTGCCTTTTTTTTTGGCTACAAAATTTTCGAATGAAGTAGCCTGCCCCAATGAGATTCATGCCGTTCTGAAGCGAACGGTCACGTTATGCCAGTATTTCACTTCGTAACAGCAGGCTATTACAAAAGCAGGGAGACATTATAAATTCAGTTAAAATATTTTCCTCTTTGTAAAGAAGCTTCTCGTTATTAATGTACCTCCAGTAACACCTTTTGCCGTAACCTTTATCTCACTTTTTTCATTAACATTTCGCATTTCTCAAGAAAACTTTTGCCGCGGCTGAAAAAGCATTTGGTTTTTCCTTTTTTTTTTTGAACTTTTAAAAAGTTGTTTTTGATGAAAATTCTTTTGTGGGACTTTGAGAGAAATGTTTCAAGTTTTGGCATGGAAAGGGCTATAGAGAAAGTGGAACCTAATTGAATTTGAATTATTTTTCATAGCTTTATTGCGCAGTTTTTTATTCTGTTAAAAGTGCGTTCATCTAATTAAAACTAATAAACATTGAAATATAGTTTCTGTGTTACTTTTAATATGAAGCATCGTTTATAGTTTTTGATGAAAACCCATTTAAAAAATATCTAAAAGTTGTAATAAATCTAAATGTATGCCGTCATGCTTTTGCAAGTTAACTCACCAGCAATTTGTCTATAATCACCTCAAGTTGTACATATACCTGAAAACTAAGTTTAATTAATAAGCACATTGAATGGATTCGGATTTAGATCGGATTTGCGCAAATGCAGTAAGTAGCAATATGCGACTAATCATGCTTTTAATTTCATGTGAAACCTGTGTTGAAACGATAATAATAAAAGGCCGATATTCGAATTATCTAAAAGCACATAGACATATTCCTCTCCATAGTGAGTAATGGAAGAAGAAATCGTGTCATGTTGAGCTCACTAATACAGATAAATATCGTTATATTAAAAAGGCCGCCGCTGGTGATAATTATATTAAAAGCAAAAAAATACCACTCAAAAGTTTCCTAACTGTTTTTTCTTCATTGCGAGCTCGGTTCTGAAGATTTATTTGCAATTACATTACCTTCATTATTAAAACTTATTATACTCATAAAATTTGACCTACATCATACAACCTTAAATTAAAGGTCTAAAAGTCTAAATTGAATTATGTTGTAAATTATATAATCACGGCGGCAAAATTATACATAATCTAGTCCAATTTAGTTGGCGAATAGATTGGGCCGAACGGTGGGCCGTTAATTTGGCTCGTAAACAAACAGAATCAGTTTAATTTGGCCAGGGTAAGAAATAGCTTCATTCCAGACGTCAATATCTTGAGGGTGAAACGTTTCGACTTAAGCAGGGATATTACCTGTAATTTAGATAGGTGCTAATTTTGGGTGCGTTATTTTCTACGTAAGATTCTTCCTTGTACGTCATTTTTGGAAATGTATTGTATGAAAAATGTCTAAAGGCTATTTTATTGTACTTAGTCTGAATTAGTCTTAATTAACATTTGTTATGTTGTCTTATTTGAATAAAAAAACATATACATAAACATATACATTCCAAATAGATATTTATTCAAAATAGATATTTATTCAAAATAATAATAATAAACTTGAGTTTTTTATTTTATATAATATATTTGTCTTAGCGTGAACGTGAAAATATAACACCGAAAATATTATGAAATATTTTAAGATTACTGCAATAAAAACATCTTGACAATTTTACATTCTATTTGCGACAATAGAAAAGCTTACGCCTGTCTTCAGGCTTTTTGAAGATAATTTCAAAACGTTCAACTACATTGTTTGGCATAGTAATATTGTCATAGCTCATAGCTAAGCTAACATTAGAACAGTCCGCTCGGAACAAAGACAGAATACGAACATAAATTACATTTGTGAAACCATTCATACTTATTATAAATTCCTGGACGCATAGTTCTAACGGGTGCTTGTGTTCAGCTCGTGATAAGGGTTATTTGCATTTTGACTATTCTGACAGTTATAATAACGCCCTAGCCAAGTTACATTCACAATTAATCACTTTAGAAACGAATAAAAATGAATAGAAAGTGACATTCGGTGACTAAAACTCGAGCGATTAGAAATGACAAATCAAAGGAATAACGATGATTGAAATACAAGATTGTAGAATACAGTCGCAGTAGCCACAATCAAGAAGTGAAGTAAATAGAGAATATACGAAGCGTTTGTCACTTGGCTTCAGGGTCTGTTCTGATTTCCTGGGTTTGAATTCCTACCAAGACTATTGTCTGTTTGATATAACTGATGTTTGGGTACGATGTTACTACGAGTACAAACTTGCCTACTTAACTTGGACTGTGTTATAATTATTAATTAATTAGAATATAGAATAATTAAGAATTATAATTAAAAAAAATGAAGTGCTTACCAAGTATAATGTTTATTATTCAACAAAGATGGTCAATGACCATCCCAATACTGGGCAAAGAGCTTCTCTTGTTCCATTCTTCGCGACCTAGCGCGGCCACAGGCCATAACAAAGTTAGAAAGGAGTTCACTTTGTTCTGTTATCGCATTCATCAGAATACATACGATTTTGATTATTTCTATGACATAACACCCGATAAAAAATACATTAGAGTCTCGAGTATATAAGATATTTCAACTTAATTTTTCCTTTTACAGAGTGTTACGTATAAAAAGTTAATGTGCAAATATGTCTAAGGCGTTCAGAAAAGATTGTTCATACTAACCGCTGATACGAACTTGTTTTACAAGTGTACAACAGCTGAAAACTATCTTACCTTAGAAAAAAAAAAGAATTTAAAGCTTTCTAAATATCATGCTTTACTAGTTTTATAAGTATGCAAACGTGAAACAAGAGCTTCGTACATACATTGTTCACGTTTTCTACAACAAAAGGAAAACTTTTCTCGAACACACAATGCTTTGCAAAGTCTCAACAATGTTTCAATTGCTTTGAAAATATGCAAAAATGATATTATCATTTCACCGCAAGACTGTTTACTAACGTTTGTAAGTTGTTTGTAAGTAAATCATAAGTAGGTACCCAGTAAATAATGGGTTAGGTACCTATAATAACACGGATATACCTACATTTATATTAAAACTAGCTGCGCCCCGCGATGTTACCCGCGGTGTATACTGGGATCAAAAGTAGCCTATGCTTTAATCCAGGGTATAAGCAATCCTGGTACCAAATTTCATTAAATTCCGTCCAGCTGTTTGAGCGTGAAAGAGTAACAGACACACTTACACAAAAACTTTCAACTTTAGAATAAATTAGTGTGATATGGTTTGAAGACCGTGGATCGGCAAGCACAGTGTAGGACAATAATAAAAAATAAATAAATAATAAATATCGCTGGAAATTCCACACAGCGTCATCTAGTCCCAAGCTAAGCAACTTAATGCTTGTGTATATAATAAATAGATAAACAGAACCATGTCCAAACATATATGCATAAGTTCCCATTTTGGATCTGTTAGCACATGACTAAAATTGGAGCATTCCACGAGTTCCAAGCAAGAAAACAGTAAAACAAGACAGTTCATAATTTATTCCAGGATGGTAATGGAAGGGCGCATTTCGGTTTATTAATCGCAGAAATTAGCATAGAGACCGGTATCCCTCGGGAATACCTGATGTGATAAGCATCTACTAACTGCAAACTCCTGTCTCTGGACTGATTTCTTTATTTACTTGTTATTATGCTCATTATATGTACCTATATATCGTTTTTTGTAATTCAGTTAATTAGCTACTAAAAAAAATTATACTAGCAGGAGGTATATATAATTGTGTCAATTCAGATGTCACCAAAACTAAACTAATTTGACAGCACTAAAATTGTTGCCGTCCCTTTCATAACAATCGAAATAAAAAGGATGGCATCAATTTTAGTGCTGCAAATTAGTTTAGTTTATGCGTAACTGGCTAAATGACTGATACGTTTGCAGTGGACAGGTAATTTTTCAAACTGCATGAGCAAGCAAAGATAAAACTGCATAGGTACCTACCAATTTAAGCCCCACCGTGAAGCAAGTGTTAATAAAATATATCAATCATGGCTGTCGTAGTCTCTCTTCAGTCCGGGATTAGGGGCTAATTGATTCGATTTGGCAGTTAATTAAGTTTGCCTGGCTTTTATGAACATAAACATGACAAAAAGTTTAATAACACGGTCTAAATAATGTTTAATTCGTTCTCAGTAAAAAGCTATTAAAAATAAACTGCTATAATATTTCAACAATAATATCGATAGCTCAGTAGTTCAATTCGTAGAGCATTAGTAAAAAGTGTACATTATAAATACTGTACATTATAAATATTGAATACATAGGTTTCAGAACTTAGTTACAAATTAAAACTGTACCTATTTCCGGAGCCAGCATATCTTTTTTTATTAAATGCAGCCTGTTTTTAAAAATCTAATTAAAATTTTAATTAGCATTGATTCAGCGATCATAGTTTAATTTAAATGAATACAGAATCAGCGAATCGAGAATGCTTACTACTCTTTAGTGGTCACTGGTCACGGTCAGCCACATCAAATGGTCCTGTATCAAATTACCGTGCTCGCCGCACTTTGAAAAATTCGTTTTCTAGCTCGTTTTATTCTACTTTTAGTGGGGATATATTAAACTACCTACGTTAAAGTAAAGTGTTTCCTACTTGGCTAAATTATTATGTTTTTCCGTTATTGGATGTATTCTCTGATGATTGAGTTCATATAACAAAATAAAAATAACGTCAAATTAAAAAGGCAGTTGTGTGAAGTCTTCAGGCCGCCCAAAAACTTCGTCACCAAAGTTGACACTGGCTTAATTCCCCAAAAATAAGGCAGTATTCATATACTACACGAAATAATTGAAGTATTAGTTAGTAGGCAACGGGTTAAAATCCCGTCCTCAAATTTCTTCTCTTAGATTTGCCTGATCTCAATGAGTAATCGTATCAGCTCGCCAATTATGCAAGAGCGTTCAAGCAACAAATGAAAGAAATAGAATGAGCGACGTAATTTCAACGCTAGCTAGTTAGTTGAGATGTAGCTATCGCTTCTAATTGGCTTTGCTGTAGTCTAATTTCAGAGGAGCTAGTTAGTTGCATTACGAATTAGATAATTTTCTTTATGGTCCCATCTAGCGGACTAATATCTACTGTGGGTCTGTTTTGAATGTTATGATAGTTTGCGTAATTAAGTATGTAGTTGGTATGGGTATTTCTGAGTTTTTTTTTAACCCAATTGATAAAGGGCGTTAAACAAAAGATTATTTCTATGTAGGTTGGTTGCCTTTTAACGCGTTCACTGCCCATGTCGCACGTGGGCTAGTTGCGAGCGGTGGGCCACGGTCCTCTCCTTCGGAGACGACTGTGGTAGCTAGGCCGTGAAACGGTCACGTTGTATATGTAATGTACAATTATGTCTTTCACGACATAAAATAAGTTCGTATGACCAAGTGGTCAACTCTGGTGACGGAGTTTTAAGGCCTCCTTATGACCTCTGTCATGGCTTAAACATCTATTAATTTGTATGAATTTTTCTCTGCATCATAATTTAAGATAGACAGACATTTCTCAATGTAGACAGAGCTAAAATTAGAATTGACTTTTTAAGCTTATATTCTCTATTTACCTACTCTATAAATTAGGTCAGTATTGAAATTTCAGATAAAATAAAATGAATAATTATGCTAACCCTATTAATAAACAAAGATTAACGAAGGAAATTTTTCGTATATCTTTGACTATTAATAAGAGGGTTATTAGCGTATTATTCAGCATTCTACTTTAATCCGCAAGTCAATCATTATAATTATTGATTTTCCAGATGGAATTAGATATTCTGTCCCAGTTAACAGATAGTTCAGAGTCTGGCAATCTAGAGCAAGGGCGTTCGGGCCCTAGGCAATAGTTTTTAATTAGATTTCATATGTGATATGATATTATGTTGTGTCAAACTGTTTTTGACATGGAAAAAAACGTTACTGACCCACTGTAACCGCCCATACAAAAAGTGTAATAACGTATTTCCTATCAGGCAATTTTAAAAATATCGTGGGCCAAAATAACCACTCAGTGGAGCCCTGAGACAGCACGACGGCGTCGAGGCAGACCTAGAAAGAGATGGCGCGACGATCTAGATGGCTTTGACAAGGCGTGGGTCCAAGCAGCGCAAAACCGTGATAGTTGGAAAGATCAAGGGGAGGCCTTTGCCCAGCAGTGGAACACGATGGGCTAATAAAAAAAAAAAAAGTGAAATTTTATTACCTACGACTGTTTTTACTGGGTTACCTTTTGGACATTTTCAGATCCTATGAAGATGTCTAATGTCTAATGGTCATACAAAATACGTACTTACATGCCTACATTTTGCAGAAGTTTTCAATTTTATATATTTATAAATTAATGTTTTTTCTCAATAAATCTTAAGTACTTACCTAGTTAATTTTATTAATCTTAACATAGGTAGAAAAAAAATCATTTTCTGAATTGAATTTTATTGGATTGGACTTGGCTTTTTTTGGATGGGACTGGGCAGGTCACGAAACCGGATGCAATCCGAGAAGTGGGCAAACCTCGCCATTCCTTGGGTTTCCGTGAACGGAAGGCGACGACATGGCCCGCCGAAAAGCCTTTTTCGGGACGCTATTAACGTGTTTGAGTGAGTAGCCAGAGATCGCGAGACTTTGCCTAGAGTAGGACACAAATTAACAAAACAATAATAACAAAAAATGTACTTTATTTTATTTTAATTAAAGAAGTTGGACTTTAATGTTTTGTAAGCCATATATTTCCATACAATGAGAAATGGTATCCGTTTTCCAATCTTTTGCATTTTCTTGGTCTGTATGTAGACTTATTATAATTGACATGACGCTTTATCCTACCCGTATAACCTTAACCCTCACATTACCTTTTAGTATAAAGATCATCGGAATACACTTGAAATAAACACTCATCTGAACCTCGAAAGTGCCCGCCATTGTCCCAATCTAAAGTTAGGTGACACCCGCAAGTTATGTGTGCCTGAATGCCTTTTGGTCTAAACTACAAGCTTTTATAATATTAATAATACTGTTATTTTGTAAAAAATCTATAGTATATTCATATTATTCATGATACTTGTCTTGACAAAACCTATTTGTAAATCGATGAGTTCAGAATGCGGAAGTTCGAAGAAAGAACAAATGTTTTAAAAAGATATTCTACTACACATTTTAACCATAATGACTGGCATTTGGAATGAATGAAACAACGCAGCAGAGTGTTAGACATACGTAGTATCCTTAACTAGTATGTGTGTTAGACGACTGCAACTGTACATTTTATTCATATTTCATTCTACACCTAATGTGCATTTATTACATCCTGTAGATATTCCAGGGAGTTACTCTTTCACGCAACCTACTTAAAAGATTTGGCTTAAACTAGGAATATACATGGTATATGACCTTGAATAACACAGAGGCTACTTATTAATCGGGTATTAATAAGTAGCCTGCAAATTGAATTGAACTATGTTAGACCATAGAATGGGAACCGACCAACAGTCAGCATCTCTATGAACACCGTTAGCAAAATCAAGTGTCACATAACGCTCGCGAGCATAAGAAGCTCGCTGCGCTCGCTTGGTCCTTTTTAAATACACCTCCATTTATCAAGATTAACTTCTGTCACAATTACAAGTCTGTACATCCAGTGGTTAATGTAGGAAAGTAGCATGTACGATGTAATACACGAGCGAAACCGCGTGAGTCTAGTAGTTTTTAATAAGTAAGTAATTCTATTTCCCACTTCCCAGTATTCCCACTGCAATGTCCTCCCTTGCGGCGTCTCGGATGAAATATGAATCCCCGTCGGACGTGCTTCCCAGAATCACCGAATATTGGGTCTCAGCAGACTGCCTACATATCATGTGTATTATTTATGGGCGAGCAAACACTAACTCCTAGCACTATTCACTTTTGACTGTGAGTTGCACAGATATAGTGTATCGCTTATCTACAAGTGTTTCTTTCGCCAATGTACTAAACATTTTGTACTTATAAGCATAGTTCTTCAACATTAAAGAGACTGTGATAATAACAAGAACAACCTTTGTTGTCTGGAGCTTTAACATTTTTGCTGCTGTTCTACAGATAAAATACCTAAGACGCATGAAAGCATAACCCTTCACGTATGTCATAGTAATCATGGCAGACATGTACATATTTTTTTTCCTTACTGCTAACTATATAAATGCCACACTTGAGTTTTTCATACCAAAAATTGAAAAGTATTAAAGTGAGACGAATTTTTTACTGTCACATGAAATATTTCAGTTCAGCTTTAAATTAAATTATAATGAAAATTAAAGAATGATGCGATATGCTAGCCATGTAAAATTTCTACAATCGTTTTAAAATAGAAACGAAAAAATGTAAAGGAATTATTGATATTTGACGACGAAAACTTGAGCGATCATAGCTAATCAAAGGAACAGCGATGCAAGAAATAGAATGGAAACGAAGCGTTTGTCACATGACTACAGAGTACAGACATTTCTGATTACTCAAAAATAGTTTCTATTTAGCGATTGTAGAAATGTAAGATGGACGGGTGGATTCTCTGGTGTAATTAACAAAACAGACGATCGTTCATCATTTCTAAATAAACCGTAACGATGGATTTTAAACGCCATCAAACTTTATTAACAAGCAGTAAGGTTTAGGATTAATTTTATTTTCAATTTATGGCTCGTAATATTTCAATAGTCTCGCGGAAGTTCAAGCAGAACATTATTTTATCCTTTAGAAAAGATATTTTAAAAAGCCGTTTTTAATATTGTATTGAGATGAACTTATTCCTTAAAACTTGAGTATTTTTATGAATCTCGAAGTAATAACAAGCCGAAATATCATTTAATCTCAGGTAAACAGCTAAAGCGAAATGATTTATGACGAAAAAAATTTCTTCAAAAGAGCGAGTGAGTAATTGACTAAACAAGAATATTAAAATATTCCTTTGAGAAGATTATTGGTGATATTAAAATGCGACATAAATCCAGGCAACAGATTTTTCTTATAGTTTGATATTCATAATATGTGACCAATAAAATAATAGGTTTTTGAAGTTAAGCAACTTTCTGAGCGGTCACAATTTGGATGGGCAAGTGTTGACCGCAAGCAGCTGAGCGCTTCCGTGCTTCGGGGGCCACGTAAAATTATCAGCCCGGCTTTTGAAGTCGTTAAGCCATGACGGAGGCCGCGGCCTATAAATTTCGTCACCAGAACTGATACTGACTTACTTTAGAGGTTTACTAGAGGCCTGTTAAATGCTCACGGCTATGGCTCGCCAATAGATCACCCCCCGTTAAAAGAACATTTTTATATATATCACCAGAAAAGGTACAGGTACCGAGAAAATTGAATGAGCACGTGAAACATAATAATTTATTTTAAAAGTTCAGTAGTCATAAATTACCTACATAAAATAAAGTGACACGAACTACACGAACAGTTATAAAGTGGAAAAGCGTGTAACACTAAAAGTAGGTACTTAATGAAATGTCAATGCTGTATTGTTACTGGGCCCATTTTTTGTGAATTACAAGAAACTATCAGACGCCCTCGACTTCGTTCGCGTGAATTTCTTCGTAACCTTACATTACTATAGTAAATTGAGCTAAGATTTATGAAAACATCTTTTAAAAATAACTGTAATCATCGAAATTTAAAGCAAAAAAAGAGAATTTAAGTTGAAAGTTTTAAAGAAATAAATGAGAATATCGATTATTGGATGAAACAACAAACAATTAAATAATCCTAAAAGTTTCAAAGAATTTTGTTAGTAACTGTAGCTATAATAATAAAGAATCATAAAACGTTAGTACCAATTCAGCATTTGATTCGCAACACTATTTTTCTCGCTTTCCATAAATCTATCATAAAAAACCTTTTATCGAGGGCAGGAAATCAGATTTGTTATTATTCAAAGGATTTCGATACTAACAATGTAAGATGCCCGGTGGGTATGTGAAATTGTGTATATAACAAAAAAATATTTGTATCTAATGAGATACAAATATATTTTTGGAGTTCTGTACATGATTTTACCCTTTGTTTTCTTTTGAGATAACGTCCTTGTTAGAATCTTTGCAATTTTCTTTACCTTGCCTTTATAGATTTACGTAATACCTACAATTATATTTTTCTCAAAGCTTTGTATGTTGTCCTATCATAAAAGATATCAAGCCTCTTGTAGATACAAAAGGTATTGTTATGTAAAAATTAATGATATTTGAAGATACAATTTGTATAAGTGGGATGGTTTATTTTGTGAATTGTTTTGCTGTTTTTTCTCGTCAGAATATAACATGTACTATGTCATTATTGTTAACGATCACTATCAAGTTATTTTATATTCTGTCATATAAAACATAATCACTTGCAACGCAACTAAGGGCAGCTTTACAAAAACCTTTAACATTTTTGTTCGATCAAAGATTTTTATTTCTACAGAAATATTATTTTGATATAAAAATTTACGAAATTATATATGTACTCGTAGTAGATTGTTATGCAAGGTTTGAAAGGTATTTAGGTAAACGCTCTGCTTTTCATTTTAAATATGGGGAAAACACATAAATAAAAACATGAAAATTAAAATCTAGCACCCGAAAAAATTCTGTCACGCATTTTTTTTTATCTCTAGCAGTGGGTCAATATAAGTTAATGAAAAAAAATGTATAGAACAAAAACAGCACGTGAGATCTCGTTCGGGGCGAACTACTAGTATTAAATTAAAAGTTTGTACGTAAACTTTGTTGAAGTACTTCTTCAAATACGAAGAAAAAGACCCCGATGTTCAAAGATCGATTTCTCGGAAGGTGATAAGTTTCCATTTTCTCGTGACTGTTGAAAGGTTTTAGAAGGAAAACGAAAGTTATATAATTATCACTTTGTTTAAACAGAGCCATCTTAATAAGGTATTTCAACATATTTTATTTACTCAACTGAAAATACTCACGTAAAAATACCTGGTAAATGATAATAATATAAAAGTCTTGCCATACGTACCGAAATATAAAAACTGAAGGTGACATTTTAATTATTTGACAGTTATTTGCGTCCCTAGGGACTTTGCGTTACTTTACAGGACGCAAAGTACTGTTTCCACTCTATGTTCAGGTAACTTCAAGCGTACTTGCCAAGTATTAGCAATTATGAGCAATGAAAAAGGTATATTTTGTATAAAATCACCTGAAAACTCCCTATATCGAAGCAAATTGTTAGATTATCCTCACTTCACTAAACAAGCATAGTGGGCTAATAAAGTTTATCCAGCTGAGCGAGCAATCATTTGGCACTGAGGCGATGCTCAGGTGCCTGAGCTCCAATGTTCCAGAACTTGATAGACAATGTACTTTATGAAAAGTCAGGGTCAGACCTTTCTTGTGAAACTTGCAGTCCAGTGCACTTTCTTTAATACGGGTTTGATTAGTTAGCTATTGGAAAATGTTTTGTTAACAGAGTTAACTCGATTTTTTTGTATTTTTAGCCTAGAAATTTTACTTTTTCAAGAGAGCTTCTACTGAAAACTTATGGCTTATAACTTATAGTATGCAATTAAATACACGTCTAACGTCATATAACAGGCGATTTTTCTGGCAAACAAAATTTAGTAACTAGAACCCATTGACCCACAAATGGACACAAGAGGAATGTGTTCTACTAATATTGCGCATACAAAACAAAATGGAGGATATACGTTTTAATACTATTGAATGCGATAACATCGATCGTTATAACGCACCTGTGGAAACAAGTTTCATAAATATATGCGCTATGTATTTGATTGTCAAAGGTTTCGCACTTTTTATTCAGAAAATGTATTTTATGATGCTTACGCAACATAGGTACTGACTAGTCTTCCTATCAAAAACATTTCGCTGTAAAAATGTTGCCAAGTCTCGTTACTATGTCGCACAAAAAAGTTCTGACATCTCATGTAGCGTTCTCAAATTGACTAAAGTGATTACAAGTGAACTGAAATTCATCACATTACGATAGGATGATCAAATATGCCTCACGTGTTACACAGAGGAATAGTGAATTAATCTAGTGCGTTGTACAATTTCCCTTTAACCATGTCGAACATGAACGATCAGAGCGAACTAATTTGTAGTGCTGCTTCCAATACCCTGTTTTGCATCTCGCAAGCGTGGCAATCTGTTATGACGCTTTTATACGAGAATTCTTTGGTAAATACTTATAGTTTTTGGTTAGAAATTTTTATTTATCGAATATAACCATCATCTAAAAAACTTACATTATATCTTAAACGTGTACCCAGCAGTGGGTAGAACCAGGCTGCGATGATGATGACGATGATAATATCTAAAGCGTAAAATGACATACAAAAATGCAAGAACACTAGAATTGGATCTTCTCGTCAAAAGCTTAGAATAAAAACTTGACAAAAGAAATAAAAATGAATATCTTTGGTTATGTCTATCATCTTGATCATTTTTCATGTACACAATGTTCAGTTATATGAAATAAAATATTCTTTCAGTTCTATGCACTTAATGCGTGATGCCTCTCTTTATAGTTAAATTTCCATATTGCCTAGAAAAAAAAAATCTGTACTTGTTGTATTTTTTATATGACCCCTTTTAATTCGGTCGTCGTCGGTCCCGGCTATAACAGTCGTTATGCCATGATGGAGGTTTTCCGGCGTCCGATGAACTCATTCACCAGGGCTGGCCATTAAACCAACTTTTCATAGAATTTATTTACTGTATGAAGTATGTAAATACTGAGCTAGCAGTTAATTACCAAATGATTGCCAATATTTAATGAAGCAATAAATGGTTGGAAATATTTTATAGTTTTTTACTGCAGTGTTTTAATTATTTAAATTTAAGAAGAACAGAACCTCAAAAAAAATATGATTACGATAGTTTTCTTTTTTGTATTTCTTAAAGTCTTTTTAAAATCCCATCATTAACGTGTTATTATTTCATCACATTTAATCTTTCAAGATTATCTCATCAAAATAAGGGTAGCATCTAAGAATTCTTTCTGTATTCTGAGGGTAGCATATACGTGTTTTGTGTGTGTTTTACAATCACATTTTCCCATTCATCCATCAATGTCTTACAGATTCTCCAATTGTTTAATTAAAATACTCATAATTGGCTGAATGAAGGTTCTAAAATATTTCCAGCAAACCCTAGTGATGTCATATTTATCGGCTGCAACAGATTTTCGGCGTAGTGAACCGTGAACCCGATAAAACTCAAGTTCCGTCAAGTGATTCCAGATTACAACGGTTTTGCGAGCACAGCTGTTCTTTTAGAAACCAGCGACGCTGAAACTTTAAGATATTTTTCATATTATTTCTCGAATTGAAAGATGTTTCTTTTTCGTGATCGATGATAGCCAAGATACAAAGGTTTTTGATAGATCATTAGTTTAATGGACGTAAAACAAGTAGCGTCGAATTGACGTCAATGATATGAAAAATAAAAAAGTTATAAAATTAAAATAACATGTTTAGTGAAATTAAGACTCTGGATTCAGATAAGTTACACCCTTTACCACTTCGTTTAACACATTTTTTTGGGCTGACCCTGTTTTACGTTAAAATAAAATGGACAAATCAACAAAAAATACGCACCCTCATTTTCCTTCCAAATAAATAGTCGAAATTCAACTGAAACCCATTTGTTCGGACGAAAAACGTTTAGTCACGTAAGCCTTTTTTATTTTTCAAAAGTTTTTCGATATCGTTACGAAATGCGAAATATAAGTTTTTAATTTTGTAACTACCTACCTAATACATTTTATTTGTTTACATATTCGTGGTATTTTGGTTTACTTTGCAAATTCCTAAATTGCAAGAATAATGTCTAAAATATATGATATTACAACAGAGTTTGATTGTGGGCGTTGCGTTAGCGAGTTGTAATGTAGGTACTTAAATATAAAAAAGTGCCTGTTCGGACCTACGCGGTATTCGCTGCCGCTGTGGGAAGCGAAAATAAATAAATTATAGGTCCGAACCGAACAGGCCTTTACGCTGTCAACTTTTTTTAGTACTTTTAATTAATTAGTCTTTGCCATCTCCTTTTATCCAGATTTTACATCTTATTTATGCGAGGTGAGTTGGCCAAGTGATATAGTGGGCTTGTAACCTGGTGCCGATGGAAGGCTAACTTCTGCAAAAGGTACGACACGTGAATCAAGTAAGTAAATTTGTATGAGCAAGTGGCCAACGTGTTTTAATTTATTTTATCTTTACAATTTTAGGAAAACTTACAGCTAAAAAAAACAAATAAAAGAAAGACTAAATACTAAAATAAAATAAAATACTAAATACTGTGTATTGAGCCTTTATTCTTTATTCTTTGGAATTTATTACACCCCTTTACCGTGTAGGTATCCCATGATACAGTCGTGTAGCTGATTTTTCGTGAATTTCTGCGAACAAACCATGACTCTATTTCAGTTTTGCACAGGCAATTATGAGTGGACTATGGTCAAACTAAACTAGAGAGCCAGTCACGGTAATACCGGCGTGATAAACGACGCGTCCAGTCCACCCGCCATCCCGCCATGACTGATAGACCGCACTTCTTGTACGCATTCACTTCTGCATCTCTATAAATCAGTCTGTGATCAGAAATGTACTCTGTCTATACTAGGTTAAGATACAAAATGTAAATACTTATGTCCCAGGCACAGTCTCCCGTTAAGTGTAGGCAAAGCTTACCTCCTGATTCTGTAAAAATCATCTAGTAAAGATTCAATAAGGTTTACCATATCTGTAGTTACGCAGTCCAGTCCCTGAACGCTGTATAAAACCATACAAACCCTTTAATGATCGAGTGAAAATTAAAGTAATACATACCTAGTAGTTACTTTACCTTCTGTGTGTACAAACAAATTTTTCACTTGCGCTCATTATTTAATTGTTTCTGACCTTTGGATAGGCAAGTATATGTAGTAAATGCAAGTTATATTATCATTATATTAACATATTTCCTACATAAAATATTTTAATTGTACCTGTACTGTAATGTGTGTGAGTGATGTAAATAAATGTTTTACTATTCTATTCTATTATACAATTAAGGTTAGTGATATATTAAGATAACAACAATTTACTGCTCCTTTTTCTTTGGTTTAGGTTGTTTTAGTGCCTCGACTTCGATCACAAGGTCGTGGGTTCGAATCTGAACGTGCATTTATTTACTGAAAAATGCGGGCATGTACCAAATATGTATTTGGACGTGCCTCTGACTACCCCATTAGACATCTTCAAAAATGTCTAAAAAGTTCTGAAAGAACTGTCTACCGCACCTTGGGAATACAGTCGTGATCATCGTATTTAATATCTATGAAATCGATTAAATACTAAAATTTAGAAATTGAGATTCAGCAGTAAAAAACGAAACATACAAAAACATGATGAACGTCTAGGAGCAAATAAAATATCCCACATCTCGATGCTCCGTCTGGAAAAAATATCACACACGTCACAACAACCAATATACAAGAGCCTCTATTATCTATTATTTTGAATTATCGAGAGTGTCTCTTTACACTGGTTACAGCGCATGGTAAATATTTATCCACACAAATGTAATACGTTGCCTAAGGCTGTCATATTACGTTAAGTCTATTTATGCTAATAGAAAATTCCGAGAAAAATATATGACGATATAAGAAGTTATAGGCAAACCAATTCGTAAGTGAGAAAGTGAATTATGAAAAAGCCTTTCACTGTGACAAAATGTACCCGGGAACCATTGTGTGATGTGTATTATTTGGGCATTACAGTAATATATTGGTAAAGTATTCATAATTCATAAATTAATATGATTTATTTACGTACTCTCATTTCTATTATCGCAAAATGTATCTACCGTCTAGTATAATATATATTGTTCATGATAGGATGCATGAAAAATAGCAAAACATATTTTAACAAAGATATTGTATGTATATTTACGCCTCTTTCCCACGGTGATAGGCAGACACTACAGTTTTTTACTTACTACGATCCTGACACACCTCATTCACTCTCACACATTTTTCTCAAAAGCTCACCATATTTGAACAGTTCTTTAATATTGATAACTTAAAATAATCCTATCAAATAAGATAAAACTATTAACATGCCTCTAAAAGCAATATCGAGTCAATAAAAGAGCTTCTGATAACTTATGTGTGCACGTACTGGTTTAAAAAAACTATAAAACTCATCCCTCATTAGGCACAAAAAGGTAAAAGCTTTTTCACATATTTTTATCAACCTTTTTTGAACCATATTTTTTTTTCCCAATCTGCCTACAATGTACCAATTTGTTATCCGAAAATTTTATGCAAAATGACTGGAAATATTAAAATATCTCAATTTTATCGACGTTATAGTGAGGCAAACTTTCCAGTAAGCATTATTTATTGGTACAAAAACTTTTTATGAAGGAAATTTGTGAAGCATCCAAACAAAGTTAGGTTGTAACTTTTTCGTAACTACTGCTGAACTGCTCAAGACTATTTTGTTCGATTGGGGCCTTCTAGTTATAGGAGTTTTCTTTTGAGCCTTTTTTTCTACTATTTAGTTTCATATGATCACGTCTCGAGTTTAATATTGTTAACAAGAAACCCTTTGAAGCATTATTAAATATTTAAATCAGTGAAACCAAACAACAACTTTAAAAATACTTAACTTTTAACAATGAGCAATACAACTAGAATTTAAACAAAGAAATTATACAGACAGATTCGATTTTTGGAAACCTATATTGCAAAAATACATGAAAAAATCATAGCCCTGATCATAAGCTTAGAATAGGCAGTCTTTTATCTCATAAGTGATCTTATATTACTTAATATTTTTAACATTCCTACAGCTTACCAATTATTCTTATGTACTGAAGATACTGAATTAAATAGGAATCATAAAATCAATTATTTGTAACGACAGAGATTGTTGGAGGATTATTATTAGGATATGCAGGAGACTCTTGCCCAGCAGTAGACGACATAGGTTAGTTATTCTAAATGTCAGACTTGTAAAATAAATATCAAAATATATTTGTAACAAAAAACGGCAAACTAAGCAAAACCGAAATTCAGTATTTACATAATCAGTCAGCGTCTTTAGCATTCTAATCAGCTAATGCTAAATACCCAAAGTATCATCGCAAAACAAACAAGATAGACCTACAAATAACGCTAAGTGAAAACTACGATAGCGATAAAGCATTGCGTTTCTGATTTATCACTAAGTTTTAGGACACGCCTTATGGGAATGTGGCCAAACACTGAGTTATTGTGGGGCAAGACAAAGATAGTGGCATAGGGCCAACTGGCTGAATGGCCTTCCTGCGTTATCAGGGAGACCATCAAGGATCGCCCTACTTTATCTTGAGAGACTTTCTCTTAGAGTTAGTTGGGTGTGTGATTGGAATTGTAATAAAAGAAACAATTCATACAGTAGCTATAATAATAAATCAGGGCCCAGTGGAAAATAAATAGTTCCGAGAGGTCGTGAATCTTTAAAAATTAAGATGCTGATAAACTATAATTTAACCGTTGATTTTTACCATCATAATCATTAAGGATTTTTAAGCAAAATGTATATCCATAGGTCATATAAAATAGAATGATGTGCTAGAGTGCATGTATGTCTTGATAAAACTCCTTTTTAAATGAATTTACAAAGCGTCTTTGTTGGCTGTACAGCAACAGAGTTTAAACCCATTTCAAATTCAAAAACAAAGCGAAGTCTAAATAAGTAGTGAAGGCTCTTGTGCTACCCAATTCAGCCTGTCACGTATTTTCATTTCAACAAAAACTTTACTAGACAGGTAACTAGTACATCTCAGCAAACACGAACTTTATTGCTATTGCGGAGACAATGTTTACGTATCTCCCGTAGCTCCGTAGACGCTCTACGATGTGCTACGCGGCTACGAAACTGTCTACGGAGAATTTTATTTTGTTTCTCAAATCTCGAGGAAGAGATTTGTTTGGAAGATGCCACTTTGTGTCAGTGTTGCTTATAAATGTTCTGTGTATTTTAAAATAGCTGTTGGTATTCTAAGCACATCTTTTTGAAGTTATCGAGTAAGCTCAATTGCACGAATGATATCTGTAACCGTGACTGGAGTTTTTTATGAATGTGAGGCGATTTAGACTTTAATCAAATAATACTAGTGCTCACGGAAAAAGCGACGGAAAAATTTCGTTTGGGAAACTCTAAATTGAAAAATGCTTTGTGAAAATTTGAATAAATAGTTTGAATTCATAAAGACAGGAATGCTTTTGTTGAAGTATCTGCTGTTAATTTAAGTTTAATTTATTAATTCGTATGAATAAAATAAAATAAAATTTTAACTTAGAACTAAAAGAATGTCTTTTTGCTGATAAAAGTGATCCGTCTACTTCCAAATACATTACCATGAAAGGACCATATATCTCGGTGCATTGTCGGTGGATATACCACAATATATAAAGTCAGTATCTCACCGACAACGGACCAACTATATTGATGGTTGCTGTATGCTTAAGGATACTTTGCTGAATACCACGTATCGTGGCTGTCCATGCCATGACCGTAGCAAGCACGGAAAGAAATACGACGATGGCACTTTGTCGTTTTTATGGGCATTGTCTCATTTTTATAATTTATTTATATTCATTGATTCAATACAAGTGAAACCGATTAAGCAAATATGTTTGTCTGTTCAGATGCGACTAATATTAATTTTGACCTCATTTACCACCTAAGGGAAGAAAAAGGTAAGAAAAGTAATTAAAATATGATCTTCTTGAAGTAGATTTGAAATTTAACAGGTTGCGTTGATGACTAATTAATTAGTAACACGATCTGTTATACATTAACAGATTTACGAAAATGTTACATATTTTTGCATTAAGATTTTGTTATTTTTTTGTAATTTTTATTCATATATGGTCAATGTTTTACCTTTTCACAGTTGAAGTAACTGAAATTTCGGTGGTAAATGTATTCAGTTATATTTAGTCCTTATTTGACGACCTCTGTGGCGCAGTGGGCGAAAGCCCGCCTGAGACGCGGAGGTTGCGGGTTCGATCCCCGCTGCTGGACAAATGTTTGCATGATCTGCAAATATTTGTTTCGTGTCTGGGTGTTTTCTATGTATAATATGTATGTATTTACAAAAAAAAAATGTATCTATGTAGTTTATCAGTCATCTGGTTACCATAACACAAGCATTAAATTGCTTAGCTTGGGACTCGATGACGCCGTGTGGAATGTCCAAGGATATTTATTTATTATTTATTATTTCTATATATCATACACTTTCATACTACTTCAAAGTTAGATAGAAGATTTTTTATGACTTTAAAATGAAAAATGAATTTTAAATCCTGTCATTCGGGCTTTCACCCACTGACCCACAGAGTTAGTTTAGTATATAGTATACGAGTATATATATATAGTGTATAGTATATATTGTGTATTGATAGATAGATTGTTAAAGTATTTCCACCTGAGCAGATACGCCACTCTACTGTGTCATGTTCAAAGGGTTTGTCGCTCACATGAAGTAGGTCAAGTGACGGATGAACGGTTTCACGCCGATTTGTCTGCGTCAGACAGGAAGAGTTTAATGTACTCGCTCGTACCTTTTGTGTGCTGTGTCTAGTGTAATGTACGGCCTGTGTACTATTACCATCAGAAATCGTTCAATCACGTTTCTTAAATTTGACTTTACGTAACATGCCGAATATAGATTCGGCATGTTACTCTGAATGAGTTATTGAATTACTGATTACTTACTGAATTTGTTCCTACATGAATTGAGTAGATATTAAAGATACTTTCAAAATGTATGTATGTATGTAAAATGTCTCAGGGTGGTAAGAAGGAAAATATGTCAGAAATTACATCTTCATTAATTGAATCCGATCTTTTTGGTGTTGACTGTACTTTTGCAATGGGATTGTAATGTGTTCGTTTGAGATGACTTACCGCTAATGCACAGTTTACCTCGCCTTTAGTGCTTTGTGTTTAAACTGTTTACACAAACGTGTAGTACATTAGTAAGTTTTTTTAAACTACTATACAAGGTTATAGAACAAATATAAAATACGATAGAAAACTTGGAACAGACGACCTGGGCTAAGGATCTTGAGTGCCTTTAAAAGAAAGAGAATGTCTATTTTATTTTTATTAATAGAAGGCAAGGAAAGGAAAATAATGTTTGTATCTGTGTTGATTACAATAATTATAAGCCTATATTTCTTCTGTAAAAGATTTTGAACATTGGTTTTAGTGCAACTTCAAATATAATAATATATAATAATAATATAAGCCTTTATTCAAAGGTTTACAATTTATATATACCTACTTAGTTAAGTTACTTTAATACTAGTTGTTCCTCTGTTTGCCCTAATTTGGCATAGGCCTCTTCCAATTCCTTCCATTTGCGTCGATCCCTGTGTGTTCGAGTGCAACTTCAAAGCATCAAACAATGTAACTTCTTAGCAGTGTTGAAGGATCTTTGAAGTCAGTTTACTTTCTTTCAAAGGATCTTACTTAGTTAAAGTTACTATAAAGGAACAATAGTTTATCCTAGTTTCCATAACGCAGTTTATACTTAGTTTAGTCAAGTTAAAAATTGATACAGCTAGTAAAGTAAAGTAAATAGTTCCATTAAAATTAGCAACACCTGAGGCGGTAAGTTTGTACGACTATCTTTAGTCCCTCCATAGTTTAGCAATGATAAATTATTCATAAGATATCGTTCTTTATGTACTGTGAACCATGTGCATAATATTCATACTAAAACTAGCGGTAAGCTGTTGTGTTTAGGATCTAAAATCCCGTGTCGTGCAGTGTGCACTATAAATAAGGTGCCCTTACTACGAGATTAGAAAAGTATTTGTGTTAAAAACAAGGAAACAAAAGAATAAATAACAAAACAACAGATACAAAAATGAAGGAAAACATAATTCATGAAGTTATCGCAATGATTTTGACAATTTAAAATCGTTTGAAGATATCTTGCTTTGTATTAATCGCCACGAGTTTAAAGCAAACAGTTAAAATCCTCCGTGTTTTTCCTTTATTCATCGGAAGACAAAACGTTATCGTAGTAGGAGGTCGGTAGGTTGAGTAGGGATGGCCGCAAATCGCTCGTAAACCCTGGACGTTTTATAGGATCATAGGAAACAATGTGACAGACCCTCATATTTTGATCAAATAACCGAACGTCGACGGAATATTATCTGAAAGAATCCAGTAGCAAAATCCCTTTCCTGTCCACAGACGTACGCTTTTTATTCAATTTATATTCCCAAACCTTATGCAAAAGTTATCAACCCAGCCAAGTTTAAGTAACTAGATTCCGTCAGAAAAGTCAGATTTTAAACATAACTTCGTAACAAACATAACATAACACATAACATGTTAAAAACATTTCATCGCATGCATAGTTCAATAAACTTCAATTTCGATTTCGTTTCCAAATGTGTGTTTGTTATTGCAAACAGCCATTGTGTATTTGATAGAAAAATCAATTAGACCTACACGTTTACCGGAGAAAAATAGATATTATGTTCAACCAAGTGTCCCACAGACATTCTGTTTTTCCTTTAGTTAGAATTAGTCCCGTCCTAAAGGAAAAACAGAATGTGTAAAACAGTGTGAATGAAAAGCAATGATATAAACATACTATGAAAGCCGACAGGTCCACAAACACGATTGGCCACTATTTTGGTTGTTTATTGAATGTAATACGTCCCGAGGACTGTTCTAAATTAATTATTATCATAATCAAACAATATTGTTACAATACGGTGACGTTTTACTGGTATATATGAAAGCAAAAAGAATAAAAACACAAACTATTTTGAAACCAAACTTTTGATGTAGGTACAAATAAGATTATGTCTTATTTTGAATAATCATGAAGAGAGTTTTTGTATTATACAATCTACTCAATTAGAGCACGGTATTTTTGATTAACTTTTCGCGACAAATCTGAACAATATTAAAACATAGTTTGGTGTGGTCATGACTTGATTAAACGCGCTTGTTGTATGTTACAAAATATGATGTTCGGTCTCTGCTTACGTTTATGGAAATGGCAACTATTTGTACTGTCAGAATCAACAACGTTGAACTGTTAGTGAGGGCTTCAAATTCACAATACGAATTGTAAATAGTTTTGTCACGTTTCGATGTTTTGACGGCAAATACTGATATTCCAAATGGTTGAATAGGCACTGTGATGAATTAAATTACTCTGCTTTCAATCGGCTCTCTGTGTTCTATTTATTCATAGTCATTTATCGTTTTATCATTTATCGTTGAACTAGCGTTTTGATTTTAGTTAACATATCCATCATCACGTTTACAGTTATTGAAATTACAGTTATTATGTTATATATTTTATGTTTCTAAGATTTGCTGTAAGGGACATACTACACTAGGCACTGATGCAATTTCTTGTCTTTTTTTGTATTCAAAAAAATTTAAGTCACAAGTCTCGTAACATTGCTAATGTGTGTGGCTCACATCTAAACTATTCTTCCCAGATTTTCCTTAACCATATTATTTTTATTGTTACAAGCAAATTATTCGTAACGTGCAAAAATTATTTACATATCTGACTGATCTATAAAAATAACCGACGTACATCACACAAACAATTCATATCGGGCACAGTTCGGTAACTCACTTTGAAAACGCTTCTATTTTCAGGCTGTCCCGTTTTGCGCAACGTCCGTGGATAATTTTGGTGCCACATTAGCTGTCAAAACAGGTGACAGGTACTACGCCGATAGCACAAACTATTACACAACACATTGAATCCCGCAGTTATCTTGACAACGAGTTACGGCCCTTTTGCTGGCGTAGTATTACTAAATGCAGTGTGTCGACTTTACATCTTACAAATTAAATTTTTTCGGCTTCGGCGTCATAGGCTTCTTAGCCAAGTTGAAGGCAGCCCAGCCCGGCTAAAGGGCAATCGCTTGCATCATCTCGGGTTTGAACCCGAGATGATGCCGAGATGAACCATTTATAATTTAAAAACATCTTATAAAGAACAGTGCTTGACCATGGATGGCTATTGTAGCATGTGAAACGTACCAAGGTAACGCGAAAAAAACCCGTGTCCATATAAATATTTCTAAAAAAATTGCTCTATCACTTTTAGTAGGTACTTCAAAGTATCTGAAAATGATATTTCAGATAAATTTAATTTCTGAATCTTAGTTAATTTCTTTAGTCAACATTTTCAATGAACTAATCTGCACTAGTTCGCCAGCTTTCTCACTATCAGAACTTCTAACTACACGGGTCATACAGCGAACTAAGATTTAGTAGATATTAACAAGAAACTAATAGTAATGCAGATGACTCCGCACTTTAGCTACCAATATTACACAGTACAAGTTGTGTCTGCAGTGTTTGTTTTGGCCAGCATCCTACACAAATATTGTGTGAGTAACATGATATTCGAAAGAAACTGAGAATCTTTTTTTAAACCACCGAATCTTTATCAAATAAAAAGAATCAAACCAATACTACCCAATAACTTCATCAATGAATAGCCAACAATAAAAAATATAAATGTTACTTCAACGAGGTCGATCAAGTTTTTAGGGTGAAATTAACAACATTTTTTATTTAAGTTTACATTTAAAGCTAGCTAGCTATTAGCCTAAGCAATTACTTTAGTTGTCTTAGTTGTCACATAAAACTATGTTTATAAAAAGCTTACAAATTATATTGGTGTAATTTATTGATACGTTGGCACATTTTTATTGTATTTGGAGCTTTTAATTTATTAAATTCTGGCGCAGAATACCCTTATAAATGAGTAAATAAAATTCAATTAAAAATTATGATAATCAGGTTATTGTTCGATTGCGTGGATGTGCGAAAACCTTAATTTGCATTATTTTTATGTAATTCATGTGCATTTTGATAATATAATGTTTTTAATTGGGTTAACATTCATAATCGTTCGATCGTTCGTTCGTATGAGCATGTGGCCAACTCTGGTGACGGAGTTTTTAGGTACGAGTTTTAACGCTGCCTAAAGGCCTCCGTCATGGCTTAAAGACTTTAAAAGCCGGGACCGACAATTTTATTCATAATAATAAAGATTGATTTTGCTTTTTAATCATTTTATATAAAAGGTTTATGTTAGCACATACCTACTAATACCAATTCTGTATCTGTATTCTGTGCTAATAGGTACTTACGTTTTTTTTAATGGATTTTTTTATGATAAAGAAAACACATAAAAGTATTATAGCCCGCTTGGGATGCAGAGGTTGCGGGTATGATCCCCGCTATGGGACTAATGTGAGTTTTTATATTGTAATATTTACAAAAAACTGTAAGTACCACTTAGTACAGAACCTATTCAGTCATTGGGATTGGATGACGCAGTGTGTAATTCTAAGCTGCCATTTCACGATATCGGCATAATAAGTAAGTTCTTTTGCTAACTCTGATTGAGAAATTTTTAGTACCGTCTTAAAGCCACCGTCGTGGCTGAACGACTCATTAGTAGAATGTACATGAAACATTATGAACCAGCCAGGTACCTTAAAAAACGAAATAAGGTCGTTGTGAAAATTTTGCATTGGAGGATACTAACTTAATTTTGTAGCAACCACTCCATCATGTAGACGGGACCGTTGTTAGTCTTTGAAATTATTTTTCAGTACTGGCATCTTTGGAAGTAGCTTTAGACAAGACTATTATTTAAATTATTAGTCAGCGAACTAGGTACTGTCATGATGATATTTATTAAATAGGTTTATGAATCTTAGTTAAAGGAAACTGTCAAAAAATATAGTAAGTAGTCAAATTATTGATTTTGATATTTCACATAATTAATCTTACAATAGTGTTTCTTATTTAGTGCTATAGACTGGGTTCCCAACAATAGGTACATAACATAAAACTTTTTAAACTATCGCGACTTTAAAATTCGAAACGTCAAGGTAAATAAATAAATCTTATTGATTTCAATACGCGATTAAGTCTCGTTAATATTTTTAAATAGGTACCTAACATGGTAGATGACCTGATGACATTCGAGGCCTTGGGGAATACAATTTAAAAGGTGTGTAACAAGCTTTGTGAGTTTTTGCTAAAATTAGCAAGCTTTATATCGAGATTTAATTTTATCATAATAACAAAACTTACACGTGAAAGCATGCATTTAAAATGAGTCCTCAAGAACTTAGAAAATATTAAAAGTATTTTGTTAGAGTGAAACATCTTCCTATGATCTATTCCCTCTTATTATTATTATTTACTTATTTTCGCAAAAAAATATATAAGTAGTTATACACCATAAAACACATAGAAACATTTTATTTCATGCGACAAAAAAACTAAGCTCTATTTTAGACACAGTTGGTGCAGCGTTGACGTCTGTATACGTCTGTCAAAAGTGACAACACACGACACTGTAGTAACTCATACGTCACATGTAACGTGGCGCATTCGCGTTGCAATATTAAAGTTATCCATCACGTGCCAGAAAATCCGCTTAGAAATTGGCATCAGTTTTCGATTCGCTGAATATACGACTATGTTCGTCTGAGCTCTACTTTGGTGACGGTGTTTTAGACCGCCAGAATGCCTCCGCCTTAATCTATGAAAAGTCAGGACCGACAATGAGGGCATGTGCCCTCCGAAGCGTGGAAACGCTCAGCTGTTATTGGTCAACCAAATTGTGACCGCTCAGAATGTTCAACGATCTATCAAGAACGTCAAACTACGACACGAGCGCGTCGTCGGTTCGCTTATGTTTATAAAATAAAAAAACCCCCGCCACTAGATATGAAAAATTAAACGGCCTATACGTTTTGCCCTGATTATTTATACCCACTTTCAGTTTTGCATTCACACACCATTTCCTTTCATTTGATACCCAACTTGCACATATTTGGAAACATTCATTATTCATACCCACCCACTTTCACCTTCATCTTGTAAACGACTCAGCCGATTTTGATAAAACTTGTTTGAAAACTACCGCTAGAAAACTGCATTCAAATCGGTTCATCCCTTTAAGAGTCCGGCGACGTGGCTCGGCAAAATTCAATTACCCGCGCGTTCAAACATCGACACACGACAAAATCTTGGTGTGATTGTCATTTTGCATCTGTGTGCGTGAGCGTGCGTGACACACGCACACAAACGCACTGTTAGAAAAGGTTAAAAATGTATTAAATGTAAATGCATGGCTATTTTGCAAGGAATTTGCTTGTCTCCCGTAGTCCCAAAAATTATGACTGAAAATTGTTTTTATTCTTCACACAGTGTTGTTTTTCTGTTACTAGACCATATAAGCTATGTTTCTTACAGAAGGAAACTTAAAATATCCTAGTGTTTAATACTATATAAATATTAAGAAAACATGTCTTCTATGATGTAAAAATATGCAAAATGCGATTCGGTTTAATTTCACTTTAGCTAAGTATTTTGAAAAAAGCTTCTGGCAGAAACCTAGATAAATGCTATCCTAATACGAATAATAGCATACTATGCTAAAGATATGCTCAAATTTCAAATGGTTATGGTATTACGTTTGTATGGGGAAGTCGTACAGCGCAGAAGCCTTAAGAGCTACGGTGCCACAGACATACTCTTTGAGCCAGGGGTTAAAAACTGTATGGTTCACATACCTTATTTTATAATAGTTCTACACATTGTATGGTAGAGTTACGAAGTGTAGGACAATATTCGATGTTATGAGTCGTGAATATGTTATTGCTAGTTTTATTAGCTGGGCGATGTAAACTGACGTTATGTTCATTTAATGACATCCAAAAAGTTAGTGTATGGCTATTACTGAATTAAATAAAGAAATAGATGATCCGTTTCCAATTGTTACTGTTAGTGTTACGTAATGTCGAGGAAAGGTTTATTGTAAACCTTCGGTTATGAGAATTTTGTAGGTTTTTAAATGCGAGAAGGTACAGACATACGCAACATGTAGGTAAGAGTCAAGCTTTGAATTATGCAAAAACTAGTTGAACATTTTATAACATAACATTAGCTCATAAAGCTCTATTCACACACCAGACTAAACGGGTTGAGAGGCCATCCCGAAGCCTCTAAGTAATCATACTCAGATAATAAACGTCAGAAACATCACGTGAGTTAGTGAATTACTGCCAGGGGAATAATGCGAATAGCCCTAAACAAGACATGTCTGACTGGGCTTATTGTTCATAAGTTGAACTACAGAACTCTCTCAGTAATCATAACAAGCCAGTTTGGTCGACTTTGCTAAAGTTAGTACTCAGACCTTAATAGAAAGGTACTTACTAATTATATTAGGAAAAAGTATCAGAAAATAGCACGTAATATTAACAAAAATTGAACTTACTTGTAGCTTTTTAATTAACAGGATCGGTCAAGTGTGAGTTTACTTGTATATAAGGGTTCCGATCAAATTAATTATCTTATTGCCACTGGTATCACTTTGAATTAACTCATGTGTTAGGTTCATACATATAGATAGATGTGTGATATATAACATAAAGATGTTTGACTTAGCTGATCTGACCAGACGTTGTCGTAAATAAAATCTTTTTTGTTTTGTTATGAATGAACATAAAAACATATTATAATATTATAGAACACGGGAAATTACTCACTTAAATCAGTCAGTCGCTAGCGCTCATACAAAGAGCACGCTTGCTTGTTAAAGAATAAATATCCAGTGTTTCTTAAACTTTTCGACACTATGTTCTCGTGCGCTAGTTGCGATGCTCAACATACGGACGGTACGGTCTGCAGCGTCTGCAAGCTTCATTATGACTTCCAGTGCTCTGGAGTCACAGAAAATGGCTATCGTAGGCTAGGTGACAGGAAGAACACCTGGCGCTGCCCTAAGTGCAAGTCTAGCGCATCACCATCCCGGCCCGCTGCTGTTTCACCGTTACCCAGTCAGCTGGACAAGATGCAGGAGCAACTTAGCAACATTGTCTTCCAACTTACACCCTTGGCTTCACTGGTGAGCGATGTAAAGTCGATTAAATCTGAGCTTAACAGCCTCCGAGAGTCTTTAGACATGGCGCATGAGCTAATTGGGAAATTCTCAGGCTCAGTTAAAGCCCTTGATAGTCGGGTGGCTAAGATAGAGAAACTGGTGAATGATGTACCTACTCTTCAGCTGGAAGTTACCAGATTAAGCCAAGAGCTTCAAGATCGTGACCAGTGGGCTCGTGCAAACAATGTCGAAATTAGAGGAATCCCGGCGAAGAAAAATGAAAACCTTTATGAAATTGCGGAGAAGATTGGTAAATTGAGCGATTTGGCGGTCAAAAAGCAGGACATTAATTATATTGCACGCATCCCGACCCGAGTGCCGAACGCAGAAAAACCCATCGTTATATCGTTCAATAATAGATATACTAAGGAGGAGTTTGTGATATCGTCCCGTAAAAGCAGGAAGCTCCAGCTGGAAAACCTTGGTTTTGCTACCGGAGGCACGTTTTACGTCAACGACCATTTGACGCTACACAACAAGAATTTATTGAGTAAAGCGAGATCCCTGGCCAAAGAGCGCAACTTTCAGTATATCTGGGTCAAACACTGCAAGATCATGGCAAGGCGATCGGATACAGCTCCAATATTTTTTATAAAAAACGAGAACGATCTTGCGCGTATATCTTAGCAAACGCTTTTTGTATTTTCATAGAGCTAAGTCTTGTCTCTTGTCCCTCATACGTTTTGAGAAACGCTTGCATTACCATCGTTTTTTGTTCGCTGATCGACTCTTTTGTTCCATTGTGTCATAATGCTCGACGCGCAATCACAGTTATACTGCACGTAAGTACCATTGCTGCATACGCTCAATTCCCACCTGCATGCGCGCGCTGCATAGCGCGCATGTTCGCTTGCACTCAGCGTGGTGCTTATCAAGTTTGTGCTTTCGAACTCATACGGGGATTAGCAACTTTGTTATACGTAAGTACGTCTACCCTATACACTCGGTTCCCACTTGTTTGTGCGCGTTGTATAGTGCTCATATTTGCGTGCACTGCGCACATTACTTATGGACTTTACGCGTTTGAACTCATTATTGAGCTAACTAGATTTATTTTTAAAGTTACCCTATTTTTTGGATACATTTATTACTCTTCGATAATTTGTAATTATTTAAATGATAAACGTACACTTATTATATTTTGCATCTTCTACACTGCTGCTTATACACTTTTTTACTTGCACTCTGTTTTTATATCAGGCAAATTGTCTTTCATTTTTGTATGCTTTGGATCGTAATACTTTTCTAAGCCTTCTTTATTTAAACTTGTTTCACCTTAGCTTTTGCATAATTTTTATAAATGATGGCTTCTAAGCTAAAAATCTATTACCAAAATGCTCGAGGACTACGCACAAAAACACATTTGATTAAGCGTAATTTAGGTCTTAGCTCATACGATATTATTTCAATCACAGAAAGCTGGTTGCTGGATAGCATACATGATAGTGAGATAATAGATGATAGGTACGTGATTTGGAGAAGAGACAGGAACTATGCCGCTACTCAGGAAATGTTTGGAGGAGGGGTCTTCTTGGCGGTTCGCCGGGATTTGGGTGCAATTGGGCGTCCTGATTGGTCCTCGTCGGCTGAAGACGTTTGGGTGACAGTTACAATAAAAGGCAAAAATCATACTTTGACGAAAATACATTTTTGTACTATATACCTTTGCAAAGAAAACATGGGAAACTCGTTTAACACTCAGCTTAACAATTTTACAGACAAGTTGTCTGAAATATCAAACTCTTGTCCCGATGATATTTTTATAATTTTGGGTGACTTTAATATGAGTAATGTTGACTGGTACTGTCACCAGGGAGTTCCACAACCCTCCGGTATAGCAGGTGACAGTCAGATTTACTTTTTTGATACGTTGTCAGTGTGTAACCTTACCCAATTTAATATGTTCAGAAATAAATATAATAACATACTGGATTACGTATTATGTAACGCCGATCTTTCAATCACGGCTTGTGATGACCCCCTAGTTCCTGAAGATGGTGATAACCATCAATCTGTTGTCATAATATTTGATATTCAAAGTAATGAGCCCCTTAAATATAATTCACACACTAAATATCTCTACCATAGTGGGGACTTTATTAATATTAACTCCCCTCTTAATGACCAAAATTGGAATGCCCTTTTATTTAATAAGTCATTAGATGAAGCCCTTGACTCCTTCTATGAGTATCTTTATGAACTCCGTGACAAGTTTATTCCACAGAAAATTATTAACTCGTCCTCTTTCCCACCATGGTTCAATGTGCCTCTTAAGAAGATACTTAAGGAAAAATTTAAATATCTCAATAAGTATCACACATATGGCAATAGTTCTGACTACGAGTCATTTTCTATTTTAAGAAAAAGAGCTAAAGCACTTGAAGAGTCATGTTATAAAGGTTTCATTCAAAACACCGAAGACTCGATTATCAAAAACCCTAAAACATTTTGGACATATGTTAAGTCATTAAGAAAGGGAAATAATTGTCTACCATCAACTTTACTGTTTGAGGGTCGGTCAGCTGACTCTGGTGAAGGCGTTTGTAATCTTTTCTCCGATTATTTTCAATCAACCTTTCTTTCTCAGTCCTCTTCAAGTAGTTTCAACTTAATTTGTAATGACAATACGTCTAATGAACTCCCCTGCTCTATCTCTGATATTTATATTGACCCAGCCACTATTCTTAAACTGCTTAAGTCGCTTGATATTTCTAAAGGTGCAGGGCCCGATAAAATTGACCCAATATTCATTGTTAAATGTGCTGAAAGTCTAACTGTCCCTTTATCAATACTTTTCAGGCGTTCAATTTCGGAAGGCACTGTTCCAAAAATCTGGAAGTCAGCATTTATCTCTCCGATACACAAAAATGGTAACAAGAACGAAGTTAAAAATTATAGGCCGATATCAAAGCTTTGTATTTTTGCAAAAATATTTGAAAAACTGGTCTATGCTGAGGTTTATTCGACTTTATCAGCCTGCTTTATCCCCGAACAGCATGGATTTCTGAAAAACCGCTCAACAACATCTAACCTACTTTCCTTCACTGATTATACTTCCTTAAATATGGACTCTGGGGGGCAAGTAGACGCTGTGTATACTGATTACAGCAAAGCATTTGATCGAATAGACCACCAAATGCTGTTGCTCAAGCTCTGTAAGGCTGGGATACACGGTAATCTGTTCAGATGGTTTACCTCATACATAGAAAATCGCTCCCAAAGGGTGGTTGTCGGCGGGTTTTCATCTTCTGGCTGGGCTCACGTGCCTTCTGGTGTTCCACAAGGATCCTTACTCGGACCTCTAATTTTCACGATTTTTCTTAATGATATTAACTCTTGTTTTTTACACTCAAATTTTCTCCTTTACGCCGATGACATGAAAGTCTTCAAGAGGATTGACTGCCTACTTGACTGCCACCTTCTACAGGACGACTTAATTCGATTTGAGCTTTACTGTGCCGCAAATAAACTGGATCTCAATGTATCTAAATGCTTCTCCATAACTTTCACTCGTAAATTAAAACCTATAAAATTTTCTTATATTCTTAAAGGTACTCCTCTTAATGAAGTGACTCAAATACGTGATTTGGGTGTCCTGATGGATTCTTCGCTATTATACGATATTCATATTGATAACATCTCCAAAAGAGCTAACAAAGCGTTAGGTTTTATCATGCGAGCTAGCTCACAATTCACTTCCATTAAAGTGGTTAAAATATTGTATTGTACCTATGTGCGTAGCATCCTCGAGTACTGTTCTCAGGTGTGGAGTCCACGATATGACATTTATATTAATAGAATAGAGTCAATCCAACGCAGATTTTTAAAATTTTTGGAATACAAATGCAGGTGCTATGACGTTGATTATCATTCTAGGTGCAATAGACATCATATTTTACCATTAGCTGAAAGACGAAATATAGCAGACATTGACTTTTTATGCAAGATTGCGCAGAGTAGAATCGACTCCCCTTCGTTGTTAGAAAACATAAAGTTACAAGTCCCGATTAGATCAAATAGACATCCAATTCACCTAGCAATTCCTTTTAGTTTTACTAATTATAGACAAAATTCTTACCTAAGCAGAGCAGTTATTGCGTTCAACGAGCTGGTTGACATCCCTGAACTTGACCTTTTTAATACAAAGTCGCCTAAAGTGAAAAATATTTTAACTAAACGTTGGTTTGGCATGCGTTCTTGAACCCCTCTCTGTTATTGTAATTATATATTTAACTAACTTTACTTTTCTTCCAGTTCTGTTTTTTTGTTATTCTTTTTGTAACCTGGTTTTTTTCGTAACTTGTCAAGCAAGCACTAATAATAGCTTCAATATGCGAAAACCTCTAAATGGTCTTTAGTATTATATTTGGCTATTTAATTTGTTTTTTTTATGACTGTTTGTTTTCCTAAGATGTAAAAATAAATAAATAAATAAATAAAAATATCGTCAATTTAGATACCGACGACAATGTTTGATCTTCATCTGGGTATGAATATGCTTACTCATCGCGGTCGCGTCTCACACCTTTCACACCTTTAACTTGTAAGTTTATTATATAGGAAATTTTAAAAACACATTATTTATTATACTTACACAGAAAACATCCAGGCTCGATATGAAAGGTATACCTACGTGATAAATACCTGTTTGCATATATTTTATAATCCAGACTCGAGACAAAATAAATGTTTGCAGTTCATACAAACACTTGTCCCGTGGCGGGAATCGAACCGCAACCTCCAGTGACCTTTCGTCACCTTCTCACTTCAAAAGATAAAATAGTTATTATAAAATATAGTCCATTTCGTAGTTGTTCATCCAATGAATCTTGAAATGTAATTTGATTACTCAGATTAAATAATTTATTCACGATATCACCCTAAAATTTGAGGCGAGCAAACTTTTAAATTAGAGAAAAATAAAACTAAAATACTCGTTGAATCTCGTTCCAATAAATGAAATGAAAGGCTTCAATTAAAGAAGGCGACCAAGTGGAATTAAAACCTACAAGTAAATTGGTTCGTTAGCGGCAAAAATAATTAATAGCTTCAAAGGAAACTGAAGGGGTCATTTTATTTAGTGTTTTACTTGGAATTATGATAGTGTATTATAGGCATTTTTAAATTATTGACCCTTGTTGACCCAAACTTGACCCTTTTTTCTAAACTGTTCCAACGTTTTCTTACTATTATTATCCTTTATCAAAACCTAATATGTTTCTGTGTTTGTGAGTAGTGAGTACCAATGTACTAGTACCTCATGTGCAGGTCTATAAAAACATTGACGTTGAGTCACTTTGCATAAACATCAAAATGAGTGTTCTGTAATAGATCGCACTTTTACGGATATTACTCGTAATAAACAAAAAACCTTTTTATAAAACTCTTTTAAAATCATCCGGGTTCAACATAATTAACTCGAACAAATTTTTGTGGCAACTGTCAACACTATTTAGGTACTCGTAATTAAGGTACCTAGCAGTAGACTAGTAGGCTATTGTTTATTCTGTGCTACAAGTTAATTAGTAAGTATATAAAATAAGTACTACATACATACTACATTAGTTTAGTGTCAACCTTATTTTAAATTCACTGTAAAATACACTAATCGTAGCTTATTTGAAATTCATTGTAAATTGCTATATTTATTTACTGATCACATGTTGACATGATAACATAGAACTGATATTTACGAAAGACATAACGAGCAAAAATTATTATGTCTCAATGACAATGACACATAAACAAAGCTCTCTGTAAAATGATTTTAGTTTAATTTTACGTAAATATCAGAAACATTCCTGAATTTACTTGCTCGTTTCGAAACAGGACCTTTATGTTTATAATTATAATACTTGAAATATGTTGAGAACGCCTCAGTGAATTCTATTGTAACAATGGGCCTCGTCAAGATGACGTGTATTCAAAACTCCCTCTCAATTTTCAATGAAACACATCACGCTCACTCAATAAATGTCAGGTTCCATGGTTTAGGTGTATAGAGATACAGTGATCGAGGCGCGTGTTTGGAATAGGCACGTGTAAATAGAGTTAATGATGTATTTGAAATCGGTTATGCGAATTAATTTATAATATCGAGTTCTTGTTATTACATAACTATACTTACAGAGCTAATTTTAAATCACCAGAAACCTCTCGTCCTGTAATTACTAAAAGAAACAACATTTTATTCTACGACTTTACAAAATGTCGTACTTATTTCTGTTTTTCATGAAAATCATTTTTTTTCTTATCTCTGTTAGGTGTTAATAGTCTATGAAATAAGTCAACAAAAGTGCATTGCCCTCACATGATGCATTGCCAAACCTAAGCTTACTTCTTAAGGTGACTGTATGGGTGAAACTAGCGCCACCGCCTATTTTATTTTATTATTACGTTAAGTAAGTAAGTTTTTACTTACAAACTGTACATTCAGTTTTTTTTAATTCTTTAGTCCAGTAGGTACCTAAGGATGTTTGTTACTTTTTCACGCAAAAACTACCGAACGAATTAGGCTGAATCTTGTAAAATACAAATAGTTTATGAAAACACAAAACCTACTTATTCGGGTAAGTACCACGTAGATGGATACTAGTGTTCTATAAAGTTTTAAAAGTGCGTTGGAACCAGAAAAGGCGGGCCAGTAGTACAAATAAAGTGGGGACACACGACTACTCCGGTGCCGTGCGCGTGGCACGTGCTCGACCGTCAGTGCCTGCGATTTATCACGTTTGAATCCCGCAAGGCGTGTTGAAACGAGGCGTTATTAAATTAATTTTAAAGTTAATTGGAATGTGTGTGATCTTCTTAGTTGTGCGTTTCACTAATGCTTTACACCGTCACTATTAATTTTTAAGATAAAATAGGGAATTATAATAATATCACCATAATATGTAGTATTGTAATAAAAGCTTTCCGATTAAAAACGACTACGTTTGAATTCTAATGACATAAGTACATATGACATGCATGTACTCTGAACACGCATCGCACTACGCAGTTTTAGTTTACTTTGATTGCTGAAGCTCTAGTATCTGCTTGAACTTTGTTTCTAGCTTGAAGACTATCAGAACATGCAGCAACCTGTATTTCTGAGTTGGTTCAACTTGAACTAGTACTACCGGGACTAGTTGAAGCCTTAAAGGCTGCAGCATATACAAACGAAAGTGTCATTTGATATTTAAACACAATATAATTTGAAATATCAAAGTTTTACCAATTGTCAAACATTAAAGATTGTTCCAGATAGTGGCATGATTTCAAACTTTACCTCTTAATAATATAGAATATATTTTCAAGATAAAAATAAATTGAATCAAACACAAACAAAACTAGGGTGTCTGTGAGATATTTTAAAGACCCGATAATTTACCGATACATTACGAATTTACGTAGATAAGTATTTATATTTCGAGAGTTAAGTAGTTTGTTTTACCAGTAAATCACAATCCTTTAAAACATAAATATCTATGGTGATATTCTATATTATCTATTATCTCGTGATAGCATGGTTCAACTTGTATTGGTAAATGTACTAAACTCAACTCACACCCGATTAAGCTGAACCTTGCTAATTTCCATGTATACATACCACTTGGCGCATTCAAAAGTAAATCTTGAGGAAGGATCCCAAAATCTTTGTATATCCGGAATGTTGCGAATCTCTCCTTGTCGCTAGTTTTAATCAGGGCGTACACTGCGGCCGGGCCATTCCCCGGAATCTAATTTACTTTTCCGTTTCACAGTCGAAGGAATTACAAGATGAGATATACCCCACCACCCTTTCTTGACTTAGAGATATATGAGTTTAATGAAATAAAAGAAGATAAAGGTCGTTCAGGTTTCAAACATGGGCCTAAAAGCCAAAGTGTCGCCAATAAAAAGGTGTCATTGGGCACCATATTTAATTTGACCGCCACTTTGACTTTAGAACTCAAAATGAATACCCTATCATATCACCCTACTTTGACCGAAATTTCTTAAATTCCTTAGTACAAGCTTTTATAAATAGTCGTCATAGCTGTCCCGATATACTTAATATAAGAATAGCCATGACGTATTATCTAAGTTACTATTGTAGTATCATTATTGTTGGTATGGGTCTGTAGTTCTAAGATAATAATTTAAGGTAGGTACATACACATCCTATTCTGTCGATGAAAGCAAAAGATGGATGTCGGAACTTTGAAAGGTCTAGTTTACTCGCCAAATTTGGGCTCAATCGATTCGTTTTATAGAGCCCTATTCGTTTTCCTTTGGCGTGATTTTTTTTCTTAAATCAAGAATCGAAGCAGAGAGTCTTCTATTTACGTAACACTTTTTGTACAAAATGGTATCAATAAATATTGCTTAAAGAAATAAAAAAAGTGAACGCGAGTTTAAGGTATGATTTAATCGAATCGTGGATAGACCGAACCAATCTGAGAACTTTTAAGTCTTCATCAAAGAGATTATCAGACAGACTTCCATCCGATATTATGAAATACCAATAAAATTAATAACCCGTAAGCTTCTAAGATAACTTTAATTGCCTCAATTCAAACAACCCTAAGTAAATATTTTGAAGCGGAATTAGATAGATAGATAGATAGATAAAAACTTTATTGACACACACACACATTACAGCACAGATGTAAAGGTTTACAGAGTAGGTAGAAGAACTTAACTAAACACAGAATAGTAGGTACAGAAAGGAAAATAATATAAAAAATAAGAATAGAAGAGAGATATAAGAAGTAGGTAGGTAATGCAATAGGCCTGTGCTGAAGAGGGTGGGTCAAAAGGGACCAGTCTCAGCTTTTTGTTACTCTGCGCCTTGACGCAGAACAACACTGATTTTCAGACTGGGCCTGGGTGGTTGTGACTCCACGAACCGAGAGAAACAATACACAACTGCTATGCCTAATAATATGCATACGTAGGTACAGGTAAGTAGGTAGGTAGGTAAAGGTAGAAAATAATATTTAAATTGGTAGTAAGTAGGTAATAGGTACTTACCTACATAAAACATACCTAACCAAATAAAATAATTAAATAAAATAAAATAGATAGGTATTGGTAATGGTATAAATATATAGGTACATAAGTTAGGATTATACATTATGGTGTAAGGTAGGGCAAAAACAAATTAAAATATAGAATTAAACGATGTCTTTTATTTAATATTCCCAATAGTGACTACCGAGCGAAAAGTATTATTTTTGACACTGACATATGTTAAAACAGACAGTGCATTGCATTGCATAGCCACGCACGCACCGCACGTTGCAGCAAGCAAAGAGCATGCGTTGCAGTGCAGTGCAGCCTATTTGGAGGTTACAATTTTAAATGAAATTGATTGACGGTATCAATACGTTTCGTGTGAAGAAAAAACACATGGTAAGGGTGCAAGCTTTGGGTGCAAGGGAGGAGGGAGGTCTGGGACTGGAAAGAAAAGAAACAAAGTGGTAGCAAGGAAACTTCAAATGAGATGCGAAAAGGAAAAGTAAGTTTTTTATCTAGTGTTGGGTTAGGTACCTACACTACGAGCACTTTTGCCTACACATTAAATGTTTTTTTAGGTTTTGTCTAAACGAGGTAACTGTTTTTAGGTCATACAATGGAGGAGGAAGATCATTCCAGCACCGGGTGGCTGCAAAACGAAATGATCCACGGAAGGCTACAGATTTGTGCCTCGGTGCTAGAAAAATAATGTGAGTACATGCTCGTTTAGGGTAGCGTGAGTTTGCTTTGGCCCAGTTTAGCTTGGAGTATAGGTACGTAGGAACTTTAGTATGAGTTAGGCCAAAGAGCAGTGTAGCAAGGTGTAGTTGTCTACGTGCTTTCATTTTCAGCATGCTAGCGGAGTTGAGGAAGGGAGTAATGTGAGAACGGGGTGGGATAGGGAAACAGAAACGTGCACATGAGTTTTGAACACGCTGTACAAGCTTTTCAGTTCGACTCAAGAGGCAGGAACCATAGACAGTGTCACAGTAGTTGAGGCGAGACAGTACTAGGGATTCACATAGGGTGACCCGCACTGTCTCGCTCAAATAAGGACGGATTTTGTACAGTAGTCTGAGGCGAAAGAGAGACTGTCGAACGCATTCAGCCACATGGGTTTCAAAACGGAGATGACTGTCAAGGACTAAACCCAGATTTTTTGCCTCTGTAACACGTTCTACCAGCCCACCATCAACCCGTATGTCTACTTGCAAGTTTGCCAGCCTATTTAGTGCTTTCTTGGTCCCAAACATCATATACTTCGATTTTGTAGGATTGAGGATGAGGGAGTTATGTTTAGACCACAGAGATACCTGTCTTAAATCACTATTTATTGCAGATACAGCACCGACACAATCTGCAGGCTTAAAGGAGTGGTACAGCTGCAAGTCATCTGCATAGAGGTGGTATTGACAGGAGGTTACCTTGCTGATTATATCTGCACTATACAGAATAAACAGAATCGGGCCGAGGATCGAACCTTGAGGGACACCGCGAGGAACTGGGCAAGGTGAAGATCTTAGCGATTTACCATCAGGCAACTGCAATTCGACACATTGTGATCTATTACTCAGGTAACTGGAGAACCATCTTATTGTTTTAGGATCAAAACCATAGTAAGCAAGCTTAGACAGCAGTAGAGGGATGTTTATCGAGTCAAAGGCCCTAGAGAAGTCCAGCAGAACAAGGATACTGCACATCCCCTTGTCCTGGGCCGCCAGTAGATTATCGACCACATCCATCAGAGCAGTTGATGTACTATGTCCCTTACGGAAACCTGACTGATATTGAGGGAGAATCTGATGATCCTCCAAGAACTTAATCATCTGCATGCTGACAATCCTTTCGAGGACCTTAGATAGAGAAGGGAGAAGGCTTATGGGTCTTAGGTCACTGAGTAGAGTGGGTTGATTGTTTTTAGGAATAGGTTTTACAACTGCTACCCGCCATGCCTCTGGAAAAGTGGAGTTGATTATAGAGGAGTTAATAATGTTAGTAATTGTAGGGAGGGATTGCGGTAAGGTCAACAGTAGCATTTCCAATGAAACCCCGTCAATACCTAGTGCATTTGATTTAAAACTTTGGATGACTTTTAGCACTGTGTAATCACTCACCGGTTCTAGAGAGAACTGATGAGTGCTGTGACGGTTAAATTCATAATAGGAAAGCTGAGAAATTGAAATTATATTATTACCTGGTATGTTGAGAAAGTGAGCGTTAATTATATTAGGGTCATTAAATTGGGGGGGTAGATCCATTGCCTGCTTCTTGTTTGGAATTATAGTAGATTTAAGGTTCTTCCAAAGTTTTTTTGAATTCCCAGCATATGCATTTATGTTCTGGGCAAAAAAAGCGCGCTTCTCACTGTTTATTGCTTCTGCTGCCAGCCGTTTCATATTTTTATACTTCTTTTTTTGTGAGCTAGTTTTGAGCAATTTATAATCCTTGTGAAGATTGTCTCTAATAGCAAACATACTTTTGATAGTGTCTGTTATCCAGGGATGTGGTGGGGAATTAAATTTAGTTGTCTTTGTAGGAGCGTGTAAGTCAAATAAATATAAGATTAAGGATGTAAAAGTGGAGACCATATTGTTTAAACAATTAATTGAAAGAAAAATGTCCCAGTTAATGTTATTAAGGTCATTATTAAAAAGCTCAGGAATTATATTTTTTAAAGGTCTGTAAGTAACAAAACGTGGAGAGGGTTTGTCCTTTTTAATGTTGAATTCAACCACCACCATAGCATGCCTTCCTAGGTCAGGGGTGTGCTTCATTGACACACTACGAACTGTAGCATCAGTGCAGACCAGGTCAATCAGCGTTAGTTTATTATGCACATTTAGATGAGTTGGTTCTGTGATCACCTGGGTCATTTTATGACAGTGTAGAAAACGCCGCAACAAAGGAAGTTGTTTGTTGTTTGGGTCACTCATGTCAACATTCAGGTCCCCAACCAGTATAATGTTATCACATTTTGAGAAAGATGCAATCGAGTCCATGATAGCGTCGAGAAAAGAGGCTGTATCCTGCCAGGGTGCACGGTAGCCAGTACCAATGATGACTGTCTTGCCAAGCACACTGAGCCTCAACCACAGTTGTTCCACTGAAGGCACAACCGGGTATGGGCAGGCGCGTGCATTAACACCCCTTCTAATAAAAAATCCAACACCCCCACCATGACCCCTTTTGATGCTAGAATGTCTAGGTTCATAGATGAAACGAAAATCATTTAGTTTAGGTGCTTTATAATCCTGTTTAGGGCCCATCCAGGTTTCATTGATAGCCAGGATGTCGGGGCCAAGCTCATCCACTGCAACAATGAATTCATCATGACCAGTGTTAAGGGATCCCGCATTAAAGATACCAACTTTGAGATGTTTTAAAGGAAGTTTTGGTTTATGTAGGCTGTGTAATTGGTCAATAGTGGTAGTAAATCATGATTCAAACAATAATAATAGTTATAGTTTTGTAGGAAATGGGGGCGATATGGAGTAAAAAGTAAAGCATATAATACTATTATATAAATATACATTCGATAAGTATGGACTAGATAGATAGTTGAGATAATAAAGAATTCTTTAATAGGCAGCATATTATTATGTTTTGAAATTCTCTTTGAGCAAAGACCTATTTGCACCCACTCAATAATAAAACACATTAAGTTTAAGTTTGCAATAGTATTGAACACAGTTAAAAAAATAACAATATAAGCAAACAATATATTATTGTAACATGGAAGATACACAGAGGACAAATAAAACCATGATTTTGTAATGTCAGTACAAATATGAGTATCGAGCCTAATGAAGGTAAAAAACATGTTACAATACATTATAATAAAATATATATATATATCCACACGCAACTTTAAAAACAACAAACTTAATAATAAAATAAAAATAATCTTTTTTATTTTCTTTTTAGGACGCACATCATTGTAAAAGCCATTCAAACAGAAGCTTTTCCAAAAATCCTCGCTATGTCTGCTTCCATACGGAAGGGGTAGGCAGGCTTGCCCTCGCCCTCTCGTGCGTAGACTCGGCCGCGCTTGGTCCAAGCAAAACGCCACTGCGCTTGGCGGCACTCCTCCCGGACGCGATGAAAGAGCAGCCGATTGAGTCCAGTCAGACGCTCGTTGACGAAAATCCGCGAGGCATCACCTCCGGCGGCGACGCCGCGCCCGGCGTCAGCGGCCGTCAGCGAGCGGCGCACGCGCGCGCCCTGCAGTATGCGGTCCCTGAGATCCCTGCGCGCGAGCCGCACCACGACGCGGCGCGCGCGGCGCTCCCCCGCCTCGGGCCCCTCGCTCCGCGGCGCGCCCACGCGCTCCGCGAACACCACGTCGCGCTCCTCCAGCGTCACGCCCAGCTTGGCCGCCAGCACGGTGACGGCGTGTACGACGCTCTCGCCGCGCTCCTCCGGCAGGTGCCCGATCTCGAGGTCAGCGAGGAGCGCATCCTGGTCGCGCTCGTTGAGCTCCTGCTTCAGCTCCGTGACGCGGCGCTCGAGCGCAGCCACCTCCGCTCCCGCAGGTGCCGGCTCGGCTTGGCGCTGTTCGACGGCTTTCAGCCTGCAATCGAAGTCGTCGACACGCTTCGCCATTCCCGTCATGGACGCCTTCAAGTCGACCATGTCCGAACGAAAATTCCGAAGCTCCTGGATCATCGCACGAAACTCGTCCTTGAAAGAAAACAGGTCGGAGACCAGAGAGTTGTGCATGCTAGAGATCTCCGACATCATGTCATCACGCAGGGCGCGAAGATGTAGGTGGATCTCGGCGTCTGCGAACTCCGCCGTGATGTTACCGGCGGTTTCGTCCAGCGCCATCGGTTCCTCCGACGGCGGCGGGGCAGCGGCAGTGTAGGTTTGATGTGACGAGCGGACGGGAGTAGACGGACCCCTGCCCTTGGGCGCACCGGCTTGACACGCTCCGCAACGCCAAGAGTCGGTTACCTGAGCTCCCGGCGGCAGAAGAACGCATTCCCGATGGCTCGTACTTTTACAGCGCGGACACACAACGCCACCTTTTAGAAATTTGCCGCAAGCTACGCACTGTACCATGGTTCAAAGAAAACGAAGAACCCAAAAAGCCGAAAAAGTGTTGCCTGACAGCCGGTAGATGGCACGTGTAGAGTACTGTTAGCAGCTCGATGACAGATGGCGCTGTTTACCGATTGACTTAATAAATCGATACGAGTTGACACACTGGCGGCGCTGTCTGTCCGTAGTATCTGTATCGTTTTCGATAGATGGCGCTAAAAGTCAGCCACAATCAATAAGTGACTTGATTGATTAGGGATGCTGAGATAGTCAAGGAGAGCACTGCACTAAAGTCACTGAGTTTGAAATTAATTGTATTACGATGTATTTATGTGCGAAAATGAATATATCAGATTTAGAGTTATCAAAGCTGTTTTCTACTAAAGTGGGTATTAACACATTTAGATCTAAGTCACTTGCCTAAGCTTTAGGAGAATTTTAGTTCTTTTATCACCAATACTGTGTAATTCAACGATACCACAACACCAAACTAGCACAACACAATAGTCCGCAAACTGATGCAAGTTTCGTCCTTATCCGCGTATTTAAAACTTTATTTTATTAAATGTGTCGGCAGAGCGTATTGTCTCTCGTCAAAGCTCGTGACGTCACTCCCACTCCCACCTGGTCCTTTGAGCAAACTAAGTTTAGTGATAGGCAACTGTGACAAAGAGATTTATTGGTACCGAATTCTACAGAACCTCGCTTTCTTGGCCCTATATAACAAAGAGAAAGCTAAACGATGTAATAATTGGATCACTTCGAAGGCTGCAGGCTTGATTTCACACATTAATAGGGCAATCAATACAGCCCAAGTTACAAACTTGAATTATCGATGAATATCTTAAAACATTTGCAATTTATCATTGTTTCACAGGCTGTAATGCTAGAAAAATACTCTAACACAATCTAAATACGAGTCAAAAAGGCGTTTGAGCACTACCATACACTACACTACACGGAATTAGTTTTTACCGCCACGGAAAATGTCTTTGTCTACTTCTAACTTATCGGAAATAAGGTGACAAGACATTTGAAACTGACAATATAAGGTACGGACCGGAAAACAGTAAAATTCCGTGTAGTGCACAAACGCGGAGGGTTAGTTCAATCAAAGACGATTAATATCTAGAAGACAGACAAAGGCCATACACAAAATCGTAACCCTGTACGGCAGTACCAGATAGCCTGGAAACTTTAAAACATCAATTTTATCCAAAAAAAAATCAATATTTAGTAGTAGGTAGCAACAATATTCAATATAAAAAAAATTTTAGGTAATTAATTGAAATTTCTTGGATAAAATTGATGTTTTAATGTTTCCAGGTAATCTGGTACGGGTTACGATTTTGTGTATGGCCTTTGTCTGTCTTCTAGATATTAATCGTCTTTGGTTCAATCAATAAAAACAAAACATGATCACACTGTATTCTTAGGTAGAAATTCAACAAGTCTTTTAGGAAATTCAAGATCCTTGAACCATGTCTCATTCAGAAGTACATAAATTAGCTACACATTTTTTGCATAAGGTTATATACGTGACGGGTTGTAAGGCCATCACACACTATATCTTCCACAATATACGAGTACTTTATTGTGATTGTTGAATCTGTCGCTTTATGTAGGGCACTGTTTGCTGAACTATAGTTCGTCAATTGAGCTGACTGTATTACATTACCTATACCTCATAGCTGTTAATTCGCGTGGCGATTAAGGTCTAAATAAATTTAGGCGGGAATTTTTTGAACCGAAAAATATTTTTAAGCTGCGCCGGTTAAAACGATTTATAAAAGTACCTATTTATACGGAAAGTGTAATAGGGTTAGGGTAATGACTAGGGGTTACAAGGGACGGATTAAGCAACGATTATTTTTTGCTCAGAGCGTTGATTCGGTGCTCAGTCAAGCTAAATTAATGGGCTTTCGAGATTTAGGGAAAAATTAAAATTATTCAGAGTCACGTAGTAAGGAATTTCTTGGGTAAACATGTTTAGGTACCTACATTTTTTTTTGCGATTATAATTTTTTAGTAAACATACATACCTACATACGTATATAATTATTTTCAGTATTACGTTTTTGATGATATATTTATGTATTTATCTAGTCTACATGTATATAATACGAGTACCTATATATACAATACAGTGTCAGGAGGATATATTTGATTACACGTTAATGCTGAGATGACGTAATAAAGAACAATGAACTGGGTGGGTGAGTGAGCTTTCAAAGATTTTTATCAGAAACAGAGACGTGAAACATGTTAAAAAGAAATAATACACGACCGGGATTCGAATTTACGTACCGTATACAAGGCCACTATAGTATTTAACACTGGTTCAATATAATAAAAAAAATACAGCAAGATGTTAATGTAAATTGAAATCTGCCTCAGCCTACCTCTCTGTATAGGATTGATTTAATTTACTTTTTATCAATTTATGCCTTCGCTTGTGGAGCCTAACGAAGCTATTTATATTTCAATTGAAATTCACACAAAGTCAAAGGTATATTTATTGTGAAACATTAAATCAGTGACGATGCGCAGCAATTTATCAATGCCCTACACTGTAGCACCGTGATAGCCTGCCTAGGCTCCTTGATTCATTCTTTAGAATGCTTGGTATACGAGTATAAACAAGAAACTCTTTGTTGAATTATGTAACACAAATAGCATCTTAATGGCAAGTGGCATAACAGCAGCTGAGCGCTAACAGGCTGTCATCAGAAGTTATAATTCAACGATATTTTAACAAACCTAAGTTAAATACCTGTGTGTTATTATAATATATAAACTTAGACTACCACTGACTGACTCACTCATTGACATCATTGTTCTCCCTGATGGTGGATGGGGAGGTAGGTATATTTTGACGGATTCGTATAGAGGTAGGTCTGGTGAGTTGGGGAAAAATCGCAAACCCCCCCTTTTTGCCCCCCTTCCCCCCCCCCTATTGAGGATCTCGGAAACTAAGAGACTTGGAACAATTTTTTTTTGCGGAATCGGATAGAGGAGGCTCGGGGAAGTAAAAATTTTTTTTCAGTGTTGCCCCCTTTGCCCCCCCTCACCCCCCCTTTTGCGGATCTCGGAAGCCTTAAGACTTGGAACAATTTTTTTTTCAGATTTGTATTAAGGGGAACTTGGTTAGACAAAATATTTTTTCAAAACTCACCCCCCCCCTCCCCAACCTCCCCTAAAATTGAAAGGGCTGTAACTTCACAACGGTTAGAGATATCCATTAGGTGTTTGGACAAATATTATAGTAGGTAGGCGTCGGAGGTCCTGAGTGAAGCGAACCTACGAGACCTGAGTGGAGCGGAGGGGGGAGGTGGCGAGCGAAGCGAGCCACCGACCCCCGTAGCGTAACGAAGGTCGAGTGGGTGAGCGTAACTCAGGGCCGACGACTTGGAAACTTGAGGGTAAGATTTTTTTTTATAATTTTTTTTTTTCTTAATTTTTTTTTTTTTTTTTTTTTTTTATAAATTTTTTTTTTCTCAATTTTTTTTTTCCTTAATTTTTTTTTTATTTTTTTTTTTTCAAAATTTTATAGGGGTCTTTCTACCTGTCAAAAATAGGAAAAAAATACCGCGAGCTGCTTGCAGCTCGCGCACCACGCAAACATCAATTAGGTCGGAGGTCCTGAGTGGAGCGAACCTACGAGACCTGAGTGGAGCGGAGGGGGGAGGTGGCGAGCGAAGCGAGCCGCCGACCTCCGTAGCGTAACGAAGGTCGAGTGGGTGAAGCGTAACTCAGGGCCGACGACTTGGATTTTCTTTTTCTTTTTTCTTTTTTCTTAATGCTTTAGGGCTCCTAAAGGGTTTTCATACTGATTTAGGGCTTCCCATAGCGGTTTATTAAATATTTTTAATCTCCTATGGATTCTCAAAATTTTAAAAGGGCAACACTACCTGTCAGAAACATGGAAAAAGAAAACCGCGTGCTGCTTGCAGCACGCGCACCACGCAAACTAGTATTATTATAATATCAAAAGAACATCAAAACATGAGGAGCAATAAACTACGACAGTTGGTGATGTTTGTGTGTAATGTTATATTTATTGTGAAACATTAAATCAGTGACGATGCGCAGCAATTTATCAATGCCCTACACTGTAGCACCGTGATAGCCTGCCTAGGCTCCTTGATTCATTTTTTAGAATGCTTGGTATACGAGTATAAACAAGAAACTCTTTGTTGAATTATGTAACACAAATAGCATCTTAATGGCAAGTGGCATAACAGCAGCTGAGCGCTAACATGCTGTCATCAGAAGTTATAATTCAACGATATTTTAACAAACCTAAGTTAAATACCTGTGTGTTATATTATTATAATATCAAAAGAACATCAAAACATGAGGAGCAATAAACTACGACAGTTGGTGATGTTTGTGTGTAATGTAATAATCTGTAAGCATACAAACGACGTAATAAAACTCTATTTAGATGATAGAGTAGTAAAAGGTGTAGAAAAAGTAAAACAAATTTTAAAAATAGAACACAGGCACCGTCCATATTATCATTTATAATATCAATTATTTCTTTTTATTAATACGTTCAGTGCCTGCGATGCACATGCGTTCCAGAGCGGGTTGTCATGTAGCAGCCTTCACTTTCGAAGAGAAATAGCAGTGATAGCGCAGGGAGCATTCTATTATTCGATATGCACAAGACGACGTACATGAAAAGAAAAAGAAAGAAGAAAAAAAAGATAAAAAAAAAAAAAGATAACCCAAAAGCTTATTCATAAGGTACGTCAAGTTAAGTTAAAAGTATATTTCTGAAACTTATCGTTCTAGGTCGAACATGATTAAAACAAAAATCTCTACTTGCACCAAAAATTAACATATCAGTAGTGCCGGGCCGGTTGGAAATTCTCGCAAAACAAAAAAATCAAGACATAAAACAAAACCAAGCACACTATAACAGGGTAGGACTTGAACCTACCGGGGCTATTGATGTACGTATGATCAGTTTTAAGCAGGTATGAACTTTAAACTAGCTACGGTGAGTTTTTATCACTCTATCGCTCCACATATTGCATCTTGCGGGCACAATCGTTATAACCACATGCTCGCATATTGGCAATACTGCTTCTTTAAAGTGCTTTGGTATACTATCTTACCTTATGGAATTGTGTTTTGGTATTCTTATTTACTCAATTCACAGTTTGAAATACTTATTTATCTCAGAATGTGTGAAAGCTACGACCTTAATATTTGGGGAAATGATACTTCGAACTTTTATCTTGGATTATGCATAACAGAAGCCTCTAGGCTTCTCAAAAATAAAATGGCGGTAATCTGGTTTTCTTTATATATCGATATTAATTCATCTTAGTTCAAATTAGTACTCTCTGAATGGGGATAGTTACAATTTCTCCGAGTGTATGTAGGTACTTGAACTTGACGATACCCTCTTGTAAAATAAATACATTTTACAGTATTCCTTGTGAATACAGCCTAAGTTTCACGCTCCCGCATTTTAATTTCATTAATGGATTGTTAATACTTCATTTAAAAGTCTTTCGAAATACACTGATTTATCAGTGAACGAAGTGCGGATGTTGTGGTAGGAATACTCTACAGCATACCACAGAAAGCATGCATCAGCATAAAGATATCGCTTTAAATTGCTGAAATAAAAACATTTATAAGATGTAGGTAGGTAAATAAAATAAAATTATGGTAATGAAGATAAAGTTAAAATTTATATGACACTAAAACTGCTCGCCGCTTCCCTGCCATCTCGGTGTGTGTTGAGCCTTAGCCATATATTAGGTAATCAAATTATATTAAACCTTAAGATCTGAAATAATGGCTATACTTATATCGTTCCTTTGAGATGAGCCGTGTTTTTATATCATTTTGATTTCTTAAAATCCTTTTGACTTAGATACATTGAACATATACTTAAGCTAGTATTATACTTAGTATTTGCTACAACTCCCTTGTAGCTGCAGTAGAGCTTCTATTGTTATTTCAGTCCATTGTCTTAAGGTGGCCCTTCCCGGTGCGTCTATCATCGACGCGGGCATAGCTGAAAGGCTTGTTGTTTCATCCAGCGCAATTCTAGAAAAAGAAGCAAAGCGAAAAAAGAGAGATAGCGCCTCAGCGCTCGGCATTCAGTAGGTACTTTCGCCGCTCACTCGCTCACTCGAAAAATAGTGTGCGGAAATTTCATAAAAAGGTGTCCAGGAAATACGTGTTTTTCAGTAAGCCTTACAAGTTTGTAAAATAAATATTAGTCATTTAGAATCTCCATAAGATTTGCAAGGTTTCTATGACAATATTTTCTTTACTTTTACAATTTATGAGTACATTCAGGTAAAATTTATGCTAAAAGCAGGTTTTTGGAAGCTTATACTGAATTTGTTTCTCAAAATTTAGATTTTTAGTTTCGATAGAAACCTAGATATAGTGCACAAGATACCTATTAGTCCAAAAGTTTAAAAGAAAGATCTGTTACAACGGCAAAATCACGTACGAGCGTTTGTATGAAAAGTGAGCCGGGTTGACCGCTCTTAACAGCTTGTTTAACTAAAATGACCACCCAAATACATAACAGTAACATTGTAACGACGTCAATTAGTGCCTTAGTTTTACATACATTAATGCTTATTTACGTAGTTACAATGTTTAGTTGCGGTAACTAATTAAATATGTGTAGGGTCGAGTTCAGTTTGGGAAACACTATGCTTAGTTTAGTTATACCACAGATTATATAATACACTAGTAGTTATACGTAAAACAATAATTTAATTCAATGCCTAGTTTTAGTCGGAATCAGAGATGATCTTTTGTTTGAATAAAGCTTCAATTCAAAAGTTTGAGGACAGTACATAATGACTACTTAATTTTTAAAATAAATTGATAATAATAATAAATAATAAGACCAAGGATCTTGCACTTGGTTTTCTGATTTAAAAATGCAAGTAGAAATTCAAGAAAAATCCTTTATATTCAAACAAAAGAACTCAATTAGCCTTGAATGAAAGTACCCTGTGTTTTTACAATAACATACAAAGGATTTTTCTCGACAGGTCATAAACAAGTTTTACCAAAGTTTAAGCCAAATATGTTCAGTAGTTATTGCATAACAAACATCCATACAAACTTTCGCGTTCATAATATTAATAGGATGTAGCTTCATCGTCCACTTCAAATAACATTTAGTAAAAATAATCACAATAATTATTATAAAGGTGAAAGTTTGTGTGTTTACTCTTGTGTTGTCTGTGTTACTCTTTCACGCTCAAACGGCTGGACGGATTTGAATTAAATTTGATATCAAAATTGCTTATACCCTGGATTAAAAAATAGGCTACTTTGGATCCCGGTACTACCGCGGAAACGGGAACTATTCACCGCGGGTAACACCGCGGGGCGCAATATAAAAAGCATTTTATTCGAAAAGGTTTCGGAAACTTATATGTAAAGTATACAGCCGCTCGCGGCGACACAATACGGCTTTTATAAGATAACCACGGGAAGTATAAAGTGAAGTTGTAGATTCCTAGGACGATGGTATTGTGTATGTTTGGATACATTCGGCACTCTTCGTGTCTGTATTTATTGCTAAAATATACTTCATGAAGCTGAGCAATATAATGCTTGTATTATGGTAACAAGGCGACTGACACATACATACCTACTATTAAGAAAAAAACACCCAAATCTGGAAAAAATATCTTAAGAAAATACAAACATTTTGTCCAGTAGCGGGAATCGCACCCAAACCTAGACGGAAATTTCTTTATACACTAATATGCACCTAAAATAAGTAACTGCTGTGTGAACGAGCAAGCAAGCACGAGAGCTAAGGCTTCCGAGTCTTTTTATGAGAGCTTTTATAGGTTTTCTATTCCCGAGCCTATAATGCACTGAGCTGGATATAAAGTGGCCATATTAAAACTGTTATGTTGGCGAAAAAATGTACTGAAAAGGTAGGTATCATGGGATTTTACTACTACGCAAGACGCTTTTACGACGGGAGATACACGCGTGTAATTTGTGGAATTATGGTAGTATGAATAGTTGATAGTGCCTGAGTGAAATGTACTTCATTAGGTGATAACTTTAGTTTTGTACACTTTGGATTTATTTACCACCACTTATTTAACTAAAAGGTCATCTACTTTATCGCTTCGTATTCATTTTACTAACTTCATTTTCTACTAATAAATACGTTTATAAAGTTAAAGCTTAGAATAAACAGATCGTAAAAAAACCTTGTAAACAAAACTACCTACTTCATTTTAAAGTAAGAACCGAGGAAAACTGTTATAAGTATAAAGTCGGTTAAAAGCGACACAATCGAACACGAATAACGAATGTGAACCGCTTGTTTTTCATTAATCGATGGGATTGGTTAATTGATGCGACAACGTACGTAATTACCTGCAATAATTCTCAATTTCTGTCTGACACGAGCTTCAAAGTTACAATCATCTTTATCAGCTTGTAGTGACCTGCATACGCCTCCTTTCCTAACCGCCAAACAGTTCTACTTTGGGAGTAGGGGTCTCATAAATCCCCTGGCCCATAACTCAGTTAAAGCCTTACTCCACCAAATTTTGCCAAGTGCCCAGCCAAACTCTATAATACCTAAAATCAAAGCATGCAAAGTTTCATTACACCAAAATGTTTAACGTAAACTGTCGCAAGTTCATCATCAAAATTCCTCCTGAGTCATTACAAAATTCTCGTCACATTAGCTTTGTATGAAATGTTTTTTACCATTTCGTTGGAACCCTGGAGAACAATCAAAGGGACGGCGGTGCTTGACATGCCAAATAACTTTATTTTCACCCCAGTTTTTATACGAGTACGTGAGGGGAATACGAGCTTGATTGTGACGCTGCTCTAGTGTTTAGTGAAAACGTGCTCGGCTTACTTTTTAATGTTGTAAGTAGTCACATCTACGTAAACTGAAAGCAATGTTCGGTTTATATAAATACGTGTAAATAGTTTGGAATGATGGAAGAGTAAACAATCTTATTCAATTTTGAACTTGCCGAGTCAAGACAGCTTAAAAAATTGTAAAGAAAAAGTAGATTAATCCTGTAATTCATAAAATACTAGGCCTTTATACGAAATAAATTTCGTCAATGGTAGCACACATTAACTCGTAAAATTTTGTAATGGCATGATTTCTTTGCTGTAGAACCTAGATGCATCTCTGTCGATATTACAAAGCACCACGTTGTTAGAGCATGTCGAGCTCCCGAGCGCCTTGACGCGACGTTTAATCTTGCTAGGAAGAAATCCATTACTACTCGTAGCTAGATATTTGGATAGCTAAGTAATACTTTGACAACATAATATTACATGTAAAGAAAATTTCACAAAACACGCCTTCTGAAAATTAAAACCTTTTAAGAATCCATAAGAAGAACGACAAAGGTTTTTGTAGATTGATGCATGTATGTCGTAAGGCACCTACACACAGCTGAAACATAGCCTACCCACATCTAAAATAATACATTACGTGAGTACATTTTATGGCTACAACTAAGTAGGTACAACTTTCTGGGCGACATTTTAATTAAATAAATAGTGTAATATTTGTTTTTCAAAAATAAGTGACCTTTGTGTCTTTTTGGGAAATCAACATTCTTTAAACCTGTGTAAATCTTAGAGAAGTAAAAAATTGGAAGCAAAGTGGCTTCGCTTCGTTACGGTACACAATTTTCATTGTGAGCTGTAAAGAAAAAGTGGTTTAGTTATTCATAAAACAATGACTTTTATAATATACAAGCTCTCTCGTAATGGTTTTATACCAGCTTAAAATCATAACAAAACAACCCATATTATTCTCAAAGTAATTTCCCGTTACCGAATGTAGAGATAAGATACAATGTGATGCCGCACATGTGGAAACATCTCGAAAGCGCGTCGAAGCCTTATTTCCGGTGAACGGCTGAGTGCTTGATCGAATTTGGCGATTGTTTTTGCTATTTGGTTGTTTCTGATTACAAACAATGTTCTAGAAACAATAGTTTTTTATGTACTTTACAAGCCGCGTTGGCTTAGTGGGTTGGCGCATCGATTTTGATTCTATGGTCGTAAGTTTAAGTACCTATGTAGACGAGCCAGTAAGTACCTACCCCTACAATATTTCTTCTAAAGAATGATTTAAGGATATTTCTACTATGCGACTTCAACCTTTTAAGGAAAGCAATTATTTCCTGCTTTCTCGAGGTGCTTTACAGTTTCAAAGATCCTCGTCATATCCACACCAAATGTATGAGTAGGATACTATTAGAAACAAAAAAATAATAATTTAGTTTTACAAATAACGGAGAAAACGGTTAACATAGGTACTTACACTAACAAAATCAGAGGCAAAGGAGTCGAGTGACGTCACACGATGAAATCTCGGATCTTTGATTGAATTATTTTTAAGCCGCCGTATAAGTTGAATAACTTTGTCATTTTTTAAGATATCCAAAAAATTATTTCACCATGCTTCATGAAATGCTTAGTACGATTTATTGACATTAAAAAAAAATAACGGAAACTTCTCCATTAATAAAAGTAAAACAGGTAGGTAGTCCGCAGAAATCCTATAGACAAAGCGACAGATGCATTAAGCCAATTGGATCATCTATTGAACTGTGTCCGGTTTCAGTCAACATCAATTAGGTGATTAACAACCTTCCGTATTTCCGTTTCCGGTCTGTACAGTCGGGGGAATAAGGATTTGATTCTATCATCATCATTATTATCGAAAAACATCCGTCTATTGCTGAACATAAACATTAAAAAAATAGAAACAACAACATTATGGGTTTATTCCTTCAAGTATCAAAACTAAAAAAAAAAACCGATCAGTAGAAGAGTTGCCCACTGCCACATGGCTTAATGCAGTTCCACTAATAGCAGTAATATAATTAGGTTTGTCAAGTACCTATTTACTGATTGGTTCACAATACGCCCTCAAATGGTAATGCTCGCTACTACTAATGACCAATTATGGTAATAGACTCGAGTTTTACGTTTGAATGCTAACGTTTTAACTTCCCAGCGATACTGTTAGCTTTGTATTTAGCTGATTGGCAATATCGGACAACCCTTGAATTAATCCGGCTTAGAATAATCCAGCGTTTTACTCAGACATTTTAATGTTGAAATTGTTTAACTTGAAGTTATAAGTCGTGTTATTCTATGAAAAAAAATATATCCTATTTGTTACACATTTATTTACAGAAACTAAATTACTACAAATTTCAATAATTCTGATCAAATAATATCTATCCTATTTCAAAAAACCTCAACTTATTATTTTTATTCGATTTTCATTAAACTTCTGTTTGAAAATAAAGTTGTTTTGATTGAGTATCATTTTCAATTATTTTCTATTTTCTGTTACACAAATTGGCCATAAATTAGCTTCTAAAGAAGTATTTTATTTGCTAGATATGATTATTTAGATTTAATCTGTCTAGAACTGTATGTAGTCTTTGTCTAAGTCCTATTCGACTTTTGATAGCTTCTATTACGGCTATAATATTAACCACACAAATCAGGCTAATCCTACTTTATGTAAACAATGCATTTATTCAGAAGCCAAGAAAGTATACTTACATCTTCATAAAGATATCGTACAACGAAATTCCCATGGAATCATGGTAGTTTAAAATAATATGATATTTATATCCGGCTAAAAAAGCTGTTTCAGGTGAATCATAATATGACAAGTTTCATACATTTTTAGCATAATAATGATTCATCTAAAACGGCCTTTTGAGCCCCTTGAAGTTATATTTTGATCACAGAACAGTTTTATTCAATCGATCAATACATTAAAAAAATCCTCAATGATTCTCCCTCATTTCTATTTGTTTAGTTTATTTATCCCAGTAGTGTCTGTAATCGATTTAAACATTAATTTGCTTTGTGTATTTTAAAAATTATTGGCTACCCACTATTCTGACTGACGCTGATCTGCTAAATAAAATATATGTTTGCTAGAATCACGCATTCTAGCAAGTATAAGTTAAACGTTACAAGTTATTAAATAATACTTACCTAGAACAACATTAAAATCTGCGATGATCTTTGGGACCAATTCGACTATGTATTTTCTTCATAAAAAATACAATTTAGGAGACTGAATAACGTCTGCCCGGTATGTCTATTGAACTAAACAGTTATTTATATAATATTAGAGTATTTAAACCACACTTAGGTAATTCATTAAGTATAAATAAAGAAGAAGAGAAAAAGAAATCATCTTACTAATAAATTATAAATTAAATAAATTATCCTTGGACAGTAAAACAAAATAGTTTTAGCTCTCTACGTAAGTGGTTCTGTAGCCTAGTGGTCAGGCAGCTTGGCTTAAAAACGATCGCTTGTATCGCAGATTCGAATCTTGTCGAAGCCATCAACTTTTAGTAAGGTTTTTCATTTTAATTTATAACTAAACAGTATATTAAAATTTCGAGTTTAAGAGGATGCTGGTGTACAGTGTCATCTCTTTTATGCCACTAATGAATATATCCATAACGTAGGCTTACACTTGGAAGTTGGCCAACACTTGCCCACCAACCTAATTTACTTTGAATGACACTAACATGACCTACAATGGAAGCGGTTTGAATGACAATGAGTTTCGGTGATACGTGACTTCCTAAACTCATAATGAATGTCAGGAACTTTCTACAACTATCACAGTGAGTTTTTTTCAACTTCTCTTGTTTTTCAACTATTTTGTGGAACTGCGTTGGTAGTACTTTTATTTCACTTTAACGAGCTGGTTAAATAGTTTTTGATTTACATTTCCCGGACAATAGAGGATGCTTTTGTGGTGTATATGTATCTGTTTGTTGGGAGTGCTGAGTGAATGTAAGAAGTTATGTCATTTTTCTATTATCTACGATTGAGATATATCATTACTTTGTCATCAATGTTAAGAGTCATTTACACTATGCAAGATTCTTGCCTGTTGTATACAATTGAATTGACTGCCATCATGACTTGCATGGTCTGAACAACAGTTGCTTACAATTTTTGAACGTCAATAGGTGCGCGTAATTATTGCATTCAATTATTGCTCTGGTATGTACAAGAAAATGGCATTTAGTCTAACCACGTAACCTGACTTCATAGTAACCATTTCAGAATCGTTTCCCTAATCTTCCCAGTAACTCGCTTTAGTTAAGGTCACCTTTTGCTCAATTTAAGCTTATTTGAAACGATTACTATGTGGTTCGTACATCGGAGCACAGCGGTTATCCTAATGGTTCCTAAACGGTGTTTCTGAGTCTAAGTCTCCTGAAATCGGCGACCGTTACAGAAATAATAATAAATAAGCTTCTATGAAGTTATTGTGAAAGCTGAACTGAGAACAGTACCTACACAATCGTTCTATTATTATTATTTATTATCTCAATAATAGAACGATTGTGTACTATTCTCATCGTTACCATTCTAATTATTCTTAATTTTTTCATTTACAATCGACTTCGACTAATTGAGAACACATTGAGCTACTGAATAATCGACGGTTAAAAGTTCTTGGGAGTTCATTTTTTCTAATTTTCATTGAACGCTTTGAAAACTTTGAATCTTAAAGGGTCTATATTGTGACCCTATCGCAAAAAGTAGCAGAGTGCGAGTGTGTGTGACTCATTGAATTATACTGCGCATGCAAATAGTATTGATGACGAAATCACTGTCATTACATAGGTAGCTCAAAAATCAAAAGCTTGTCTTGGTCACTTAAGTTCCAAAGGAAAGCGTAAATAGAAGGCCCATTGATACAAGACAAAATAGGTTGAAATAAAAAAGCCCTATCTTTTCAGCAGCAGGAACAGGTTGAAAAAGCCATTCAGGAAGCCAGGGCTTACCTTCCTTTGATTGGAGAGCAATACCATGCTCGCATTATTCGATACATTAACGTTATTGGCTCACTGTTTACTTTGCGAGACCGCTGAACTTTGTGTTCTGAAAATCGTGAGTTTTTATTTGATATCTGGAACTGATTCTAATTGAATCTAAAGTCATGGAAAATAAAGTAATGGTGGGCTAAGCCCTAACATTTTTATAACTTTGAGCACTTTTTTCAGTAGCTTTTGAGATTTTGGGTACTAAAAGAAGTGAACAGAGACTAGTTTTCAGTCACTTGTTTTCAGTCTCAAGAAAGGTAAAGATATTGACTGTTGTTAAGTTATTACCTATAAGGCAAGGCTAAAAAAAGAGTTTTAAGAAGTACTTAATTTCTAGAACCAATGTTGAAGCTTAACAGCTTTGTGCGTATCAAGGGTTAACTGTCAAATAACTAAACACTAGTGCATACATTATACATAACATGGAACATGACATGTCCTAATCAATTTATACGCACTAGTGTTTAAAACACAGAACCTAAAGTCATTGTTTTTAATCTTACGAGCTTCGGATAGTTGATCTCTCGTTCAAAATGTTCATTAAATAATAATGTAATTACCTGCAGTTATTCAAATAATAAAATATGTTTACGAAAATATAATTATAACGAGAGTTTATCATTCATTAGGTAGGATTATAGAAAAGTAGGTCGTCCGCCCGCTCGATGGGTCGACGACATTGTCAAATCAGCAGGTCGTACATGGTTTAGACTGGCACAGAATAGGGGAGGTTGGCACAAGCGAAGAGAGGCCTATGCCCAGCAGTGGGATGAGACGGGCTGCACGTGATGATGATGATAGGTAGGATGAGCTCATTTTCGCCTGTTAAAAACATAATACGGGTTAAATTTTGCACAATTATTTATTAAACTACATTCTGATATCGCTTAATGATAGAGGTTATCATTAGCATATTGTCTAGTTTTTATTGTTAATGCAGGCAAAACAAATATAGTGAATATTTTATAAAATATTTAAAAAAATTGACTAAACTATGAACAATACAAGATGTTTTTTTTAACTAAAACTAGATTTCCATAGTAGGTAACACCAAAGACGATTAATATCTAGAAGACAGACAAAGGCCATACACAAAATCGTAACCCGATCCCGCAGTACCAGATAGCCTGAAAACTTTAAAACATCAATTTTATCCAAGAAATTTCAATACTTAGTAGTAGGTAGCAACAATATTCAATATTTAAACATTTTTAACTAGAAAGCAATTGAAATTTCTTGGATAAAATTGATGTTTTAGAGCTTTCAGGCTATTTTTTAGGGTTACGATTTTGTGTATGGCCTTTGTCTGTCTTCTAGATATTAATCGTCTTTGGTAACACTAATCGAACCAACTGGAGCAAAACAGAAACATATTTAACAAAAATAAAAAATCTGGTCATAATTAGCAGAGAAATAGGTGGTAAGTACTCATAAAAAAACCTGAGTTCTACCTTCTCCTATTTTGAGCCGATTAGAGAAGAGTTTATTAGTTGAAATAACTAATTTGAAATCGTATTTATTTACATATAAAACGAGAAACTTGTGAGTGCTTGGAACGCTTCGTAATCATAAGTCGTGGATAATCCCTGGCAGATGTCATGTCGGGCTCGTCGGATGAACTGGGAAAGATGAGAGCTTCCGCAAACTAAATTTTGTAAATGTAGGATTGTTGGGACTAAGTAAAAGTACTTTTAAAACTAGACTGGAACATGGAATATTCACCAATGAAAGATATACCAGGTAGTGTTAATCGATACCGAGAACCTACACCAAGAGCCGGGTTGGCAGAGTGTGATGTACCTCGACTTTCGATCCAAAGATCGTGGGTTCGAATCCTGTGCATCAATGGATTTTTCGTTTCGAAAAATGTACATGCGCATATTGCGCATTAACACGAGCTGCGAGCTCTAAACGTTGAAAGAAAACATCATGCACGTCGCTTGAGCGTTGGTATAGCAAGTCTAAGCTACTCTTATGCCACGAGCGCTTCAACAACTATGATGATGCACGATAATGTTTTCCATTATTTCGATGCATTCTATCAATATTGAGAGCAACATTTCACAGTCTCAAGCGAAGACGCTTGCTAGAGAGCGAACACTTGTTTTACATAAAAAATCCCGTGAACACTCAAGGACTTGCTGCAATGGTAATCGACAAACATTGCCACATGCCGGTTTGAAAGGCTTACAATAGGTAAAGACTATTAAATTATCTTCAATAAATGTTTCGATAATTATTTTTCACGTAAGAAAGAAAATAATGATTTGTTAACGCATACCCTACAGCCATTACTTTAAATTACTTGATACTTTATTTTCAGTGACCACGTGAATGGCATATCAAAAGAGAAAAAAAAAATTAAAAAAAATCTTAATTCTGCTACTCGTCTTGTCTCCTTGTCGTCGACCTACTTTGTTGTCAATGATTTGGCATTTTTAATAGGCAAGAAATAACAACAAGACTAAACTTATAATTTATTAATCGATGCTACTATTCAACTCGGTGTATTATCTAGTTAAATACAAAGAGATTTACAGCAGCCAACATAAACGAGATCCAGTTTTGAAACTAAGTTGGAAAGAACTACAGCGACTAAACGTCACGTACACAGCCGCCCACAGTCTGTCCTGTGGCCTCTGACGACATTCCACACTCATCAGGGATGAGACAGTGACAAGCACGGACTGAAATAAATATTTGGAATGTTTGAATTTCCTTGGTTGCAAGAATTAAAGAACATTGGTCAAGGTTAACACCTTAACCAATGTTTCAAGGCATGGGATAATATCTATCGTTTTTTGATAACTTTCTGTCGACTTCATTTGCTGAGTAAAAGATAAAAAAAAACAAGTTGCAGTAATAAAATTCGAATATGATTTTTTTGTAATGTAGGTAATTGCAAATACAATAACTACATAATTATTAATTACCTGAAAAAAACTACAAAATAATCTTGTTAATATAATAGTTGACATTATAATGGTTTTAAGTTTAGATGAGTTTTTTATATGAACAAAAATTCAGTATCCCTAAGAAAAGAACGGTTTATTAAAAAACCATGTAAATAATAAAATAACAGTTTCAATAATGTAGCCAGTCCCGTCACTGAAACCGCATCGATGTGTAGAACCTTTATGCTAATTGAGCAAAGTTCCACACAAAGGCACGGGTTGATCCCTGTTTGTGTTTGGACCCGATTAGCCTGTTTTATACCGTTTCGGGTATGAAGCTAGGGAAATGTGGCGAGTCTAGCCTGCTGCCTAAATTGCTGCTCATGGAAAGGGAAATGCAACTATGTTTAGTCAACTGAATATCCTCCAAAGTTTCGGGAATTAACAGAATCGGCATCTAGCTTTAGCTTACAGTTTCCGTCGCATTACATCATTAAGGACGTATTTAGTGCTTAACCGACAAGCTCGTACAGTATGCGCTGATCATAGCTATGTCATTATCATGATTTAAAGCCTCTCCTCACTCGCCCGTGGATCGTGTGCGAAACCGTGAACAACCCGCGAAACAGGACATGTAGATTGCATTCGCATATTTTTCAAGGCCCGGCGCGCGATCCGCGCCACGTTCCCTTTTTTGTCGGTATTTTGTCCCGCGAATAGGTAATATTGTTAAATCTCTGTGAGTAAGGATTGTTGACAGCTTTGAGTCGCACTGCATCTGTTCGTATACCTACGAAATATAAATAAATAGACAGTTTACAGTTCGTTCGTTCGTATGAGCAAGTGGCCAACTCTGGTGAACGAGTTTTTATGCCGCCTAAAGGCGTCATGGCTTAATGACTTTAAAAGCCGGGACCGACAATTTACGCAAGCGTTCAGCTGATAATGCCACTTGCGGTCACCCATCTAAGTAGTGACCGCTCAAAAGATCAATCAAGAACGTCGTAGCGAACTTCGCCACGAGCGCTTTACAGTGTTACTTACAGTAAGGTTCTCTATGAAGAACGTCGTAGTGAGCTTCGCCACAAGCGCTTCACAGTTTTACTTACAGTAAGATTCTCTATCAAGAACGTCGTAGCGAGCTTCGCCACGAGCGCTTCACAGTGTTACTTACAGTGAGGTACTCAAATCTTTCAAAGCTCTACTTACCAACATTCACCTACATACAACTAACTCAATACGAAGCTACGTATCTTTGTTCCTCACAGGTGCTGAAACCCTCACGGGCCGGCGGACCCAATCCGTCCATTAAGGCGGTTCACTCTCACCTCCCAGAGATTATCTTAGGCTCCGTCCACAGTACAGACGGCCGGGTTAAGCTCTGCACCCTGATTCAAAACATCTCGATGAAGGATTGATTTGGATTTGAGACGTTGAACTATCACGGAAGGGGTGTATTGGGTCAAGTATTATGCAGGTAGGTATATTTTAAGGTACAGGGCATTTTTAGAAATAACTCATATTTCTTAAATTTATTAAGAAACCGCATTGCACGATCCTATTTTACTAAGTATTATGAAGTAAATGATCTTTTATAGATACTAAAACTCAAATTAAGGTTATGTGGTGTGATATTAATGTCAACATGTTATTGAGATTGGCCGTTAGTAGCGACCTTTTAACTGTATTTCAAGTTCCATTGAAAGGACGTTTCTATACACTGAACTGTTAGTAAGTTCTAGAACTTCTAAATTGAAATTAAAAATATGATACAAAACTTTCACGTCAGCCGAATCGATATCTACCTACATTGGATCGGGGTTAAGATTTGTGAGAAGCAATGATTTAGGTACAAACTACGAAAGTGGTTTTCTTTGATCCATTATATTCTTTTGATCAAAAATTTATGTTGAAAGGGTAAATTTCACTTGGTTTTAATTTTACACTTTAGGCATTGAATTGCTGGGTTTATTTATTTTACAACAAGTTGGAATAGTAAGTGTTTTCTTTTGTTTTCTTTATGTAGATCAAATGATTCTTTGCACCAACTTAAAAATGCTATAAAAGATTTTATTTTGGCACGTAGTCTTTTTTATGGTAAGAAGTTGGAAATGTGCCAGGTGTCTCTTGCTTTAATAAAATCACATAGAATTCTTACATTTTATAAAAATATGGACCGGATTTGCATACTAGACCCTGGGCCCTGAGGTAGGTAAATACTTAGTACGATTTCAATACGGGATTAGGTCCCAATAATAAATTTTAATGTTTTTTCAAGTCGCGAAAGCTAAATACATTTTAATTAAAACATATTCGGTTCCTTTTGCATTCAGATTGCTTTACTTATTTTATATGGCTTCACCGATATTTATTCCTTGCTTGCTTGTGCCTCAATGCACTGCCTATGCCCAACCCAGAACAGCTAAGTGTAGCAACACATTTGATTGTTTAGGCTACAACCCTATATGGGCGCAAGAGATAGTAGAAGAGTAGTAACTAGACTACTTTGAACTAGTCCACTTTGACCACAGTAGGTACCTCTAGAATAACAATGAAATGTCTTATGAGGTAGTAGATACTACCTCTGTTCGTTCTCGGTCAACTCCAGGAAGAAAAAGGGCATCAAACAAGTTCACTAAAATAGACTTATAAAATATAGGTACCTACTATAGTTAATTTTATTAATATTAATTAATTTTTTCAGCCATTGCTGTCCCACTACATTCCTCCTTGAATATCAAAAAAATTGTGCATGATGTAAAAGGTGACTGCATCCTGGCTTGGCAGCTCACCGCTTAGGTTCAAGTTGTATTTGGGCTCAGTCAGACATTCAACTGCAGTGGTAGACGAGTGTATGCCGAACTAAGCACTAGATCTACAGTTTGCTCGGTCCAACTGTGTGCTTGTACTGTACACACCCATTACTTTTGAGACAAGACACAAATATAGTTGGAATTGCTATAACTATCTTTCATTTAACTTATAGATTTATTATTCCTAAGCGTTAAGTAAACAAGTTTATGAAAACGCACCACCCTGCTTTCCTCTTAATGGTTAGAGTAACTAATAACCATAACACGCGCGACGTTGTCGTTACAATGTCCAATGCAGCCTTGTTTCTGTGTTAGCTTTTATTATGAGCATAAAGTCATTTATGTGAAACATACAAAATACCAGTAAAAAAACAAAGAGTATTTGATCATAGCAGGAAATAATTTTCCTTTCTGATCACCCTTTGCACTAAACATTTCCATATTGGAGACGTGCGACTCTCCACTACTGTTTTCAGGATGCTGTTTTGGCTACCACGAATTCTGTACACCAGGGAAGCTGATTTTTTTGCGCATTATATCGTAAAATACATCTGTCTGATAGAGCTCAAACATCCACAATGCATTGCAAAATCGAGGCTAAAAAATAAAATAATATAGGCTTAAAAATATAAAAGCTTTCAAATTACCACAATGACAAAACTTCAGTAGAAAGTATCACGAGTTTTTCCCTAGGTTAATTATATTTACTTTGAAAATGTGGCAACGTTTAGAAGTGGGTCACGGGGAGGTTTGCATAATATCCGAATGAGGACCGAAAAATTGCATTTTCATGTAAATACCCGTAGTTTGCGATGTAATGGGCAGTTGAGGTAATTGATTGGTATTTTCTTGCCAGTTTATAAAGAAACTTAGTAGGTAATAAGTAAGTTAGTAACATTTCACGAATCTCGAATTTGTTTACCATAACACATTTTGAGTTTCGCGACTTCAAATAAAATTATTACAGTACGCGATGAAGTTGCGATAATAATAGATCTTTACCTTTTTGTACATGCAAAACGGAATAAAAAACGGAAACTAGGTTATTATTTTTCAAATTTAAGTCTTGGCTTTTTCCAAAACTTTCAGGGGCCTAACATTTAAATTTTACATATATGACCTAAGCTAATGCGCCCTTGATGATGATTTTAGACTCAATATTCATATTCAATTAACAAAAACCGATGTTTCAGCTTAGATTAAATTCGTGCTCTCAATACGAGCCTCAGTGATAATAAAACCCAAATCATTTCATCATTCCACGAAGCACGGAGTATTACAAGGGGATCAATATCTGGTATTACTTCGGGCATTCAATGCATTCAGATTCAGATTCGCCGCATGTGGCGGTGACGGCTTGTATTACGAAATATCCCTGTAAAGCCGAGTGCTTATTAAAGTGCAGCTTTGTTGTTATATAATTGCGTGTGGTGTAGCTTTCCGAGTCGTTCTTTATTGTTATTGCTGACTATATACTGTGCTATGACTGCTATTAATTGGTAACATGACAACGATTTCATGTTTTATCCTAAGTTGTCGGTTCCGGCTGCAAGTTCGTCAAGTAATGAAGCCTTTAGGCGACCTAAAATGTCACCTGCAGGCCTAACAATATGTGCAGCGCGAGATATCTCACGCGCGAGATGACAAAATTTTGCCGATGACGATTTTCAAAACAAATGTACCTGGGTGGATCAACTATTTTATGTAAAATCGTGTCCCTGATATAAAAAAAATCTTGAAATGTACTGTGTTTGTTTAATTGCTGGTTTTACTATTTAATAATTAAATCAGATCCTATGTAGTTACAGCTATTTGTCATTATGTTTAAAATTTTAGATAAAATATATAAAAAAAAGTTGTGACCCAGTAGACCAAAATTGAGTTTCATACAAATTCTAGCTGTCCCTAAGGCACTTTGTCTATTTATGTTTGGATGTTGTGTAAAATTTTTCCTTGACATGTCTTTATATTTTAAAGTAATAATAAGCTACAATATATCAGCATTCTAAATATTGATTTGCAAAAAAATGGTTTAGTTTTAAGTAAAAAAAACACAGTTTGAATAGTTGTCCCTAAAATATCACAAAACGCGTTGTCTCCAGGGAGACCTCAAAAACAGTACCATAAAGTGTGAGTAATATTAGACAGTGGACAGGTAGGACAATAAGGAACTGATCTGGTAGTCGAATGATTGCATTTAACCTCACTTTACCCTCATATGGACGTGGCCAAATAATTCGTGGCTCGGCGCGGGAGTCGGTTTTTTTATTGTGGATCCGCTGACTCACGATTAAATTCCGGTTAATCTCGGTAAACCTTTAACTTTTTATAGGAATTTGGTTATTGTGTTGTGAAATTTAATTCTGGGATGCTTTGCATGCATGTATTTCGTGATATTTATATTGTTTGTTGAAGAAAACATTAAAAAAACCGTAGTTTTTCTCATGGGTCACAGTTCCACTGGCTCACAAAGACAGTGACCCAGGAGAAAAATTTTGTGACCCAAGAGATATTCTGCACAAAATTTTCCATAATATCTAAGTGATATAATATGCAGAATAAATGAAGTGTCTTATGCAAAGAGGATCATTGCAGATTTTTAATTGAGAGTAGTAAAACTTTTGAATTTGAATTAAAATTCAGTCAAATATGACGTAGAAGTATAAGTCTCTATGTAGGGTACGACACAACCTGAACCTGCATCAATTTGCCTTTATTAGTCATCAAACACTTACTTTTTTCGATTCATCTTACACGCTTTCCACGTTTACACGTTTTTTAGCCTAACATATTCAGAATTCTATATTAAACATCCAACTGGAGATCTGGGAAGTGGCCTAGGGACTGAAAATTGTCACTTTTATAATATCCTTAGTCTAACTCAAGAAAGGTTCAACGAAAACATGCGGGAACTAACGGACAGTGGCACTTTTTTCTCATGCTCTACTCTATTAAGTAGTCAATGGACGCTTAAGAATCTTATATAATACGACAGATACCGAGGCTGGTTTCGTTAAAGGCCAAAGCATCAGAGAGCAAACTGCCAACGTCAGACAATTAATAGAGGAGAACAAACGAGTTTAATGATCATAATTTTACTTTTGCGTTTCATTGACTACTCCGAAGCATTTGACTGTGTATGATGGGACTGTTTGTAAAGAATGCTCAATGAAATGGACGTTATTAGGCACTTAATTACTGTAATCGCATCTGTACTGTATGAAGTCGGTGAGTCAATGGCTAGGGTGAATGATGTGATGTCAGGACCTTTCAAACATTGAAAGGGAGTTTGAAAGGGATGTATTCTATCCCCTCTTCTTTTTAACATTTATGACGAATGCATCATGAGAAAAGCCTTAAAAGAGTGAGAAGGAGGGGTCTCGGTTGGGGCAATAAGATCAGTAACCTTCTATACGCAGACAACACTATGTTTGCTGCATCGGAGCGGGAACTAGCTGATTTATTTGTAAGAGTGCAACAAGCAAGCCAGATGGTAGGACTATTGGTCAACACAACAAGTCAAAGACTAAAGTCATGACATGATCATTGATCGAGCTGGAGTTCTAGTACGCGCAAGAGAGCTCCCAGATCGTCAGCAAATTTGTATACCTACTGGGTCTCCGATCAGCGACCAAGGAAGCTGTGATAAGGAGATCCGAAGAGGTACACAGATGGCTAAAGCGGGCCATTGAGCAGTATGACCAAAATTTGGCAAGACAAATGATTCTTATTAGAAACCTTCCTGTTTTGTCAAATCTTGTCACAAAAAGGCAAGGCTGGTACGGTTTTTGATGTTTGTTCTAGATTTTTTACGGCTCAGAATCAACGAAAATTCTCACGGCATATCAAAAAAAAAGCGGGGCTTTTGAGATGTGGCGTTAGTGGAAAAATTCAAACTCAAGATCAAAAGAGAGAGAGAGAACCCGACTGTCCACGATATACTACCAACGAGTCCTAAGGATTTTTGGTCATATCGTCCGGAGACACGCAGATATTACAAAGCTGATTGCGTAAGGACATCGAGTGAAAAAACCTTGCGGGCGTTTACCTAAACAGTCAAACCAAATCAAAACAATAACGGGACTCACTATACCTTCTACCCTGAGACAAGCTCAGGATAGAGCAATAATTATGGTAGAAACTTGTCAAGATTTCAGTCAAACTATTTCGGAATGGGCGCGACTTTGATTAAAAATTAACGAATAAAGATTACGGCAAGGAAGAATGTTTAATAAATTGTACTTTGCCTATATCGTAATACCATTGTGTCTCTGGAGTCACAAAATATGTCTTCGGGCTCACAAAGTTGTCCCCAACTTTTATGGCATTGATAGTAAAATATTAAAATAAATAAAGGCTATTACACAATTTTTTGTATGAGGATATATTTTAAAACATTTAACAGTAGTTGTGTAAAAATTGCGTCCTTATTGCGTTTCAGCCAACAGAAATATAAGGAAAGTTAAGACAGTTTCTTTTATTATGTGAGCCCAGAGACACAATGTGGTATATTTAAAAAAAAGTTAGAAGGTTATCTTTACCTTTAATAGTTCAATATTGATCCATTTGACTATTAGTTGCCATTAAAGCAGAATAACTATTTTAAAAGTTGTTTTTTATATGCTTTTTACCGCGATTTATACTTGTCAGCTAAGAGACATTATTGGGAGCCACTTTTAGAATTTACGCTTAAAAATCTATGAATGCCACAAAAATGTTCGGTGCACGTTATAGATTTATAAACTACATGAATTTATTTAGCAATATTAGGTGAAATTAAAGCGAAATTACAATAAAAAATAAATTACACAAAAAGTTGATTCATGACAGAAAATAGTTGATCCACCCACCTACCTAAGTGTGACTTTCTTATAATGTTTGTCATGACACTTGAAAAAAATATTTTAGTCTTTCTTAAAAAATTGCAATTGCAAATATTGAAACACAGTATCCAAAAGTATACAAACACCAACCAGATTTACTTTACCGATGAATTTATCAAACACACGATAGCAAGATATTTGAATAAAAGTATTGTAATACATATTTTTTTAAATTCCCGATAGTTGTTTTCAGCCTCCACTTTCATATCGGAACATTCCGGTCGTTCAGAAAGATTGTAGCGTTTTATCGACAATATTTGTAAACAAAAGCTCTTTGTTCGGAAACAGCACTGAAATAAAATTGCTTCACTTTTTCATTCCATCAAACTCGTCAACATGAAGACGTAAAGGGGACACACGGTGCGGTGCGACATGGCGCCGTGTCGTATAGTCTTCACATTTAATATGTTTTCATGGACGTTCTTGCTATAAAACTATTCTCTTTATGTTTGTTAAGTATGTTAAGTTAAGTATATAGAGCTTGGAGAGCAACTTTTACTGACGGAACGCTATAGTGCTTGCAAGTGTTTTGTGAAGGCTACTACAGAAAGTATGAAAAGCAAGTTGTTATAGCACAGCGTAATTGTGTACACTAGATTTTTTAACTGGCAACATAATAAATACTTATTACAGCTAATATCATTGATCTGTTTATGTGCACGGTCCTCGTGATGTTGAATAAGCATTCAAAATGAACTCAAGGTTTGCTACATTATTACCATTAAGTATATTACTTAAGTCGTTGTTTTTAACTCTAACTTAACTCTTTTACAGTTGAGACTGATGTTCTGTTAAATTAGATTAAATTGAAGAATGAAGATTGAAGTAAAGTTTTAAAATCAGACCAATGCTACACTAGACGCAAAGCTTTATCAGAAATCAATTGAATAGAGTCTAAACTGCACTTAATGTAACAAACTGTAATAGTGCCGTACCGCACTGTGTGTGCGGTTTAATAAAGCACCAAGTACACTGTTCGGATCGTATCTCGGTTTTATTGCACTAGTTAAGAATTTATGATGCTCTCAAGAAAATGGCTTCGATTTAGGCGTGCCCCACGGCTCGAGCTGCTAGCTAATTCAGTGTAGAACAGAAACTCTGGCTGAACTGAATTTTTGGCGCTTTTTTATGGAACCTTGACACACTGGCATTGGGCATGGCTTACACAAACTATTTACAAATATTTTAAATCGAATTGGTATAAAGGGATGAATACCATGACTTATTAAAAACTTATGGGCTCGCATCAATAGATGGTGCTCTATGCCTACATTGAACGTGGCCTGACACGCACTTGGCCAGTTTTTTTAGTTTAAATTACCATAAGTATCTACAAATATTTATCAAATTCTGTTCTGTAATTTAGCAGAATTCGTGAACAAGATACGCGCGATAACGATAAGTTTCAACATTTTAGAGCTTCAGCTATTGCTTATGACGTTACCTGTACAAGGAAGTTATGTTATGTATCTATTTCATGATTATTACCTGTCTATGCCCAGGGGTCCGCCGATATTCATTGTGTCGCGGTAAGTGGGTGCTGTGTTCGCTAGTAAATTCACATTTGCATTTTATTACTTCAACGTTGAATCTTGTTTTGATCCCTTCCTTGGGCACTATTATTTATTTAGGACTAGTTGATGATCGCGGCTTCGTTTACGTGATCCCTGAATGAAACATAAAGGTAACAACTAAATTATGTGCCTTTCAGTTTCATGAGAAGTAATTTGTTTTTTTAATGGAAAGTTTTTTTAAAAGCTGAGTAAAGACATAAGAACTGTATTAATTAAATTCGATAAAGGAAAAAAATGAAAACCAATTTTTCATTGAGATTAAAATTCCTTATAACTCCCTCCATAGTGGATTAGAATCAGAGCTTTATAAACTAAGAAGCTCGGTTGAAGTGTAAATTAATAAAAATTAAACTAGCCAAGTGCGAGTTTAACATTCATGTAACGATAATGTATTTAATCTAATTTAAAAATCCAATTTAATTAAATAAAAAAACGTAACTTTCAAATAATACCTAATTATCATTATGATAATTTTTATGCTCATAATATTATGTACCACGGTTTTTTTATGTGGCTGACATACAACTAAGTGATCCTAAAAGATTTTTTTATTTTTTCAATGTGTTACGGAACACTAAAAACACAGAACTCGTGATCTATCTCAAGTTTACTCCAGTCTATTTTAATAACTGCTGAGCATTTTAATATCATTTAAAATGGTTAGTTGGTAATAAAGTTGTATATTAAAGTTTTAAATTTATTCTTCGTAAAGATACTTAAAACGTTATTAAACAATTTTGAACCACATTATTTTCTGATGTGAAAATAGCTTGCGACTTTTTAAATTTTAAAATACCTATCATTATGAGGTAAATTTCGTATATAGTAATTTTTTTATCAATGACTTAGTGGAATGTACCTAAAATTTTTAGGTAGTATAGGCTGCGACGCAGATCATAACTTTGGCAGGCGCAGCAATGATTAAATACATTTCTTTGGACTCATCATTGGCACTACTGGTTACCTTGGTATTGTGAATAGTAGATTTAGTACTTATAAATTACCAGGAGTACCTACTCATATAAACTAGGACTGTTCGAAGCCATGTTATATATTACATAAACGTTAAATATAAGTATATACAAGAATTCACCAGAGTTGGCCACTTGCTCATGCGAACGAACGAACGAACAAGAATTGCTCGTTTAAAGGTTTTGATTTTAACAGAATTTTATAAATTTATAACCTTATTATAATAGCTTACAATAATTTGTTTCTAAAGTAAAAACATGGAGCCAGTAACAAACTTTCACTGATTTTGTTATTTACCGTCTTGTGCTACATTTTACCACAGATAATATAATACTATACTAGATTTTACTTCAACATTGCCATGTCAAAGAATCGTTACTCTTAAGGTGGCCCTTCCCGGTGCGTCTATCATCGACGCGGGCATAGCTGAAAAGCTTGTTGTTTCATCCAGCGCAATGCTAGAAAAAGAAGCAAAGCGAAAAAAGAGAGATAGCGCCTCAGCGCTCGGCATTCAGTAGGTACTTTCGCCGCTCACTCGCTCACTCGAAAAATAGTGTGCGGAAATTTCATAAAAAGTGTTCCAGGAAATACGTTTTTTTCAGTAAGCCTTACAAGTTTGTAAAATAAATATTAGTCATTTAGAATCTCCATAAGATTTGCAAGGTTTCTATGACAATATTTTCTTTACGTTTACAATTTATGAGTACATTATGAACGGCCAAAGTTCAGGTAAAATTTATGCTAAAAGCAGGTTTTTGGAAGCTTATACTGAATTTGTTTCTCAAAATTTAGATTTTTAGTTTCGATAGAAACCTAGATATAGTGCACAAGATACCTATTAGTCCAAAAGTTTAAAAGAAAGATCTGTTACAACGGCATAATCACGTACGAGCGTTTGTATGAAAAGTGAGCCGGGTTGACCGCTCTTAAATTACGTTCATAATTTTCTCAGGTAAGGTTGTTATAATCTGGGAGCTGTTTATAAGTAAACCTGGGCTAAGCATGCTCAGAAATTATCTCACGAAGTAGGTATAAAGTAAACCCAATTAAGTTTCGGCCGTAAAATGTCTTGGAGAGCCAGCTAGCTTGTTCGGTGTTTACTGATAGCATTGTATCTTTCACAGACTTTCAACTATTTAGGAGGTATAGAAGAAATCGCTGGTCAGCGATAAGGTCGTGTGTATTTTTTTTTAGCAATTTTTGTTTTTTTAATCAATTTTCGAGATGTATCCACGTAGGTAGATTACAAGATATACCTATACCTATCCTATATTATGTAATTCAGCCACTCACAAAATACTTTTTATTTAAGACAACTTTCGTCCGAATCCTGAAACTCTACTTACCTAACGTAAGTGGTGTATGAAATTATTTTACGTTTGTCCGTGCAAATCTGACAGGTAAGAACGTCTCAAATGGTTAATAAGCTCCCAAATATTTAAGTAACGTTTCAATATTCGAGTGTTAGTCTTATAGATCGAGTGAGCGAAGCGAACGAAGATCTTAGTGGTAACGTAAATTGGGTCACTATTTCGTTTGTATCGTTGTTTAATATTGATACCTTGTGAACGCTGTTAGTTTTCTGAAATAAATAAAAAAAGGAAAAAAGCCGCGAAGGCTTTGCAAGGAAAGTGTTGCACTTCAATTTTGAGTCCGGCGACGTGGCTCGGCAAAATTCAATCCCCCGCGCGTTCAAACATTAAAAATGTATTAAATGTAAATGCATGGCTATTTTGCAAGGAATTTGCTTGTCTCCCGTAGTCCCAAAAATGATGACTGAAAATTGTTTTTGTTCTTCACACAGTGTTGTTTTTCTGTTACTAGACCATATAAGCTATGTTTCTTACAGAAGGAAATTTAAAATATCCTAGTATTTAGTACTATATAAATATTAAGAAAACATGTCTTCTATGATGTAAAAATATGCAAAATGCGATTCGGTTTAATTTCACTTTAGCTAAGTATTTTGAAAAAAGCTTCTGGCAGAAACCTAGATAAATGCTATCCTAATACGAATAATAGCATACTATGCTAAAGATATGCTCAAATTACAAATGGTTATGGTATTACGTTTGTATGGGGAACTCGTACAGCGCAGAAGCCTTAAGTACTTGCATCTTAATTCGGTTTTTGTTGCATGCTTCGCTTTGTTTCTTTATAACCTAACCTAACCTGAGAATTAAATATGAACAAAGATTACAAAAACAACTTTAATTTAATACTTTTGCATAAAAGTATCAAGCAAAACACCTTCTTAATGTGCTCTTAATACCTACCTACAAGTGAATGGTGAGGAATTCATAGAAAGGCAATGAATGGTATCGTGAATCTTGTAGTCATTAAAGTTATATACTTACCTACTATTAACATTTATGTAAGATTTAAATTTGTATCAAGATAAAATTTTACGATAATGTCACAATATCAAAAATACAATAACAAAGTATTTACTAAGATAAGATATAATAAAAATTAAAAAAAAAAAAATCCTGCCGGAGCCTTTAACTTTTAGTAAGATTTTTCATTTATAATGAAATTTCCAATACCTAAGTGTGGTTATAAATTATTTATTATTTTACAGTGTTAACTGTAAAATAATAAATAATTTATAAGATATAATTACTTTAAAATTGCACTTTTGATTAAGAGTATTCGGGATGAGTGTATTTTTCTTAAAGGAAGTCCGCATTTGTAGATACGTGACTAAAATACAGACATGGTGTGAACTTACTGCAGTGGAATACAGACTAGAAGTGGGTAACTTCTCTAAAGTTTGGCATTTATATCCAAACTTATAGGTCTGAGACGTGATGACTGAGTGGTTTAGTACTTAGACTTTCGACCAGAATGTCATTCATTAAAACCTCTATTTCAAAATTTAAATAAATAATAGATTTTAATTTTCAGATCAATATAGTGCAATGACGTGAGCGCGGCTCGTTATCGTATTGTATGCCACGTTTTGTCGCGTTGCGTTTTGTTACGTTTTGTTGGAACAAAACGAATAACCCTGCTCTAAACGGAGAAAGAAAATGTTTGGGAAGCTGCTACGAATGGCCATTGTGGTTGACAATGCAAATTAGTTTTATCTTAACAATATTACTAGCTCAATAGCGTCTGATCTCAAGGTGTAGGCTTAGATTGCATCCTAATACTAAAAGTTATAAATGATCTAGATAAAACATCAAGCCTAATGTTATTTCTATAGGCCTTTAGGTGTTCAAATATGTATTTTTCGATTTCATTTCATTGTATGTGCTTGACAGCATCTCTATGCAGCAGCGACTCCTGTATTAATTGTAGTTGTTGACGTAAGTTTGCACAAACCACAGCTGAAGTAAAATAGCTGAACAAATACATCATTCATCTGTGTACATTCCCTGCTTGATGTTTAATTTGCCACTCTTAAGAAATAATGTGTAATTTTCAAGATTCTCACTGACTCGAAAATTCTTAACTATTGATGAAAAATCGACTGTAATAGAAAAATAAATTGAGTTCTTATTCGTGCCTTTATCAACCTTTTAAACATTTGCAAAGCCTTCTACAGATCTGATGGAATATTTCTTGAAAATACAGCTAATTTAAATTTCCAATATTGTATGTCCTTACTTCATAGGTACCTACTAACTTGCGCCCGCGGCTACTTCACATAGTAGGTACTGACAGTTTCAAATAGTCTAATGCCATTCCAAGTTTCACTCTACATCGATTCCAAGGTATAGACGATAGAGATAAGATAGAGTAAGGATAGACACACAAACATGAAAAAATACAAACTTTCCGATTACTTCTAGAATTTCCGCTACAATACGCGGCCAATAGATACCTGCATATACCTACTCGTACGTAAAAATCAATAATTCCAGATAAAACTTTACTAGAATTATTTACTGTACTTACTGAAGTACCTGGGAGAATGTTTAGATTTCTGCCAATAGGTAGGTACTGTGCTTTCAGTCTAGTGTCTGTTATGAGCATTCGCAATAGAATTCCTAGATTTTATTACACCAGCGGTAGAATTGCAGCTGCATCCAGGTGGCGCTAACTTTTTAATTGAGTTGTGAAACAGGGGGCACGTCAGTTGTTCACTTTCAACTAAAGTGCGATTGTCAAGGGAGGCCCTTTATTGGTCTTTGTCCCGAACTTACAATTGAGAATGTCTCTGGTCAAATTACTAAGTTTGAACAATTGTCTATAACTTGTATAACTTCACCTGTTCGCCAAGTTCTACTTTCTTATTAGTTTCGGCAAGTTAACTTTATTATTGACTTCAAAAATAGGCAAAAGTTCTCAATGACCTTCTTATTACTTCATATATTTTTATTGTTCCTTAGACAGCATATTATTATGTTTTATTTAGTTTGAATTTCTTATATTTTTTTCTTGAAGGTAAGGCAAACGCAATATTGAGGGTAGATCAAAACCGCTTACTTTATTACTATAGCTGTTTTGGTGTGACGCATTTAATGTCTATTTATTAATATTAATTAATAAATATTAATTTAATAAAAACTTAAATTTTGCCACTTCTTAAACAATAATTCATCACTTTATTTTTTTATTTACTTATATTTATTAGAATTATTTGAACTCCACAATACCACTACAATAACGCTTATATAATGTATGAATAGGAAGTTTCTTAACATTTTCATAATTTTCTCATTTCTGGTCCATTCGCAAAATTACACAAACTTATATTAGAAGCAAGTGCATAACATCATAAAACTCATTTGAATTCATCACTTTATTTTTGTATGTACTTATATTTATTAGAATTATTTGAACTCCACAATACCACTACAATAACGCTTATATAATTTATGAATAGGAAGTTTCTTAACATTTTCATAATTTTCTCATTTCTGGTCCATTCGCAAAATTACACAAACTTATATTAGAAGCAAGTGCATAACATCATAAAACTCATTTGAATTCATCACTTTATTTTTGTATGTAGGTACTTATATTTATTAGAATTATTTGAACTCCACAATACCACTACAATAACGCTTATATAATTTATGAATAGGAAGTTTCTTAACATTTTCATAATTTTCTCATTTCTGGTCCATTCGCAAAATTACACAAACTTATATTAGAAGCAAGTGCATAACATCATAAAACTCGATTGAAGGACTGTTGGAGATCTTCCTAGTTTCCTTTTGAGGATAACAAAAATATGCTTGTACAAGAAAAACAAGCTATTCTAAGTGAAAAAGAGACATTTAAACTAAAACAAAATACATCAAAACTTTGCCAAAGAGCTTTGGAAACAATTTTTGTTGCCGTTTTTTTATTTCTTATGAAAAATTGGGTTTGTAAATCTATGTTCGAGTGTAATTACTGACATCAAAATTAAACAATGACAAACATAAATTTGTCCACATTATTATTCATATGAAAAACTTATCGCAATCGATGCAATTGTTACTCTAACCTTTTATTCATTCATTCACTTTTTGCATGAACCAGAAAATCATAGACTTTAAATTAAATTTCTGATCTCTTTTTAAATTCTGCATCCAATACTAATTTCTGCCTAGCGGTTTACACCTCACTTACCGTAACTTTATATCTCACTAGCTCATCAATATGCGTCTATATATATATTTCTCGACGCTCGTATGCATATGCTTTTAGCAGTAAACCTAGATCTCATCTAGGCGTGGTGCTAAAAGACCCATAAAATTGCATCGAAACACACGGGGTACCTATTTCCATGAACTATTTAATAAAGCGGGACGCCCATAAAACCAGGTTTATTTGTTTATCTAGGCACGCCTGGATGCTTTTAGGACAGGCTTTAACTGCATAAATAACAGTATTAGCAGGGACAGTCAACTGCAATAAATTCAAGATAGTGATAACGGCCTAAACAGTTCCGAAAAAAAAGCATATTGAAGTTATACACGTGCTCTTCAAAGCCTGGCAGCGCAGTTTTATCACCGAATTATTTTAATTGAATACCTATTAAAGAAACAATTAATATTGATAACAGCTGTAAAAGGGCCGTTTTTTTGTGGAAAGACATAAATTATACATAGGTGACATAGTTTAACATAAGTTGGTTACTAAAAAGTTCATTAGTGTAGCTTGTAGTGTAGGTACCTACAGAGTTTATTTATTTATTTATATAGAAGACAATATAACATCATAACATAACACAATTCTTGTGTCACACGTTCAAAAGCACTTTTTCTGTCACTTCTATTCGTGTTTTAAAGTTTTTATCTTTCTTTCACTAGCTCACTAGCCACTTGCTCATAGTACGCACTTACTTGCTTACTTTTTAACTTAAGAGTTCGGTGACGTGGCTCGGCAAAGTCAATGTGACGCGCGTTCTAAAGAGCGTGTAATAGTAAGAGACGGAACTGCCATATAAAAAAAGATCTATGAAAAAAAGGAATTTGCTTTCAACGTTACAAAACCAAACTACGCCATACTGCCAAGATAGTAAAAACAAAGCATTATAACTAGAGATGTACCTTAGTGACTATCGATAATTTATCGATATCGGCTCTAGGTGGGATTTCTGGATTCCATAATTCTTATTCATGATTTTTTGTATTTCTTACAAATAAAAGAATGAAATTTATCTATTAATTTATTTGAACATAAAGTTATTTCGGTGGCGATAAATCGATCTAGCTAGGATTCATTTTTAGAAAACGACGTTTTATCCGTGTTTTCAGGCAATGATTGTCATCCAGGTACTTTCATTATAGTGACGATGATCATCAAGCTTTTGTTTATGCTTCGCCATGCTGCTTCGATTTTTTTGTATAGGTTTATAGGTTATCTGCAACAAAATTTGTTGTATTAATATATTAAAAAGCATCAAAGATAAAGATAATATTTCAATGATAAAACACTTAGGCTCAACTCACACCAAAAGAGCGGCGAAGCGCAGCGAAGCGGAGCGTGGTTTCAGTGTCATATGAATTTTAACTTTATTTTCATTACTATAATTACTATAATAGGTAAGTACTTATTATCGCAGAGAAGGCGCGCGTATTCGAATTCGCTCGGTCTCGGACTCGGTCGAGTTTCTCATGCGATAATAAGTATATAGTAGGTCATGAAAATAAAGTTAAAATTCATATGACACTGAAACCGCGCTTCGCTTCGCCGCTCTTTTAGTGTGAGTTGAGCCTTATGCATCCGTCCTAATAGAACGCGATTACGCCATTATCGCGTAAGTAAGCGATGCGACCATCGTGTCGGTCACGTCATTCTAGTCTTCATCGTTCTAGCATCACGTGAATACTGGTTAGGTAGGACACCTATTCCATATCAGAATGTTTTGATAAAAAATTAACATGATATAATGCAAAACCTACTAGGTACCTATAAAATAATGTCTAAGTTGCGTAAATTATGGTTTATGTATCTAAACAAAAAAAAAAACTTTACAAAACATAGCAATCAAACAAATTAATTAGAACGAATCATTTCAGTTTCGTAAAACCAAATATCGATATCGATAAATCTAGGTTGATGTGTGTCAAGCACTATGTATTGTTTACATGCGTTATGAGGATAATTTTCTTGCAAAAAACACTGAAACCTTTACGAATTGTATCATAAGTTTACTTAATTTTGATATTAAATGGCATAAAATTGCTTACCAATCTATATCTAATGGAAATTTAGACATAAAATAAGTTTATTGTCATCCAGACGGCATGTTCTTTCTTACACCACACATTTCACATGTCACATTATTTTGTTCACATTATTTTAGTCATTTCACGATCAAACACTATAACAGCCTACAAGATAAATTAAAGTTTTAGACAGTATTTAGTGAACTATAAGTGGCAATTCTGAGTGTCGCAAAAGCTAAACTAAGCTAACTAAAATTGTTGCCGTCCCTTTCATAGCGATGGGAATAAAAAGGATGGCAATAATTTTAGTTAGTTTAGTTTAGCTTTTGCGACACTCCGAATTGCCCTCATTAGCGATTTTATAACAAAAATGTATGTACGAAACAAACAAGACTTTGTGAAGTTTTTGAATTGACACAGATTAAAATGATTGATGACGGTGTACTTCTTCGTTCTTATGTTCGTTCATTCGTTCTTACTATATTCCGTCTATGTCGGAGTGTCCTACTTTAGTATAGCTCTATAGAGTTTCCAGTGCTCTTCGTTATTTGAACGGGTTACGGAACGGCCATAAAAAAGAAAGCAAATTTCTTACAATCGTGTTTTCGTTCAAAGTTGGCACTAGTATAGTTGTCATAGCTATTTTGCAAGAAATTTGCCTTCCTCCCGTAGTCCCAAAAATTATGACTGAAAATTGTTTTTATTCTTCACACAGTGTTGTTTTTCTGATACTAGACCATATAAGCTATGTTTCTTACAGAAGGAAACTTAAAATATCCTAGTGTTTAATACTATATAAATATTAAGAAAACATGTCTTCTATGATGTAAAAATATGCAAAATGCGATTCGGTTTAATTTCACTTTAGCTAAGTATTTTGAAAAAAGCTTCTGGCAGAGACCTAGATAAATGCTATCCTAATACGAATAATACCATACTATGCTGAAGATATGCGCAAATTTCAAATGGTTATGGTATTACGTTTGTATGGGTAACTCGTACAGCTCAGAAGCCTTAATAATCACAATGACAAAATTTCGCTACAACCTAGCACATCCATATATTTATATCAAGGCTTCAAGGCTAAAAATAAGAATGATCCATTTTGATGTTGACTGTACATCACCGTACACATATAAACGCGTAACGTGGTTCATGTATATTGCATATCTGTTTTGGTTTTTGGTCAGATTGTACTAAAATGGGTAAACTGAGCGCTTCCATGCCTTGCTAGATTTTAGAATGTTAGCCGGCTAAGCCTTGGGGCGGTGAAAATATTAAACTAGAACCACGTCTCTGGATATAGAAACAGCATTACTTAAGCCAAAATCAACGTTCAAAGTTTGTTACCAAACTGTCACTCATAAAATGGAATTAATTCCTTTGGGTTTGTTTTTTGACCGAGTTGATAGTAATTTGTATTGAAGGGAGTGGTTTCAAATACCCAATAATTGAGAAATAATGTATAATAATCGACAGAAAGAAAGTTATTGACAGTTTGTTTACAAAATTGGAACGTTAAATTATTAGGTACCACGCGAGCGGAGCCGCGTGCGAGTAAGCTTGTCTATACTAGTCTATATATACTTATATATATATATATATATATATATCTATACTTCTATACTAATATTATAAAGAGGTAAAGTTGGTTTGTTTGTTTGTTTGTATGTTTGGGGTAATCTCCGAAACTACGCATCCGATTTCAAAAATTATTTCACTAATTTGTAGCTTAGACTTTCCATACATAGGCTATATTTTATCAAGGTAGGTACCGCGTGAGCGAAGCCACGGGCAAGTTAGCTTGTCTTCTATAATTTCAGATTTCCCTGTACGTAGATATGTAGGCTCATTCTGTAAACTCACTTCGAACCTCGCTATGCTGAATCTGCAGTGAGATTCACGTATTATGTAAAACTCGATAGCGCCTGTGACGAGCGACATTAAAATAACAATAGGTACCTACTTACCTAATGGTAATTTTCAAATCACCACGACACAGAAAACCCAAATTCACTTGTTGACAAGGGACAAGTGTGTTCAGTTCACTTGTAAATTCGAGTTTAATTTGTTACATATATATATCTATTACGCTTTACTTCCGTTGCTTTACTAAATGAATTTACATTTTTTTAAATGCATCTATAGGTATATTAAAAATAGGACTCATGATCAGTGACCCGATTGAGTAGAATGAATACGATTCATTTACTGATTTTAAAACTGTGCAGGCTTGATCTACGACCAGCACTCGCCTACATCATTTAAACAACTTTGGTCCGCACTCTACCAAAAGCTAATTTACCTTATTTTTCTGTACACGGAACCCCTCGACCGTCTAAATTTTAGGGTACAGCGAGGCTTTTGTAATAAATAACCAGAGTTTTCGCTCCGACTCAATTAACTTCACTTGTTTAACGGAGAATTGCTTTTAAAAATATAGAAAAGTTTCCGAAAATGCGCTGCCTAATTGGTTTGCCTTTGAAAAAATTTAGGAAAACCGATTTCCTAAGAATCCGTCTCCGTCATATTATTGAGTTTTTATTTCGTTTATTTTTTTCCGGCTAGGACAAACTAAACTGCTAATTGATTAAACTCAATTCATTGATATTTTTAATCAATTTTAAAACCCCTTATCAGTGCAGGAATAACACTGTTAGAATAAATATTTTTACCTAATGACATGTTTATTTGATTTACTAACTACACAAACTGGTATACGTGAAATAATAATAAGTACCTACTGAGACAGTAATGTGACGGTCGTCATCTTAGAAAACATTTACCATATAAAATTAGTTATCCATCATTTTGAGCTTTGATTTAAAAGTTTTTTACTCGCCACGCTTTCTTTCTATCCAATCAACTGACGTTAATTTGTTTTAGGTGTTTGAGTTTCTTTTGCCTTTGTTAATATAACTTTGTGAGTGATTAATTCTACATAGTAAGTTAGACGCGTTCAGCCTTCTAAATACATACTTCTATAAATTCTATTATGTGTAATACCACAGAATAAATAATAGGTGAATTCTGTCGCTGTGGACTCCTCCTAAAGGTGGGTACTGACCGGCGTTACGCGGCGTAATATTAATGTGTTACACCGCGAGCATTCGTGCAGTCAGTACGTCGTGTTACGGGGAAACCAGCGAGAAACTCGAGTAACTCGATGCGTAGCACGCTCGATGCGAATGTTACATTACACCTCGTAACGTTGGTCAGTACCCACCTTAACAAGAAAAGTATTTTTTTTGAGATTCTTAGAAAGAGGCATAAAAAGCGAAAATTAATCCCAAAAAAATTGCTGCCACGGCAAATTCGTCGGGATGTGCTTTGAACGTGAGGTCCCGTAAGAGGATTATCGTGAAAGCTCCATAAAAGTGTCCTAGCTTAAGCTCTTCCCGCGAAAAAACACCTAATGAACGCTGGGGACTTTGACAAATGATTAAACTCAAAGTTGAATCAAAGCTCTACATTTTTATACGTTTTGAATACTGCTTTGATCTTCATCACATTAATCACATCACACTAATATTAAAAGGTGAAAATGTGTGTGTGTAATAAAATACTAACAAACCTAACCCTACTTAAATAAAACCACAATTTGCAACCACCATATAAGGGTATAACAGCTAACTGTTATAAAATGGATATTTAATGAGTAAACTTTTGTTTCGCTACAACTTTAAATAACAGAATGGAGCCTAATTTAGTTTCATTATTAACTGGTAAACTTGTTATGAACATTATAAGCTAAGTCCTGACATGTGTTCTTTCATTTTCTTAACAATGAGGATAATGTATTTTTTTATTTTTTATTTTAAAACATTGAATGACTTTTAAATTAACATTGGTCATTACAGATGTTGCAAAAACTAAACTAATTTGACAGCACTCAAATTGATGCCATCCTTTTTATTTCGATCGTTATGAAAGGGACGGCGACATTTTTAGTGCTGTCAAATTAGTTGAGTTTAGTTTTAGCGACAGCTTAATTGACACCATTGTAATATTAGTAGTACCTAATAAATCATACCTAATATACATTTTTATAAACAGATCTATTTCCAAATGTGTATAAACATTATATTATACAGTAATTTTTATATTAAGTAATACCTATTCAAGTTTGTAATTTAGATGGAAATAACTTAGGTAAGTATTGCATAAGACAGTGGAGAATATAAAGTTTAAAATGAAAGCGAATAAGTAAGGGCGTTATGAGCGAAGTTTAAAGGAGGCAAAGATGTACTTGTGAAACCAACTCCAGAAAAGTACCTTAATATTTTACCTCGCTAAAGCCAAAGACGATTAATATCTAGAAGACAGACAAAGGCTATACACAAAATCGTAACCCGATCCCGCAGTACCAGATAGCCTGAAAACTTTAAAACATCAATTTTATCCAAGAAATTTCAATACTTAGTAGTAGGTAGCAACAATATTCAATATTTAAACATTTTTAACTAGAAAGTAATTGAAATTTCTTGGATAAAATTGATGTTTTAGAGTTTTCAGGCTATTTTTTAGGGTTACGATTTTGTGTATGGCCTTTGTCTGTCTTCTAGATATTAATCGTCTTTGCTAAAGCTTACCGAAGCAAAAACTGATAAGCAAGGGTAAACTCTGGTTTACCTTGTAAGTGCCGCAATAAATATAACTGCTATCTTTTTTATTGGTATTTTTTAAAAACATTAGGAATCGCAAAAGTTTTTTTTTAAGTTTAGGTCGATATCATCTTGTGTTAATGCCCCGAAAAGCCTACTAGATCAATAATAAGGCCATAAGTAAAATATACTTATGGGTTTACTTTGAATAAGGCTATATAACTTTATTTTATTTTGGTTATATTTCGTAATCGTAAGACAAACCCAAAAGACCCTATAGGAATGAATTCTCATACCCTTCCCCATTTGAAATTGAATTTTATTCGCCAAGTTATGGGGGTTCGCATGTTTATTTGTGTTGTATTGTGCAGTAACTTTATAGGGTGCTTTGTATAAGCAGTTAGATTAAAAGGGAGGATTTCTATATGCCGAATGCTTGGGACTTATGAATGTCCCCAAGGACACTGATCTTACGCAATGCAGTATCCTCGTTTTCTGTTAAAGTTCTGTCTATTTTTGATAATAGGTCGGTAATACTTACAATAGTAAAGCCTTTTGTGTTTGAAGCGCTTGTGACGAAGCTTGCTAAGACGTTCTTGATAGATCGTTGAAGTGAAGCAATGTTCTGAGCGGTCACAACTTGGATGGGTGACCGCGAGTTGCATTATCAGCTGAGCGCTTCCGTGTTTCGGAGGGCACGTTAAATTGTCGGTCCCGGCTTAAAGCCGTTATGCCATGACAGAGATCACTCTCTCACCGGACTCCGTCACCGGAGTTTTTGCCGCTTGCTCATACGAACTTACTTTTAGCTTATTGTAGCTTATAGAGATAGCACAAATCAGAATTATCGAGTCTCAAGCTAAGAATGATGATAAATAAATAAGAATAAACTATACGAGTAGGTACCTACTTATTATAATATTTCTGTTTACGGACTGCACCGCGCGTGTTTACATGTTAGATAATATTTTTCGATCCAATCTCTTCATATTCTAGCCTAAAACCCGTTTCTTGATATCACTTTAACTGAATTACTCAAGATGCCATACAAAAGTTGCTAAACAGTTCATAAACGCTGGCAAGCGTTTTCCCGCTTCAGTTATAAAAGCCTATCTCGAATCCTTTATATCACCATGAACCCGTTTATGGACTGCGAGGGAAGACCATCCAATTTCTTGTTATCACGATCATGGCGTGAAGTCTCGAGCTAGGGATCCGTAGGAAATTTGACATGCTAATGAGGACAGCTAGTTTACTCCAATACTTTGTGTCATATTTAAAACGATGTAGTAACTTGTTACTTGCTATAACTAAATACAACTTTCCGAGCGACATATAAATTTAACAATTATTGGAATATCTGTTTCTCAAGTAAGTGACTTTTGTGTCTTGTTTGTCAAATAAACATTCTTTAAACCTAACTTGTTTTAGGTAGAAAATGTGATTTTAGTGCAAGTCAAATTTACTACATCATATTAACAAGAAAATATAAAAGTAAGTACCTAGTGTGTCCTTACTGCGCTTAGTTTGATTGATTTATTTATTCAACTTTTGTATGCTTTTGTATGTACTTACCTATTATGTATATACGTATATTTGGTAAAGGCCGCAGGTTCACGGTGGATGTAGGCCGCTTACAACCGAAACAACTGGAGATCTATGAGGGAGGCATACCTATGTCCACGTCCAGCAGTGGACGTCCTAAGGCTGAGATGATGATGATGATGACGTAATGGTTTTCGCAGAAGTACATTGTCACATAATTAGTGAAAAAAGACGGTACATAAATAAAATACCTAAAAAATGTATAAGTTGGTACCTAGTTACTTCACTAAGATTAAAAACGTCTGCCTAGTAGGTATAAAAACTTGTTCAGAAAAATAGAAGCAAACATAACCAAACAAGCTATATTGTCATAAGCTGTGATCTTGTTATGGACAGAAGTAAACTTTACATTTCGTATGCAGAACCTTAAGTAAACGTTTTACGAACGATACCAACAAAAGGTTTGCAATAAACGTTCATATTTATGCTTCTTCCGTAGGTATAACTATGCAAACTATTTTGCTTAGTTTTCCTACATATTATGATAGAGCCTTCTTCAGCCCTCTATTACGTAGGCAAACCAGGTAAGTAAACATTATATGAGATGAGAAATGAGAAACTAGCTGGCCCGGCAAACATTGTACCGCCTCAGAATTTGAGGCATCATCAATAAAGCCGCTGCGCACAAAGATGTATAAGAAAATGAATTATATTTTCTTCCAAATTTACTTTCATGATTTTTTTCGTTTTAGCGTTCCGTACCCAAAGGGTAAAAAATGACCCTATTGCATGACTGTTCTTGAGTTCTAAATGCTTATTGTCTTTTTATGTTCTATGTATGTATGTTATTGTGTATGTGTATGTTGTACGGTATGTATTGTTGTTGTATAGTATATAAACCGTTATTGTCGATATTTCAAGAAGGTATCTACCTTATTGGATGACTGTACCTACCAACTATCGTTCCCTACGATATAAAAAAATACTATGAAAACCATACATCCAGTAACAAGGTTGACTACACACGAAAGCCTTTTGTCCGCAAAATGGGCTACATGTTCCAGAGACATGTTGAATCTAGTCGATTATCTGCACCTAATGAGCCGAGAAAGATGGAGGAAACCTTTTCGTGTCTAATTACCGATGTTATTATAGCGTGGGCGTTATTTTATTGGCTATGGTACTGTAATTCACTGTTCTATGGCACATTTAGCAGAAAGTAAAGTTTAAGTGGGCTTAAGTACTTGGCATGAATAAGTGAAATGAAAACAGTTGCAATTAAATTGCGTGATTGTAATTTATAAGACAAGCATCCTCTAACTAAAGTTTGAAATTATTTGCAATGTTTAAATTATTTTATTGATAATAAAGAGTGCATAGAGAAGAATGTAGTACCTACTATAATTATTGGCGATCGGGTATGCTTTAATGTCACACCCGATGTAATTTACGAAGATTACTTTTTCGCACACACACACAGTCTTTCTCTACAAATAGAAAATCGATATACTGGTATGAGAATTGAACTGCCAATGCCGTCGCTGTCGACGTCTGATGTGCCACAATAACGACCGTACCGTATAAAGCTCGTATGGTAGGTTTTATAACTTGGAACTCGACGAATATTACTTACTTGAAATAAACTTAGTTGTGTAATGCCTACCAGAGATACTTAAGTATCGTCAACAAAAAAGTATGTTAACACTTTTGGCCTGAGTGGGAAGTTATAGGCTAAAAATAAGTAAGCAGTGTCTGATTTTCAAAGCTTTTTCCCAAAGAAAAGTGCCTACGGTCGCATGAGGGAGACGATTTTTTTAGGCCACTTACGGTCACTCATCCAAATTGTGACCGCTCAGGGGGAGATTCGTGTCACTTAGGTATTATGTTTGTAGAAAATTAGAAATGGTAATTTTCACGAGCCAAAGGTGAAGATAGTTGCCTGTATAGGTCGCGCCACGTAAAAAGAGCGCTGGCTGACAAGCTGCGCAGAGTCGATTTTTAGGTCCGATTGGTGGTGTGGACTGCGGCGCGGGGTGAAGGGGTAACGCTGTCATTGATTCGGCGCATGCTATTGGTTCGTCAGCAGTCCTTAGCTTCCCGCGCTGTCACTACGTCAAATTCGTTTGCAAAATATCATCGCGTACAAATGTTTTCGCTTACGAAATGGTTTTACATAGAAATATTAGAAAAATTGTTTATGACGTAGGTACATAGTTTTATGAAGAGAGAGGCTGCTAAAAATCCTGTTGATGATAATAAAACAATGTATCAACAATACCTGAATTTTGTAGGTACCTACTTACTTAATTCAATTTAACAATGAACACTGACTAAAACATGTTTTTAATAATAATTCCAATAATGATATTCATCTAAGTAATTTCTTCTTCTTCTTTATTTTGGCTTCGCCGGCTTTTGCTTAGCCTACCACGCACTGCCATGTCATTATAATTCAAGTTAGTGAAGTCAAGTCATTAATTTTATTCATGAAAGACAGTGACATATATTATGTTGAAATGAGTAAAATATTTATTACGCACTCATAATATTTATTGTCAACAGTTGAACTGACAAAAGTAGTCTCTAACCAGGGTGTTAAAACGGTGTATACTAGCTTGCGCGAGCCGAGCCGCCCGGCTACAATAATACAATAGGATTAGTACTTTCGTGCGCGAGTGTAGCCATGCGCAAACATACCCCCTCCACTTTTTTCCAGCGCTCTTTTTACGTGGCGCGGACTATACCTACTCGTGAATAACGAAATTTGGGACTTTGTGGAAAGTTGCAGACTTAAGCGCAACAACGATTATAATAATTTGGTGCTTAGATGTTCAAGCTTGTGGCACTAAGCACTAAGTACCAATTTCAGGGCATAATGTCGGCACTAGATTATACAATTACTGTGTGGAAACATTAAAGTAAAAGGAGAAATGTTTCTTGTAACCTACTTAGAAGTTCACATTCATAAAGACGTAGAGACCATGGATTCTTATTTATACGACCCTAACACTACCTCCCACGGCACTTTACACCTACCTACCTTCACCACTCTAAGATGAAAAATAGAGTAGGTACCTACCTACTTAGGTATATGAAATAGTAATTTTGGCTGATCTTAATGTGTTGCTGTCGTAAGGCAAGAAAGATCTCCTTTTTGTTATTGAATTTGGACCATTTGGAGAATATTTTTTATGAGCTATCAATAATAAGTATCAAGGGATAGGAACCTATCCCATTTGTTAGTGACTGTCATACATTTGAACCTCAGAAGAAGGAAAGAGATAGAAATGACATAACTACGAAAAAACGAAGCATACCTAATCATCAAAGATGGCGGCTTGCCACCAATAACAAGTCGCGATGACAACTGGATGTACTTGTGGTTGGCTGGGAGCCTGGGACAAAACATGGCGTCCGGCGTCAGGGAGATATAGTTCCCAAAGTAATGTTTATACCAAGGCCATTCATTTATATTGTCAATGATTTGAACACAATGTTGCAAAAACCCTCCACAGTGGGATTACTTTGCCGATGACAGTAATAATGTAGGTGCAAGAGGGTTGGGGCGAAAAAGAAATAAGTATGTATTTTCTCCTCCCCCAGATAATTATTGACGTTTTTGGAAAGAATGTTCAATTTACGCAGCTAAAAGTAAGGGGAGATGCGTGTAGATGTTTTAAGTAGAGATGATGTTTTTGCAGATTTTTGTTGAAATGCACTTTGCAACTTTGTTTAAGAAGCATGATGAGATCTTCGCTTTTCTCGTAGTTATTAAGTTTCACCTTCATGTAGGAAAAAATTTCAAAGCCGTTAAGCCATGACAGGCAATAGAATCACCCAGCATGTAAAACTATGATGAAGTGATCCTTGAGGTTGTACCGAAATAAATGAGTTTTTCTTTCTTTTTTATGGAGGCCTTTAGGGTCTAAAAACTCCGTCACCTGAGTTGGCCACTTTCTTATATGAACTTACTTATTATATATATTTATTACGAAATTATGTTTTAACTAAAATAAAGTTATTGAGACAGTTACTTATATCGGTCAATATATAAATAAGTAAAAACCTACATTATAAATGAAAAGTAGACAATACTAAGCGATATTTGTCGATTGGGTGAAAACAATCACAACGTTAGAAGTAGGTATATCAAATACCCGTTTACTTTTATGAATTTATATGTATCTAGCTAGACAAACGTAGGTTGTTGAGATTCTTGAAAAATACAATCAGCCTTTTTAATGAAACTTTGGAAAGAAAACCTTATGGCATTACCTGAAGTGGCCTAGAAAAGCACTGGAGGTAGGTAGAAGTATTGCTTTCAAGATTTGATCGAAGCTTAAGCAGTAAAAGATTTATTTTTCTTTATCAGATTTCAGTATTTACATAATTTCCCATTAAATATAAAGGAACTCACCTGCAAAAGCTATTTGAAATGAAAACTGAATTTATTCACGCAAATCCATTACTCGATAAGGAACATTTAAGGGCTCTTCCAGCACACTTTGGTCGTTGGTCGGGGTTCTATTACCCAATACATTAGCTTTATTGATCGTTTGAGGCCGCCTTACTTCGGGGGACCTCTGATAATAGGTAGCAAAGAACGCGGGTGTAAGGTAATGCTAAGTACCTATTATGTTATCTGTGACACCCAATGCTTATTACTGGTATAATAATCACATTCTCTGAATAGTCTGCGGTAGTAGCCAAATGTTAGTTTTTATTCTCAAAACCGAGAACCTAATCTAACCTACCTAATCAAAACATAAAGCTATAAGCTAGCATAGGTAAAAAAGGTACTCAATACAAACAAGACACATTGTATGAGCGGTGAATGGTGAATTCCCTGGCGGAGTTTATAGACCAGCTAAAGTCCTACGACATTGACCTTATCGAGCTACTATCTTAACGACTTTGTTGTGGTTATTGTGAATGCAGTTGTATTATTTGAAATTGTTTTAATTGGACCTGGGAACTCTACTATGGTGCCGTGGTCAAACTGCAAAGATAGTTGGACCACGACCCATAGTAAAGGCCCGTAGTCCAACTAATTGGATACAGCAGTTGGACCACTGCCCCTTAACGAAGTTACGAGTAACATCCTACCAATTCATTAGGTAAATGTTTAAAGCGGTCAATAATAGATCTTACGGCCGTAAGATGATCTGTTAAGAACATATTAGGTTTATATTATTTATATTTCTGTGGTTAAGAACGAGGAGGTACACATCTTTGAAGGAAAATATGGATGGAAAATACCTATTTATTAACCTTGTCTTCAAAAACAGTTACGAACAAACATACAAATGAAGATGAATAAATGTCATATTTCAAGGCGAAACAAACTTATACTATATGACGATAATTTTACGTGAGTAATTTCCCGTGTGCTATTATAATGTCTTATACTAGGTAGGTATATGGTTGAATTATTATTTGGGACAAGGACAAAGAAAGTAAACTGTATTCAAATACCATGTTTGTTGAAAAGCTACACAAAAGCCAGGTCGTTTATCATATACATATACCTAATTTGATAAAATTGTTATGGTAACGGTAAGCCCAAAGGTAGAACTTACCATAAGTAGATAACAGCTGTGCCAATATATGTAGGTCCTCATGTATTCTCAAATGAGGAACCGCAAATTTCGGGTCTGGCAAATTGATGGAACGTAATATGATTACACTTTCCGGTCACACGAGGAGCCACTTTGAAAGAGGACCTCAAAATGTGACCTCTCTATATCAAGGTGTACCATAAACCTTAATAGCTAGTTAGTTAAATGTAGGTACTCGTGTTAAGTAATTAGTATTAGTTAAGTAGGTATTAGTTTTCGTACCAAGTCATTGATTTCTCTTTACTTTTTCAATTATAGTTTCATATTCAGCTGGTAGGTATAAATTAGAAATTTAACACGTTAGCTGTCCCAAGATAATTTGGGGTATACCACACTGCGTCCATACTATATCTTCAACTTTGAACCTCATTTTCATAAAAAAAAATTAAAAATTTCATCACGTCCATCGTGTTTTATTTTACCAAATTACCTATCTATACGTCCCCCGAAATTCAACCTCGTAGCTCTAGCGTTCAGTGCCTGACATCTCATGCATTTGAAACAGAGCTATGACCTATATGTAGTGCACGCAACTTTAGCCCTCATTTTCATAAAAAAAATAAAAAAAAATCATCACGTCCATCGTGTTTTATTTTACCAAATTACCTATCTATACGTCCCCCGAAATTCAACCTCGTAGCTCTAGCGTTCAGTGCCTGACATCTCATGCATTTGAAACAGAGCTATGAACTATATGTAGTGCACGGACTTCACAGCTTACTCCAAAATGCACTAAATGTAGTGCATGGACAGCTAACGTGTTAAAGTAACCCCCGACCATAACAGGCAATAGAATCACTTAGCATGTAAGACGATTCAAAGTGCTTGAGATCCCAAGCCAAAATTAAGAGCGGAATCTTCCCTAAATTCAACGTAGCTGGATTTTTTCTCTGAAAAAGATGCAGAATGCGTCAGAAAAGCAAAGGCAATAAAACAGCGAAATAAAAATAGGAACTCATTTATTTACATTTACATGTATTTACATTTAAAACGCGCTCAGTAGTACATACTAACGAAATGGCAACTTGAGCAAATCTTTTATTATTTAAGACTTACTTTCTAACAATTATTATGCTAGTTTATTACTGTTCCTAAAATTGGAAATCGATTCGCGAAAGTTTAAAAACTTAGTAAATGTTACAATATAAAAAATAGATTTAGTGTGATTTCATTAAAACCTGATTCACTTGCATGCCCGCTAATTTTCGTAAGACGAATGTTTTCTATTTTGTATAGAAAAAAAAACTTCGTTTAAAGGTTCGTGGACTTACTTCGAAAAGTTGAGCTATCATGTACTTAACTCTACAGGCTGATACTAGATTTAATTCTAATCCTAACTTGACATGGGATTTTATTTTACAGCACGATTAGAATTAAAAGTATATTGATTTTACGTTTACCTACTGACTTTTGTTGTGCTCTATATTACAAAAATGTCAAATCCTAAGAATTCGAGAAAATTGTATTAGGAATTTAAATTAAATAGGTTAGGATTGAAATTGAAATGAAGTTCGGAATTAGGTTTCTAGTTCATAATATCTATCTTTATTTATTCACCGATCCACGGCATTTTATTCTTATTACACAAAGCATAAAAAAGTCGTTTTTTTTACCAATTTTGTAGAGGCAACGCGATGCTATCAACTTAAACATGTATTATAAAAATAACTAAAAAATATAACCTAGGTACGAGTATATCTAAGAATTTCAAAGGCAATAAGGTAAAATAGTGAAAAATAAGCCTCAATTTTTTCATTATTGATGCCTAATTATAATTTGGAATGCATGTTATCTTAATATTATGCAAGTTTAATTTCAAAAGAAATCTTTAACTAAACTGACCTAATTTCTAATAAGCACAACCAGAAGATATATTACCTTCAGCACATGAGCAAATTACAGGCTACTTATAATTAAAGTTTGCTAGGAGTGTGATGATCGAAATGGAAAATATTAATTAGAAATCGAAAAAAAATATTAGCTCTTTGGGGTCAAATAAAAACTGTGCACCTAGTACCTACACACAATTTCAATGTTTCACCTTAATAAAAATGTAAGAAAACTTGTGACAATTATTTACGGTAATATCACAATCGAAGCCCTGCATATTTTTGAAATCCATTCCTAATCACTAGCATATTGTTCGATAAGCTCGTAATATTTAGGTTGGAATGTCAAGAGATGCTATAAATCCAAGTCATCCTCAGACTCACTTTCACTGTAACCCTTCAAAGCCTTACATATTTCATCTTCCACTTCCAAGGCGCTCTGCTGTTTATCATCCACGGCCAGTTTGTTGTACGCACCTAAATTGGAGTTATAGTGACCGCCACAGCAATATCTTTTGAACATACAAGACAAGAAAAAGTATAAAGCGATAAAACAGACTATGAATAAAACAACCGAAAGTACTACATTAAGTCTATAGTGCCAGTTAGCGTCGCTAATTTGAGAGAGAACATGATTTGGGTAGCAGTAGTACTTCGGCTCGGTATCCGTTAGATTGTAGAGTTGCGCATCGTCGAGGCAAGTGAGACATTGGTTGTTTTGAGGGCCGGAGCATGTGCCGCACGTGTAATGACAAAGAAGACAGGTAAGAGGGGCCCCGGCAGGTTCCAAGTCTAACGCTTCAGTCGCATTGATCTTCCCATCTTGTCTTTTGGAAAGGCTTTCGATGTAAGTGAGATTGCGTCTCCTCGAACTGCGCTCGGCCGCTACCTCGCTGGCATACGTCCCACCCGGACAGTGTCCATAGCACTGACCGTTGTACAAATGCAAGCCCTTCGCGCATTCTATCGGAAGAAAGAACAGATATGTTTAATTACATGAAACGCATCGAGCCTTCACCACCAGCACCTTCCAGCGTCCATGCAGCGTCTTGCAGGCCGAGCCGCGTCCGTATCATCACAGGAATGGAAGGAAAGGATAGGACAGAATCTTGTCGCTGATCTCAAATAATTTTGTTCAATAACTTCCATCAACATTACAGGAAAACAAACGTCACACACATGCAAAAAAACGTGCACAAAATTAAATGAAATCAGACAAATACAACTACTGAAAGTATGAGGTGATAAAAGATATTAAGAAAAGAATCGTGCTGTGTGCTCTCTCTATTGATAGAGTGAAGTTAATAAGCGTGGAAAGCAAATATTAGATAATGAAGCAAGCACAGTTAGCCAGGCAAACATGCAATAAACATAAATGCAAATAAACTAAAACATAAAACAGTTGATTTTCTTAAATAATGCGACTAACTGCTATTTGAACATTTTGTAATCAGAGACAAGACTCGTGAACGAATGTACCAAAATAAAATCATTTGTGATTTTTGTAATAAAAGATTGTTTTATTGTTATTTCCGTTCACATTAGATTCAATATATACACATTAGGCAACATTTACATCATTACATTTACGGAGCAGAGTCACTAGACCCTTGAGCTTGGCCAACTTTACCAACAAATTAAAATATAAATTAGTTTCAACGTTATATCGATAAACTAACAAAAGTTACGAATTGAAATTAAAAATGTAAGATATTTATTACTCAAGAAAAAGAAGAATGGGTAAACAAATTTTACGGCATCTGACGAATCAAACACAAAAAAATATGGGTGTTTGTTTTGTACAAATATTTCATAAAAAATTAAATCACCCATTCTTCTCCGCAAATCGATTAAATAAGTAATCAGCTATCCTGTAGTTACATACATTTTTATAATTACAATAGTTACCTACCAGTCGATGAAAAATTTATCGATCAGTCGTTTTTCAATTTACATCTTGTGAGCAATTTGTACAAATACTATCGATATTATTTACAACTTTTAATCGTATAAGTTTAACTAGTTATGGATTGGCAATCTCCTCTATGATCACAACCACAATATGAAATACGTTTTAGTACAATATCTACATTTACATGGATCTACTGTGTATATTTTGGCTTTGGGGTTTTAAATGAAATGGATGTAGAAACGCTGTATCTTCATTTGTTTAAATGTAAATAAATTCTAAGGAGATGACAACAAATACAGGACAAGTATTGAAAGTAGTGTTGCGGACGAATGAGACAGTATTACCGATAGACCTTGCTCTCGAAACGAAAACTAGTCATATAGGTACATCGACTAATTGATAGTAAACAATCAAACTGCTATCGATGGAAATAAAAAAAATATCTGATTTGATTTAATAGTTTGAGTACATTATGATCAGTTTGATTATGACATGAAAAAAAAAAAGAAATATGATCACGACTGTATCCCGGGAACGGTAGACATGTATTCAGACCCAGATTGACGATTATTATCAGTTTGACGACTTTAAACGTTTATGTAGGTACTTAGCAAATACTTGAATGGGTTAGGTTTTCTTTGAAGGATTTCACATTTTATCACGTCATAACTCTCTGACCCGATCAGCCTCATTTACTTTACGATATCCGCAACACTATTTTAAGTAGCTAAGTATAGTGCAGTAGAAGATACAGCTAAAATTGGAAGCCAAAATACACGAATTACTTTAGGTAACGACTCCTTACAAACAATCAAACTTATTGTAACAGATATGTATGATTTTACTAATTATATACGACATGTAATGACGACACTATCTATGGAAAATAATAAATAACGGTTATACGACGTTCATTACTACACTGTTCTTATCAACGTGAAAGCGTGTCAAATACAATTCAAATACATATGAAACGGCATCTACTGACCTGCAATTTTATATCAGACAAGCACGACAATTTTGGATCAATAACCATCAATTTGTTAATAAGACAGTCTGTAGTGAACGCTTTTCTTTATTTGCAGCACCAACATAAATAACATTGTTTAATAATGAAGATTAAATAAGTTATCGCCACAGTGACGACACCGAATCAAAAGACATTCGGATTTGATTAAAGAATATTTGATTACTTACTGAACTAAATGTGTATAAATAAATAACCTACTGTTCCGAACTTACACGAGCAATGAGAACGTTTATATAAACTTACTGAAGTAGAAGTTAAGTATATGTTTGCTCGTTGAAAGTTGTTCTTTTTTCTAAATGCGTTCACTTTTGGTATGATTGAAGAGGACTTATATCACCCTCTGTATGTAAAGGAACAAGGTTGCCTCATTGGAAAAATAAATAAGTACTATTATACAGCTACCTGAATATACAGACAATAAAGAAGGTAAAAATAAACTCTTGATGAAAACTTAAATACTTAAATGTTCGAAGATTTACAAATTTATCCTAGTTTTATATCGAATTTGCACACTCGCTCGCGTCTCAATTATTCATGAAAATGGACGTTTTCATTTTAGTTTTATAATACGAGTGAACTTGTAATTGCACTTTATTTCGATATTAACTCTCTGTTTTTTTACAAACATTTGAACATTGGTGATGTTTAAGTTGCCTTTATTATCACAGAAACATTAAAGAAGAGCAGAGAAGACGCGCGACATAATGTAAACATGCCATTTTACAATACTTTGACATACTTACATTTAAATGAAAATTATAGTAGACAAGTGCATTATGTATGTCGCACGACTTCTAAATGGCACCGAATGAAAATGATATTTCTGAGTAGAACCCTAAGGTATAGGAATTTATATAAAGTAATATAAAGGATACAAAATATATATTAAAGCATAAATTATGTTTAACATATAATTCATTTTAAAGTAAGTACAATTATTTTCATAATAATAAGTACTTAATTTTATTGTGCTCTTTCTAAGTACATATAACGTTCATTATTGTTTTATGAAATCCGTGAAACAAGGACAGCTTAAAATAAATTTACAAACTTGTACTTATATAATGAACTAAAATCACATGCCGTAGCGGTGGGCACCGAGGTACCGCGCTGTAAGGTTTACATTAGTCATTTAGGTGGAACCAACTAGGAGTATTTGCATGTAATGTAGCAATTCAGCTTAAAATCCGGATTTATAAGAAAATAGAGAAAGGCAAAACTTAACCCAAAAGGCATTCGGTTAAATTCGTAATGACCAAAAGATTATTGAATTTCAGTTTTAATTTCCTTGGCAAATAACACATTTATACTCACTATGGCTTGAACTGTACATCACACGTAAACATCCTTGGTCAGTATACGCTATGCCTTAAGCAAGGGGCCCTTTCAGGCCTCGGTATACTTCTAGCAGTTAGTGCACATGAACTTAATCTAAGAGGCGTTCTGCTTTGAAAAGCATCAGCCGTTAGTAACATTATGAATAGGCACAAACCTAAGCAGACGACTGGAGAGGCGAATTTGACGCATCCTGTAGAGCTGGTATATGGACCGGCATTCCCGGGGTCAACGTCCGGACTTTCCTCGCGAATCTATAAAATAACGTCGAATTTAGAAAAAATATACGTAAAAGAATTTATCGATATCATTCAATTTAAACGACCCTGTTTATGTCCGAGTCGAATGTTCCTTTCATCGATCAAAGAGAGATGGGTGATTAAATGGTGCCTAGGTATTTGACACCATAATTTGTTACAGATAGAGTGTTTATTTACAAACATTCAGAAAACTTTAGGCATTATCAAAACACATTTGCAGTTTCAAATCAGGGAAACACGATTAGGAATTAGACACTACAGCGGCAACAGTCTAATTGTTAGAGTTTATGACACTGATATTGAAAATATTTGGTTCATACCACGTTTAGTGCTTCCTATCGTCGCCATTTGCAGCAAAGTCGAAATATCTAAGCAACGAGATATAACTGGTTTTATGACTTTTAGTAAACACTAAAACTATATCGACTTTCTATCCTAATTACATTATGATTAGAAAAGTTTGTAAGCTTGTAGGTATTCCTAAAGACAATGATATTGACTTTGTTGAAACTTAAAATACAAGGAGATTTATTTGTCAGTCACCACACTTTATGACTTTTTTCACAATAGTCATGAAGTGTGCTCATTAACATGTATGTTCGATTGTTCGTTTAAACTAGTGGCTAACTTTGGTTGCAAAGTTTTAAGGCTGCTTGTTGTTTTAATGTCTCCGTCATGACTAAACGACTTATTAAAAGTCGGAACTAAGAAATTGAATGTGCTCTTATTCGACTGCTAAATTATTGAATCTAATAATAAGAATCATTGCTTACTTACTATCCTACATTTTCCTGCAGCCTAAAAGTTATACATACTAAAGATATTATAGACTTGGTAGGAAGAGGATGTCACAATGATTTATACCGTCGGTCCCATGACGAGGGTGAATACATGTCACAGGATAAAGAAAACAAATAGAGGTGCTATAAAGCTTTACCATAGAAAACTACATTTTACCCTTACGTTCTACTAAATTAGAACTATACTTCTCCTAAAAGTATATTTATTTATCAAAGTTATTGAAAAACTCTGAAAATGTATAAAAGCGCGCTGAAACCAGGCTAGGTACAGATGTTTAACACGCGAATATTAATTTTAATAGTGCTTTATTTGAGGTATTCCACATATATCGACAAATATCGAACTGTATATTTAATTCATTGGCTGAACGAGTATGTTATCTTAACAGTATTTTGTTATAGGTTCGCAAAGCAATCGATATTTTACAATACTGTCTTGTATTTTGCTTATATTATTTGAATAATGTTTTATTGACGTCATATTATGTTTTATCACAATATAAAATGTCATCTAAACTTCGTTATGACGTGGCTTAAACTCGTTTATATTGTCGCACGGTACGCAGTTCATTACGCGCTTATATCACGTACGCCACAATATGAGCCCGTCTCATGCGGTAATCTAACGCATTATTCATCTATATTGGCGAGCTTTGTAAGGATTTGCTAAGGCGCAGACGAAGACGACAATTTTACAAAAATTACTTTATGAGACAGCTGATGAGTTAGGGCTAAAAGAATATATAATAATACATTACACTAATGGCAAAATTAAATTATTTTATACAAAGTTCTCGTGTCACGGTGTTAGTGGTCGAACTAATAACAAACTAACTAAGAGCTAAACCTACGCTGCCTAATATGAAAAAACGTTTTATACGTTTATTCGTCATAAAACTCACATTCCACTGCATAATTAGCTGAAGGCTAATAAATTAGCTGAGATTTATTATTCAAGCCATAGGTACACTTCAGACAGACCTAATGATCTGGCATTGTCTTCGCTATGAGACATAATTGAGTTAGTCTCGTGGGCCTCTAATTTGGTTATAAATTTACCGTGGTTCAATTTGCTTTGAAGTTAATTAACACACGCCAGATCTGTCATAAACTCAGTTTATTGTCTACAAATTGTTTCGTAAAATCATCAAACTTAGTAATCGATTGAACGAGGAACCCATCCAATTTACATTTTAAATAGTATTGGCTCATCGGTCCTAGTACATATCGGTGTTGCATGGTACAAGTTAATAAATACAATAGCTGTTACATTATATAATTCACTAAATTACCTACGCCGGGAAAATATGGGCGAACTTAGCAAATAAATAGTCGGGATAGCAAAGAGTTACATGTTAACAGATGGGTGAAACTTACCGCGTGGGAGTCGTGCCACACGAGCGCTAAATCGTCGTCGATCGCGTTATGACGCACTTCTTCGATTGATTCGGTCTCCGCGGCCGCCTTCCAGGCTGTAATGCCCGCGGCATTCGTCCCCAGTGAGTTCGTCTCAGGCGAGGCATCATACTCCTGCGGTGGCGTCTCTGTGCCGTAGAATATCAACTGCCACTGCGTCAACGGTCCAGCTGCACAAACAAAGTGATATATGATACATCAAACCCTTTGTAACTAACAAAAATAACAACTACAAAATATGTAAAGCGTAAAAATCTACAAACGCAGTCGTAAAACTCTAAACGACATAATCTATTTCACTACAGATACGCAAAACAATTTTGCAAAGCGAACTTTTCAAACAAAACTTAGGTACGGGTAAAAAACAAAAATACGTTAACTGATAACAAATAGCGAAATCTAAAACGGATTGTAATAAACAAATCGAGTGGGAAACAAAAGTAACAATGCAAACACGACATGCATGGCGGGATCCGGAACAAAGGTAATCGACGTGCAGGCTCTAACAAGGCGCCAAATAAAACGCTGCGAACGGAGACACAACATGCAGCCTGGTACCGTGGGCTTGGAGCGGCGCGGGGTATATTCTCTGGATTTTCGGATACTGCTCGAATAGATTGGACATCTTCCTTCCGCGGGCATCGCTCGCCAACGGGTCAGCCAGATCCCCGCGCAGGTTGAGGCTCAGGTCTGTTGCAAGGGTCGGGGCGCGGGCTGAAGAACTCTCAAGCGGGGAACGCGTCGCCGGCCTACTCTGCTTCGACTTCTGCGAATTCCTATTCGGATTCTTTGAGTTCTTATTCTTTTTGCGTTTAAGTCCGACCGTGTACGTGGGCACTATGACAGCTTTGCCTCTGTTGTTCTTCCGTCCGGTCTGGAGTACGACAGGGCGCGTCGCGTTGCCCCGGTTCCGTATTATTGGATTCCGGAACGGTATCGGATCGTTTTTAGCCGCCGGTGTGCTAGTCCCGTACAACGTTATAGACCAATCTTGCAACGTCGCTCGGCCTATGTAAATTTCATGAGACGGTTAGATGTGCATGTTCAAAATTCTCTAGAATGAGCGCCCCAAACATTTCGGTTAAACTTCAAGCTTGTTAGTAACAGCCCCAGTCCTATTCTATTAAGACGTGTTCACTCACCCATATATCTTCCTTCGTTGGAGACCTCTAATTGCCAGACGCCGAGTGGTGATTCCCCCCACATGTGCACCGACATGAAAGGCCAGGAGTTGAAGCCAGCCCGGGAAGAATCATGCGCTCTGCCGGAAAATTAACTGTCTAATTACTGTGTTCGCAAGTTTGCGACACTACGTATTGAGACACGGGACGAGAAAATAATTAACTTAACACGTATACATACGTATACATAAGTCTAGGTTTAATAAAAAAATCACAAATTGATATAACGTTTTGCCGCATTTTCCAAAAAATGTCCCTTGTTTTTATACGAGTATAAAGTAAATTTAATTATTTATGTAATTATTTGATATATTCTGGAAATGTTAAAATAAGCGGACAGTTGACTGCGTTCAGAGTGCCTGCCTAATTAAAAGAGATTTGCGTATCTCATTAAAATGCAATGTTGACGTTGACTGACTGTGGGTTTACAGTTTAATAGAAAAGCCTAGCTTTTCTTTGACTCGTGCTTTGATTTCGTAACTGTTAAATTTTACAAAAGGCTTTATACTCGTTTAAACCTCTGATTACGCCTAATAGCATCTTCAAAGTATCTTAAATGCTTGAAAATAATACTTCCTACTAGGAATAGGTAGGATAGGAAGTTCCTACTAATATTTTTTAAGAAAGTTTGTGAGGATGGATGGATGTTTGTTTCTCTACACAAAAATTACAATTTCTTTACCGCGGTAGAATTTATCTAATTTAGTAGGTATATCCATACTTTTTTCAATCAACCATTCTATTTCAGATTGGTCTAGAAGTAACGTCCAGATGCAAAACGGTCCTCGTCCCACAAGGGTGTAGTTAGTTGTTTCTTGTGCTCTAATAAAGTTAGAGAGAGCCTATAAATAAGTCTGTCGGCGATGCAACTCCGGTAATTATACAAAGGTATAAATTCCCTGTTCACTCTAATGGTGAGTTATTGTGATAATTTGTGTTGGATTTAGTTAAGGAATCTGTGTAACAGAGTATAATCAGATCGAGGAGTTAGTGGACATTTTAGATATTTTTGTGTGGATAATATGATTATTAATGGTTTAATAGGGTATTGGTTTAAACTGATCAAAAGCTGTGGAGCTCCGTAGAATGACGAAGACATAGAAGCTCTATGAAAGCGTTGAAAAAAGAAAATATAATAATCAATCAACATTTCTACTGAATGCACCAATATTCATATTCAAGATTATCGTTATAATTCGTAAGGATTCTACGTAATATTAATATCTTATTCGCTTCTGGATTATTTTAAGGTTGTTTCTTAGATAAGTTTCTACGAGATTCTACGAAAAAATAAAATAGTCTTCGCTCGCACTTGATCAATTAAGATTTCAGGTGAGGTCAGAGCGCCCCTGGACCATTGATGCGAACGAAGGCTTTTCGAAGAAGGCAACTTGTTTTATCACTTCTGAAGTCGTAGATCAGGGCCCAAATAGCGAGTACAGTTTTGTAGACATAGAAAAAAATAAAAATAAGGGCGTATACACACCTGGGCGCTAAAAGCGTGACGCGCGTGCCGGCGGGTGAAGTTAGCGCGATTCGTAAATCGCCGCGTCTCGCAGCTGATAGCGACACTCTTGCTTGTACGTGCTCGATGTAATTCACGCCGGGACACGCACTCACGTCGAGCTGAAATAACGCTCCGTTTAGACTGGCTTTATTTGTTATTAAGGTTCAGTGACCTTTGTTAGAATGAAATAGCCATGCTGATCGTTTATTAGTAACGAATATTTATGTGAGTGCTGAGCAATATGTGACCATTTTGTATTATAATAAGAATCACTCCCATTGCATTGTTTACAGTTTAACTGTATGCGCAGAACATTCAAACAAAAAAAACTATGAAGGTATATAAATTATTTGATATCTGTGATTTTCCCCTGATTTGTTCAAAATAAAATAATATCTAAATTAATTAAATATGTTGAATTATGGTAAAATTATTTTGGAGGTAATTTAGACATCAAAAACAAATTCAAATGAGAATAAAGCTCTTAATTGAAGTGATGTATATAACCTTTGAAATCCAAACCATTTTGTTTATAATTATATTTGAAATCCTTTATTGTGTTTCATAGAAACCTTCGCAATAAATTCTCTTTGCGTGGGATGGTAAGAGATCGAAAAACGGTAGGCACTTTTTTCATGACACTTTATAATGTTATTACAAGTGGAAATCGACCTTGTTGTTTCATGATGGAATGAAACTCAACCGTTGGGTGGTAGACCACATTTTTGTTTGACCGTACATTCAAATTCAATTCAAATTCAAATTCTTTATTAATCTTAGACTAACATTACAGACTTAGGATCTAAGACGTGAATCTATTGAGATCATTTAAATGAACAAAAAAACCTAAAACTAAAAACAAAATAAAATACAATAAAACATTTAAGTACTTACGTACTTACATATCTCTAAAAAAAAATTCATATTTTTTAAGTCTAAATAAAAGTGTTACCTGCAGTGCGACAGTAGAGCGAGGTGGGACCGCTCGCTGCGGTCTTGGCGATGCTAGCTCGCAGCGTCTCTGAGGCGGCACGGTCCGCCACGAGCGAGCGAGTCGCACCATGCCCGCCGCATCGAGCAACCCGTAGCCGAAGGAGTGGGAGACGTTGCGACCCACGCCGTTCACGCGCCACTCGCCGCCCGCGCTGAGACGCTCGGGACGCGCGGTACGTACCACTAGTGTGAATGAGGCTTTAGTTAATTTTTTCAAGATTTTAAATATTTACTTACTTATTGATGATGATGATTTAATTAATTACTTAAGTCTTCTTCTTCCTGCCCTTATCCCACTATGTGGGGTCGGCACAACATGTATTCTTCTCCATTTCCCTCTATCAGACATCATCTCAGCACTCACTCCTTTCTTACTCATGTCATCCCTCACACAGTCCATCCATCTTTTCTTTGGCCTACCTCTACACCTATATCCATCCACATTCATACCTAACACTCTCTTAGTAACATGACATTCTTCCCTCCTCATAACATGACCATACCAAGCTAACCTATTACTCCTCATCTTTTCATTCACTGGAGCCACTTTCACACTTCCTCTTATGTACTCATTCCTTATCCTGTCCATTCGCGTCACTCCACACATCCATCTTAACATTCGCATCTCAGCCGCATGTATTTTTCGTTCATCCGTCCCTTTCATAGCCCAACATTCAGATCCATACATTACGACAGGTCTAACGATTGATTTGTAAATTTTCCCCTTGAGTTTAAGGGGCATACGTGAATCGCACGTTGTTCCGGAGATCTGTCGCCATTTCATCCATCCCGCATTTATTCTATTTCTTACATCCCTGTCAATCTCACCATCATTCTGTATGACAGAACCGAGGTACCGAAAATTGGAGCAGGCTGGTAGGGATACACCGTTTAAAGCAATATTGACAAAATTGGAGGGACTACCGAAGTCGCAGAACAAGTGTTCAGTTTTCGTTCTACTAATCTTCAATCCGACACTCTCCAATTTGTCCTGCCATTTTCCCAACCTGCTTTGTACCACTGTTGCGTCTTCACCAACAAGGACAATTAATTACTTAAGTACTTAATTAAATCATCATCATCATTATTTTCATGATAATGATAATGATTTAATTAAGTAAATATTTAAATTGTAGTTATTTTTTTAGTCGTTTTTTCCTTCGAGCAAGTGGGCACTGGAATTTTTAGCTATTATAATAAGTAAAGGAGTGGGAAATATTACTACCAACGTTCACGGGGTTTTAGTGTATCCCAATCAAAAAAAATATAGTCTACCGCTAGGTAGGTACTTACCCACATTAAAAGACGAGTATGACAATTATAATTTTTTTACATTTTGTTCTATATCGTCAATGCCGAACAAAAAAGCTACCAACTTTACAAACAATGCCATTTCTTCACTTAAAGCCTGTTTTCCAGAAACCTATTCTGCGACATTTCAAGTCCTTGTAATTTTAACAACCTTTATTGCTCGTGTATTTTTACAAAATTGTACAAAAATACAAAATTGTACTAAAATCAACTACTCTATAACAAAAATAGACGAGTTTATTCGTCCAGTAATTTAAGAGGTCACCCTCATTTACCCTAAGTGATGGCAAGTGCGTACCACCTTAAGTCCAAGTACTTGAAATTTTAATTTTATCTAGTCTTCAAAATGAAAGCTAACTATTACCCACGCCAGAATTTAATATTAGATTTAGAATCTGATTTCTTGGAGCCTTTAATTGTAATGGAGATTAAAATATAGTTTTAACTATCTGAGCTGATTGAAATGGAATACTGAATAAAATAGATTTTCTGTTTCAATAATTTGGTAACATTTGAATATGTAGTAAAATAGAGCTGAGATTATAATAATGGTGGTCCCACCAGAAGAGGATCTGATCATTGAGTTACTATACTAAAGAGTCACAATCTAATCTAATAAAAAATGACCGAGCAACGTTCTACATACTTATACAATGACATTTACTCGAATGTAGACGTTATGTCGTTTGTTTTAATGTTAAATGTCGCTTGTACGCAAAAACTAAAACTCGGCGCACTACCTAGCGTGCGCCGAGTTTTGGCTCGGACATTTTATTAGACTGATTGTGGCTCTATAGATTGTACCTCAATGGATCTGACACATAAAAAATATATCTATGTAGTATATCAGTCATCTGGTTGCCATAACACAAGCATTAAGTTGCTTAGCTTGGGACTAGATGACGCCGTGTGAAATGTCCAGGGACATTTATTTATTTATTTATTTATAAATGCACCTCGAGCGTGCAAGTAATTGCTCTGAAAGAAAGAAAGAAAGAAAAGAAAAATCATTTATTCTTGTAGGACCTCAAGGATCACTTAAGTTTCGTTTTACATGCTAGGTGATTCTAATGCCTGTTCCAACTCTTTACTTACGAATCTGAAGTCGGTGTTTATGATTTTTTTTTTTAATTTTGCCAGGTGTTTTCATACCAATATGCTGCATATCCCGCCAGGTGAGATCCCGGTTAGCTTGTAGTGCGAGTGCGCAGATGCCCGCTGCGAGCGGCGCGGACGCAGACGTGCCCGTGTGACCCGACGTGCACGAGTGGTGGAGATCTGTCGTTATCACCTGCAAATAATCACGTTGCAATCAAAACAAAAAAGGCCGCCAATTGCAATCAAAGTATTTAAATTTCATATACTATATTATGTATGTACTACTACTATCCTTATGTTGTGTTGAAATAAATCTATTTCATTTCATTTTACTCTTTGGTTATTAATATTGTTTCAATTATAGCTTTTGGTGGTAAATATAAGCGATTATAGAATAATGGAAAATAATACAGACAGTATATTGCAAAGATCCCGCTAACATTATAAACGCGAATATTAGTATGGATGCAGGGATGGATGTTTGTTACTCTTTCAAAAACTACTGATTGTTTAAGAAACTTGGAATACTTATACATAGTTTATGACCTGGAATAACACAGAGGCTAGTTTTATCCAGGAACTAGCCGCGAGCGAGTAAATAAAGCTAATAAAACTGGTGCAGCTGCAGGTACTAAAATGTCGAACAGATCATAAAAAACAAATGAACTACTTTAGTGCATCACATAAAATGTCGATGGAGTAGGTCAGTACGATTTAGTTCGGTAACATTAAATTATCACAGGCTTACTCGAGATCAACGAAAACGAAGTTTCGTGACAATTTTCGGGTTCCAATTATGATGGTGAACTATTAAGAATTCTGTATCCACCAACATAAGCTGACCCCGAAAGTTCACACGAAACTTTGTTTTCGTTGATCCTGAGTACGGCCTCAGTACGCTATAAAAGCTTTTAAATTAACATCCAGTTTACAAAACTTTACTCACTTAGCACGCTGCGCACCTAATTGAGTATATTGGCTTACCAGCTTATTCCACTCAGCTTTTCAAATCAACAACTTCAAAAACATTATGTCCAACCCAAAAGTTTCCGAAACATTGATTGAGTGCCCCCATTGTTACGAGTTACGAATACAAAACTTCAAACTATAGACTGTTTTGAAGTATCACGATTTTCGGTCCAGTATAATTTATATTTAAATTAGCTGACTCGCCCGCGGCTTTGCTCGCGTGGTTCCTGGATACAAAAAAGCCTATGTGGTATTCCAGATCATAAGCTATGTATATTCCAAGTATCAGTCAAATCCGGTCAGTAGTTTTTGCGTGAAAGAGTAACAAATATATAAACGTCCATACAAACATTGATAATATTAGTAGGATGTTTTTCTAGGTTAGTTTTGGGACGATTAAATATTTTCGTGGCAACTTAAGGGTTACAGAGTCGAATAACAAACAGGTAGGTAGGTGTACCGCAAAAGCCTACTTAAACATTTTAATGAACGTGCCGAATTTCAGTGAAATACGAGTAGAGATGAAACCATAAAGGCAAACGTGCTTTTAATTCATTTACTGTTCGCAACCGGTACAATTCTGAAACAGCTACTTATAAATAAAAGTACAGTCAACCACCGAGGTAGATGGATGGACATTCCGCACATCGTTATCTAGTCCCAAGCTAAGTAAATATATTGAACCAGATTACCCATGTTACCCATGGATAGCGCATTAACTACCACACTCTACTGTACAAAAAATGGCGAAGGTAATTGGCATTGACTGCATTTTCGAAAACCTTCTTTTTCCAAAGTTTTTCGTGTTACAAAAACATAATATATCGTCCACGGATAGTTATTTATTTATTTATTAAATATCCTTACCTGTTTCTCATTAATAGCTCCACTACTATAAGTAGCAGCAAGCGTAGAACTGCACATCTCAGAATACCAAGGCACCTCCCCTCGCTCAGTTGCTGAGGATATCGACAGCGTCCATATTGAGTTGGTGTAGCCATCGCAATTGCAGTTGTCTTGCTCGCGGCCTCCGTTGCCTGATGCCCAGACGAATATCGAGCCTTTGCCGTTGCGACCCTGGGTACAAAATTGATTGGTAAGTTTAGGATTGTAAAAATAACACGTCACAAAAAAAATGTATTTTTTTTTGTCTATCTAACTAACCTAACATAACCAAACCCAACATATTTTCGATAACTTCCATGATGAATATGTGTGGAAATATTGCATTGAGTAAGGACGATATAGATTAATATCGTCCTTGGTATTGGTAAGAGTAATTTCAGTAAATAAACGAATCAGTAAGTATTAAGTTTATTTATAAATCAAAATGTTCTTAGCATATGAATTACAGAGCAAGCCATAATCCCGCGAGTCTCCCGCTAGACCTTATTTACTACTCTCAAATTTAAGTACTGATAGTTGAATGATTTCGACCTACTTTACTCAATGAAGGGTCTCGTTAGCCCGCACTTCATTAACAGAAAGGCTCTCAGTACAGTCGGATTAAGTTATTAATTAGCGGTTCATGTCGATTGCTCTCTAAACAGTCGTTCCCGCCCTATACTCTAGACTAGACAGACAGATAAACTAACTACTTCTGGAACAGGCAGTAGAATCCCTTATTTTTAAGGACGTGACGTGTCAAAATGTCTATACAATCGTTCTGAATAAATAAATTTTAAGTTTGATACTTCATGGTTTAATAGAGCTATTTTCTAATATTTCAACTTTGTTGATGCGGCTTTCTAAATCGCTGTACGATTTTTTTCATGCTTCAATATGTTCAGTGAGTTCACTTGTTACTGTTTTAGCTGGTGCTGTGGCTCCTTTGTGGCACCACAGGGCATGGCAGTAAACGTGTTAATGTCGATTGGTTCGACCAGACCAACGAGCATGCCCTTTATTGCATAAAAGCGCTTAATTGCTAGCTCCAGTAGTCACTCATTAATTTTGTGACAGAACAGAACTTCGCTAAACTTTGACGATCTATCAAAAACTTTATAGCAAGCTTCACCAGTTAGCACTTCAATTAAATCAAGTGTTTCTGAAAAAAAAACCCACAAAAAATGGCTACTGTATACAAAAAACTTAGAAGTGAACTGTCAGTGTATCAATGGACATGCTTGATTAAGCTGGGAATCTGTTGACAAAATCAAGCATGAACATCTCTAATAAGTTGCGAAGTGACATAACGACCCCATTAGCTAAGTTTGTTACCAATTACACAACTAAACAACAACGTTTAACTTATGGGACCACTATTTGTCTAAACATCCAATAGATAGGGTTTTTTTCTTATTTATCTCACAACTTTTACTTGGGAAATTATTCGCTTGTTGTTTCTTTGATTATCTAAATTACCAAAAGAAATAATGATTTAGGAAAATGAATACTAATACTTACTGCAAAAAATATTTTTAAATGTTTCTGGCCTTTTATAGCTTCTAAATCTATTGTCATCAGTACAAAAGTATTATCTTTCAAATAAAAAAGAATTTTAAAAATCGGCCAACAATTGACGGAATGAACGAACATACATAAAAAAATACATACAGTGGAACATATAACCTCCTCCTTTTTTGAAGTCGGTTAAAAATATATCATGGTACTATTTAAATTAACACTGTACCTAAGTAACTTTACTATGCGTATAAATGAGCTGTATCATTATTATAGTATGTCACAAGACCTTACACAAAGATCAGATTTTCTTAAAAATAAAAAACATTCCACAAAACAAGGTAATGACCCTATAAATAAAACATGAAAACATAACCGCGTCCGTGATTCCATTATCCAGAGAAAAGATAGCAAAAGGCGCCTAAGTTGACAGCAGGGGGCTGTTAAAAAGGCTTTCGCGCATAAACAAGAGTCCTCAGAGGCAGTTGCAAGTTGAAAAGGGAACGAACTTTATGATAATTTTACGCTCAGTGAACACTTGACCATATAGTGCAGGAAATAAAGACATTAATGGCGGGATTACAGAAATTGCAAGTTAGGCTGTGTCACTGAAAATTAAATTTCAATGAAAAATTTGCTTTATGTTCTTGTTTCCTAGGTACAAAGGAGAGTGTGCGCTATTTTATTGGGCTCTGAATTTGAAAAGTTTAATTTTATTTTATGTCAGAAACAAAGCCATCATGGTTATCGAAATAAGATAGCTAAGATGTACTGTCGAAAGCACTGTGTGCCCCATCTGCAATAGTAGTTAACTTTGATCGGAATTGTCCATTCCACTTTACTTTAAGGTGGTTGTTTGCCTCAAACTAGCGCCGCCATTCAAACTTTTTTCCAAATGGAAAAATTTTAAAAAGTTTGTATATTTTGAGAAATTTTACATGATCAAAATTTTTGTTCAAGCTACTTTTGTGAAGAAAATAACCGTTTGGCTGAAAAATAAAAAAGAAACTATCGTTGACATCGAAAAACTTTTGGCATACATGGGATCACGTATTGGTTATATTCTCTTTAATGAGCTCGATGGGGACTTTTCACAGTTAATTCATATTGATGTTTCCAACATTCATGCCAATTTACAGCTTTCTGGATTTTTTTGCAAATACCCTTACATTTCAAGGTATGGGACTGGGCTATAAAGAGAGAGTTTAAAAATTAATTATCTATATTTTATCTCGATCAAGATAGTGTCTATTTGCGTAGCGAGTGACACCAAAATAATGTTACTACTACAGCATCTATAGTCGAGTGTCGCGCCGCGCTGCGTACTTTACTAACTTTGTTACACAATCGACAGGGCACAAGAACATCAAATAACAACCTTATTACCTGTTCAATACGTGTCAATATCACAGGTACACAAATAAAAGTTGCAAACAGCTGTTGTGAGTTTTCATTAAAACCTACGTAGCGTGACGGGGCGGGTGAAATTTTATGCATTCCATTCATTCGCACGACACGTTTTGCTTGAATATAATTTGTTTTTGATGAAAAGAGTCGACCTAACTGTGCAAATTACAAAAGGTGCCCACGCGAGATACCTACGTGATACTGTATTGTTTAATCAGTATAATAGCAGCCGTACGAACTCGTTTAGTTTTTATGTAACAGGGTTTTTAACGAGAGGTTTTCTGTTGTTGTGGGTTGAGCGGTTGTTGTGACACAGTAATTTCAATAACCAGTAGTCTCTTATTTCTCCTCATAATTTGTAGCTAGTAGAGCATCCGCGTTTTATTAAGTATTCAAAAATAAATTCAATAGCAAAGATCTAGGATTTTCCTCTTAATTCGTGAGAAATTCATTCATAAGACAAGTTATATTCAACCAGGCATACATATTTAAAAAAATCTTAAAAACGGTTTATGCTAATTCTATTTAGCCTGGTTACTAGGCTTTGACAGTTCAATAAACGTATTTAGCGAAAATGTTGTGCAAGACACCTTTAATCTGTATTAAATTTCAATAATTAAAATTGTAATCGGCCTTCAGCAGCTATTCAAAAACATACCTTAGTGACCCCTTCAATAAAGGCTCTTGTTGCCAGCTCGCCAGGTCCGTCCACTGTTTTCCCGTCATCATCAGGGCCCCATGATGCACTGTAGATGTCCACGTGCTGAGGGTTCAGACTGAGGGATCTGGCTTCGACTGCATCTGTGACGTCACCGTCCAGCATTCTTACACCTATAAAAAATAAGGATTTAGAAATTTTGTTTGACTTGTTTTTATTTTTCAATTATAAATAAATCAATCCCAGAAATAAGTTCCAGAACTGGTGTACATTTTTCAGCTCGAAAATTCGCAATACGCTCTTATAAGAGCAATGTTCTGAAAGGTAGAGAACGCTTCTTACTTTACAAATTGTAAAATATAGGCTTGACTAATAATGACCCTAATTAACAATACAATATTTACGGACTAACTTTCGCATTTATTATTTTTAAGATGTGCGGAAAATGTTCCTCAAACGTTTCCTAGTTTTACGAACCTCCTTAAAGTAAAATAAATATTATAATCGGTTTTTCAAAATAAATCAAATAAAAACAGTTCTATATTCTTAAATAATTGCAGAAACTTCTGATTTCGGTTTAAGTTTAAAGTTTTGCAATCAGTTTAAAACAGTACATAAATAGTAATGCCATCATATGTATATTTAAGAGATACTTCATCACCTGTACATCTTGCTGATACTTGATGACATTATACTGACCCTACATCAGTACTGACAGAGGGTTGACAACGGTCCCGGTCAAACAAGTTTCCTCCATAAAGAAAAACAGGTTGTTGACACACATTTACATCCATTAGGTAGTTCACACTAACACCATTTTGTTCCGTTTTCAAGTTATTAGTACACATTATGTAGTGCTTGCAAATGAGGGCTTGTTAAATGTTGTAGGTTTTTATTTAGTAGGTACTCATGACAGTGGCTTAGCTTAGTGTATACTAACTTGTGATTCCAAAATATCCAATTAACTAAAAAGTATAGATGAGTATTGTAGATATGGTTCTATTGTGAGTAAAAGTAAGTAAGTAAGTTCGTATGAGCAAGTGTCGAACTCTGGCAACAGAGTTTTTAGGCCGCCTTAAAGCCTCCGTCATGGCTTACCGATTTTAAAAGCCGGAAAGCCGTTTTTTTTAAAAAGCTTCGCCACGAGCGCTTCTTAGTAAGTAATTAAATGAATGGGTTCCAAGTAAACCTACTGTTGAATACAAAAACAAGTTGATACCCTAGCTGACAGCCCATGAGTCGTTTTCTAACAACAGTGAGTCTCCTAGAATGCCAAAAATATAAATCATCTTTGAAATTGGCTGTCTAAAAATCTCTAAGAACTTTGAAACTCTTCAAAATAAAGTTGAAAATGTACGGATTTACTCGCAAAGAGAGAGCACTGATGAAAATCCGCCAAGCTAAGACGCTAAGACAATCTATTATCCGAACAAAAATGCTCAGCGAAGTGAACTAAGCACACACCCGACTTATGGAGATTGGAGCCGCAATGCTTTCCTGCTAATACGGAATTTTCACTTGCTCTATTTATTATTCAATTATCTTCAGACTTGCAAAACAAAATTTCTCAGAAATTGCTAGAATGTTTATGCCAAAATCCTTTTGTAGTATTTGAAATTAAAATTAAACATGCGCTCTGAAGGTTAGTAGAACAGTAAAGGCATTCCAGTTCTTTGCCAAGTGGTTTATTGAACTAATCGAAAGAACTTTGCTGATTCTGCTACTTCATAAAAAAGCTAAATCACAAAAAAAGAGCTTGTCTTTTGATAAAGAAATGAGACTCCGAAAGGCGTAATTGTCCAGATACAATGTTAATGTTGATTATTGTTAGTTTCTTGTATCAAAACAACTATATTGTAACAAAATTTCACCTCATGCTCCAACTAAATTATTTTACATAATCATGAAGTGTAAAAATAAAACAAAGAAGCTTTCTATTCAAAATAAACACTAAAGAATCAACAGTGCGAAATGCAGTCACTGCAACAATGCAATACTTTCATTCAAACTTTTACTGACCTCGTGTTGTCTATTATAAACTTTGTTTCTCAATAAAACTATTATTAATTAGTAAAAACTGCGTCGGTGGGTACGGTAAATTGTCGGTTCTGGATTTTTAGGTCAGTAGTGTTGGTCACAACTCCACAAGCCTTCACAAACTTTATTAATTGTTAAAATGTATAATGTAGTATCGTGATACTTGCATAATAATCATTGCTTTGTAGGGAGCGTAAAGCCACTTGAAAACAACCTTGTTTTAAGCTTGTTTTTATATTGCTTGGATTCTAACCATGAACTTTAGAAACATTATCGTTTCATTCCTACTTAGCGATAATAAAAGAGCGAGACAACCTCAATTTCGTATAGCGTTATCACTTACAAGCCGGTAAAACGGCAAAACAATATTACTTGCTGTGAAATATCAAAACAAGCTTGCTTGGTGAAGGTACGACCCCCTGTTCTAAAATGTAGGTTTAGCATTATTTTAGTAGCGCCATGTGTCTTGCTATTACTTTAGCTGCATAAACACGAAACCACAAAAGACTTCGTAGACGTCTTTGTATGTGACGTAGACCGCGTAGCACTCCGTAGAACTCCGTAGCGTCGTAGCATACATAGTTATTACCACTTTCGTTTTATGCAGACTTTCGTAAACGTTTTACCAAAATTCTAGTTTGATCCGACGGTTCCATTTTCAAAAAAATTGTTTATACACAATATTGTTTATGTTGTTTTATGTTGTCTAGACACAAATCACTGGAATGGTGGAAACTTGCTCATACGAACTAACTTACTGAAATTTTGAACATTGTTTGACATGCGACTGACAAAACATTTACGGATAGATTATTGCAGCCAATCAATAATGATAGATGTGATTGAAAAGTACTATTATAGTTTAATTTACAAAATTTTTGTAACGATCCTTAGGTGGCTCAACTAGTTCTAATTGTATTTTGTACAGTTACGTAAATATGTAGTAGTTTAGTTTCTGTAAATAAATTACATTATACTTTGAACTTAAAAAAAAATTACAAAATCATAATAATTCGAAAAAATCAAAAATAATAATAATAATAATCCATCTTGACTTGTTAGATTTGTTGCTACATCTTCACTAACATAGTTTAACCGACTTTTATAATTTTATGGATTTGCCGTTGAAACCCTCTCTTAAATAGCTTACAAACACTAAAGCTCCTCGCATAAAGTTTAAGATTCGTTCACCTTTGTTTTGTTATGAAAATAAAGCCTAACCCACCTTAACGTGTTCACTGTTATGCCTTTCGCAAGTACAATACGAGTATGTGTTTCGATGGCACTCAACGTACTAGTGCATAAAAGGAATGAAATTACTTGAGAATCTCTCGGTTCTTATATTAAGTGTATTCCATACAGAATACGTTCAGTTTCTATGTTTACATGCGTATTTTTATGTCTCGTAAGTTTTTATCGTTTCGTTTTATTCAAAAATATAATTTTCTCGTACTTTTATGACACCAATATAACAAAGGAATTAATAATCGTTTTTCGCGCGAATTTTTTTCATTTATTATTTTTATCGCTATTACGAACGGGGAAACGAGTTGGTTAAATTACACATAATAATATGATAATTTCATGAAATTGAAATAATAATTTATATTCGTTCTTAGTGTTATTTTACCCAACAGCGTAGCCTTGGAAAGGAATAAGGGTTTTTACTTTCCTTCAAAGTAAAATGATAACAAAATTACTTTGTGATGATTCCTTAGATACGCGTATTTGCAGCAATGTTTGTACATATTTTTGAGGTTAAGTTAAATATGTTTGTATTTCTCATTTTTTATTTTATTAGCAGTGTTGTAAAATATTTTTAAATTAATTTCAAAATAATAATTATATCAGTAGAATTCAAAGATTATGTTACGAAAACTGTTACAAAAAGAAAAACCATTTTAAAAGCTACTGATTTTTCTTCAACACATCTAAAATATCGCTGGGAAAATAAACACTTTAACTTAAAATCACTTAAATACTTAATTTTCATAGTACAAACTTGGAGAGTAGCTGGTTTGTAAAAATTGCCAGGCCATATTCCAGGCCTGTGGGAAGCTAAAATACCACGCAGGTATTATCTCATATGAAGTTCCGCGGCGCGATATTTTCAGGCCTTTAATATATCACTTATGTTAAAACAATACAACGGTTCTCAATATTTACTAGTGTTCTTTGTAATTTGAACATCGGCAACTAATTGTAGAGAAAGAGAACTCTACCATATGCCGTGGAAACTTGAACGCTTGTTATTAGGCAAGTTATGCGCGAAGCCTCGCTGCACGAAACCGCGTCTTGCTCAACTCCAAGACGATAATAACTTTGGAACCTACAAGACTTCATATCAAACTGCAATTGAAGAAGTTTCAAGAAAATGAAAGTGGAGAAATCTATTTTCTTTCTGTAGTTTAAAGCACGATTGTGTAATGTTAAATAGACGGTAAAAGACCCAGAGGCGTGGCCTGACCTGAGCCTGGCTTAGTATCTGTTTTACTTATATTTAACCGCTATTGGTTTATTAGGACAATTCGGATCGCTCGAGTTTTCGTCATCGAATGTCAATTCCTATACAGGCTTGCCCTATCTTCCACTACAGTATCCCGTTAGGTATAAGCATAAATTGCCCACTGAAGCTGTATAGTACATCCAGTTAAGATGGAAAGGATTAAGCTTAACTCCATCCCACAGTAACTAGTTGGCTACTAGAATACGAACTTTTCTCTGAGCTTTAAATATAGATTTCTTAACGCTTTATAAATTAGATCAGCCAACGTCTGACGTTGGAACTGTTGGAAATATTTGCCTTTTCACTTGTCTACATACTATGTAGGCAAATAGAATCTTTGAAGTTTGTTCCCGGAAGGTAGCTAATTGACACCGAAACTTAAACGCCACTGGAAGTTACAAATGAACTTCCTCCAAGGCGCTTAGAATGCCTTATAAAGTTTTATTACTACAATCGATTCTGAGATTTTACAGTCGTGTCAACAGCTGCGAATAAATACGGATATGTTAGTCTTATTAGCCGACTTAAAAAAAGGAGGTTTCTCAATTCGATCGTATGTGTTTTTAATTGCTAGCTTCTGCTACTAACGTAGCCTTTTATTATTAAAACTACCTTAGCTTTTAATATTTAAAGTTATATTTATCTTGGAAATTACCATAAAAAATGATCACAACATATTTTCCGTTTTATAAAATTAGTGAAGGTGTTATATTTATTTAGAATGTTGGTAAAGCCCCGGGTGCAAGAACTTACTAACTTATACAAATATTGCCTTCAACTCTAACACCTTAGGCTACACCGACAATGCAATAAGGGTTATGGGCAGTTGCCGCGACTTCGCTCGCACAGCGCGTTCCGTGTCGGTAGAGTCCATCACATCGTACCTATACTATACCGAAATAAAGTTTCTAAGATAATAAACCTTTAATCATTCTAAAAGCCTATACGAATTAACTAAGTAAAACGGAAGAGTGTAGTTATTAACTATCTATAAATATTCAAGTGAGTCTAAACTACTACATATTTACATAACTGTACAAATACAATTAGAACCAGTTGAGTCACCTTAGGATCGTTACAAACGATCTATAGGTCGCTCAACTGATCCAAAATAAAACTCTTACCTCCAACACTAGCTCCGTAGGCTACACCGACAGCGCACAAAGAGTTATTGGCAGTTGCAGCGACTTCGCCCGCACAACGCGTCCCGTGTCGGTTGGAGTCGATCATATCATACCGAGGCTGAGGATCACTGTCGTGGGAATTCACGTCGTAAGACGCCATCGGATCCTGCGGAGAAAAATCGTGTAAGAAATTTGCAATACAAGCTGTCTTGGTAACAATTTCTGTAGAGTAGCACAATGTTGTGTTGTGTTTTTGAATTGTTCTTGGGTAATTCAATGTTAACATTATTATCTTTCTAGTTTCTCTATCCTAACAGAAAATCTAAGTGAATATCTAGGAGAAAATAAAGAGTGTCTTGCGTTGTTTTATATAATTGTTGTTCTAATTTTATTAAAATCGTCTTAAACTTATGACGCTCGTTGAGAAGAACTATCTGTTTTTTTTTGTGTTCTCTGAGTTCTCAAGTTTAAATGGCTGGATATTTTGTTGTAGTTAGTAAAGCTAACTAATAATAATTTCACACTCAAAACCACAGACGCATTGATACTCAAAACGAGTCTACAAAGTCCCACTTTGTCGTAAGCCGTATCTAATTAATACTTCCTAAGGATCCACTTAAGGCTTAAATACTCGATTATGATGTAAATTGACATCGAAGCTCACACGCTCATTATCTGCAATCTCCTCATCTTCATAAGCTTAAGGCGTTTAGAGACTCTAATAGGGTATCGAAGTACCCTTAAGAGGTATGAGAAACAAGCTAAAGAGCCTACTCTTTATGTGTATGAACCACAGAACTTTCGATGATATTATCTGATATATTTACGTTATAAATTACACAATTTTTTTATGTAAATTTTTTTATTTAAGATGCATTCGAACATTTCCCAAGCGTGTTGTTGATGTTAATACAATACAAACTCGGGAAATTCGAAAAAAAAACTGTCTGTTGATAACAACAGACAGTTTTTTCTCCGAATTTCCTCCGTTTGTATTGTAACAATTAAGAACATAAATACTGTTACTCATTATCATAGTAGTAGACTTTAAGGTCTTTGTTCGCTCTTTACTTTATTTCACTTTTTAATTTTTAATACCGATAAATATATAAATAGATAATATATTTATGTCGGACGACTTGTGGGCTAAGACCACAACCGAATGGGTGCCCAACGCGAGACGTCCGCGTGGCAGACCACCACGGAGATGGCGGGACGAGTTGGATGTGCACCTTCCAGATTGGTCAACTGCGGCCAAGGACAGAAAAATCTGGAAAGAAGGGAGGGAGGCCTTTGCCCTGCAGTGGGACAATATGGGCTAGAAATAATAATAATAATAATAAATATATAAAATTATATATACCGATAATGAACGATATTATAATAAGATTTAACCAGACATTTTCAGGGATCGAATGTTTTATATTTTTTTAAATAAGTTATTTCTGGATTTTCAGAAGTAAAAACTTAACATTATTTCCAATAATATATATATTTTTTTATATCATACCTACTCATTTTTATTTAAACATTGATAAAATTACTCTAAGATCCATTATTTAATAATACCGAACATGGGATTTGATATGACGCTAATCTTATAACCTTGAGATAATGAACGTGAATATATTACCGGATGATTGATCCGCGGTTTTTAATCCCCTGAATATGGATTTCCATGAAAATTTAATTATTGTCAACTAGCTGTGCTCTGCGGTTTCTCTCTCTAAAATTATTTTTGCTTAGTTTCTAAGATGATGTTGAAGTCTAAACCTTTCTTGAGAAATTACCTATTACGTACATAAATATATTCTGACTTCAGTTTATTATTTTTTATTTTATTTTTTATTCACTTTCAGAGATGAGCGCGTTCAAACAAACACAAAAAACAAACTGTTCTACGTTTCATATTAGTATAGATAAGTTTCAGATTTCACGTGGATTTATGAAAACATTGAACCAATCTGTCTTCTAGTATAATAAGGTCAGTAAGCCAAGACGGGTGCTTTTTAGAGGCTGATTATGTTTAAATGTTCGCAAAGTATTGGAGAAATTTTAGCTTGGTGAATATTTTGCAATTTAAAATGTTTGCTTCTCCATTCAAATCACGTCTCTTTTCCATATGAATAGGCAGGACCACGAACTAATTAAAGCTTCTCTTTCAATATTTTTTTAAAGATATTTGCCTTATATCAAAGAATGTAACCTAAATTTTTCGTTCGCAACTGCGTACAAACATTACGTTTTACAAACGAATGACAACTTTATAATTTGCATCGTAACTCCCGATTCGAGCCAAAAACCGAAGCGTAACTAGCCAAAAAAGCGTAACTACACTGCACAATATAAATCGGCGAGGAGAGACCCAACTATCTTTTTTCTGAACGCCAACAGTGAAATTAAAACAGCGAGATGAATCGTGTAATTTCAAACGCGACTCTTTGTTCGCACAGATGTCACTACGAGGCCTTTTTACTCGGTTTGCTGATTACATCGCGTTTTATACTATTATGTTCTATTATGTACTTTTTATGTTTCTTTTTAAACACCTTTGGGCCAGACATCGACATCATAAAATTGTTCGAATGGGTTGATGGACCCTCGTCAAACAAATTATGTCTTTAGAATTGTATGGTTATCAATAAAGAAGACGTTCTTCTTTTAGCAAAATTCATGGTCTCTTATTCTGATGAGGGGCCATGAATGTTATAATATAACTACTAGAAGTTTGTGCTGGGAAGATCAACTTCTTGTTTAAAAATGGCTAGTTTATGCATGAATAAACGATGAAAGACGCATCTTAAGAGTCCGGCGACGTGGCTCGGCAAAATTCAATTCTCTGCGCGTTCAAACATCGACACACGAAAAAGTCTTGGTTTGCTTGTCATTTTGCATCTGTGTGCGTGAGCGTGCGTGACACACGCACACAGACGCACTGTTAGAAAAGGTTAAAAATGTATGAAATGTAAATGCATGGCTATTTTGCAAGGAATTTGCTTGTCTCCCGTAGTCCCAAAAATGATGACTGAAAATTGTTTTTATTCTTCACACAGTGTTGTTTTTCTGTTACTAGACCATATAAGCTATGTTTCTAACAGAAGGAAACATAAAATATTCTAGTGTTTAATACTAAATAAATATTAAGAAAACATGTCTTCTATGATGTAAAAATATGCAAAATGCGATTCGGTTTAATTTCACTTTAGCTAAGTATTTTAAAAAAAGCTTCTGACAGAAACCTAGATAAATGCTATCCTAATACGAATAATAGCATACTATGCTAAGGTTATGCTCAAATTTTAAATGGTTATGGTATTACGTTTGTATGGGTAACTCGTACAGCTCCGAAGCCTTAAAGTACCTTTTTAATTTTTTCTTAGACAACAAAAAAATGTACATGACTTTAAACTTGCTACTGCAAATTTATGAATTCCTCAAAACTGATTTTTAGCGATCTAAACTAGATAATGTTCTCGACTCTCTCAAAAATTGCATTAATATTTTATATGGCTATGTCTATCTTTCTTTTTTAATACATGTAGTAAAAGTGTGAATATCCAGTACATGTCAAAGACATTGTTAGACAACCTTCAAGTAACATTCGAGTCCCAACCGAAATTGAAATAAAGAAAAACGTTATTACACACCGACACCTGCTGAGTATTTACCGATCGACATTTCATATTCTTGAGATCGACCCCGAACCGTGACAAGGATTGCAAAGAATTTAAGGGATTACATTTTTCCCATCTACTTTATTCATTTTTCAATTCAATGAGTTAGCTTTCACACATTTTCTGTCATAAAATTTGTAGCAGGTGGTATACAATTTTTACGCCAATATTCATGTAACCATAAAATTGGTTTTGATAAAATGTATACTCTTAATACCTATACTATACATATATAGCTTATTGAAGAAATAATATTTACCAAAGAGAATATTCTTTCTGTAATACAAGTTCTACAACATTTTTGGATTGGTTCCCACTAGGGCAATCAGTTATACGAGAAACAAAGAAAACGGCAATGTTTTAGCTGGCAAGGTTCACTGGTTTTATCTTACAGTTTGAAAATGTCGATCATCATTCAAGCGAAAGGAAAGGATTCAATAACTTCAGTGGTGTCTCAAAAATCAAAGATGAGGCGCATGTTATTTCCAAGCTTGTCATATTTGTTTTCCTGAACTGTAAGTACTTATAGACGAAATTTTTTTCTAAAAGTTAACGACTCTGACTAGATTCAAACCTGCGTAGATACAAGCGATCGCTCTTAAGATAGACGGAATACATAATTCAACAACTGAAACGCCATGTTAAAGTCATGACTCTACTTACATAATTGGCGACAATGTCAGGGTGATCTGTCTCCAACCCATCGTCGAGTATGGTGACGACCACTCCTCTGCCGGTGATGCCTTCCCGCCACGCTGGGATCACGTTCATGTCCAGACCACCACCACGATTCTAAAAAATTGAAGTAAATTAGTGAAATGTAATCACTCGGCACGGTACGGTGTCACAGATCTAAGGCATTTTTAGGATTCTTTGAAATGTCTAAGGGGGTATGATGTATAAGGGGATACATGTATGCACCAGAAAGGTTGCGGTACGCGACGACTGGCGCAGAATCGTAAAAAAAGAAAGAAGGCCCTAAGAAAGAAGTATGTACAAGTACATAATATTTGGTACATGGCCACATTTTGCAAAAGTTAGCATTTCATAAATGACAGCTAACTGGTTTCTTCATAATGTTATCCTTAGCCGTCAAATCAACGAAAAACCTATTGATGTCTTGCCGGGATTTGAACCGACATTCGAGGCACTATGCCACTCTGTCAACACTGCTCATGATTCTTACAAAATCGTTAGTTTGTGTAAAATAATATCGCTGAATTCAAAACTAAGTTTAAAATGCTGCAATGTTTGCATATTATACCAAACCCGCATATTCGTTCTGCATTCACGAAAGTACTCAAATTTTTTTATCGATAAAACTGGTACACATGTGCCAAATGCGGTTTAGTTCAGAATCGCTCACCAGTCGTTTTGAATTGAAAATCAACTGAGCTAAAATAGTTTCCTTTTGCAGTGAGATTCTCTCATACAAATTGAAAGGAACTGTTAATTAATCTTTCACTTGAAATGTCATGATGACAGCAGAGTCAGAAGAAATGACATTGGTCAAACGTCTTGGCTCTGAATTAAACTTTGATCATGGTATACTATCAGCTACAAACTATCATACTAGTATAATAGGTCCAGTAAAAATGTATTGTTGTGATACCATCGAATAAATCTATGTACTTACATACATAGATTTATTCGGAAGGGAGGCCTTTGCCCTGCAGTGGGAAACATCAGGCTTATAATAATAATAATAACTTACATACATACATAAAACAAAAGATTTCACGCCATCACGTTGATGTTGTTAGCCAATGCTGTAAAGTGTAAACTGTAAAGTAACTGTGGAAAATTCGACACGTTTCCAGTCATTTGTGTTAATATTTCTAATGTGTGACTTCTATTTATTTAGTTTGGTGCCGTGAAATAATGCGTATCTTATTTACTCTAAGGTTAAAACAATTTCCAAATCGCTATAATGTAATGTAAAATTACAACTCAATGATTATTACATTCTCAGAATAGTTTTCTCTATTCTGAGATTACATTTATAAAAAGTAAAAATATGGTCATTCGAATAAAAATACCGTTGGTTTTCTCTATTCTGAGATTACATTTATAAAAAGTAAAAATATGGTCATTCGAATAAAAATACCGTTGTTGAAATTTTGCTCTCACTGCGAACTGAATCCATTACTTTAATTTAATCTCGCATCAGGCCGCATCCACATCATCTCGGTTTTAATCTATTAGTAAATATTACCAAAAAGCTTTGGTAAAATAATTGTAGTTGCAGCAACATAAAATAAATGACAGATTCGTCAGCGTTGGATGAAAAAAGTCTTGATGGATTGCTGGATACAATTTATTGCGAATAGATTTTCGTGGAAAAAATTGTAGCATGTCAGAAAACGTAAATTGTCAATTGCATAAACCATTTTTTTGCTGTACCTGTACCTAATCGACCAAAACTCAATATCACGCTAGAAAACAAATCAATAGACAAACCGAACCGAAACGAAAGTATCTACGCGGACCATTGAGGTACATAGTATAGTACCTCAATGACGCGTCTTATTCTAGTCAATATTAGGAGGACGTAAGTTTAGGGAAGGTAATTAAACTTCTCTTTGGGTTCAGACATCGGTAAAGGAAAACAAACGAAGCGAAATGAGTGCTAACACTCAGTAACTTTATCGCTTCACGGCAATTTATAATGAACTTGGAGTGGAAGTCCTTCGTAACGGTTCATCATGATAATGGTTTTGTTACTTGTTTTTGAACAACAATTTGTTTATGAAAACAAAAGTTTAGCAGATGTTATGCTAGCCGTCTTTTGAAATGATGTTAAAACTTAGTTACTTATTACCAGAAGCCGTCAAGTCGTTTGAAATTTTATGACTTATCGCGATTTTTCGAAACGAAAATAAAGAAGATGTAATAAAAAGGAGGCCTATACCAGGAGGGCAGAAATGGGCTGAAATGATGATGGTGATGAAGGTCGTGCCCGAAACGGCTTGACGGAAACATTGACAAGCTTCTTCCACATTGCTCTATCCTGGGCTTGTCTCGGGGCAGAGGTAATGGTGAGTCCCGTTATTGTTTTGATTTGGTCTGACCAGCAGATAGGTGAACGCCCCCGAGGCTTTTTTCCCTCTACCTTCCCTACTACAATTAACTTATCGAGATTATCTGGTTGCCTCCGGGCGATATGACCAAAATAAATATATATATCCTTGGACATTTTACACGGCGTCATCTAGTCCCAAGCTAAGCAACTTAATGCTTGTGGTAGGGTAACCAGATGAAGATAAAATAAAATAGATAAATAAAATATATAAAAAATAAAATAGCTTAGGACTCGCTGGTGGTAGATCGTTTCGATATACCTAGCTATAAAGAATTGAATACTTACAAGATACCACATATGGGGCCACTTGGGGTCATTCAGTTGGAACTTGGAGTCAGCAGATCTTGGCCGTCCCTTGACCCGCTGTGATTGGTACTCGCGTTTTGAACCTGTGTCGCGCTTCGTCGCCGACGACGGTGGCTGTGATTCTGATGCTTTTGTTTCAGCTGTTGATTAAGAGAATAAGATGAGAATTCTTGCAGTCACGTTCTTGAGAATTCAGACGCATGAATTGTTACTACAATCATCATACTGATCATGGCGCATGCAACTGTGCCAAAATATCAGGAAACTCGAAAATGTACTCTAATCATGTTTCAAAACTATCTATCATGATAAATCGTTTTTAGTGTTTATAAACTAAATTTTGAATTTTGTCAAATTTTAACAAAACAAAATATAGTTAGGGACGATCCATTAGTCGACACGATGAAGAAGAAGAGTGTTTATAAAATAATATTGATAACGCACGACGGACGATCGTTCGGGACACAATAGTTCTTCCTAAGTCTATATGAATAGACAGTATTATTTACACTAAATCGCTGGACGATTTTATTGTACAACCTACTTTTTCGTGGGATAGAGTCGGTCACGGTCCTCTCCTTCGGAGACGACCTGGGAGCTGGGCCGGGACTGGGTTAACTTCTTTTTATTTTATAACATACTCATGTAACATAAATTTGTATTTAACTTACTCGTGGATGGAACTGTGATGGGTATAAAATCTCTTTTCCGTCGGGACAGCGCTCTCTGTTGTTTCGCCCACCGCACCCTGTTGTCCCCTTCCAGTCTACCATGATGCTCCTGCGCCGGCGACGCCGACCGCTTCGATACGGAGTTGTGATGGAAGTGGAAGTGGTTGTCGAATATCTGAAAACAAAGATAAATAATAATAAATATCCTTGGACTTTCCACACGACGTCATCTAGTCCCAAGCTAAACAATTTAATGCTTGTGTTATGGTGACCAGATGACTGACCGAAGATACATTTTTTTTGTAAATATATACATAGGTATTATACCTACACTACATAGAAAAACAACCATATATTATTTTATAATAAATAGTATAGTACCTCAATGTTTAAGAGTATCGAGCAAGCGTACGATGGTAAGTAATTACCGACAAGGGAACAACTACAACTTCAGAAGTGTAACAGAGATAGGCGTAGGTATGTATATTTTTTTACTTTATTTTTATACTTGTTTTATTTTAATTTGTGTTTAAATAACTGTTGATTGGTCGGGTGCATAAAACCCGACCAATCTTCCATTCTTTTTTTTATTCATTCAAGCGTTGCCTGGAAGAGAAAAATATAGCACATGTAATACAGAAGTGTATGATTGAACTGAAACAGAACTGGTCTAGCGAAAATTATACACTTGTTCTAATATGGCACACCAAAACATTTGACCCTGCGTATAATTACAGCTACAACAATTAATTTAGTCACATCAAATTTATGATCCAATTTCAATTAGCTGCTCAAATTCATATAATTTGCTAAAACCGCAACAACCATCCGAATTAAACTTTAACCGTGTTTGCAAACAATGCATTATAATATGTTGTGAACAAACTTCTCTGGGAAAAGTTAGCCAACTAATTTACTAGAAAGTACACAAAATGGTGCCGCACTGTCCTAAGGGAATTGTAGTAAACCTATTAGTCCCTTCTACTAAATTACTTAGCGCTTGGTTCACCATCTACGAATAAAGTTTCGAGTTAGCTAGCTGTCGGTTAAAGTAAGCAGTTGTGTTCACTCATTTCCTTTCCACTGAGTAGCGCTATTTAACAATTGTACCATGAACATGGTTCGTTCGTTCGTTTGTATGAGCAAGTGGCCAACTCTGGTGACGGAGTTTTTAGGCCGCCTAAAGGCCTCCGTCATGGCTTAACGACTTAAAAAGCCGGGACCGACAAATTAACGTGCCCTCCGAAGCACGGAATGTGTATGAACATGGTATATTTTACAGTGGTAGCTATATAGATGTCTAAGGGGTTACTATGTTAAAAGTACTTATCTACAAATAAAACGTCTACTGCTCTCTTTCAAATAGAGTCTTTTTTTTAATAATTTTTCGTACTACTTTTTCATTGACACATCTCTGTAAAAGCAAAAACCAATGATGGTATAAATTAAAGCTAATGAAGGATTTATTTATACAGTGTGGTGAAAGGGTCGGCCCTTTAACTCAATTCACACCAGGCCCTAAAGTTAGGGATCACTGTAAAGACTACGGCATTTTGTTTTTAAGCTTTTTGGGCTTTTAAAATTTCCACGACTTGTAAATATTTTATTTAATTATATATTTTTACATTATTGCAACAAATTAAATATTTATAAAAGAGCTTCAAACTAGACAGGTAATGGTATAGGCTTTGTATAGGCTTTTTTTATTTTCTAACTTTACTAATCATTCTAAATTTCGCCTGTAATGTCAGTTCTCCTTTCTATCGATGTAATGCTCGAATCTGTAACATTCACTGACGTGTTACCCCTTTCTAACTATAAAATCTTTGGTAACATTACATAACAGGCAAATACTCTCGGTCAGGGAGCACTTTAAAGCTAGAGTAACCGATGGATGGCCGTAGGTATACTCAATATGATGGTAATGTGGATAAGTCTATCACCTAAATAAAAACGGCCAATCGACGTAAGATTCCCTAAAGTCGCCTATGAAGGCAAAAGCCAGCTGACCGCATTATGTAGACGGGTGCATTTCATCCAGTTCCCCGCTTGACTTCACAAATGGGGGCTCGCCTCGCCCGAGGCTCGAACCGAGGACCCATACACTGGCTTAAGCCTGTTTCTAATGGATATTTTCTTAAAAAAGCTTCAAAAGCATGAAAGAGACTAGAGTCTACTTTAAATGAAATAAAACGTGCAGTTTTATTTATGAAACTAAACATTTTTGTCTGGATGTACTACATTGTGTGGTGTAACGTAAACTTTTTTGTTTCACACAAAAATGTGTTTGTTATGAAGCAATTTAGACGTATAATAAAAATAAAACAGCACCTTTCCGCAATGCAGACAGAGAATAATCTTATTCACGCACAAAACTAAACAATTTTATTTTGACTTATCTTTATCTCGATGTATTAAAGTCTTTAATGGAACGTCGCTAGTCTAACAGTATCGAGTAAACTGTAATCGTAGTTAGGAAGGTACTCTGAAACCGCTCCCAAAATGTTTTCAAGAATTTTTAGCTTGTTCTGCAGCCGATATTAAATAGATAACGCTCGCTTTTTAAAAACCCAACGGGAAATAAATGATATTATTATACATATCTCGTAAAAAATTGTTTACAAAATGTCTTTTTATTTTCATTGTTCTTTCTTATTAACAAAAGTCTGATTATTTAAATCTATTTGTTTCTGTTATTATTTGTCTATTACTAGGTATGCAACGGGTTTTAGTATAATTTCACGACAAAGTACTTTTTACACTGTGCTTATTTTGCGGACTTATACAAAAAACTACCTTAAAAGGCTAACAAAAAAGTATACGATACTATCTTTTCAGGATAATTTGTAGTGTCGTTTTTCAATCCCATTCCATTACAACATTATTACAGTTACATCTAAAATCCCTTAAATTTATTACGCTCTATTTGTAGGTACATTACACCTGGCCGCCAAAGGACCACGTTTTTATGTTTGTGTATTTAAGCATTTTTAGGATGTTCCCTTCATACGATTACAGAGATCTGGGACACAGCCAGCTAGCTAGTCACATAATGTACAGACAGAATGTATGGGCCGAGTCGTGGATTACACTTTAGGTGGAACGAATGAGGACACAGCGGCTGGCCAAGAATGCTTCAGCGTGACAATCCTGACGTTTATTAGGAGAAATTGTTTGAATCACCACAGACCATAAACCGTGACACTTTATTTGAGAGGTCAGCGGAACAATGCAGCTGAGCTTATCTAAGGACAATAAAATGGACGATAGAGAATTCTAAGTAAATCTCACTCCGCAAAGCTTACCAAAAATTAAAAAGTAAAGAAATGTGATAAATGTTTAATATTAATCACAAATCTATAAAAAGTCGCCGTTGTGTGCCGTTTAAGTCGAGTAGAATGTAATCTCACTGGAATGTTATGGGTTCAAATTCCTATGTAACTTCAGATATTTATTTTAGAAAAAATATTAACTAACATAAGATAATGTACGATATGAACAAACACACATGACCTTGGGGAACGGTCTGTCAGCCTCATAAACATAAGGGCAAAACACGCACACCAGAATTCTTCGTTTAAAGCAGAAACAAGTACAAAGTTCAAAGCATTGTACTGCAACCTTTGAATAAAACTGCATATCGCGCACAAAGGGGAAGGCTATCTGCTTACTATTGCCTTCAAGTTTCCCTAACTAATAGCTGAGCTTGTTCTTTTACAAGGAATATAAGCAAATTTGATCAAGAGTATGTACTTAAGTAAGTAAGTGTGTTTCTTACTTACTAGTGTGTGCCTGTGTATTTGTGTACTATACAGAACCACGTTGCCTCAGTCTGACATAGAGATGTCTGTCTGAGGCAACGTGGCTTTTGAATGGGTGTAAAGATTTTTTTGTTTCCAAGGTGTCGCTATATTTCAAGAAAATCTGCTAAGTCGTTTGAAGATCATCAGCTAATGGGCTCTAGGAGATAAATGGATATATATATATCGGAGTTTTAGATTTTTTATTGCTATTAACTAATATATCTAGCTGGAGCGAGCAACACCAATACAAATTTCGTCTGTGACTAATGATCGCATTGCTGACCTAATAAGCAATTTTGATGTATAAATACATCAAAACAAATATTTAGAAGAATTCAGATTATCGTGCTTATTAGATTGGAAGATGCTCTACCTAATCGATTTTAAAAGGTCGCGTCCATTTTCCTGTCCGTTTTGTCCGTGACACAAATCGGTCCGCCTATATTATTATTTGTCTATTATTTGTCTATTACTAGGTATGCAACGGGTTTTAGTATAATTTCACGACAAAGTACTTTTTACACTGTGCTTATTTTGCGGACTTATACAAAAAACTACCTTAAAAGGCTAACAAAAAAGTATACGATACTATCTTTTCAGGATAATTTGTAGTGTCGTTTTTCAATCCCATTCCATTACAACATTATTACAGTTACATCTAAAATCCCTTAAATTTATTACGCTCTATTTGTAGGTACATTACACCTGGCCGCCAAAGGACCACGTTTTTATGTTTGTGTATTTAAGCATTTTTAGGATGTTCCCTTCATACGATTACAGAGATCTGGGACACAGCCAGCTGGCTAGTCACATAATGTACAGACAGAATGTATGGGCCGAGTCGTGGATTACACTTTAGGTGGAACGAATGAGGACACAGCGGCTGGCCAAGAATGCTTCAGCGTGACAATCCTGACGTTTATTAGGAGAAATTGTTTGAATCACCACAGACCATAAACCGTGACACTTTATTTGAGAGGTCAGCGGAACAATGCAGCTGAGCTTATCTAAGGACAATAAAATGGACGATAGAGAATTCTAAGTAAATCTCACTCCGCAAAGCTTACCAAAAATTAAAAAGTAAAGAAATGTGATAAATGTTTAATATTAATCACAAATCTATAAAAAGTCGCCGTTGTGTGCCGTTTAAGTCGAGTAGAATGTAATCTCACTGGAATGTTATGGGTTCAAATTCCTATGTAACTTCAGATATTTATTTTAGAAAAAATATTAACTAACATAAGATAATGTACGATATGAACAAACACACATGACCTTGGGGAACGGTCTGTCAGCCTCATAAACATAAGGGCAAAACACGCACACCAGAATTCTTCGTTTAAAGCAGAAACAAGTACAAAGTTCAAAGCATTGTACTGCAACCTTTGAATAAAACTGCATATCGCGCACAAAGGGGAAGGCTATCTGCTTACTATTGCCTTCAAGTTTCCCTAACTAATAGCTGAGCTTGTTCTTTTACAAGGAATATAAGCAAATTTGATCAAGAGTATGTACTTAAGTAAGTAAGTGTGTTTCTTACTTACTAGTGTGTGCCTGTGTATTTGTGTACTATACAGAACCACGTTGCCTCAGTCTGACATAGAGATGTCTGTCTGAGGCAACGTGGCTTTTGAATGGGTGTAAAGATTTTTTTGTTTCCAAGGTGTCGCTATATTTCAAGAAAATCTGCTAAGTCGTTTGAAGATCATCAGCTAATGGGCTCTAGGAGATAAATGGATATATATATATCGGAGTTTTAGATTTTTTATTGCTATTAACTAATATATCTAGCTGGAGCGAGCAACACCAATACAAATTTCGTCTGTGACTAATGATCGCATTGCTGACCTAATAAGCAATTTTGATGTATAAATACATCAAAACAAATATTTAGAAGAATTCAGATTATCGTGCTTATTAGATTGGAAGATGCTCTACCTAATCGATTTTAAAAGGTCGCGTCCATTTTCCTGTCCGTTTTGTCCGTGACACAAATCGGTCCGCCCACACTAAATGGGGTGTTCAAACGTGTTCAAATACTGAAAAACACATTGGGAAAAGGTAAATGTAATTTTTGCTACAACAACAGTAATAACTGTACCAATATATTGCAATCCATATTAGTCAAATTAATGAATTGTTCTAAGATAACTAGTATTTTATATCGTTTTAAAAGGTCGTCGGATCAGTTAAGCTACCTATAGATCGTTTGTAACGATCCTTAGGTGGCTCAACTGGTTCTAATTGTATTTTGTACAGTTATGTAAATATGTAGTAGTTTAGTTTCTATTTGTATTGGCTAATTATCCTTGTTTTATTATATTTTTTATATCTATATTCGAATATTTACAAGAACACGAGGATGCAGTCAAACCGCCTCCATCACAACAATGCCCCAGGCACTGCAGAGTTCCATTAAGTGTAGGCGTAGAAATTCTGTTGTAAACTTAAATGCCTGAACGGCAAGCAATCGATGTCGATTACGCAATGCTGCTAGGCACTTGTGTGACTTTATCTAAAGCACTAAAGAGCAGGCAAGATTGTTCTAAAAATATCGATCACTAATACAAGAACAAAAAAAAGGAAGAGAAGTATGTTGTCCAGAAACGTGAAGTCTGGAAAGAGTTGAGACAGACCTTGGTCAAATAATTGGAAATTAACACTACAACATACATAAAATCACGCCTTTTTCCCATAGGGGTAGACATACCTCCTTTCGCAACTTTTTTTTTTCTTAAACCTTTCGTCCCACTGCTGGTCAAAGGTCTCTCGCAACTACAAAACTATAATTTTTTTATTAAACAATTCGTTAGTTCAACTGAAAACAATTTAACCTAACGATAAACATTAAGTGAACTTTAATAACCCAAGAAAAGCAAATTTCAAATTGCTTACTTTCAAGTATGAAAGATTTTAGTCGTTTCGAGGCGGGGCAAAAGCTAGTCAGCACTCTTAGCTTTCAGAAGTAAGCCCTTAGGCCAGATCGTGACCTACGCTTAGCCTACAAAGCACGTGCTCGGAAATATTCCAAAGTGCACTCGAATAAAATGTTAGTGTTATTTCTTTAAAGTTGCAGCTGCGGAACAGTGAATGTGTTTGTGGAACTTCTTACATTTTATAGTGTAGAAAGTATTTTTTGGTTGTTTTTATAAGCGTTATATGGTAGTATTGTGAACTAGTGGCCAACTATTTAAGTTTTAGGCTATGTAAATTATTTCGTCGCTTAGTCTATGCAGTCGGAACAGAAAATTTCAATCCGATATTGCCCATTTTGCTAAGGCTAGTGACACTGTGGTTTGCCAATGATTTTAGGAACGCGCTAAACGTTGCCTCTGTAAGGTGATATAAATAATGATCATCAAAGCCGGCATAAACTGGAGGTCCTCAATATATTGTTTTTAAATCTATGTGTCCTCTAAACATGTGTAACTGAAAAAACGTTTAGTTTCTCATTTTTTCTTGATGGGAATTGTGGAAATTATCCCCTTTTTACTAACAAATAAGCTTAAAGGCTTAACTGTAACAATAATATATTTTCTATGTAATCAGACATTCTCAAAAGAAAATCATTATCTTACTTCCTGTCTATCACAATAAGGAAAATCAACAATTCTATATCGGAGTATACACTAGGGATAGAATAGAAAACATTACTTTTATCTTCAATAAAACCGCCGAGCCGTATTTTCCTTCTGGTATATTCACTGTATGCTTTGCAATCAGTTAGGTCTGTCTGCACTCGACGGTTCATGGTTTTTTTTTTTCAATTTCAATCGGCTACGAACTTCTGTCGACTACTCCTGTTCCTGTTTTGAGCAACTTGTAATAGTAAAAGCTTTTCAATTCTCAAAAAAAATGTACTAGCGGCCGATATTGACTTTGGGTAGCCTGGATCTATCTGGGTGTTTTTCTATCTATAAATGTATGTTTTTACAAAAAAGCTTTTTTTGAACTCGGTCACAACTTATTATCAGATGAGTGATGATGATGCTTCGGAGGGCACGTTAAATTGTCGGTCTGGGCTTTTAAAGTCGTTACAGGTGTTATTCACAATATCTAAAGCATGGGATGTTATTATCAGTGATGTGACAATAATTGAGTTGATGAGCAGCCTGTATTATAATACCTGATTACGTATTGTGCCTGTAAAATAATAATTTCAGAGCTATTACATTATCCTATTAAATTAAACTATAGTAGATTGAACTTTAATGGATAATACCATTTAGCTTCATTGTAAAGCATCGTTCGTCCGATCGTTCGTGAGCAAGTGGCAATGAGCAAGTGGCCAACTCTGGTGACGAATTTTCAGGCCACCTAAAGGCCTTCGTCGTGGCTGAACGACTTTTTAACGCGTTCACTGCCCATGACACACGTGAGTAGTAGCGAATTCTCAGCCACGGCCCTGATCTGCGGGCCGCACCGTGGGAGCTGGGCCGAGAATGGGTTTATACATTGAAAACCGGGACCGAGAATTTAACCAACCCCTTCAAAGCACGCCTCCATTAAATGCCCCAACCTAAAGGGAATCCTTACATTTTTTTCAACCAAACAGAAATACAATTGTTTGCAAGCAATGCCTGCAGACAGTCCCAAGAGGTAACTTATTATAACATACCCAGCGTCCTCGTTTCCATGGCAACGGCCTCCACGGACCTCCCTCCAAAACAACACCCTCACAATCCTCCCTCTCTCAAAAGACCCGTGCAAAATAAAAGGCCAGGTAAATACGTTTTTATAACAAAAGCGTGTCGTTTTCTCTTTTCAATAAGTTGCAATGCTTTTTGAAAAGTTTGTAAACTGTGAAGTTTATAAAGACAGTTTTATTATAGGAATTTTTATTACCGATTTATCTCCAAAGGGCCATGCACATGTGACAAAATCAAAAATTATATAATTTATTTTTTTCAACTTGTGTTCAATTGTAATGAAAATATATAGGATTGTGGAGGAAAATTAAAAATCTTACTGTCACTTGAGACACTTTTTAATAAAGCCTAGTTACTGTAGTTTTAAATGAAAATGCTTCTAAATTTTTTGTAGTAAAAACTCTAATTTATAATTTTCGAAGTGAAAATAAAACACTTAGGTAAGTACCTCATTAATTATTCATAATAAGCTGTCATTATAAGAAGGTTTTTGATAATATTTTTTTTATCACTCACATTTCAATTGAAATTCACGATAATAGAGCAAAAGCCTTAAGCTCTTACAAATAAGGTTTAAAACAAACTCAGAGTTGCATAATCATTCCGTTGATAAAATCCTAAATCTATGTAGGAAATGGGCGAATACGTCTGGAAATTTCATCTTCCCTTTAACGAGGTGTCTCAGCGCAGGGGACGGGAAGTATTCGGAGAATTTATTTGTGAAACCGCGTTATTTCATGAGACATTCACTTTCTTGCCATAAATTAGCTAAGTAATACATTTCTATAAAAAACTGGACGTTTAGTGATGATGATAATACCGAATATAAGTTTTAGCACGTAACAGCTTTTAAGTTGTTAAGCCATGACGGTTCCTTCAGGTGGCCTAATATAAGTTAACAATTAGCTCATACAAACATGCAGACAAATTGAAAGCTTATCATCAACCCGTACTTTTATCTGTTCAAATAAATATGTTTCGTAATCAATAATCAATGATACGGTAGTTAGACAGAAAGTTCGATTTTAGACCTTATAAGAACAATAAATGTAATACTTCCCACTTTCTAACGGTCATGTATTCTTAAAGAGGAAAAGCCTAAGTGCTGGTTTTTCGGCACGACTGTAAAAGCTTTTGTAAATGGCTAACATCATCTCTCAAATTAGATTGTGATAAAACGCAAGTTACTGGGAAAAAAATAATAAGCTCACAATGACCGTGTACCTAAGTGTAACACCTTAAAAATGTGTTTAAAAACAATAAGTTCATTTTGTTTGGTTAGCAACCGATATGCGGTTGCTTTACTAACTGCGAAAATACGTTTATGTGACACATGTTTTAGATGTGATATATTAGATCTACCGCCACTTGGGTATAAAGTCGAGTCTGCTTCGTTATTTTCTATTTCAAATACTTGCGTAGCGTAAAAAATAAAGAGACAACCTCAATTTCGTATAGCGTAATAACATAAACCTACAAGCTGGTTCACGTCTAAATTACGGCAAAACAATATTGCTACAAGGTTGAATCAAGGTTGTTCTGAAGTTGGTGGTTACATCTCCTGTGCATAAGATAATATGTAGAAGCCATAAACATAATAACATTCAATAAACTTTAGCTGTCTACTTATCAAACCAGCTTTAGCTTCAGGTACAGGTAAATATATCACCTTCTACAGAAGTGCAGAGTTTAATTCACAATACCGACAGAAAGACAATTTCAATTCCTCGAAACTATCCAAGACAATTCGCAAGAAAACGATTGAATAAAATTTTGCTCTCTTCCAAGAAATTGCTAGAACAATTTCCAATTCACCAAAACACCGGTATAGTAGGTAAATGTCACCTTCGCCTTGATAAAGGTGCTTACAGACAGACTTTATTTGCACATTCATGGACCGCATGTTTGCAGTAAGAGCGTCATTACAAAAAATCGCTTATAGTACTCGTAGATGTTACCGAAACCTGCAAAATCAAATAAATGGTGTATCAAATCATTATGTACATGATGATTTTACATGGTTTGTAACTAGATCAAATGCAGCCAATTCACCAATAAAAATTAAAAAACTAGCACGTTAATTGCCACTACAAATTTAGGTGCAAGCAGATACGTGGCAGTGAACGGGTTAAATATAACGTAGTCGGTGCTTGTGCTTCCACAATCATGTCAAAAACTTATTTTATTCAGTCAGTAGGACCTCTGGGAAAACATTGAACGTCTTAAGACTAGGTGTAAGTGATTCTACTTGTTCCTTCGCGACCAATACCTGAAGCTTGTGTAAAGTCCGTCTGTATACTCCTTAAAACTAGTGAAACGGTTTCAATACGCTCGTGGAATCAACGTCTCGCTATTTTTATTGTACAGCACTGCATTTCACACTAAAAGATGGCCGATTTATTTACTCTCCCGGGAACCTCACGGCGGGCGGGCGATATAATATTGATGTGAAAATTCTCGCATGACTATTGCTATGGAAGTGTAAAGTATTTCAGCGATATACGCGAAGGGATTTATTACACTGCTAGTTGGATTTATTGAATAGTAGGCGATATAGATATATTCTTCGATCAGTCGTGTGGAGGAAGACTTATTATATCTATCGGCTGATAAATTGGCCTACACCGTGATCCAATTTATTTTCCTTTATAATATACGAAATTTTGTGTAAAAGTTTCAATCGCTGTATTTCAATAATGCTACAGAGAATGTTAATGAAAACATAACAAATTATTAAGGTATATTTTTCATAATTAATTTGTATATCAAAATATTTTGTTTCAAAATACACACACAGTCATTTGGACGACTCGCGTAGTCCGACTTGTGATCGTGTGATATGGAATGAAGAGAGAAAGAGACGTTTTTTCCCTGCATAAAGGACAATGCAGGCTAGAAATAATTCAAACAAGTTAAAGAGTTGCTACACCTGAATTTCAGACTCAACTAAAGTACTAGATTTATTGATCTACTTTAGTGTTTTTCACTCATGCATGCATCTAATGCGGATATATTAACATTCATGTCCATAATTATCCCATGATTGCGCAATGAGGGAGTGCTGGGAAATCACTACGAGTAATATGACTTATCAGCTTTGTTATAACGTAGTAGTTTTGTTACAATAATTCAATTCAAGGTACAGTATGGTATGGTTAGTTTGAATCATTTAAAGTTCGTTCAGCAAGTAGACAAGTTTGAGGATTTTCAAACTAAGCGAAAGCCAAACGGGTACGTGAAGCTACGGCTTTATTACTTTTATTGCAGTTTTTAGTTTTTACATAAGGGTGCGTTTCCACCAAAAATAATGTAGCTAAGAGCTGCGAGGATGCGTACCGAAACTGTTTAACGATGTGAGTGTTATCACCAGAGATGTGCGAGCAAGCTAAGCGATGCGAGGATGTGCAGGGACGCTGTCAAATGGTGTGCAGATGAGCGGTGCGAGGATGCGTAGGGAGCTCTTTTTAATTGACATCGCCCCAATACATTCATAGAAACACATCCCTAGCAAAACATCCCTAGCATAGTTACTAATAACGCATCTATCGCAACACATCTCTCGTTTGTAATGTATTTAGAGCCTCGCCGAGGTAAATGAAGTGATTCTATTGGTGCTTAACAAACACATCCCTCATAGCGTAGCGACGCTTCTTCAAACTTAGGTGGAAACGCAGCCTAAGACCGGAAAACGGCATCTTTTTGTTTGAAACTCCCAAACAGGCTCATGTGGCTATTGAAAGTTAGCATTGCCCTGAGCTTTACGGGATTGTAAGGGTTCGCAGAAGTTGGTACGTCCTTCCATTTACTACAATCCTGACGTATCCCTTTGTTTCATTCGCTCTCATCAGATTATTCCTGGAACAGTCAGAGCTCTTTATCAAGTGATATCGAGTGTCTCGAATATCGATTGATCGTGGCGTTTCGGAGAAGGATATTATTATCCAGTTGTAAATCACTTGATCATCATTATGAAGGTGTTGATAAATTGTGTATATTGTGTAAACAGTAAGTGTTATTTTCATTGACATGCAGAGTAACAATAAGGTCGTGTAGTTATTCGAGTGTTTTATGAATAGTGAATACTCAATGAAGTAATAAAATATATAAATATTTTTTTCAGTTCTAATTTACCCGAAATAGTTTGTTCAGCTCAAAATTTTGAATTTATCAACGAACGTCTATTGAAAAAACCAAACAAAAAAATCAAACCATTCAAGCAGTTTTTGAGTTTTAGAGAGACTAACGAACAACAATTCAATTTATATAGTACAGATAGGTATTTTGTACATTTATTTAAATATGTAGTAGTTTAGTTTCTGTATTTATTATACAGATAGATAGATATAAGGCAGTATCACCGGAATCTAAACCAACAGTACTTGACTTCACCAGGTGTAACAACAACATTCCAAGTTGCCATCATTTTTATTTACCTCTCCCTTTATTGTCCCATAAAAATACCGTAACAAATAAGCTAACATTCCCCTCTGCACCCTCACATAAAACATTGGACGTGATGCTCTTCGATCTTCGTTTGAGGAGACGTGGGTTATTTTGATTATCTGCCATCCTCTGGGTCTAAGGTCCGCGATGGGGATTAGTGAGCATACTTATTTATCTTTCAGGAACTCTTATTAACTATTCAAACGTTTTGTTGTTACTATTATAATTCTACTCACTATATTCACGGGCTTTGTGAAAATATCATTTCGGGATATATTTTTTTCATAGCTGGCTAAATGGATGCCCCTCCAAATTCCTAACAGAGTTACCATTTGTTTGTTATGCTTTGTCAATTTAGCAAGGATTTAAAGAATGTTTTTTTCTTGTGGCTTGTATGTCAATGAAAGAGACGGCAACAGACGTCGGGTTGTCGAAGTACTTTAAAAAAAGCAAGGCTTAGGGGAAAAGCTAGCTGAAAGAATTAATTGAACTAGCTTAAATCTTAGGTTGAATGATACGAACATAGCCACAAAAACGCGCTAGGAACTTGAAAATCTATACCAAGTATAACTTCAGATTACACTTCTCTTACAACGAACATAAGAAATCCATTATCAAACTTCCACGATGATCATACGAACGGTTCCGGAGTTTCTTCTTTGTTATATACACTCGATACACTTGTGTATATACAGAAATATACACTCGTATTTATAAACAAGTCAAAGTAATTAGACCATTTTGTGTTTGATTTGATAGTTATTGCGTTGAAAGTGAAGTAATTCTACTCGACTATCGAAAAGGCCGAAAAGCAATGACTTTGCTAAGAATACGTAACTACTTGTTTATAATTATCAGAGTTCAACCTTAGAATAAAAGGACTAGGTGACAAAGTTATGTTTTTCATAATGGATTACAAAGAGCTCTAGCAACACAAACTCTGTTGCTATACAGCAACAGAGTTTAAAATTATGCTAAAATGACAGATACCGTCCTACTTTTATCATTATCATCACATTTTAATATGTAAGATCTGAAAGAAATGTCTACCCTGGGATAAAGTCGTGATCATATTTCATTATTTTTTTTCATTTCATTTCATTTATTCCACTGGGCATAGGCCTTTCGTCGCTTATACCAACCCTACCCCGCGCAAGTAACCACTTGTTTAATTTCTATACACACATCAAAATTATTTTCTCACTGCTCAGTCTCCTTTATATCTGCCATTGATATCATTTCTTTAAAACCCACCAAGCAAAATATATCGAGATTATTGTTTATTAATTTCCAACTATAGAATAATGAAGTTCGTTAGCGAATCCCTGAAACATTTCATAACTATTAGCGGAACAGTCAATTGCTCAAATAACCGTGTGTAGGAATGAATTTCACAAGAATTCATTGGGATCTGGCAAACGCAATGTAGTGAAAACGTGCGCTATTGTGGGAGGCGAGGCTTCACCTCCCCTCCCCCTGATGTGCCGGCTGAGGGCATGAGGTAAGCGGTGGCGACGTATTAGTAAATCCTAAGAGTAAACTAAATGAAGGTTTCATGGCGTAGCTTGCACGTTCTTGATATATCGTTGAAGTTAAGCAAAGATCTGAGCGGTCACAATTTCTATGGGTGATCGTTAATGGCAGAGCGCTTCCATGCTTTTAATCTCTGCCTACCCCTACGGAATTCTGGTAGGTATGTCATATCTATACAATTTCGGTGTGTTAGTTTTATTCTCGTTCAGCATAATATGCTGAACTTCTGCTTAATGGTAGATAATGGAAGAATTTTATTATGTACCATTGTAATTTTTATGGTGAAACTTTAATAAGCTTCCGCTTTTCACACTATCCCTATCTTAAGAGCTACAAAGCAGACTGCGTGGCGCCTTAAGTGCAGCTATACCCACATTCTGCTTCTCATTTATAAATATTGAATAGTACAAATTATATACTACACATCAGTTAAGATACATTTTTTTTAGCATTTCATTATCATTTTTCACTTGGACACCTAAATGTGGTTTAACATAATAAAAAATAATAACTATTATACATTTTCCAAAATAGTAAATTCAGCTAAGTGAAATAAATTTTCTACCAAAGAATTATTAAAAGCTTTATAATTTAAATGCTAATTTAAACATAATAGGTTTGAGGTTAAATAGGTGAGCGTCATCAATTTTCCAGTTATTGTTTTAATGTTTAACCATTGTGTTTGAATAGTTGTATCAACAAAAATCATTTGGGTACTGTGAAAACAAATAATATTTAATCGTCAACTTTATTGAATGCCATAACAAAATAAATTCAATGTAGTTAAAACTGAATTGTTATGTGTACTGTAAACGACTTTGAAATGAAAATAGAGTTTTAAAAACATACATTCCTGTTACCAATGTATATCTTTACTGGACGATTTATGCATTTTTATATAATACATAAATTGTTTTGCTTCATCGTGAACAATATACCCACATTAGATTCAGTGTACGGAAACATGACTTCTCGAATTCCCGCCAAAAAGCCTGAATAGTAATTGACATTCTATGTCGATAAATCACGTGGCGACACGCAAAACAAAAGAATAACGATGATCGAAAGAGAATCGATACGAAGCGTTTGTAATACGGCTACAAAATAAATCTATACAGATCCTCAGGGCTTTTCTTTAAAAATAGAAGCTCACAGATGCATAGCGATTGGAAGTTCTGTGCAAAGACAAATAAAGCTTGTGCAGCACTCACGACATCTCGCTTTAAATTTTCGCATCACTTTATTTGCTTTTGAATATTTTCAATGTTTGTACTCGTTTAGATGTTGGCCGAGCTCAATGAATATAGAATATCTAGTACTAAGTTGCAGAAATAGACGAACGACATTTTCCGTATTTGCCGAGTTGCAAGTACTTACATGTTATGTACAGTTCTGAACATTCGTTCAGAAGGTCGTTGAGTTCGAATACCGGCCTTGTACACGGCCGGTGGTGGATTTTTTGTTTCGAAGTTTTTATGCACTTTAATACGAGCTCTAAACAGTGAAGGAAAACATCGTAAGGAAACGAAATTAAAAAAAAAAATATTTCAGTCCTTGCAATTCGTTAATGGTCAGTGAACTTTGAATAGAGTATATTGCAGTCTCTAAACGCTATTTGTACTGCAAATGCCGCATTGCCAATGGTGTGAACGTCCCCAGAAAGGTACTAAATACTCCAAATTCGTGGCCACCTATTAGCTTACTGCTGTGAATTGCTCTCTTGAGTCGAGGATGGTAATTGCTCTGTGACCGACGAACGGAACGTCGCATTGAAATAGCAAACATGGGTTCAGTTACCTCGCACTGATGATTCATTTTCTTGAAATAACCTACCAACCTCTAACCACCCTCTAAGTCACTCTCAGACATATTTAAAGGATCTTAAACAGCCTAGAAAGATTTGAAAATGTCTACCGCTTTCTGAGAATACAGTCGTGATATTTCATTGAATTTTCTAATAGTAGCATTTATTTAATTACGGGCAATTAACGGGGACGTTCAACTGTCGTCAAATCAGACAAAGACTCAGATTTTAGACTCTCAAAATATGAGTAACATTGTAAAGAAACACATGGACCATGAGTTAAAACCATGATGTGAGAATGGTCAATGAAAATGGATAATGAAACTCCTGCAAGCCTACTTTAAAAGTTGTACATGGCAAAGTTTCATTGGCTGAAGTATATTGTGGAAGGCACGAAATACTTTAGCTGTACCTACGAGTTTATGTAGCACTAGCAATATACATAATTATAAGTATTGAACATTATGATTATCATTCATGATGATAATGATGATGATGATCATCATCAACGAATTATTTTACTATGTATTAAGTAATGCATGTGACTTGCGCATGTTAAAAAAGGCAGGTTATAAAAAAAATATTTCGAAGTTCAAAAATCTTCTCAACACTTTTATCGTAGACATTTTTATAAAATACACGGAGCTAAACGCTGCGGATAGCTTTGGTTCCTGTCGTTTATGTATGTGCATAAATAAACGACAGATTACCTTGCGTTCAGATATTCACGATACTGAAGATAAAGCGACCCAGGTCTTTAGAAGGTTCAAATTTATCCACAGATTCGGTAGCCTTCGATGTTTTTATAAATTTCATGATTGAGACACACTTTATTTATATTAGACTAAAATGTGTAAATTTTTTTTTCATCAAAGATACTTATCTATAGTTCGTTTAGCTAGTGGCCTCTGCTGACGGAGTTTTTGGCCTATTTTCAGAAAGAAACATAAATATAGGTATATCGTTCTCGATACCTGATAACAACGGATCAAAAAAAATTTTTTTTCTTCGCTCTTAAACGAAGACATCTTTTGTCTGCGGTTGTTCATATCCAACGCGTACAGTAATTATATCAATGTAAAGAAAGTACATTTATATTCTGCAGCTTAAAACTGGAATTGACCTAATTTAAGTTAAGTAAATTTTAAATGGATTAACTGTAAAATCTAAAATAATATAATGATTCGTCCCGCATTTTTGAACTACACATTCGTCCCGCAAGTTAAACTATTTTATAGAATACTCAAAAACCCCTCCCACAAACCAATCCCACATTTCAAAGTAAATAGACATATTAGCGAATTCATTTCCATGAATCGGTACCTGGATACATATTATATTCAGCTTCATACAGAATGTATTCAGTTTATATACATTCACGAGATTATGGTCTTGCGTGCGCAAATCGTCGGAGTAATTTGTTATCACTATCCTCATATATTACAGCCTATTTACTGTTTTATGTAATGAACGGCCAGTTATACCAAAAGGATCGAAATTAATCTCTCACATAGTCCCACAAAAAAGGAAAAAAGTAACTTTCCATCCACCTGTCTGTTCATCTGTCTATTAAATAGGCACGTGTCCCGAAGTGGGACATGTGCTGACAAACTTTGATGGGTAGCATCAACGTCAGTAAAAACGTTATCATACAAAATGTCGACGCGACATCAAACAACTGACAACTGTGGCGCAGAGATTGAAGGCTCTTGAGACGCAGAAGGTTGCGGGTTCGATTACCGCCGCGGAGCAAATGTTTGTATGTTCTGTAGATATTTTGTCCGGGTCTGGGTGTTTCATCAACTAGGCCCACACCATCAGGTTCTTGCCTGATTCTTTCCCTGGTGTAGGGAGCCACGTTGGAACAGGCATTAGAATCACCCAGCATGTAAGACGAAACTGAAGATCCTTGAGTTCCTACCAAAATAAACGGTTTTTCTTTCTTTCTTTCAATATTGATGTATTTAAAAAAAGTATAGCAGTATCAGACATCTGGTAACCATGATACCAGCATTAAGTTACATCTTGGGCCTAGATGTCACTGTATAATATGTCCAAGGATATTTATTTATTAATTTAAGTGGAAGAGGAGTGCCATCCAAAAAGTTGGTCTATCTGCTCAAACAATATGAAACAATTCTGGATATTTTTAGAATACAAGGGGATTCTGGAAATTGGTAAACACAATAAATACTTTTTTGATTGTATTTCGTTGTTGTTCTCTTTGTAAGATCAGTGGGCGAAGTGGTAAAGTTGCTGTCTTTTTGTTCAATCATAAAAGTTCCTAACTGTGGGCGTATGCCAAATGTATATTTGATTGAATGCCTCTGACTTCTTTGATTGACACAAGATTTGATGTAAAACAATATAAATTGAACCATTAGCAAGAAGAAAAGTCACTGACTTTGCTAACCCCTAGTATCACCAGTGTTACTGTATTATCTGTAGCTCAGAAAACTTAAAATAGCGTCGCTAAAGTGAGAAGTTGTAGTTTATTACTTGTATTTAAGTGGCGTACACTTTTAATGACTGGTAAGGTAAGTTTACAGGTCGCTTAGGAAGGAACACCTTGAATACACACGAGAACATACATTTCTAAAGTTATTTGAAGTGTATAACTTCTAAGTTTTAAAAGTAGTACATACTAGGTAGGTAATATTTGCTTTAGGATTCTCAATTAACTACTTATCTCAGTTTTTTCCAGAAGTTACCGTCATAGTTTTTTAAACATGAAATTTAGAAACTTTATGTTTGATCTTCGTTTAAAAAACACAATCATTTATTACAATTTCCATGGTTACAATTTTCTATAAATAAATTTTGTTTGGTCGAGCGAGACTACGTAATACTTCTATTACTCTAACTATAGTCTAGGTTGGTCTAAAGCTTTGACATCGGATATTGTTGTGTGTGCCTGATTGTGGCGTCCATTCACGAAAAGCAGACAGCGCGTAATTTTAATTTTCTATATACGCCAAACCCTGCCAAACTAAACAAATTTCATAATAAAGTAAAGCTAAAATTTGTATGGCGCTAATCCGAGTGTTATCTCTCTAACTAAGAACAACACATCACGCTTATGAGCGTTTTCGTTGTATTCTTTTAAATTTAACATTTCACGAGAGCTCTCTAGGGCGCAGTAAAATAGAAATTCTATCGTACGAAGTATCGAATGCACTTTGTAGTAGTCTAAAATATTCTGCAATGTTATCGTTTGGGGATACTTTTGTTTGGTAATTCTAGAGGCGAAGTGTGATGCTATCTGCTGAATAATAATAATTGGCACGTAGAGAGCAATAAGACAGTTAAAATGAAATATGTGAAAATGTAGAAATGGTTAACATTTTATTGCCATCTCAAACTTTCATAAGTAAGGGCGATTTCAGAATAGCGTTTCAAATGCTCTTACACGTGTGCTACATAATAGTTTGCGCTGGCCTTAGTAGGCGGACGCATATATACGCGCTTACAAGTGTCTCTCCACGTACAATATCCAGGATAAAAACGCGCAAATACAAATCTAAAATTGCCGTAAGACAGACGGAGATCTAAGTGATTACTATCAAATAATTGTCAGTTAACAAAAAAAGAGAAATATAAATTAGAAATATCATTGTCATATTGCAAAATTAATTCAAACGTCGGCTTTACGCGGGCACAATTGCAAAACTTTTTGATAGGTAAAGCCCTCGAAATTAACGTTGTGTTAAGTTTCGCGGAATCCCTAATTCCAGTCAGACATTTTTGTCATTTTTAGCGTTCCGTATCCAAAGGGTAAAAATGGGACCCTAAGTTCTTTATTCAGACTATTACTAAGACTCCGTCTTTCTGCCAGTCTGTAATCCGTCATCAGGCTAAAATAAATATATTAAGGCTCCCATGCAACAATGGTAATTTTTTTGCCGTATTTTCCTCGATATTAATAACGACAACATGTAGACGCTTGAAATATTCACAGAATGGTACGGATCCTCCGTGCGTGAGTTCAACTCGCACTTGGATGATTTTACGAGTATATATTAATGTTTTATTTTTGTTTCCATTAGACTGAGAGGAAATTATAGACGATAATATCAAACATGTCCCAGGCACATAGCCTTTAAGTAAAAGCATAATTATGCTGATTTAAGATGTTGTATACAATCAAGCATGATGGGTATATAAATACACATAAACGAATATTACACAAATCAAAAAACCAATTTCTCGAAAATCATTAACAATGAGGGTGATGGGAAGTTATAAAACATTTAATATTAACTTGTACCATTCATAAAGTTCATACAAGAATCTCTACAAATTACAGTAATAAATCGTGACAGTACCGACCGGTGCCAACTGTTTCCTGCAAAGATTGTGTTTTAATTTTATCTTGCGGAAAACAATTTCAGCGATGCAGTTGGTGAAATTTATGAACTCATTAAATTTCCCCGTTCGGAAAACCAACAATAACATAAAGTAAATTTTCCAAAACGCAATGTAATGCTGTTTTCGATTGCAATAATAATAAAGAATGCAATGCGACATCGCGATAACACGTTGTTTACTTTGTAGTCGATTGTTGACAGTATCTACTATCTTTGGTTTATCTTTGGTACGGTTTTGTTTAGAGATATTTCTTTCTGGAAATAAATTGAGGTTTAAACGATAGCGTTTGGGTTACTATCAGAACACCTATCGTTTTGCTACTAGGTTATTTACATACTTTGAGGATACTTGGAATATTAGGGCATTTTTCGATATCGGCGTTTTGTTGATATCGTCTTGTTGCAATATGGGATATTCCGATTGGTAGGCACCAATCGTTAATCGATTGCGAAAAAGATAACGTCTATATTCGGTACCTTTTTATAGAGCCTAGACAGGGAATGGTTTACATATTAACTGTCATCTTTCTCAGTATCTATCAGAACTTAATGCATAAAGTATTTTTTGTATAACCTTTGTAGGATTAGGTATACAGATATTTTTTTTAATTTCAAATTTACAAACCTTCAAGAAAATATTCTAACATGAAAAATAGCCCTTAAATAATACCAATTTTGTAGTGTTATGGAAGATTCTTAAATCTTAGTATCCTTAAGTTTACCCGAACCACTAATGACCAGCGAACGTGGCCCACGCGCGGGTACCTTAATGACCACGAAGGTTTCCATGAAATATGATCAGCTGGCATGAGGGTTGCCAGATGGAAATAAAGGCCGGATGAAAAGTTTCTCTAATTTTGGTTTCTTTTCGCGTAACTTGCAAAAGTTATCGTAACTTGCAAAAGTAACTACATAATACTTTAAAAACTGCAACAACTAATACAGCAAATGATTTTCAACAGGAATTTGGGTGAAATTTCAACAAAGATCAAGAAAGAATGCGTTAAAGATTATAATTAATAATGAAGGAAGTGATTAACAAAAAATATTACTTGTTCTAAAAACCGGATAAAGCCCAGCATTGACCGGACATTGGCTTTAGAGCATGCGAGAGAATGTGCACATTCAACCGACTACACACTACATAATGCAAGCTGTTATCGGTGTCACCACAGAAGCAATTATAGTACTAAAGTACAGAAATACCACTCTACAAAAACAAACATTAGAAATATGCACCGAACGATATTGAATCCTAAATTAAGGCGACGTTCAATTGGCCCAGATATTTTCAGGATTATGAATTTTAGCGTCCAAGCTATTTTCATGCGAAAACCCAGCTCGCCAAAGCTCATTTTCCATTAAAATCTATTTAAAGTAAAACAGGTTTGGCGTAACGTTGTCCGCTAGCCGGATAATAAATGGACAGTTTTGTGCAACCCGCCATTCTGAATTTAAAATTCAACAGAATTAGGTTATTCTGCAGTGTTGCCAATGTTAAAAATTCAGAATAAGCTGTGTTGACTATTTGTTGTGGGTAATTGATTAGCTGGTTTGCTTGCCAACAGGTTACATTCGAGGACCGAACCGGGTTTCCGCATTTCCAGGGTTTAATAAAGATGTTTCACTAGCGAAATCCACGATAATATGTATTATGTAACTCTACGAGTAACCAATATGGCTCCCCGATGTGATTTGGGAATTTTCATAAATAAATAAATAAATATATTATATATTCTTGGACATTTTACACGTCGTCTAGTCTCAATCTAAGCAACTTAATGCTTGTGTTATGGTAACCAGATGACTATATACTACTAAGATATTTTTTTTGTAAGTACATTCATATTATAGATATAAAAATACCCGGAACAAATATCTGTAGAACATATGAATATTTGTCCCGTGGCAGAGATCAAACCCGCGACCTCTGCGTCTCAGGCGGACAGGCAGGACCCACTGCGCCACAGCGGTCAGAAACTAGTGCGGTATTGCCAGTTGGTCCAGTGAATGTCACGAAATACATAATTGAAATAGTTTGAAACTGAACTAACAATGTTTACAACAAATTAGCTTTATAGCGTGATTAAACAAAGGTTTACAACATTTACAAATAAATAGCTTAAATATATTATCTTGGCGAATATATCAAGCTTATTTGAACCCTAAACGCAAGTCAGTAACGCTAACGAGCACATAGAAATAAGCTACCGTTCGCTCAGCTCAATTTTCAAAGCGATATATAACTTTGAACGCGCATCATCTTTACTTTAAGCTTTAGGTTTAGCTTCAGGGGATGTGGTGAAAATATGGCGTGAAAATGCAATTTCTCGGGCTCAGTTTAACAGGTTTAGTGGAACCTCTCTGGCCCTCGTCCAACGCCTAGGGCGAGTTGGCGGTCAACTTTACAAATACACGGAGATACGGTGTGTCAGTCTAGTAAGACAACTTACTAACTATAATAGTAAGTAAACATCGTGTTTTCCATTTAACTGATAGAAATGAAGATGAAAGAAAAATTGTATAGTTAATATTCGTTAAAGTGTTAAACCACACTAAGCTTGCTTAAGCTTATAGATGAAAAATCTCTTAATGGTATTTCTCTCATGAAAAAACTTTAATTGATATCACGTTGAAGTGTTTCGATTATTGTTAGTGGCTTACGTATAAACGTGTTTTAGTTTAAACGTGATTTATACGTGTTTTAGGCTCGGTTATGCATATGTACCTATGTTCACACGAGCTTCAAATACCTGCGTTTTATGTCCCTTGTCCTGATTTCAAAGTGTCTTCATCTATAATTTATTCATAATTTCATTTCATGTAGCAAGCAGGATAAAAATAATTGGAGCATCAACAAAGCATTTTGAGGATTTAACACGAAACTAGTACTCGTGTTTGAACATCAAAATGGTTTTTTTTTGTGTTGAATAACTTTTTAACTAAATTTTATTAGAATACGTATAAGTTTTCCTGTTTCCGAATAACGCCATCGTTATTTTAATAACAGTAACGTACAACGTTCCTATTTTGCCATGTCTACAAAGATGTAAACTCAAAGATTACAGTGAAAAAGACCAACCGTTTTTTGTAGGTAATCATATCAAATCGTTACCTAAACCTCACTTTATCCTAAGATCCTTCCACCTCAATATATCAAATAGGCTGAGAGATGATAAATGATTTTATGAAAATGCCTGCTCATATGACTGGAGATACGCAAATTATAATGTTATTTGGGTCACATTTCAGCGAGTTTTTCCTACATCATCCGTAGTGCTTGAATATTTCAGTAGGTCAGCGCCTTTACAAGGACCCATGCTGATTTTGGGCGCGTCAAACTTTATGTTAAATCATGGAGTTGGGCTTAGTATAATAAGGATGTTTGGATGTTTTCGGCTCAAGGAGCAACGGCTGAACGGAGTTGGTATGAAAGCAGAGTTTGATTTAGTTTATCCAAATTATGTTATTGCTGGTTTGCATATGAGCAAATCCTATAAGCCAATAATAATATAAGTTCACTCAATACCTACATCGTTCTTTCGTTCGTATGAGCAAGTGGCCAACTCTGGTGACTTAGTTTTTAGGCCGCCTTAAGGCCTTCGTTACGGCTTAACGACTTTTAAAGCCGGCACCGACAATTAATCGTGCCCTCCGAAGCACGGAAGCGCTCAGCTGATAATGCCACTTGGTCACTCATCCAAGTTGTGACCGCTCAGAACGAATACCGAATACCTACCTACATAGTATAATTTGCAATCATTTCGATCGTTCCTAGTCAAACTTCTCAAAACTCAAATAGGGATTCAAATAAAGAATGTCAAAGTTAATTTTATCAAGCGGAAGTATTGGCTACCGCAAAGTTTCTCCATTTGATTTTTAGCGGAACTTGAAAGTTTTGATGTTTTCTGTAAAAGTACGTAAAGGCGCTATAACTTTGTCATGCAGAAGCGGTTTTGCCTCTCTGCTTTTTCTAGTGCTTAGCGCAAGCATCTGGCGACATTCCAACCATATATCGACCGGATTTCGTTTCTCACAACTGCAATGAATCTTCGGTGACGCAATTCGATAATGTTGCTACTATTGTACCGCGAGAAATCGAGAGAAAAATCTTATTCAATGACATTCACAGGCCGATAAAATCTTTTCGAAGACGTTCTCATAAAATTTGAAATGAAATGAAATAAAACAAATGTCAGTATAATTGCGATAGCATACGTTTAAGAAAGACTACACCATGTTGTAGATAGGTATCTGTAAGTCTTCTTTATGGACCCCGGAACCAAACACCAAAATTTAATCATCATTTAAGATCGATCAAAGTTTCTCTCAAATTCACCAATTAAACAAGGTAACTTTGATTGGCCGTAAACAAACTTGTGCGATAGGCAGGAAAATTGCCAGTTCACAATTAGAAATAAAACTTCATTATCTTAAACGACGTTTCAAACACCCTGAAGTTATATTGAGTTTGTAACAGCTCAGAGTGCTCAAAATAGCTAAGTTCGTTCTAGTGTGCCATATCAGTTAAGGTCGGTTTACATCAAACTTGCTCATACGAACGAACGAACGAACGAACGATCAAACGAGCGAATGATCATTCTATCCATCCCCACCCTATCATTATTTTTATTTTAATATTTGTGGAATACTTTTTTTTATTACACAGCGTCATCTAGTCCCAAGCTAAGCATGCTTGTGTTATGGTAACCAGATGACTGATATACTTCACACTTACATACAATTTTTTTTAACATGCCCATTGCCCATAGAAAACGCCTAGACTAGAGACAAATATTAGCAGATCATACAAACATTGGTTCCGAAGCGGGGATCGAACCCGCAATCTTTGCGTATCAGGCGGGCTTTCACCCACTGCGCCACAAAGGTCGTTTATTTATAAACGCAGATCATTCGGCTCATTGATCTTTCGGTGTAAACGCTAAAATCGAGATTATAAAAGAATCCTCTTGTTTTAGCTCTAGTTCTATGTTCGGTTGGTCTAAACCCACCCTTATGTGGTCTATCAACACAACTTGAAGCCTAGATACTCAATTCAGATCATAACGGAACTTGTAAATCAATATGTTCATTGAGACCTAGTGGAACGGTAAATATGCGGTCTAGACGGAAATGTTTCTGATTAAATCGAGAGTTATGAGTCGGAGAATACAGTTCAATATTAGTAACATACATTTAAGTAATTTAAATTGTTAGTTATTTTATTATCATCATTTGTCCAGTGCTGTTTCAATAACTTTTACTTAGTAACTTTATAAAACTACGTTAGGGGACTTTTATGTAGTGGTAATCAGAGAGTTTATTGCTATATTATATCTACCAAGTATATAAATATTTCTATAATAAAAGCGCTATTATAATACGAAGTAAAATGAGAAATACATAAGATCATTTAACACAAAAGCTTATTTTATAGCATATAATTGGTAAGTTCGTATAAGCAAGCCGCCTCTGGCCAACTAACTATAATCTGTGAAATCGATAGATCTTAGAAAGGTCACTCACACATTTCAAAAGCGAAATATTCGCAAACTTTGTAATAGTTTTGGTCTATTCAATGCTTCGACTATTTTATAAGAGATAACGTTATCAATACTATTAAAGGAGAGGCTCAATGTGCCCAATCGATGTGCTCACAAAAGATTGATGTATTAATATAGTTTCTTCAACAAAAGTACATTTTCAATAATAAATCTTAATAAAGAGAAGTTTGGGATAATAATTTCTATGGAAAATATCATAAAAGGTTTTCTTTTGTAATCGGATCCTAGACAAGTCAGTTAAAAGGCGTAATTCAGCAGATCGTATTTCTAAAACCGTCTAGGAGTTTAAAGGGTGACTCTCAGAACAATGAAAGGTGAAGAGACTGTTCGTCTTTCTATTATATGCAGATTTTTCAACAAATATCAGAGAAATTCAAAGATAAAATTATGAACTAAATGCGCCACGTAGGTTTTCCAACTTTTTTGTGTCATAGATGTTTCTATTGCTTTTCTATCATCCCACGGGCAAAGTAAAAAATAAATAAACATCCAAATATATTTTTTTCATTTAGGTACATCTAGTACTTTAATATCCTGGGCCGCAGCTTCGCCCCGTAGTACCTACCTAGATATAAGTAGCCTATGTGTTATTCCAGGCCATAAACTATGTATATTCTAAGTTTCATCCAAATCCGTTCAATAATTTTCGCGTGAAAGAGCAACAAACATTTATTTATACATCCATACAAACTTTGTCGTTTATAATGATAATGGGATTTGCGTATAAAGGGTTTCGCTGCATTGTTTCTTAATAAAATTGTGTCGTACAATTTAATGCAAAAATCAGAGCTTTATTTTTCAAGCTTTTGCACGCAGAACCAAATAAAACAAATCAGATACCGCTTCGGCCGATACAATGAAATTAGTGACCTATTTTCATTGTATTCGATTGAAGTATCATCGCAGTGGTTTTTAATATTCATTATCTTGTTTACAACTCCGACTTCGGCATTGACCTTTATTACAGATATAATATTTAACTGTGACCTGTAATGTTGCCTCACAGACAAACATACACAGATTTTCACCTGTGTTATTTTGACAAATACAAAAGTAATTTTGTGTTCTGACAGAATTTTCACCTGTACAGGATCTTTGGACTAGGAAAAACTAATTTGTTGGATTGTGTTTGTTATAATTCATTTATTCTACTGTTTGCATAATACTTAGTTGTTTATTTGTTAGATACTACTGTTTGCACAATAATATGTGTCATAATTATTTTAGAAATTTGTATTCATAATAAAATCACATGAATACCGTTCGTAATTACATTTTAGAAGTAACAAGTATGTAAAAGCGTTTTGCGATTTTAGCAATACGAAAATGTATATTGATAAAAGATAAATAATAATTAGGTACCTCAAATTTCAACCCCTGCCATTTTTCGACAGGGGTTGAAATGAACATCCTTTAGCATAAGAATAGAATAGAATAGAATCGTTTATTGGCACGGAAGTAACACATTAATAAAATACATAGTTAAAGTACAATTAAGTATCACTACCATGACTCGTCAATTAAAAGGTTTACATTCGTTACTAATTTTTCAATATTTCTATATACTAAGTATTACAATTAAAATAACATTTTGATATTTATTCGCTGTATAGAGGCGTTGTCCAAAAAATTAATAAAAAAGAAAATGGAAAATAAAAATAAAATAATTTTGGATATACTTAGGGTCAAATATTCGAACTCAAGTTTTAGTATTATTAGGTACCTACTTATAGCGTATATAACGTCAACGACTGGCGAATACTTTTTCAATCACACGAATCCATGAAACCAATTTAATGTATCGTTGAATCAGCTATGCCAAATTACTTTATAAATGCATAGGATTAGAATTTACATTCGTCCAATCAAGCCCCGGATGACAGGGTAGGTGACCCGAAAGCTTTAAAATTACGCTTGCCGAAAATTTTATTTGCCGCAGAACGATATTTCTTTTCGCAGGTACTTCATATGTCGTATATAACTCGATTTATCTTAGTCAACTTTTCCAGAGACCGATTTAAAGGTGCGTTGCCCTTGGTTTATGGCAGAAAAAAATAATGTTTTAAGGTGCTTCCTCACCGGGCATTACCCTGTAATGTAACATTTTAAATTAGATTTTTGAGCATTACGTTAAAATACTGCCTCCCTAACTGACAAGCAATTACTTGTAATGTAACATTGTAAATTCAATAACATTTTGAGCATTTCTTTACAATACAAGTGGTGCGCATTGATGTTACCAGCTGTACTAAAATATTACAGATTTTATCATTACAAGTAGAGCACTGTAATGCTCGGTGCTCCACCCTCACTAATGTAATGCTCGAATCTGAATCTGTGTGTGTCTTTTACAGTATACAGCCAAATATTCACGGCAAGGGGAACATTTAAATGGACTCTGTCCTTATTGGGTTGCTTTCAGACCGAGACTACAAAATAGCGTGATACGTAGTTTTTAATTCAGTTGTGCTTTTCTGGTTTTCAGCAGCTACACTTTTGCTGAATTCTTTTTTATAAATTAAAAATTCAATTTTAAACTTTCGTGTTGAAAATGTTCGAAAAGATTTCGTTTAACTTTTTAGATTATTTAAACATTTAAGCTTAATAGTAATGCTTTTTATAGACTTACAACCTATGATCCTCCGAAAGCCCGTAATTGTTTTACCTGAAAAAAAGAAATAAAATAATTAGTATACCTACTTAGTTGGGAGTTGTCATGTGTTATGAAATTAAAAATACTTAAATAAAAAAAATATATCATTTTATTTTATTAGGGACACACGAGACAGAGATAGCTTAAAAAGCAAGTACCTACTAGTATTTAATAAACATGAATAATATTAAAAGGAAAACAGATACTAACAGAGTATTTTTTTACTTAGGGATAAAACACCAATCAAAGAACGAACGAATAAACGATTTTTCATTTAGTAAATGGTCTGCGTATTATCTGAATCACCCATTTTATAATGAAATACGCCTTGGGGTCCATTAAGAGAATTGTTAGAAGGAGCCCGACAACTAGACGCATCGGTTTATCCAGTGCTTTAAAATATAATAATAAAATCGATATAATATTTATGTTCAGTCTTCTTTTATCGTATACAATGTGAAGGGTTTTACTGATAGTAAAACTTTGGGATCCGGTCATTGCATCACAAAATATTTAATAATTGTTTTTGGTTTTAATAGACAAACCTCAACGTTGCTTAACTTCAACAATCTATCAAGAACGTTTTTCTAGTCTAAATTTAGATACACATCGTTTATTCTTATTTTTAGTGTTAATTTTATGCACGTCACTTTTTTTTTTTAAGTTATATATTCGCTCGTTCGTTCGTTCGTATGAGCAAGTGGCCAACTCTGGTGACGGTGTTATACATTAAAGCCTTTTTAGATAGAAAAGTTAAAAACATTTTGATCATTTTGCGTTCAACTTAGCATTGAAATGTTTTTCCGAAATTCCTGTTTTGTTCGTTTCTGTCCGTTAGAGCGCTTATCTCAAAGGCTACTGATTCGATTTACATAATATAAGAAAATCTGATAAGTTTCCATAAAAATCCGAAGGGAGGTTTTCCGAAGGAAACCTGGATTTTCATTTCACTGTAATACCTATGTTATTTTGCCCTTGGGCAAAGATGTCTAAGCAATTCAACAAATGTATTTTTTTTAAACGTATTTAGAATAATGTTATTTAGGAGAAGACCCGAACAACCAACATTTTAAATGTGCCTTTAAGATACTCCAGGTCAATATACGATTATTCCAAGTTATTTGCCGACTTCAAAAAAGGAGGTTTTATGTTCCACTGTATGTATTTTTGTAAGTAGCGATTATTCCGTGACTAGTGGACCGATTTTGAAGATTCTTTTTTTATTTGAAAAAGTAGGCATACTTCCTAGGTGGTCCAAAAAATTTTGAGGGTTTGATGAGGATCTCCGGAGTTATGAACAGAAATGCATCTCGAGACTGCAGGAAATTTCACTCTTCTTCAAAATTATAGTCGGTTTCATATTTATTTCTAATATTGCCTCTTGTTTATTGTTTTGGAGTTCGTTCTAAAGTGATGGACTAAAATTAGAAATATTTTATATTCAAGTATCTGCAATGACCTGTATATTCGTAAGATCATTCACGCGCGAAAATTCGGGTCATACAGGGTACTCAAATTGTTCCTATCCTTTTATCGGCTCTCACACACACTCCAGTGGGTTTGGGCGTCACGTTAATCTGCCAAGTCAACCGCAGAGGCGTAATACAAGAACCTAAGCTTCTTACATCAAAGGTTAAGACTCATTTAGGGGTGTCTCTGAGCTTGTAACTGCGGTTTGTCTTACACCTAGAACAAGACCGCAATGCATTTCTTATCAAAATCTACAAGGTATACTTGTAGATTTTGATAAAAAATGGTCAACCTTTACTGGTTTCCTTGGCAATTCAATTTTACAGAAAGATTTAATGTAAAGAAATGTTAGTTTTGCAAAATAATAACCCAAAACAAACCAATTAAGTATTTGGACATAGCTCTCAGGATTCCTTATAGACTCGTTCAAGGGATCTAAAATGCCTAAAAAATCTAAAAGAATATGTCTACCGCACATTGGGAATACATACAGTCGTGATCATTTTTTAATATATATTTTTAGAGTGTTCCTGATGCTGTCATGTAACTAATATCACGTAACTTATCGAAACCTAATAGAATTAATATTTTCATTAAAAGTACCTAATGAGCTTGCTTAGAAACAAATATTGAAGCTCTAATTGTTCTTCGATCATCAAGGCCATCTTTTATTATTTTGAGATTTTTATCAAAACTTTGTCTTTGCCTTCGAGGGTCTTTCCAAAAACACGATAAATCTCCAAAACCGTAAATAAACCCGCCATCCCTAGCAGTTCTCAAGTTGTTTCCTCTAATGACAACGAGCTATCCGATCCGCGCCACTGGATGGGAGATTCAAATGAAATAACATCGCTCGGATTCCTTGACGTCCCTTGAAACCACAGATTAGGTAATATCTAGCCCGTAGACCACTGTGGCGCAGTGGGTGAAAGCCCGCCTGAGACGTAGAGATTGCAAGTTCGATCCCCGCTGATCTAAATGTTTGTAAGATCTGCAAATATTTGTCTCGGGTGTTTCCTAACTATAATATGTATATTTAAGTACAGAAAAATATGAATTTAAAGTAGTAATAACAGTCATCTGGTTAACATAACTCAAGCATTAAATTGCTAAACTTGGAAAGAGATGACGATGTGTGATTATGTTCAAGGATATTTTCGATGTGCTACTCAATTTTGACACCGAAACATATTCGTATAAAGCTCATTTTGCTTTAAAAGCCAAAATAAAGTGACTAAGAATAAGAGATTCCTAGCATTCCCTCAGGGCTCCTTTCTTCCTGTTCGCTTTGGAACTGACCTAGTTTATTGCGTAATTAAATGGGAATATTTTCAAAGGGTACGTGTGTTAAGCATGTGGTATTTTTCTATATTAACAACCCTTTGGTGTTTAAAAGTGTTATAATTAACCTGGCATTGGCATCAAAAGTTTATAAAATGTGCCAAAGTAACACCATATTAACCGACTTCGTATTCGTTTTTTATGTATGTTCATTCACCCGCTAATAGTGGACCTATATTGATTTTTTTTTTTTTTAGTAAAAGAGTAAACACGCGAGGTGGTCCCATAAAAAGTTGAGGATCTGACCAGGATCTTCGGAGTTATGAACAGAAATGCATTTGCAGAAAGAGCAGAAAATTTCCGGTTATCTTTTAATCATCTAAGCACTTATCTCTTTCATTTCTTCTGTTGCTATAGCGATTGTAAAAACGCAATATATTTGATATCTAACAGAATGTGGCTAAGCTAATTTACAAACAATTTGATTCAAATGATCCAAATCACAAGTTTACAAGAGATAACTCGAGAGCAGCGTGGTTTATTAACAGGCTCTTAGAAACTCAACTTCAAACTACGGCCTTCCATAGATCAAATAATAGTGCTAAGCAATTGCTGAATTTTCACTTCGCTATGACATCAGATTTAATTTTGGAGTAGCACCAATATTCCAGTGTGTAGCATGTTGTGCTCACTTATTTATGGCACGTAGATATTTGGCAACACTAAGCTTTGGCCACATTGTGTTCGTGGTAACATTAAAATTCAGAATAGCTCCAAAAATTATGATAATAAGAGTAAGTTTTATGTAAGAGTATTCAATTTAGTCACTCAGCTCAGCTAAGTTACGAGTAGAATGACCTGCCCACTAAGGAGATATAGCGACATATGAACGAGTGCTTCCTGATGAATAGAAATCACGTCAATTTCTATAGTAAATCCAATCAAATAAATAAGTTTTTTGAACTGCAGCTTACCAAACTTCGACCTAACTGCAAGACTATCAAACTTCGCCTAACGCCCGAAATTAATAATGTATCTTCAATCCGAGATTAAATTCAATCTTGGATTGCTGGGTATCTCCCGATCGATCTCCTATCCGCATGCCAATAACCTATCTGCTATCCCAATCTTTTTTTTTGGTGGCAGATTGCCGGCAATCCTTTCCCTCTTTAACGTTCCGTTTTATGTAAAATGTTTAATGGAACCACAATATTAATTTGAGTAATATAAAAACAAATAATAAATAAAATTAATTAACAAGTTGTAGATAGTAATATTTATAGTTCAAACAAATTGTTATTTGCCTAAAAACTTGCAGATTTAACAATCTCAATACTTATACACAAAATACTTTAACTGAAATGGAACGTTCAAGTTGACGAATGGTATTTGACAAAGAGAATTTAACCAAATATAACCATTACTGTACAGTTATTTTTTGCGAAAATTAGGTACCTAAATAAAACAGATGTGTGTTGTGTGATCATTTCATCAGCATTACTTCTAATGATGGATTCAGAAATCGTAAGTTACCTACCTACCTACCTACTGGTTTTTATGGAAGTTGTAGAGATGACGCCTACGGCCTAACTTAGCAAAAGCACACCAGGTTCTTGCCTGCTCAGAGAAATTCTGAGCTTGCCTGTTTCTTTCCCTGGTGTAGGAAGCTAAAGCTACGAATAGCCCTCGCACATGATCCATTTTAAAGGCAGCAGATGCGTTTAAAATGGGAAAATTTAAAGAAAAATGCACGTATGTTCATTCCCTATTAATCTCATATTTTCTGTTTTTCAGTAAAAAAAGAAATTGAAACCTGATGAAGGGAAAACAGCCAGAAATAATGCAAAAGCAGAACATTTTGCTACTAAAAAACGATGTCTGGACGCTAATATAAATAATACAATTATTTATTATATTAAAAAAACACAGCTTACTTTGAATAACTTAGAATTAGGATTACAGAAGTGGAAGGAGAGTTTGTAAGGTGTTTTGTTAAGTTTTTAAACCTTTTTGATTTATGTATTTAATTGTTTTAATTAAATATTATATCAACAAACATTTCATTTCATTTCAATTGTCCTACAAAACTGTATTTTGATGGTAACATGATTATTCTGAGATATGAATAATCTTTTGACTTATTATTCCTAGTAGGTAGGTATTATTGTTTCTATAAGATAATGTAGGTAGGTACTAAGTTACATTCCTATCTCACATTACCTACCACCTACTACAATAATTGCTTACCAAGGGTATTGATTAAAAAAAAAACTATTTTGTCATTTATTATAGTAGTTTTTATTATTAGCACTGTTGCTAGGTAAAAGCCTGTGTATATAAGTAACTAAAATAATAATTTATGAGAGCTGCCCATTCTGTAACATCTTGTTCTTCCGTAGGTATTATTCTCTAGATTCTAGAATAATATCTGCTGCTGGTAGCTATACTTCAGCCTAACCGAAATCTGAAGGTGAATAATTCTACATCCTCGAGGGTCTGGATAAAGTTCACCCTTCTGATTCTTCGTGAACTTCTAACTTCGGCGTTGGCGTCGATATCATCACTTTCCCAATCCGATAACTGAGCCAGAACCTCCAAATCACTATTATTATCACTATCATCACTATCACTTGAAAATTCCGACAGATTTATTAGGTACTTTTATAATAAATATAATAAATTTATCAAGATTACAAAATCGATCCTTTGGCAATCTCAATCTGTCAAGAAGAAATCCAACAAATTTCTCGGATTGCAATCTGCGATTGTTTTCACCTATCAAAGCAAACGTCAAATAGAAAGATTGGTTATTGGCAAGCTCAAACTGTCATTTTCGAACAGAGGCCAATCTTTAATCCGTGATCCGACCTCCCAAAGATAGCCTGGTTTTTTGGATTGCAAACTCAATCCAAGGATTGGTTATTGGCAAGCTTTTTCTAGAAAAAAGATTGAAATGTCAATCTCAATCTTCAAATTAAGGATTAGGATTGAATATTAATTTCGGCCGTAAGCCACTACTAGTTTAGGGTTCAGTGCAATCTTGAAACGATCAGCGTCGCCGGAACCAAATGAAGGACTCGCCAACTTCGGAATGCCGAAGTGAGATGGGCTAAGTTAAATAGGCGAGCATTGAGCCGTATGGCGTATGCGAGTAATCACCTCGAGCTTCGGTACAGATCCGAACTCAGAAGAGGGACAAATAACACTGTTTCCCAAGAACTGTGTTTACCACTGTAATTGGCATATTTAATTATCAATACATACATAAGCCCCTTCTTAATTATTAATTAATTAATATCAGAAGATTTCAGGCGGTATAAACATTGAAGTTGAAAACAACAATATAAGAAAATTACTCAAAATAAAGTGTATAACCAACCATACCAGAAAGTATTAATACTAAGATATCAAAGCACAGTTGGGAGGAGAAACACAACCCTTATAGGAATTCTGGCAACTCCTTTGATACCCACATTCATACGAGAATTCCTTACTTAATTAACATTTACGCACATTCCTTACTTAATTAATGTAAGTTGAATACGGCCGCAAAAACGTTTCAATTTGCAAGACGTAGGCTTTCAGAGGCTATATGGCTTACATAAAGTATTATGGCGTTCTTTACGTTGCTGTTCCTTCAAAATGAAGTTTAAAAGTGCATATGAAACGCCAGGGGTACAATTTGTCGTAACACTTTGTAATTTTAAATGAAGTTCGCAAACACTAGATACGAACGACAACACATTTATTTACAGAAACCAAACTAATTTATAACCATAATAGTTTTACAAAGTTCAGAACCAGTAGTTGTATCTCAGGATCGTTGTAAACGATCTATAGGTACTGATGAAAGCTCAACGCTCAACTGATACTGATGAAAGCCACTGCCAGTCGGAAGCGTTCCCAATGACGGAATTACTGCGCTGAAAGGCAATGATGACCCCAATATTTAATAGATTTCGGATCACGCTACACTTCGACCAGAAGACTATTAGTGATTCAAAAAATTAAAAAGTTCTTCTGACTTTATTATGTAACAATTATTATGTATTTCTCTTCAGTTATACACTCAAATGCCTTTGCCAGTAAAATTATACTCATGCAAAACATTTTTATCTAGGGACCTTTCTAAGACGCAAACTGCTTTACCAACCAGCAATATTATCCAGTTCCTTATCAAAACTTAGATTGTATCATAGACTTCTGTATCGACTCCCGATAAAATTAGATTTCCAACATTCTACCTCGACTTTACACTTTACTAAGGAGCTTTTGAATACTTTTACTTTCACCATCTGTACTTTGAAAAGAAGATACCAAAGGAAGGACTATGTGTTCAAAGAAGGTCAATCCGTCTTTGCTAGTAAAAATTGATGTAGGTAAAAAAGAATAGACAGACACTTTTTTCATTTTTTGTTAAATCCAGATGCTTTGAAGCTTATGTAAGGACCAGTTAAAGCACACATTACTTAACCCCACAATAATTGCTTTACAAATAGAAGACTTATAATTTGAGCTTAGCTCACATAACAATGACAAAGGAACCCGCAATATCTTCAGAATAGTTACACCGTATCTTCTCTTTATCGGATTCAAAACTGTCAATGCACAAGACAAAACATTGTTCCATGGATTTTCCGGCTTTACTCACAGGGCTCATAAGGCTTATCTCCACTGATAAGTTAATACAGCCGAGGTGTTAAGCGTAATCAGTATGATGACGCCATGAATATAGAACAGAATATCTAGAGACAGACAAATAGGGCTGGTATCACAGATTGTCACTTGAGCATTGGTCACAGTTTACATACAGTTTTTAAAGTTGAAACTGCTTATAATCTACGAGTATGATTAAGCAAAGTTCGAAGTGAAAGACCTTACTGACTCATAACTTGAATTTTTATATGACATGGTAGTGGCAAAAAGCGTGGCACAAGCCGTGCTAAGCCAAAATAAAGAAGAATAAGAAAACAGAAATGGGTGGATTAAAAATATGTATTAGAATGCAGTTTTTCTAACGACGCCTTATATTAGATTAGAAGAAGTCAAGAAAGAACAAAAAACCTTTATTTCAGTGGAACCTCAAGGATCACTTCGAAACGTCTTACATGCTAGGTGATTATATTACCTGTTCCAACGTGATACACCAAGAAAAAGAATCAGACAAGAACGCAAGGTTAGGGCCGAGCAAGGAAAGCAGACCACCACCAGGTGGGAATTATAATGGTTCAACTGTACTTGACTGTTGATCTGTTATACCAGCATAGGAGTGAGATATCAAGTAGGTACGCAAGTACAAGTCAGGACAGTAATATCCTGCGGACATGTTAAGTCGAGAGATATAGGTCTGCAGCTGTTCGCAGCCGAATTTAGGTCACAGTCTAGCTAAGCGCTGCATAATTAATAGCTCCATCCATTCAATCTCTTAAGCTAGGATATAGCTTACGATGAGAACCAATCGCTTATGTCAACAGCGGATTTGTTAATATTTATAGGAGGAATGGCTTTAATTTTTAGTTGACTTCAAAAAAGATGGAGGTTTTTACACTGATTTCACCTTCAATTATTGACATTGGTCAAAATTGGTCCACAATTAGCGTTTTTCTTTTTAAAAAGTTTACCTAGCATGGACCACCATAAAAATTAGTGAGTATCTTCGGAACGATGAACAGAAATACACTTCGAGAGCAATTTTTTTTACGACATTGACGTAAGTACGTTTTTTTTTCTTTTTATTTTGCCACATGTTAGCCAAAATGAATACAGCTCTCACCATCGAAATTTCAAAAAGCTGTCCCAAACATTCCCTGTACCACATACCATTGTTTTTCGTTGAAATTTTCAGCAACAAAATTCCAACATACAAACGAAAAGAATCAGGTTCGAAATGTTTCAGAAAAGCTGTAAACCATTTATTTTGCTAAAAAAGATATACTAAAATGAAATACGAACTAAATACCTATCTATATATGTATTAGTTTCAATTATATTTTTATGCATTTAAATGTAAAGTAGTAGATTAGACTTACAAGGTAGATAAGACTTTAAATAAGCAATTATTAGACTTAAAAAGGTAGATTAAACTTTAAAAAGAAAAGGCGAGAAAACGAGAGCAGCCTTGGACATAGACGACGCAGAATATTACCAGATTAATAAATCGATCGACGATCGTTTAGTGTGGTAGAAATTATCGATCGACGACTAATCCATTCTACCATTGATATCCTCTGTGCCATCGAGCAAGAATACACTTTATAGTATAAACTTATAAAGGATACAAAGTTCAAACTCAAAAATATTTTCAGAAACGTCCGAGTTAGATGATTGTACTTTTGTTTTTTCGCGACCTACATTAGGAAGAAACAGGGCAACAGACACGATTTAGACCTAGCTTTTTCTTAAGTGCTTAAGTGTTCTCTTCTCTTAAATGAAAGAAAAAAGCTCCAGTGAGCCAATCGACCAATGTAAGGATTAGGTACAAAGCATTGCATCACTCTAGCAGCGTATCTTTACACAATGCTGAGAAAACGAAGGCTTTTCAGTAACAACTGTTAATGCCATATCCCATGGAATGATTTATTTGCCGCCCGTCATAAACACTGTTTGGAACGCGGAAGTTTTCAAATCAGTCTTGCGTGTGACACTTTTACGAGATTCCCGTAGATATTTCTATTTCGTTTTGTATGAGCAAGTGAAATGCCTATTTGTAAGATTTAAGTGGACCAAAATTGGGTTGAGGAAGTATACTATAATGATAAATACTTTTGGATCATCAATCTACCAAATAGGCGGACAACAAATTAATGTTTTCAAATGAATTTCATTATATTTTTCGTATGATTTTCTAGAGTCATTTTCCTTTTGCTTTACAAGGATCGTTCGTTCGTTCGTATGAGCAAGTGGCCAACTCTGGTGACGGAGTTTTCAGGCAGCCTAAAGGCCTCCATCATGGCTTAACGACATTAAAAACCGGGACCACAATTTAACGTGCCCTGTGAAGCACGGAAGCTCTCAGCTGAAAAATAAAATTAAATGCGGTATGAAAAATTACTGTCATCTAATACACAGCCTCCTCGATTTATCCCGAACTAGTTGATGACTAAAAGATGCGTATTCAGCGATTGTCAGAACTGGGTCAAACTGGGGCTTCTACCGGCGCATACTTAATTCCATTGCACACCAGCAGCAGGCCTGTGCCTCTAATAGGGTGGCAAAGCGAAATAGGCTTTATTGCGCTCATTCACTTTGTACACCTATCGGTTTAGTCGGTCTCGCTATATCGTGAAGGTTAACGTTTTTGCATCATACCATGAGTTTATATTAGGATGATTAGAATGTCAAAGTACGAGTAAGACTAATTACCTTTTAAGTTAATCTCTTAGCACACCCTAGAATCGCACATAACTCGCTTAGTCAGACCTGATAGGTGTCAAAGTAAAATAGGATTTGTTGTCCTTAATCCCTATGCACACCTACTCTAGAATCGCTTATAGCAAAGCTTGTTTAGGCGATTTTTATTCCCGGTCATAGCAATTGGGGTGATCGCTTAGCAACTGCTGCAAGAGAATGCAGGCTGCCTAAATATTCGTCGCAAAAATTTCAGCGCCAGGTACTCATTCGTATCAATTTACATTATTTACCAATAAACATGAGTTATTGACTTTACCAGCAACCAACTGTGTCAATATTGAGACACATAATATTAAAACAGGCTTCAGAAAATTGACAATTGTGTCTGTATGTTACCGAATTTCTGATGTTATACACAAATAATGAGATGTTTTGACTTGTTTGAATGGGTAAAAAACGTTAAAGTATGGAGTGAAACTTTCCTCAGTTGTACGTTGTACTGAGTCGGCGGCATGACAAATCTCCCAGGCTCGAAATGCTTTAATATTTCGTAAGGCTCTTGCATACTGACTTTATAAATTAACTTCTGCTTTATCCTTTGGCCTTTGCAAACGAGAATGAAACAAAGAATTTGTTATGAGTACAAAGCATGAGGGTTGTTGAAAAATAATATAATTAAACAAGGACAGAAAAAGAAGGTTATGAATACGATATTTATAAACAAAACATGTAAACATACATCGAAATTGTCTTTTGAAAGTATCATAATGTTCCTCCGAAACCTCTTTTACACAATGCCATATTTGCTCTTAGAAAAACAGACGGCGCAACACGTGAAGGCGTATTTTTTTAGATTTACTTTAAAAGTTGCTACTTTCAGAAATCCTTCAGAAATTTTAAACCGAAGGATGTGAAGTTCTCCACTCATAAAACAACAGCTAACAGAGACAGGTGTTAATTTAGTTAGCTTCTTGAAGCTGTTCAGGACCCTAAATTAGGATTCTCTGTATGTAGTTTGCTATACAGAACCTAACAAACCACGAATCGATCAATGTCAGGACTACAACTCTGTCGCGTTTATCAAACTTAAGACGAGGGTTAGCACCGGTTCAGAGAAAGTGCATTTTGGAGTAGCTTGCTTAGACATTCTTGATAGATCATTGAAGTTCAGAAACGTGCTTCAGAGTGCACATTAAATTATCGCTCCTGGCTTTTAAATCGAAAAGCCATTACGGAGGATTTTAGGTGGCCTGAAAACTCCGTCACTAGACTTGGTCACTAGCTCATTTTACTACCAACTTACTTACTCGATTACGTTAAAGTTGTCTTCTTCTTACGTCCAGTCTCAATAAGCCGTTCAGTCTAGATAAAGGGTCATACTTATAAAGCTCAATACAAGAAACTATCATATTCATTCTAAATTAGTAAGTGTTAGACTTTAAAGTCTTTAAAGGACTTTAAAGGAGCCGTATTGGCCGAATGGGTTAGTTTATATGCGCATTAACACGAGCTCTAAACAGCGCCGGCGAAGGGAATCATCGTAAGGCAACTAGTTAGCTTTCTATTTGCATTGATGGGCTAGCATCCCGTCACGTATGGAATGTTTTTTTTTTTTTTCTAATAAAAACGACATAGTTTATTTACAGAAACTAAACTACAACATATTTACATAACTGTACAAAATACAATCAGAACCAGTTGAGCCACCTAAGGATCGTTACAAACGATCTATAGGTAGTTGAATGTAGTAGAATGTTAACTTGTGCAAAATGTGGGCATGGACCAAATATGGATTTGGACAATCTGACAACCCTTTTAGACATCTTTATATGATCTAAAAATGCCTAAAAGATCTAAAAATAATTATGATCATAATTTTTTTTATTTTATGTTAAACTAGCTGTGCCCCGCGGTGTTACCCGCGGTGAATAAGTTAATAGATTTTTTTAACGGCTTTTAAAAAGGAGGAGGTTCTAAATACGTCGACTGGGTGAACCGATTTTGATGATTTTTTTTTTGATCTGATGAGGATCGTCAGAGATATGAATAAAAATGCACCTTGAGAGTGCAGAAAATTACTATTTTCTTACGTAATTGAATTTTTTTTCATCAAATTTTTAATTTTGCTCCTTGGTTAAGAGTAAGACCAATGCGTCATTGTGTCACTTGATTTTGGTGCTCATAGAACAGGATGACTGCTGGTCGGTTACTATTCTATGGTCTAACACAGTTTATTTTGCTCGCAAAATATTCAAGAAGCTACCATGCGAGCGAAGCGAGCTTCGACCTATGCGAGCGAAGCGAGCTTCGACCCAAGCGAGCGCAGCGAGCCGAAATTTTTAAGACAAATTCGCTATGCGACACTTGATGTAGCTTATTTATAGTGCTTACAGAAAAGGCTGACTGTTGGTCGGTCCGTATTCTATTGTCTGACATAGATTAATTTGCCAGCAAATATTCAAGAAGCTACCGTGCGAGCGAAGCGAGCTCAGTGAGCGTCTTAAACTCGCGAAGCGAGCCGAAATTTTTACAAACAAATACTCCGACGTGACACTTGATTTTGCTTATGGAGCTCATAAAAAAGGCTGACTGTTGGTCGGTTCCTTATTCTATGGTCTGACATAGTTTATTTTGCTTGCAAAATATTCAAGAAGCTATCATGCGAGCGAAGCGAGCCAAAATTTTTAAGAAAAATGTGTCATGTGACACTTGATTTTGCTTATAGTGCTCATAGAAAAGGCTGACTGTTGGTCAGTCCCTATTCTATGGTCTGACATAGATCAATTTGCGAGCAAAATATCCAAGAAACTACCGTGCGAGCGAAGCGAGCTTCGAACTAAGCGAGCGTAGCAAGCTTCAAACTAAGCGAGCGTTGCGAGCCTTTTAAACTCGAGCCGAAATTTTTAAGAAAAATGCGTCATGTGACACTTGATTTTGCTTATAGTGCTCATAGAAAAGGCTGACTGCTGGTCTGTTCTTAGTCTATGGCCTGACATAGTTCAATTTGCTAGCAAAATATTTAAGAAGCTATCGTGCGAGCGTAGCGAGCTTCGAACTAAGCAAGCGCATCGAGTTTCTTAGACTCGAAATTTTTAAGATAAATTCGTCATGACTGACACTTATGTTTGCTCATGGTGCTCAAAGAAAAGGCGCTGGTCGGTTCCTATTCTAAGGTCGGACACAGTTCAATTTGCTTGCAAAAGATTGAAAAAGCTACATGCGAGCAAAGCGAGCGCAGCGAGGCTTTTAGACTCGAAGCGAGCCGAAACTGTGGGAAATGTAATAAAATAGCGATGATGAGGTGCTGTACCGAATTTTAATTGAAGACACAATATAAACTTTGTCCTAATGGTTTATGTTGAGTCAAATATCTTTTTATCGGGGATTGATCTGCGTACATAAGTCCCAATTCCTTGAGATTATCGGGACAAAAAAACAATAAGTAGGTACTTATTTGAAATTCGTTAAGTCCTTTGGGTTTGAAGAAGCATAATTTAGGTATTTTGATAATCTCACGGGCACAATACGCTTTTAAGGGATTTAAAGTAGCTTATGACATGTTTTTATCCAGGATATCAACTGACCTGGTAGGTACCAAATTTCATTCAAATCCGTCTAGCCGTTTGAGCGAGAAGGAGTTATAACAGTGCCTGTGCTGCCATCTATTAACATTATTTTGAGTAACAGTTACGTTTCACGGCCAAACTATTTTGATGAATAATTTGGTTTATAATCCCACGGAACCAATCCTTTTTTCAGCAATTTAAGGTAGCCTATTTGTTAATCCAGGGAATCAACAATCCTGCTACCAAATTTAATTCAAATTCATCCATCCGTTTGAGCGTGAAGGAATAATAACTTTACCTGTGCTGCCATCTATTGAAATTATTTTGTTAGTTTTCACCACGGCCAAACTATTTTGTATTTGTTTAATAATCCCACGGAATCAATGCACTTTTCAGGAATTTTAAGTAGCGTATATTTTAATCCAGGGCATAAACAATCCTGCTACCAAATTTAATTCAAATTCATCCAACCGTTTGAGCGTGAAGGAATAATAATTTTGCATGTGCTGCCATCTATTGAAATTATTTTGTTACTTTTTCACGGCCAAACTATTTTGTGTACCTATACTATTTTAATGAATTTGATTAATAATCCCACGGAATCAATGCACTTTTCAGGAATTTTAAGTTGCGTATATTTTAATCCAGGGTATAAGCAATCCTGCTACCAAATTTCATTCAAATCCGTCCAGCCGTTCGAGCGTGAAGGAGTTATATTTTTGCCTGTGCTGCCATCTATGAAGTTATTTTGTCTGACAGCTGCCTTTTGCACGGCCAAACTACCGAAACTATTCTAATAAACGTTTTGTTTTATAATCCCACGGGAACACTGCACTTTTCAGGAATTTCAAGTAGCCTATTAGTTATTCTAGGGTATAAGCAATCCTGATACAAAATTTCATTCAAATCCGTTCAGCCGTTTGAGCGTGAAAGAGTAACAAACACACTTACACACTTACACACTTACACACTTACACACACACAAACTTTCACCTTTATAATATTAGTGGGATTTGGACTACTTAAAACGTTTGCCAGAAATGTGATTAAAATACATGTTAGAGTTGATACATCTTAACATTGCTCATAAAGTATACCTACTGAATAAATTTCACACAGAACGTCAAAATTTCAAACAAATTATGAAAATATATTTTCCGTGTTCCTACGCGGATATTTATTCGGCCAGTGTGTATCAATATTTATTTATACTCGACGCCTTCTTAGCATAATCGTTTACTTCTTGCCATGTTTCACTGTATTATTCAAAACTCGATGATTGTGGAAGCCTAATGTGGAAACTTTTAATTAGCCTTCCCAGTATTAGCATGATGTTTTTACCCATGTTATATTGTATATCTTGTCAATAGTTATGCATAGCTGTAAGTTTTCTTAAAATTGTTAAAATAAAATAAAATAAAGACCAATTCATATTTGTCTGAATTGTCGAGTCAGAGCGGTTGCAGTTTTATTTATGTTTCAAATTGGTGAGATTAAAATTTTTGACTTCATTACACGTGACACTGAAAACGTCCTTTACATCTTTACTAGATGATTTCCAAGTTTAGAAAACAAGCTATGCCTATACTAAAAGGGACATTATAGTGTATGGGCTGAGACATTGTTGAAACTTGAAACAGAGTAGGCTTGACCATCTTCCCAGCTAAATCGACTCATCGACTCTTTTACAGATTAATTAAGAAACGCTCGTGGCGAAGCTTGCTAAGACGTTCTTGATAGATCGTTGAAGTTAAGCAACGCATCACCACCACATCACCAGAGTTAGCCACTTGCTCATACAAACTTACTTACTTACAAACTAAGTGGTGCTAAGGTTGCTTAATCATGATTTGCCGTAACTGCAATTCATGGTCCACCAGCCAGAGTACTAACGCGAGACGAACTTAAAGCATGTATTACGACATCTTCACTCATCTACACTTCTGACTTACTCTGTTACTCATAGTGGACTTAGCGCCTTCTGAAAGCATAGATGGAAGCTAAATCATTCGCCTTCTCTTTTCAGAAAGATCAATAAAAATCTAAAGTATTTACCAACAGCTATGAAAGTATTAAAAATAATAAGTATAGTAATAATCATTCTCCTGCCCTTATCCCACGCTAAGTATAGTAATAATAAGTAATAAAATAATAGTAGCTATACGCTAATTAAATTCACAAAAAAAATCGATAATTTGTGCAGGTGAGATGGTTAGGAAGTACTATAGAACACAAGACAAGAATCTTACTGATAGTTTAGTTTTCGGCGTCATAGGCTTCGTGGCCGATGGTCCACGGTTGCAGTCAATGGCAACCCAGCAAAAGACAAGAAGTTAACTCACACGATAAACTAATAACCGACTAATTAAATCGTTGTGTTAAATGGTCAAAGACAAAGTTGAAATTGAGTTGAGCGTAGTTGACGTCATCCAGGTAACAGCAGCCGCCAAGACTTTGAAAGTTGTTGAAAATGTGAAACTCAAAACTTCTATAGCTGTCCACATGTTGGAAAACTTTCATAGAGTAACTGGAACCTAGAAAAAGTTTCGCAAAAAGGTACGAGGCATCCGAACAATATTTCAGCGTTTTCGGCACCTGTGGCAGTCTGACAAACTCGATAATCATTTTGAGCGGATACCAAAGCGGACAAAAAGTTAACTTCTGCAAGATGTGGGCATGTACTATTTTTCATACAAGCTGTATTAAGGTACTTTTTAAAATGTCCGAAAGCGCTTAGCTGTTAATGCTCTTGTCCAAATTGTGACCAATCAGAACGTCGTTAAACTTCAACTATCTATAAATAATTTTTTAGCAAACCACGTGCTTTTTTATTGCGTGTTTTTACATGAATTTGCGGAAAAGTCCTAAATAATAATGAGTAGGTACTTCAAGATAATCACCGAACTGACAGGCGTGATAAACGTCTGTCTTGCAAAGTGCCTGCTGTCGCGCTCTCACGAATTTATAAACATTTAGATGTAAAAATAGCCTAAATAGGTTTTATAAAGCTTTGAGCGCGAAAGAATTTATTAAAGTGAATTTGGTGTTTTCCGAATAACACCTTTTAATATACGCAGAGAAAAAAAGAACAGCTTTTAGAAGTTAAGAGGATTGCTCATCAAAGATTTTACTTTACTGACAGTCAAATTATTGTACAAGACTCAAACTCTAATCCAAAGTGATCACCTGTACAATGTCTAAGCATTACTACGGAATAAATAATGATATGACAATTATGTACAAGTAGAATTTTTTTTTTTTTTTTTAAACGTCATCTAGTCCCAAGCTAAGCAATTTAATGCTTGTGTTATGGTAACCAGATGACTGATAAACTACATAGATACATATTTTTTTGTAAATACATACATATTATACATAGAAAACACCCAGACACGAAACAAATATTTGCAGATCATGCAAACATTTGTCCCGCAGCGGGGATCGAACCCGCAACCTCTGCGTCTCAGGCAGGCTTTCGCCCACTGCGCCACAGAGGTCGTTATTTTATTATTTTTGATCTGTAAAAAAATAACTTACATTAAAATAAATGATGCTTTATCTCGTGTGTAGTACCTGGATGATCGAGCATTGCTCGGTTTTTATTGCCTAAAAAGGAAACACGGATAAAACATTTTCTTAAAATGAAACCTAGGTAGATCGATTTATCGCCCCCCAAACCCCCTTCACACAAAATTTCATAAAAATCGTTAAGGCCGTTTCAGAGATTCAAAGGTATTAGATAGATAAATAAAGATTATTTTAGAAACCAGATATTCAATGATTGATAAAATCCCGACCCAATTCGCGACTATTACCATTGATTTACAAACTTAATAAAAGGATTCGACATTTCGAGTACAAAGTTATATTTACTTAATCAAATCTGTATTGAAAAGAGCGCTGTTGCTAAGCACAAAACAGTGGAACTTTTCCGGATGAACTTAAGTTGTTTTAACCTACTTTGCAGTCTGCTTTATGATTTTACTTCCTCACGTTTATGTTATTGACTATTTACCTTACTTAAGATATAAATACCGAGAAATTAATCGTGTTTATTTAAACTTAGATATCAAACTTGGTAACATAAATAAACGTTTTGGATACCGGAAGTTTTCAATATTTATGATTGGATATACTGATTAAAATAATTTAAAAGTAAAATTTCACAAATTGACTGTGAAACGTTCTTTTGCATAATACTTTCATCACTCAAATGTCACCGAAACGGGAAACCGAACAATTTCAGAAAGCAATTTCAGTGTATCGTTCGCCGACCGCGGCTCGTTTCACTTAGTTCACTATCAAGGAATTGTGGTCCGCGCCGTTAAACTTTTCCAATAGCAGCGCCAAGAAATTTTCAATTATCAACTTTATCCACAAATCGGGATAAGGCGCATAAAGTTTCATGAAAATCTTTTATCGAGTAAAATTACTCAAATGAACTCAAAGGTACGCTCCGGTCTCATTGTACTTAGTACCGCAATGGTTTTGTTCTTTTAATCCTATTTCCGACGTCCTCCTTTGAGACACCGATTCCTTTTATTTCCATCGACTATTATGTAGGCAAATAGGATTGTCTCGCTAAACTCAGAACACAGTAATCCTTAGTAATACGTTACTGGTCTATAGGGGATGGCAGACGAAACGGTACTTATACCGTGCCGTTTGCGTCCCCTATAGACTTTTGCAATGATCAAAGAAGATGTGGACCTAAAAAAGAGGGCTTGTTAGGAATGTCAATATTAGAAGTACAAATTATTTTCTTGACGAATGAGCACATTTACAATGCGTCAAATTGTAAGCCTTGAGACGCGAAATATACTTCGAGATGAAATTCAACATTTGTTTAATAAAATGTGTATAAGTATTACATAATACTCGTAATCTTTTGTAATAGAAATGTTGGTCTGAAGCAAATATGAAAGAGGTTCCGTCATTTTATAGAGAAGGTAAATTACGTGAGGTACAAAATGTAGTAGGTAGGCACATTAAGTACTTTCCTACTTATATTTGTTTTCTTCAGAAAAATCCCGAGGTAATTTGTGTCACGGGGCATTTACTTCGTAAGGAATCTTTAATTGGAAGACTAATCCTGGGCCAACCCCTCTACTCGCTCGACAAAAATGCACTTACAACGATACCAGCATTATCAAAGATAGGAAAGATTTTAATAAAAAAAAACATTGCATCATTTCGATTCCTGACGGGATTCGAAACCGCATTGATCAAACCGATCCTTCTAAAGCCAGAGTGCTTTAACCAACTCATCCACTAGCACTCGTCGGCCTGAAGGTTCTCATAAGATCAGTTTGTTATGCACCAAATTAAATTTGCTACTTAAGTATGGTTTTAGATTTCGTCCGCTTCACAATATCCGCTTCGTGTACGATAGTTACTCACAGGTATAAAATGAAATACCGTTTGGCGCGAACACCTAAAAATTTAATACCTGGCAAAGGCAGACTTGGTATTGTTCTGCGCTGTCTGGCGTCGAGTCCATGTCGAGATTCTGTTTCGGCGTCAGTTTTAGTGAAAACTTAAAACTCCATATTAAGCTTTCTTAGCAACTGTGTATTATACATATTACATAGTATACAAAACACGCATGAACTAATATACATTAAAATACAGAACCCCAAGAACGTCTCGATTAAAACACATTCCAAACAAAAAATAATCCCTTCATTTTCAGGAGCTTCTTTATTATGATGCCACAGAAAGTCCTTTTCGCCTGGGCTAATATATTGATGACCATTTCACTTGGATCATCCATGGGAAACTTGCAGAATATAGTTTTGAGACGCAAGCTCGATTAAAATTCATAATAAACTTTTTTACCTACTGTATTGTCTTTCTGCGTGAGTGCCCCGATTGCAGTAGAATGCACCCGCAGAACTTTTTAAAACGAGTTTTCTAACTCAAATACAGGTAGTATGAAAAATATTGTTAAAATGAGTTTAGGGCATGTTTTTTGTTTTATAAAAAGTTACCTCACCAGCTTGTTAATTAAAATAACAATTAAACTCGAAATGAAAAGAAAGCTTTTGAACAGCCAATAATCCAATTACGGGGAACGCCAAATATTTTCTTGGACGTGACCTTTTCTGGAACAATTTATTTACATGTTAACAGAAATGGAGAGCGGCGACGTTGCCAATTTATAATAGGAATTCAAAGCATGTTCACTGTCTACAGGCTAAGACGATTAAGTTTGAGACCAATATAATATTATACCGTTATTGAAATGTGCTTTCTTATGTAGTCATTAAGCACAAAAAAGTTCTTAAAGATTTTAAAATTAAGCCATCTACAAATATTGCTTTTTTTTTTATTTACGGTAATCTTTACCATCCCTGCCAACCGCAGGCTTAGGTAAAAACATTAAATCATAAAGGGGCTTATTTTTTCACATTAATAACGAAAGGGCAATAAAATTCGTAGTCAGCCCCGTGTAAAATATCTGGAAGCCAATAATGCTTAAATTGTCAGATCCTTCGTAAGGTCTGGAACGCAAGGTCCATGAAACATTTATTTTGTCGCCAAGAAGCCCCGAAACAATATTAGAGCTATAAAGAATGGTATGGGGAAGGAACGAGGGTGCTTCGGTTTAATGAAAATTTTTGCCCCTTACACATAAAAATTGCACACCTCCTGTTGTTAGGGACTGTTTGCACGGAGTAAAATAATTGTCTGTTTTGGACTAGCCTCCCTGAGCGTTTGTGTCATGTTTTTTCCGTTATTACTTTTTATTGAACCGTGGCGTACCTTTTGAATAAACATGCTCTATATACGAGTTTTTTTTTACCTACATGACGTCAAAAATACATTTTATTTTAGGTTTATGAATTTATGCGTAAAAACGATCACTCTGTCGTTTGTAATCGTTTTGCGTTGTCGTCTGTAAATATATTTCTTATTTTTTAGTTCATTCATCTTCAAATTTGATCATATATTTCACTTTATCCGTTTCTTTCAGCCGTTTCTTGGACAATTTCCTTTGAAACACAATAAATTGCTTGTCACACGTACCTATTTCATTGACGTGGGTGGAGCAGACCTTTTGGATGCCAGTATCAGTATTTACAAAGGACACTGTTATTTAGAGTGTAATGTACCTTCAGTTGAGTGCTCTCAATTCCCAGTAACTGTGAAATAGCGTCACAAAAGAAATATTCTAACAAACTCATTCTAACAGATGTCACTTCGTTCATTAAAACATTTTAAAGCTTAGATCTAGACTAGTCTCCTAGATGAACATAAAGTTAGTCTTAAAATATAAAGATCGTTAAAGCGCTTGGCCTAAATTAAAATGTCATCCTCAATAATATTTAGTGGAAGTAAATAATCAAAATGCCACGATCCCGGTCAATGCACTGCGGTTATATTCGTACCGGTAGTAGAGTTTCCTGAACACAATTTAAAAGTCGGTTGTTTTGATAATTTTAGCACACTATAAGTTTGGCAAACTATTCTGATTTGTGTAGATTACTTGTCTACACTCCGTTTTACTTCTGTATACTTTGCAACCTTTCCTTTTTCTAAAGTCTGTGTCTGTTTTATTTCATAAAGTGCCGGTCATCTATCCCAACTCTACTAAACGCATGTTGTTCATCATTTATCAGCTTTGGACATCTTTCGTCAAAGTATAGAGTAACCGCACTTTAATACGCGCTGTTTATTTTGGTGCTCGATGAAATCCTCTGTTTCAGAGGATTTAGCGTCATTTGCTTCATACATTTTGCATGAAATAAACTTGACATTTTTACCGACAGCGTATTTCGAGTCTTGACTATTGACCTGATAGTAACCGAAAATACAATAGTGCTATCAGTGAGTGGATAATAAAATAAGTCTGGGAATTACCGTAAGGAATTACTTAATAAAAACTTTCCTCACTGACTATAGTCTTTCCAATCGTTTATTTAACTTTTGACAGATCACGCACATAAAGTTTTGTAATAATTTTTGATACAATGCACTACAGGGAATACTGTACTTCATGGACGGGTCCCGCCCACTTAGAGATGTTTCATTTGTAATTAATGACCACCGACTATAAACTGTTTTGAAATAAATCGATTATCGATTATATTAATAACACATAATTACAATAAAATTATTGTGATAATATTTATATCAAATCACGTAAAAACCTTTATTATTTTAAAATGCCTTAGATGTCTCTGTTTTAATGCATAAATAATTTGCGTAATGAAAACAGTTCCATAGTACTCGTACCTAGTAATGGGATCGAATTTCTTCGCTGAAAATTAATGAATCTAAAATAATCGTTTAGACTTAGGTACTGTAGTTGGTTCAAATAAAAAACATGTGAATGAACTGCGGTACCTACTTGTAATGAACAGATGCAAAATGTTGAAATTCATAGTAAATAATGAGTGTGTTAAATCGATTAAAACTTCTTCATGAATAAAATCGATCGATAAAATAAATCGAATCGGTAACGGGTCAGGGCATCACTATTTGAGTCAGTATTACAGCTGTCAAAAGTTAAATAAACGGTTGGAAAGAGTATAATTGGTAATTCCCGTAGCTCCGTAGATTGTAAACGTTAATCTTATCTGAGTACTCAAAAGAGACTATCAAGGTATCGATAACAAGAGAAACCAGCAGTAAAGTACATATGCAATTTGATGGCAATTAATTTTATTTTATTTTAGTTATAAATCTAATTTTCAGCCGCAATTTCGCTCGCCTATATGCTAGTCTTGGCCACGATCTTCACTTATTACAAAAGTTAAAACCTCAGCTGATTTTTTGTTTTAAATTTAAACATTTAAGTACAGCTATGTTAAAACATCCAATATATATGAACTTACACTTTTATAATATTAGTCAGATATAAGTTATAAAGCTGTATAAAATAAAAAAAATTACCAGACATAAAATAACATTGATTACTTAATATAGTTCACTACTTAGTTCTTAAGTTTATTTTGATAGTTTACAGTAAAGTATTTTCATACATTAATTCAAAATATTACTACTGAACTTAATTGAACTTCTTCAGTACTCATTAGTTTTATTTAAATAAATGCATAACAGTTTATCTTCAATGACATCTAAGTTATTATTAGCCGTAAGGAAAGTTATTACAGCACACGAAGCAAAGCTATCATTGTAACTCTACGATCGCGACTGCACCTATGCATAATTCAACGCACAATAAGCCTATACTTTATGTCAGTTAGCAATAAATTTATACATCCTACCTATCAATTCAAGCTACAGAGAGAAATCAGATTATAGAGCGCTGTGTATCTGAACAGTAAGCAGTTGGTAAATGAAAACTACAGCAAAGTGTAGTCGTACGTAATGCGATGCTTGGCAGATAAAACATCAAAATTCATGGTTATTGAACCGTTTGTCTTCACGGTATGAACCGTTTGCTTTCACGGCATAGGTAATCGATCTTACCACATGGTGCGTCAATTGAATTAAGTACTTGAAAAAATAATTAATTAGCATTACTGATCACGACTATGTCCATTAGGTAGACATTTTCTTCAATAAATCTTTGAGAGGTATCTAGCTTAATTGTCTAGGGGTAGTCAAATGCAAGTTTGTTTTCACAATAAACAAAAAAACAACAGGTCAAGCTGATTAAAATGTGGTCATCTTAGAGAAAAACTAATAAGTTTTGTTACTTCCTACTTCACCGTTAAGAATTCATGTTGGTGCACTTTTGTGTTGTGAACAGTTGCTAAAATAATAATGATAAATCAGCAGTTTCGACCGAATAATATATATGCTTAGTGAAATGAATAGGACTCGTTACGACGAATCTAATAAGCCGAAACTTGGAATTTACGAGTGATTGGGATTTGAAAATGCAGATCTGTTTTATTAAGTTTACAAACCAATTTGGTGGAGTGTGAATCGAAGTCAAATCATCGTACCTGGAACCAAAAAAGTAGGATTACATTTTTATGCTTATTATAACACAGGATTAAAGGATGTTAAGTATGCCGTCTAGTTTCTAGAATTAGCAAAGTATAAGACGTATTGTTTAACTATTTTATTGTGTCTGTACTTTATAAAATATATTTTTAAAATTATCGGAAGAGTGATGTATTTACGTTTAAGTTACAAAAATAAAAATATTTATATTGTATTTGTATTGTTTGATGTTTGTATTGTCGAAGAGCTCGTGGCGTAGGTTAGACGTTTTTGATAAATCGTTTAAAGTTAGTAAGTAATGAAAATAAAGTTGAAATTCATATGACACTGAAACTGCGCTCCGCTTCGCTGCTCTTCGACGCTCTTTTGGTGTGAGTTGAGCCTTAGGAGGACACGTTCAAGTATCGGTTCCGGGTTATAACTTATAAGTCTAATGACGGAGGCTTTCATATTGGCTAAAAAATACATCGCGAGATACATAGCTACTAACTTAAATGTATAGTTTTTATAGTTCATTCAGTAGGTCTCTGAATCGACGTATCAATTGAAGTTTTTATGTAAGCTGGCTTACTCAGCATCGCCTTTTACGGCAAGAGTAATCTTCAGCTCAGATATTTACCACGCCAACTTATGTCCACAATTAACTATGAACTTGACCATTTTTATTACTTAACTTAGATGTCGTTGGACAGGTCTTCCGAAAATATTGGGGGTTTTTAAGACCATTTTACAACTACCAACATTTTTTAATTATAACAAAATCGCCGGTTAGTTCTTTTAAAGTTACAGTTGGCAACTTAAAACGGAAACTTTCAATCTTCAGTTCCTCGATAGTTGATTGGAAATTCTATTAAGATCGATCACAACTTGATAATAAAAGTTTATTTCACAACTTTTGCTACTTGGATTCCGTTGAGATGATAAATTGAAGATAGTATAATTTTCTGGTAAGACAGAGATTAAATTTATTCCACCATCTAAAGTAAAATACTATAACAAAGATTAAAAAATGCCAGTACCTAGTGTTCGCACATTAACCTTTGGCTGACGACGTGGTCTAAACGTAACACTAACGCCGAGGTAACGTCTTACAGACGTCAAAAAATAAAACAATTATAAAACATATAAAAAGCATGCCAGCATGTTTCATAGCTATTACTATTGATAGATATATGTCTTAGGTTTATAAATTAAAAATTAAATACCACTTCAATTTTAAGAATAAACCACTTTTATTCATAGTATCAGAATAATTGCTTACTTAATTTTATGAACTTACTTCAGACTCATTTTTTTTCTAAATAACATAAAAATCAACAAATGAACTTAAAGAATCTTTTCTTAGTAAAATGACTATCAAAATAAAACAAAACTTATAACTCTTACTCCAAAATAAAAAAAACTGACATCACATATAAATTGCACATTTACGGGCGACTAGGACAAATCGCACAGGTCTTTCGAGTACCTGGATTCGGGTTATTTGCAGTGTGGAAACCGAACTTTCACTAACAGGGGGTGTTTCCCGCTTCTTAGACGTCAATTTCTTCTGCTTTGGCATTCTGTAAAATTTAATAAAACCATTAAACCGATGTCACGTCAATGAGACACTATAAGCCGACCTACGCGAACACTGAGGTGACGACCAAGAGACGTACAAGTTTTAGTACATAAACACCGTAAAAAAGACAATTAACACCGTACTTACGTCTGTGGGACGGCGACGGCTCCTGTACGGACATGTGTGCACTCACCGCGCTTGCGGCGTCGACTAGCCGCAAGACGATGACAGAAGGAGAAGGTAGCGGGAGAAGTGACTTCGTGCGACGCGTATTTTAGAAAATATAATATTAGTAAAATTTTTGACGTCTGTGAGACGTATAGGTCGTCAGTTAAAGGTTAAAGTAGTTCATTTGTAAGAGCTTTTGTGTTCATTAAAGGTTGCGATAAATTATGTGGTACCTACATGTGACAAATTTTTATGGGATCATATTGAAAGTAAGCCCATAATGTAATTATCAAAGGTCCACAACTGAATATAATTTTATCAGAATAATTTTGTCAGATGTGACAAAGTTATTTGACAATTGTAAAGATTATTTTACCGTTAACATGTGTTACTGCAACTCAAAAGTTAAGCAATTAGAACTCGTATATACGCGAGTAGAAATTACTCACAGCAGCACGTATAATGCGCGAAAAGTTAGTTTTTCAACTTTAACTGGTATCGTAATTACCAACACTTGCGTTTAGCTGCAGCTAAGGTACCCTACTTATAACTTTTAAGTAACCTATTTGTAACAGGAAAACTACTTACAATTTATCAAAACATTACATTGAACGATAGAATGGTGTGACAACTACATACAAAATTATAAGTTAAATTGAGTAAAATCGTAAGCATTAGTGGCCAGTGTTGCTGACGGAGTTTTTGAGCCTCTTAAAGCCCGCCTAATGGTTTAAGAACTTTACGCGTTTACTGCCTATGACGCACGTGGGTATGTTGGCGAGTGGGAGCTAGGCCAGAATGTGCTGCCGGGGCGACAACCCTGTCGCCCCGGCAGCACATTCCCGCCTAGCTAGCCGAGGTGACAATTTATTAATCGACAATTACAATAAAAAGTATGGTAGCTTTTAAAAATAATGTCCTCGTTTTTTTTTATTGTAGCAGTAAGACTGAAAGTTACACTTCGTTTCTCTTTTTTTGAACTGAAATGCAATACAATTTTCAGTCTTAGTTTACTTTTTTCTTAGAATCGCAACGAAAAGCTTTTCAAATTAAAATCTGGTGGAGCTGCGACGGGCCGCTAACAGCTCTTGTGCTGAGAGCCCTCGCGAACTATTCTCTGATAGAAAGCTTAGGCCCTTCACAGGTCTAACCATGGTAAACTGGCGATGAGACAAAAATGAAGCACAAGAAGAGAAAGGAAAAAAGGTATGTAGTACGGTGTCGAAACTGTAGGTAGACAAATGAAGCTGCAAAGTTCAACTTCGCCTATTATAGTGATTGCAATACCAATAAGTTCAAGAGTATTATTTTGCATTGAAAGATCATTAGTTGCTCAACAAAAATGACTTGTACGATTGAGAGATCTACAAAGGGTTCATATGTTTCTTGATTTCATCAACAGGTCATAAGTAGCAACAGCTGGGTGTAGGCCTCCCTTTGTGAACGTCACATAATCCGGTCCTGCGCTGCGCAATTTTTGATTCAGGTCAGTTCAAATCGAATCCTAAAACCTGGTACGAGACTTGAGCATAGCGCAAACCTACGACCTCCCTGGTTTAAAGTATAGCCTTGATTGGGACAGTATCGCCTTTATAGTTGGCGCCATGCCGACGGCTAAATCTCCGTGCGGATTGAAAATCTCTGGCATCAAACTGTAGAAATGTTCTCTAAAGCCTTAATCTGAAGTAGACCTTAGCATATCGCCTCAGGGCTTAAAATCCAAAACCTATAATGTATACAGCAAACATCTATCTACATTGATTTGGATTTTGTAGTGAGGCAGTGAAAACAGAGCATGTGTAACGTGTCGTAACGGACGCGACGCGATCATAATTTGACATGAGTGTGGCAGTGATGGATTTCAATTGGATCATGGTTCTAAGCGCTAATATTTTAGACTTTTGCTCTGAACAAATACGAATATCTCTTTGTTTTGAATTTGTTTTTAAGAGTACCATAATGCTTAAGTTCCATCTCGATAAAGTGCTTCGCAAACCTCAGAATTTTGGCACAATCGATGATTAGGGGAAAGTAATTTGACCCGATCGAGTTTGGTGGAATCGATAAAGCCAACTTGACTAAGCGTAGTTCAAACAAAAGATGACTAATGCTATGTAAAAATATTCTAATTTCAAACAGAAACTCCATTATCCACTTGAGTTTAATGAAGAGAATATGTTAAATCTATCAATATAGAACCTTGCCAAAATGTAGAGTCCATTGTCTGGTTTTACACATCACAGCTTAGATGGATACCGGAAATAATACCATCCAAAACAGTTTAATCTAAAGCCGAGTAATACAATAAGCTTCAAATTGGACATTTTACTGTAGAAATAACAAAAGGAGAATTCCGGGCGAGAGTTACTATCAGCCGTTTGTTTTCATTTAGGATTCGTACAATTCCACAATTCTACTCCGCGAACACGGATAGCTACTCACAGAATTGGCCGCAACTTTCAGTGTTGTCATGGTTTTCCGCCAAGCCCCTGGCTATATCCGTAAAGCCAATCATACAAGTCAAATAATCCTAACTAATAATAAATGTCAAAGTAATTCTGTCTGTCTTTAAGATTCGCTCATAATTTTTAGATAGGATCTTTGAGATACAATCTGTCCAAAAGTCTTGAAATACAGTCTGTAAAAGCATTTATTAATGATGAAATCTGATAAATTAACGTATAACTAGGTACTAATAGCGCCATATTTCTTCACAAACTTCTACATTCACAAAAACTTCTATAGTAAAGGCCTATTGACGGCGGTCGACGCAAAAAAAGAAAAGGGTTATTAAATCCTAACTTCTTGGTGGGTTAAATATATTCAATTTAGGGGTCTAATGTTCACGTACTTTGCTTTGTGAGGCCATTAGCGTTGATCTCGCTTTGGTGGGAAAGCTCCAAATACAAGGATATAGAGACCAATACAGAGAAAATGCCCAGCAAACACAAAAATCTTGCTTTACGACAACCGCTTTTCAGCAATCAAAGTTTCCCCAACTCGAACATTTACATTATTTAAAGTTATATTGGCAAAACTTCTGCTAGATAAGGAAGGTAACAGTCTTTCCGGAAATCTTTTCTAAAAGTTGTTTTGAAAGCGTTTCCCTCGATACTAGTTTTAAAGAAGTAGAAGCACTAGACTGCTTGATCCGATTAGCTGTGTTTGCAAGTTGAGGCGCTCCCCGAACAATACTTTCTAAGAGGATTAATAACCGTCTCACACCGCGCTAAACTCTAGCTTAGAGTTAAACTTAGCGTTACGTTTTGAAACAAAGATCTGGTTCTAGTGCTGAAGGATTTAGCGACGACTGAAGTAAGATGTTCTTAGTTTGTTCTGAAAGTCTTTTAGATATCAAGTATTGATTTTTTTTTTAATAAAGTAGACTCGTAACAGACTTCAATGTATATCTGAGTAAAAAAATGCTATAAATCAATCGAGGCAGAACAAACGCACCCGTCACAAGTTCTCAAAGTTTCAGACATTAACCCTTATTTGTCATACCCGTATGACACATATATTTGCATTATGTGGTTCTAGTTCGTTAGAAGTACTATAACCTACTTTTTTTTCACATTTAGGTACGTCAGTTTCGTAGAAGTGATATAGGTACATAGATTTGATGTACAAAATTCAAAAATAATTTTACCGGAACATAAAATGACTGATAAAATACGAACACAGTTTCTATCTCAATGTACTTTGCAAATGAGTCGGGTTTCTGATTGAAGCTAATTGTAATAAAGTTGCACAATCCCGTAGAGCTCACATCACGAAACATTCGCTAACATTCAGGAATAAAATAGAAAGCTAGATGGCCACGTTTCCGATCAATAGAAACGTGAAATAGTGAAACTTCAAATCAAAAACCATTGAAACCCTTTACGTAAAAAACAGCAAGCTCAATTAAAACACAAGCTCTGTGCACGTCCGTATTTGTCACGTTTTTATTTAGTTTGTCTCTGGGTATATAGTCCGTAAATCAATTCCAATAGGCCCCCGTATTGGTTTGCAAGTTTTAATTGTCAAAAAAAAGACACGATTAAAAAACTTTTATAGCTTAATATTCTGTACCTTATCAAATATGCATTTCTAAAACACAGATCAAATGATCAGCTGTTGAAAGAAAATGGAAGAAGAATTCATCAGCATTATCTGTCTGGTGTTTTTCTATGTTTAATACCTATGTATGTATGTACAAAAAAAAAAATTATGTAGTATATCAGTCACCTGGTTACCATAGCACAAGCATTAAATTGGGACTAGATGACGCCGTGTGGAATGTCCAGGGATATTTATTATTTATTTATTTATTATGGTATTTATCTTTAATTTGCTTATAGTAAGCCCACAAAATATGGGACGAGGGCAGGAGGGAGAAATTATAAATTTAATACAAAGTTATGCACGTGTCACTGCTGAAGTTAGTAGTATAAAACAGAATAAGATAATTCAAGTGACATACCAGGGGAGTTCAAGGAACTAATTAGTCAAAGTCCTAAAGAGCTTACTCTCATAAGCAGTTGCATTTCCCCAAACTAAACAGAATTAACTAAGACAGTTGCAATGTATTCTCTTGAGGTGCAAAAGGTAGACTGATTTCACTGTGCAGTGGCGGTTTTCGTATTTTGGGTAGTGGGTATGATTTCTGCTCGCTGAGGTTGTTATCATCACCTACATTTTGTTCATTCATTCAAAAAACAAATAACAAAAACAACCTCGCGGCAGACTGCGCCTTAGATGGTATGACGAGTAGTCCATCTAGCTAAAGGATTGGTTAAAAGTGGCCCAAAACAGGGATGAATGGAGAGAAGGAGGCCTTTGCTCTGCAGTGGGACGTTACAGGCTCAAAAAAAAAAAAAAATATATATATGTATATAAAAATAAATATTATAGTTCATTCAATAAACAACATATTCATACCTACGTTCAAGATCTTATATAGGATAGAAAAACCGGTGGTGTAAATCAATTAAATAATTAGTTGATCAGCGATTCATAAATAACAGTTTATTAAACTTATTTTTGTTTATAGAGTTTAATTAGATTTTGGACTAAATATCCTGATCTTAGCTCAGAAGTTTTACACAAAACTATTCCTCATTTACCTGCAATGTATCCCTCTGACTACCCTTAGATATCTTCAAGGGTCTAAAAACTACTAAGAAGATTTAATAGAATTTGTCTTCTGCACTTTGTGAATGATCATTTTTCATTTCATATTCATCATTAGCCAAGTCGCTTATCCTAGTTCATTTTTAAGACCAAAATTAGACGACCTCTGTGGCGCAGTGGGCGAAGGCCCGCCTGAGACGCGGAGGTTGCGGGTTCGATCCCCGCCGCGGGACAAATGTTTGTATCTTCGACAGATATTTGTTCTGGGTCTGGATGTTTTTCTATCTATAGTATGTATGTATTTACAAAAAAAAAATGTATCTATGTAGTATATCAGTCATCTGGTTACCATAATAGCTTGGGACTAAATGACGCCGTATGGATTGTCCAAGTATATTTATTTATTATTTATTAAAATAGAAATATTTCATAACGGAATGGTAGCCGGGTTGAACCCACAATGAATATTTAAACTAGTTTTACCCGACAAAGCTTTTAGTTCAGCCATTCTATAAGGCCTAAGTACTACATCATAACAGACTGGATAGCAAAGATCTCATCCAGGACAACGGACCCTAAAAAAATACCTACCTAAAAAAATACGATATTGCTACTTCTGAAGAAAACAGGCTAAAATCTAGAAACCGTTTTTACCTATTCAATTACGTAAAGTACAAAATTGCGAAAAACATTTAGGATACCTAAAGTTTATGCTTGGATTTTCTTCGTACAGACAGACCCTATAAAAACACAAGCTTAAAAATATCGCCGCTTAGTTAATAGAACCCATTTGCGTAAGATAATTAAATTAAATATGCTTGTAGTCTGCATTCCAATACATTTCTCATAATGGTATTTAAAGAGCCAACATCATAAATTACTCACAACAAACATTGCGAGAAGCATTATTAGGCAGTTTTACAACAGAATAGTACAAAGTAGGTATAACTCGCATTTTGTTTGTATCGGTATGTCATACGAATGGATTTAGCTGAAACTTGGAATGTAAATAGTTTATGACCTAGAAAAATACATAGGATACTTTTTATCCGAAGCGAAGCCGCGGGCGGAAGCTTGTACGTAATAAAAGTGCTTGGCTTTGGTGGATACGATGCTACGCGCATACGCAGAGCTGGAAATAGGAATTAGGTCTCAACCAATGAAATTGCCGTTTTGAGCATAACAAAACGGCGATTTCTTGCTAAAGATCTATTATATAAAATACTAGGCAGTTGGAAGCTGTCGTTCGGAGAGTAGATTCATAGGTCAATAAAACAGAGTGATACACTGCACCACGTTATTTCCTATCAACCTATAACCCGGGGACGGGGACTGGTTATGACATTTGCATATTGTCCGACCGTGACCACTTGCACCATGAATTAACTAGACGTTTTAATAAAATACACGTTGAAGGATCTATCAACTAGAGACTATAATTTTTGAATATGACAGGATTGATTGACTGCGGTAAGAGGACTAATACGTAGATTACTAATAATTGTAAACAAATTGGTCATGAATAGGTCAAGAATACATTAGGCTAAAATGCACGTCAGTATCGTGGTCAAGAGGAATTCATAATGTTACCTTACACCTCTGTTGAACAAGCGAAGACGCACTTCGTTCGAATGAGCACAGTGGCACTAAATTCATAAAATCAGTCTAGCAACCACAACATATTGACGACCTCTGTGGCGCACTGGGCGAAGGCCCGCCTGAGACGCGGAGGTTGCGGGTTCGATCCCCGCCACTGGACAAATGTTTGTATCTTTTACAGATATTTGTTCCGGGTCTGGATGTTATCCTATCTATAGTATGTATGAATTTACAAAAAAAATATGTATCTATGTAGTATATCAGTCATCTGGTTACCATAACACAAGCATTAAGTTGCTTAGCTTGAGACTAGATGACGCCGTGTGGAATGTCCAAGGATAAAAAAAAATGGTAATATGGGTGATTGTGATATGGGTATGAGTTTGAAATTAAACTTAGCTTTTGCATCATCTTCAGACTTTTAATGTTCGTGCAATTATGCTCAATAAATAACTTTGAATCGGTCCAATACGCCTCTACTAGTTACTCTTCTCTAACCCTTGATTAATTAGTACCAACATTCTCGTTAGCAGCACTAATTTAACATTGTGTGGTCCACTAATTAATGACCATTGCAGGCATAAAAGAACAATAAGGACAGCTGGTTCAATCTTTATCTATCTTGAATAGTTTATACTAGCACAGTGCGCATGGTACTCGAATAAATGGTTTTCAGGTCACGTACTATATCTATTCCAAATTGAATTTAAATTCGTTTAGCCGAAGTGTCGTGATAGAACTACTGTTTACACACGTAACTCGGTTTTATTTTATAATTCTTGATGCGAATTGTTTTTTTAGTAGTACTCTTGAAAGCGACGTGATGGAAAATTATAATATTTTTTTATTAAGTAATATAATAATATGATAATTATTTCAAGATGATAATTATGGTGATACTAGCAGACCCCGCGCGGCTTCGCTCGCGTGTTGTACATAAACTTCGACACTGCATTTAACCCTTTTAAAGGGTTTTTTTCGAAAAACCCTAAAACACGTATATATTTATTTTGCATTGTTAGTGTTGTAACCGAGTTTCAAGCAAATCGAACTACCCATTAAAAAGTTCCCATACAAACTTTGACGCCCCATTTTACCTCTTTTAAGGCGTTTTTTTTTTAATTCCTGCAAAACATGTAAATTTATTTATCATTTACAATATTTATACTGAGTTTGAATGAAATCGCTTCACGCATTAAAAAGTTGCATACAACGGTTTTCATCCCTTTTCAACCCTTTAGGGGTGGAATTTCGAAAAATCCCTTCTTAGTGCTCACTTTTGTTTTAAAAGGAAGCTACCTTCCAAATTTCAGCTTCATAGCTTCAGCGGTTTGGTCTGTGCGTTGATTGCAGAAAAATGCTTATTGTTTTATATATATTGATTATGGTAAAAAGAAAAGACCGAACTATAAAACTTGTCGATTTATGCTCAAGACTATACTCGTTCCAACCGTTTATTTAACTTTTGACAGCTGTAATACTGACTCAAATAGTGATACCCTGACCCGTTACCGATTCGATTTATTTTATCGATCGATTTTATTCATGAAGAAGTTTTAATCGATTTAACACACTCATTATTTACTATGAATATCAACATTTTGCACCTTTTCATTACAAGTAGGTACCGCAGTTCATTCACATGTTTTTTATTTGAACCAACTACAGTAAGTCTAAACGATTATTTTAGATTCATTAATTTTCAGCGAATAAATTCGATCCCATGGAACTGTTTTCATTACACAAATTATTTATGCATTACAACAGAGACATTTAGGGCATTTTAATGCAAAATAATAAAGGTTTTTACGTGATTTGATATAAAAATAATCACAATAATTTTATTGTATGTTTTAATATAATCGATAATCGATTTATTTCAAAACCAGTTGTCATTAATTACGAATGAAACATCTCTAAGTGGGCGGATCCCGTCCATGACAGTACAGTATTCCCTGTAGTACATTGTATCAAAAATTATTACAAAACTTTATGTGCATGATCTGTCAAAAGTTAAATAAACGATTGGAAAGACTATAGGCCTGCCGTTACGTTACTATTAGTATTAAATTCTGAGCCACGGGCACTGAAGGGGTCAAAAGTCATAAAACTATTGAATCATGATTACGAGTGTTTTTTTAACATAATATATTTAGTAAAACCAAGTACCGAACGTTTACAAAGGTCATTCATGTTGTTATCATGAAGTGGCCCAGCGTATTTTTATCTTGCGCTATGAAGCAGGTATCCAATAATTGAACTATTATACAATATCCTGTAGAACAATAATTGGAACGAATTGAGCTCATTAGTGTGTATCCTAGCTAAGCGATGCAGCCAATTGAGCAGCTAGGGAATCCACCCACGCGCAATTTCTATAACGACTGTTTATTTTGTGCATGCGCTTTTCTATCAGACTCCCATTCAAATAAAATACAACAGACTACTTCTCCTAAATGGTACAAATCTTCAGGTATTAAAATTTTTTTGGTAGCGTCTAAATAAAGGATATGCCCGCCCAGTATGCCCACGTTTGCAACTATTTTGTCACTTTGTTTTTCGTCGGTTTAAGCTCGAACACATAATATCCAAACGAAATCCCTCGGCTTTCAAATCGAAGCACTGTCCAAACACGGATGCCATTAAAATATGTTAATTAAATTAATTATACACACATTATTTGTTTTAATCTTGCAGAATTTGTAAACAAAATATTTATACATACATACATACATAAAATCACGCCTCTTTCCCATGGGGGTAGGCAGAGACCACGGATCTCCACTTGCTACGATCCTGACACACTTTTTTCGCCTCATTCACTTATATTATATACATAAAGAAACATACAGTGGAACATACTCGTAGCTCTCTTCTCCTTTTTTGAAATATGTTGAAAATATTGTGGTGGAAGTTAGTTATTTTTAAAACATTGTTAGATTGTAATGGTAATCGATCTTACGGAAACCTCGACAAAAACTTCATGTAACAAGATAGTACCAATAAACTCGAGATTTACCCATTCTTGTTTGTAAACGCGAGAAACAATATCTGTTCATTTTTGCGGATTCAGTTTCAGTCTGTTATTTCCCTTCTCCGCGAAAATATTAGCTACAAGTTGATGTTGATGATAAATAATACATCTTTGCTCTCAATGTTTATGTTGTAATTAATAATTTCTACGGAATTCTTAATTTACTCGTTCAACTTATTGTTATTTTTTCATGCCAATCAAGATATCAATCATCGTGTTCTCACAATCCAGACCAAACTACTTAACAACTAGTACAACATGTAGATGGTTTACGACTCACGGTGAATTTATTATTTTGTTTCATTTATGACGTGATTGTCGAGTGGACGCCCTGCAAGAGTCTATTCGAATCTTGGCTGGGCTGCACGTGTTGCCGAGATTCGGCTGCAGACGATGTAGTAGTAACTGTATTTGTATCTATGTACGGTGGATCTATGAGGTCTACCACCCTACGGTTGAGTTTCATTCGAAAGACATGAAACAACAAGGTCGATTTCTACTTGCAATAACATTATGAAGTGATCATTGCTCTCTTTACTATATTTCGTCATGCCATATGTCAAGTTTCAATTTTTGCAAGTCAATTATCGATAATTAGATATCACAGAAACTTTTGTCAAAACAGGTAGACCAGTTTCTTGGCCGACTGTACAGTGTACATAGTTGTATAGATTTCTGCGAAACAACTGAACGCGGCTGCGGTTGCAAGTGCTGCTGCGACTCGCAGCCGAGATTCGCACCTTTAATTAATTAAATGTTACAGCCGAGTGCTTGCAAAAAGGCACAAATTATCCACACCCGGCTCGGTAAGATAAGGGATAAATATTATCCATTTCCTGGATAATAGCACCGAATGATTTCGATGTGATAGAAAAACAAAATGACACAGAATAGGAATAACAGTAGGAAGACTAACCGCAATGTTAGTTGGCGAGATGTCGTCAAAGCAAATAAATTAATTTATCTTAAAAATTAAAAACTTGAAATAAAAAGAACCACTTTGACCTAGTGGGATGTTCTTTCGGTCCTAAAATTCGAGTCTTGATTTTTCGCATGTGCGCATTAACACGACTTATAAACGGTGAAAGAAAACGACGTGAAAGCAAATACTATCACCGCTGACATCATAAAACAGTTCATCAAAAGATACAATAATAATCACGCCTTATTCCCAAAGGGGTAGGCAGAGACCACTGATTTCCACTTGCTACGATGACGATCCTGACATATTTATTTCGCCTCATTCACTCTCAAAACAAACAAACTCTCGAAATATATTATAGTGTCATTACTGTTCATTATTTACTGTGACTATGGATGGGGCAGGAAATTCGGCAAAATCATCTCAAGCCAAGGGTACAATTTCCGGTGGAAAACAATCAAAAGACGTTTTTGTCCAGCAATTGGGTCAAGAATGCCTTCAGGTGCGTAATCGTTTAATTCTATGCCGTATTTACGGTACAAGTATTGTTTGCTTAATTTCAACACTGAAATTCTAAGATAACTCTTATCTCATGGAAGTATGACGCTTTCTTAGATAAACAGTCATACTTTGAATTTGTCGTTTTTGTCGTAACTAAATCTAGTAACGTAAATTTGACAGCCTCTGTGGCTCAGGTGGTTTGATAGCCTCCGACATTCGAATAAGCCTCCATAAGGCTGCGAGTTCGATTCCCGCTATGCGACAAATGTGTGTGTTTTCGGTCCCGGCTTCCAACAACACTCACACACACAGCAGAGATTTGACAATATTATAAAGTATAGGTAAATAAATAAATAATTATCCTTGGACATTCCACACAGCGTCAAACAGAGTAACTTAAACGAATTGGCCAAATACATGTTTGTATTGTCTATGTTTTATGCAACGAAGGGGCGAGTTGATGGATCTTTGCCAAGCAAACTAGTTCTGCCGTACGGCACTGCGAATAAGTGCGGCCACCGACGTCCCACCAACTCATTGGGTACGTTGAAACTTATTATGGTCAATATGGGTTGGAGATAGACAGAGGATATGACATAGCGTCCCCACAATAGAAAATCAATGACAATACGCATTCAGAAATATACAAATATCGATACTCCTTGAAACACAAAAGGGAGCTGGAGCTTTTGTGAAACATAGCCACCCTAGTACAGAGTTAAGGCGGACCCAAGTGCACTCTGATTTAACGATCATACTATCGATCCAGTCTGAAGTATATCACGCTGCGGTGTACATCGTTTCATCTATCTATCTAAGTAAATCTAATATCTCTCGAAATTCGGGGTAAAAGTAAGTAAGTTCGTATGAGCAAGTGGTCAACTCTGGTGACGGAGTTTTTAGGCCGCCTAAAGGCCTCCGTCATGGCTTAACGACTTTAAAAGCCGGGACCGATAATTTAACGTGCCCTCCAAAGCACGGAAACGCTCAGCCGATAATGCCACTGGCGGTACCCATCCAAATAGTGACCGCTCAGAACGTTGCTTAACTTTAACGATCTATCAAGAACTAAGCTTCGCCACGAGCGCTTATAAATAATGTTATGAGTAGAGTAGTATATTTCTCTGAATACCCCTATTCAAAACATTTCGCAAAAGTGAATATGAGGTAAACTGTAACATTATTATTATCTTGAAATATTTAAAAATTGTTTGGCTGGAAATAGTGTAATACAAAATAATGGAGCAGTATAATAGAGAATTTTCCATCAAAACATAAACTTGATAATTGAAAATTCAAAGAACTACTTGGATAAATAAGGACGTAATCTAGCGAGACATAGCAAATTGAATGTTAACTATCTAAATATGCTAAATCACGCTCTACAAAACAAATGTACTTTACTTTAGAGAATGTATGAACGCATAATTACATAATATTAACACCTATTTGGCTTTCTGGTATAAAAGATAAATGATCAAGGGGAAATTAAACAAAAATACGGGACATTTTTTACAGTATTTTTCAACAAAAATACTCACCTTTTGAGCCAGTATTCAATAAAGACTACCCTTTGGTTGATCTGATGAATATTACAATGAGTGTTTCTTGACAGACTAATCACCAGGAAAAGTGTACCGTTTAGTTAAAAAAAAAATTAGTTAGAATTCTGGTTACCATAATACAAGCGCAGTATTATGGTAACCAGAATTCTAACTAATTATACTAATAACATAGTATTTTTTTGTTGTAAATAAGTAGGTACTTGGAAAATAGAAAATAAGGAAAATAGAGGTTCATATATATTTTTATAGATAGAAAAACACCTAGTCCCGAAACAAATAGGTATCTACAGAACATACAAACATTTGCCCTGCGGCGGGAACCGAACCCGTAAACTGCATCAGCCACAATAGCTAAGATAGAATGAAACGTCATTTAACAGATACATCAGACTCTGTTTACTTTCCTGTGTAAACGTTTAACCAATGTTAATCATTACTTTTATAAATGTCAACAGCCTATAGTGGGAATGGGCCTCAACTCTCCTCAAGGCCGCGACACACGGAACTACTTGCACGGCCGGTAACAAGTGACATTCAAGTGCAGAACACCTTTACTTAGGTCTTAGAGGATGGATTCAGAAAAAGCTGTATGCGTAAATGACGGACGTAAAGACATGATACAATAAGACACACAGCATTCTTTCCGCGATACTCCGCGATACTTTAGCCGAGCGGCACACACACTTCTTCGAAGAGCACCACAAGGGCAGGTTAGGAAATGTGTTAATAAGCGCGGTTGAAAGTTAATGTAGTTAGCTATTTATTTAAATATTTTTTCAGTTGTTACAGCCAATTACCATTAAATAGATATTGAATACATAAAGTGGTATGATTAAACCTTACAAATTATATTTTGATGGTGGTATATTTTCAAAGCTACTTTTTGAGTTTATTGCATGCGTATATCTAGCTTTAGTTTAATTGAGCTTATAAAAACTAATATGCTTTTGATGTCATTATTAAAACCCATAAATGTTGACAAATAATACTTAAGAGTATATAACGGACGCTACTTTAAAGAAATTACGATTTAACACGTTTAAGTTCACTTACTCTATAAGAGCACTTACCCACCTACATTGTAGAGACTGGATCGAGTTGTTCTTTGTTTAACTTACCTGGAATAAACAAATGTTGTTAGCATTGAGATAGTTTTAAATGCTAAGCTGAGCTTTAGAGATAAGGGAATAATACAACTGTAATTTAAATCAGGTTTGAGTGTTGCTTAAAGGATTTATAGATCTTCGATAAACTTTATTCTGAGAAACTACCTAATTGACTTAGTTACGACTATAAATAAAATAAAACTGGATATTTCACACAGCATTTTTTATCCTGACGCAAATAACCATGAGCTAAAATGCTGTAGCTATTATTATATTTTTACAAACCTAGATTTAAAAAAACCTTTGGGTGATAACAAATATTATGGTAAGCTACGTAAAGTTTTCATCCGTAGAAACATTATTTTTTTTTATCAATTATGAGTTTAAAGTATTTACAAGTATAAACTCTCATCGGACGCCGAAAACAATGTTACAGTCGGTTAACCTTGATGAGAATAAAAATGAGATAAGTATTGAAAAGCAATTTTATTAAACAATGAAAATTTGGAAAATAATTTTGAATAAGTAAATATTTTTTAATTTTAAAATTAAGACCAAACACATTTTACATTTCGCGAAAATTCAAATTTGTTTGGAACTAACTGGAATTTATCTCAGGAAATGATTATTGCTCTGTTTCAGTAATACCAAAGACGATTAATATCTAGAAGACAGACAAAGGCCATACACAAAATCGTAACCCTAAAAAATAGCCTGAAAGCTCTAAAACATCAATTTTATTCAAGAAATTTCAATTACTTTCTAGTTAAAAATGTTTAAATATTGAATATTGTTGCTACCTACTACTAAGTATTGAAATTTCTTGGATAAAATTGATGTTTTAAAGTTTTCAGGCTATCTGGTACTGCGGGATCGGGTTACGATTTTGTGTATGGCCTTTGTCTGTCTTCTAGATATTAATCGTCTTTGGTAATACTTAACACGTTTTGAATACCCATTAGACAAATGCCCTTTGATCATTTTGTAATAGTATAGTCTATTTAAAATCTTTAAAAAATCTCGAATAATAATCTTCTCTTAAATAAAGTTTCCCAGCGATGTCCTTCAACTTTTAAATGTTTCATTTATTATTCTTAATCAAAGATAAGCTCTTGCTATCAACTCCCAAGAATCCGCTGCTAAGGGTGTAAGAATCGAATTGGTTTCGCTTCCTGCAAACTTATCTCATAAAAAGCTGTCTTAACAATTTACGAAGATTGTGACGGAAATACAATAAAGACGTCGGTCCAACCTGATTCCTGACCTTTCAACTTAATGAGAAAAGTTTTGCCTGCAGATTCTATAAAGTTTGAAAGACTGTTTGACCATATCAAGTGAAGTTCACGTAATTTTTATGTTTAAACTGTTCGTATGAACAGCGCAAACTTTAGTCGCCTGAAGATCTCCGTCATGGCTTAAAGACTTAAAAGCTGGTACCTAGAATTTAACGTGCTCTTAAGCACGGAAACGCTGTTTATGCCACTTGCGGTCATCCGTCAGTAAGACCGCTCAGAACGTCATTTGAAATCAGCGATCTATCAGGAATGTTTAAGCAAGCTATGCCACGAGTGTTAGGAAACATTTATATGTTTTAACAGTCGTGTTGAAAAAAGAAATGTGTCACATTTTAACGACCTCGCCAAAACTGCCGTTTTTTATAAGAGTGATAAGTTTTATCTGAGGCTTACGTCCAGCAGTTAAATGCAAGCAGCCACTGAAGATGAAACCTAACAACTAATAACCCAGAAACCCAAACTAATAACCGTCCTCACAGCACTCTACTAACAATTTGCACTAACCGCATTATTGTACATTTAATTCCCAAGTCAAACCAGACTGGTCTGGTCTTGACGTAAACTAGTTTAAATCTCGTGGCCTTACAAACACTAACAAAGCCAGGCCTTGATGTCTGGGGACGGTTTACTTAGCAATTTCTACCTTGCCTAAATCCGTTGGAAAACAAAGGTCTGCGTAGACCAGTGCACACGCACCGGCTTTTGACAGCTTTTGTATGAAATTTAAAGATGCTCTTTGAATTCATAAAGCTACGACTTGTATGAAAATTTATAAACATCCACTGCAACCCAACCGCGCAGCGTGCAGAAATACTAGGTTTGTGATGTCATTGTTTGACTTTCTCAGTGCCAATTTCAACGAAACTGATCGCGACCCGAACACTCTAACGCCCGAAATTAATAATGTATCTTCAATCCGAGATTAAATTCAATCTTGGATTGCTGGGTGGGTATCTAAAAAGTATATGGGTATCTAAAAAGCTCTCGACCTGTCAGTGACAATATTTGGTTATTAAGATATATCAAAAATGTGGCTAGAAAGACACAGACAGAGCAGCACACCGGAATGAAATTGCCTTACAGGAAAATAACTGGATGCAAGACAAAAGGCATAATTTCAAGTTATGAAATTCGACTTTATGCCCAGAAGTGGGTAAGACAATGATGATAACATTACAATGTCATTCAAAAGGAACTTTGGATGTCAGTATAAATTGCACAAAGTTTAGTATTTCCTAAACTGTCACGATTACGTACAACTCACAGAAACACATTGACGCGAGAATTTACCGCTTTATTTACTTACTCTGTTTATTTATGTCCCAACGTTTCATCACGTTTATTCGCGATTTCCCATCGGAGGGTATTACCCTCTCTAGATGTAAATTATTTATATATCACAGTGGAATAATTTTCCAGATATTGAAACAGCTTCAGAGGAAACTCTAAATACCAACAAAGCATCCAATAAAACACCTAGGATTAGAACTAAAGCTTTGTTATAAAAAGCTGAGACCGTTTTATCACGTCCTGAACAAAGAGTACAGTGGTAATATTCACAATTTGTGTTCTGTGCCGATCTTCAGCCCTGAATGCTACTAAATAAACTAAAAAGTATAAGCACTTACTTGTATTGTTGAATATGTATACCAGATCCAAATTAACATCACAATAAATTAGTAAGTGGTACCTATAATTGTAAATGTAAGACTTGGAAAGGCCTGGCTATTTGGAAGCAAAGCATGAAGTCTATTTCATTTTTACATGATAGATGTTAAATAGCTGTTTTATCATAAAAATTACAACGCGTTTTATGCCAATTATTTACTACTGCAAAGGTATATCCTGTTATTATCAATTTCCTTTCAGGATCCCAAATCAAGAGGGATCATCCCCTAACAAAAGGCGGATAATACTATAGTCAGTAATTTGATAGAATTTCCGAAAACGCTGATATTAATAAGCAAATCCTTCCCAACCAAAACAGCACGGTAGCATAACTCACTGTAAAACAAACTAATCAATCGATTATTAAGCTTTGTTATCAGAGGTGAAGTGATCATTACTGTCGTAAGAGAGCGGTGAAGTATATTTGCACTTGATTCTTAGGTTGTACACACACGTAATCAATGCTGACACTTTTTTTCGAGCTATGTTTTGCCACTGCTGAGTCAATGTCTCTCCCGGTTGCTTCTATATTATCAGTATATTGCTGTCTTCTACTAGTTTTTTTAAAAGATCGGCATTCTCCAACCAAAATAATACACTTAACGAGATAAAGATAACTAGCCCTTGTTTGTTCACCTAATAATTCACAGTATTCAGACGTGAAATGAATAACAGAAATACCACCTAGCTCGTTTCTAAGCAATCCTAGTGGTCTTATTGAATAATTGCGTGTTGACTATGATTACAATTTTTAACGGTTGTTCTATAACGGTCACTAAATTTCAAGAGAGCAAGGATTAGGCGAAAGCGGATAGCTCGGTGTTATTGGTGAAAATTGAATTTTTCGTTTAATATGCAAATGCGTTAATTATTCAGACACAATAGGTAAACGCTATAACCAACACTAATTTGTGGAATAAAAAGATTTGAATATCTGTAAATATAATTTTGAAAATAGACTGCACTGGCTGAATGATGAGTTTTAAGCATTAATAGTAGCAATGTTATTGACATAACATTCAGTAAAATTGTCTTTACTAGCAAATCTCTAATCTATCTACTTCTAAAGAGTTGCAATTTAGGGAGTGGTTCGCCAGCTGGTCACTTTTGAAACTCGGGTTTACTGGACAGTTGGCGAAACTTAAAAAAAAAAATCTCATCCGTCAAATTATAGTCCTTTGTCTTAATTAGGGTACTATGGTAATCTTAAATGCAAAAAAGTTTAAACACCTATCACTGGCCGTCACCCACCTAATTTTTGTAAGGGCTGGCAGCCCCCTAACGTGTGCACGTAGCGACAAATACTATTACAAAGCTTGATATGTTGTAGACTTATAGCTTGGCTTAGCGATGAACATTAACCAATAAAAACGTAAACCGGTTCTCAATTATATCCTCAGGTAATATCCGATAGAGAATCAATAAACTTTATATATCCCAGAGTCTTACAACAACCATAACTCCCAGTATCTGTTATTGCTGGACTTGCAACCTTGTGAAAGAGCAAATGCGGACGAGCGATAAATTCAGTTCAATATTGAATGAATGAACACTTTGGCCAACAAAAGTTATGTAGAATATGTAAAAAAGTCTTAATTGTTACAATGGACTGAATTATTACAATGCTAAGAGCGATTTCTTTTAAGTAGCTTTTGGGTGAAGAATTAAATTTAAAATATCATGGTACCACATTTTCTGTCTCTTGTTGCTAGACCATCCCGCCAAAAGTGAAATTAAAAACATTGCTGTCACTTGAAAATTATAAATATTGCTCTCTTTTGGATTCATCATCATCATCATTTACAGCCTGACTTCATCCACTAATGGGTTTAGACTTAGCTTGCTTAGCTTTTTTATCCGCCACAATCCAAAGCTAGTCTTGGAAGAAAAAGCGTTCTCAATATTATCGAAGTAAGTGCTATTATAGTATCGATAGTTTATTACATCTTACGACAACAATAACTCCCAGTATCTGTTATTGCCGGACTTGCAACGCCGTGTGAAAGGGCAAATGCGGGCGAGCGATAAATTCTGTTCGCTTCAACGTTCAGCGAGGTCCCGATCCAACATCGCGCGGATCGGCGATAACGAACGATATTGTTATCTCTTTGTTCCACTATGTATAGTTCATTGATTCAGGCGTGACTTTGCGGTTCATCTTCAGATATTGAAAATTTCAAAATATCAGTACTCCTCCGCTAATTTAATCTAAACCAAATCGTGAGGTTTTCTCGATTTCTCCACGATTTGTAAAACTTCTTTTTTAAAACATCGTGAGGAAACCTCACGATTTGGTTTAGATAATTTAGCGGAGGAGTATTAGATATTCTGAAATTGTCCTATTGTTATTAATTATTATTTTATTTATTTTTGTTTACTGTATATTTGTACATATTGTTTCAAACGGTAGTGTATTATTGCCATATTTACTGCATCTTGTGGCAAGGCTGGATGATATTCAACTTATACAATACAACTCGCTATTTGACAATTCAGATCCATTTTGGAAGAGCACTCTGTACCTTTGGAGTGTTGTAAATAAGCAACCACTCAATTTTTGTGTATAAGAATTCAATAGTTTTACTAAATTTGTGTTTTGTGGCAGATATAATTTTAACTTGCATTTTCTAAAGCTAAAATAAACCGAATCGTGTAGTCCTGAATCATATAGCTGATATATTAGCGTGAAACACGCCAACTCCGCTGATGCTCCCCGGAAAGGATGCCCAACTGAAAGGAATTTATTTATTTATTATTATTTATTTTGTCATATTACTATAGCTCTCGGTAAGAAAGTACGCTTCATTTACTAACAGCTCGTTCACATAGAAACTGTTTTCCCTTTTTCAAGGATCTTTATTTAGTTGATGACGTACGTAGTGGCATGACTGAGTTTAAGTATTACCCGTTTACCCGACATCGACAATCTGATCGACGATCCGCAGAAGATATTGCGGCCATTTTGATTAATTGGGATCACAAAGACCTGAGCTGGAACTTAAGTCTTGGAAAACAAGAAAAGCCATGCAGCACACGACGATTTATAACAAATCTGCATACTTTAACGTCGAATAACGATATGTAAGTGAAAAGAGAGAACTGCTAAAAACTGTCCCCTATGCTTATTGGTTTAGTAAACCTACTTTAGCTAAAACGGATATTAAATCTGTTGCTATCTCTTTTCAATGACATAAGAGTATAACAAGAAAAAACTTTCTTTAAACTTATATTAAATTGACAAATCTTTCAAAATCGCAATTTCAAAATCCCAAGCAGGCTCAAATCCATTTACTAACAAAGATATATTTCTTAAATTAAAAGTTACTTTGATACTTGTAATGGTTTCGCTATGTGTTTTAAGAGCAAAGGTTCAAATAATGCCACAAATGATATTGAAACATTGCTTAATTGTTTTCAACATCAAAGAATGAAAAGGGTCACAGCAATTTGGAAAAAGCGTTTGAACTGAAAATAGAAGTAAAATGCTTATGTCATGTGACCTCCACTCCACTCCAGTAAAACCACGCGGGAACAAAGAACAACTATTTAATATAATGTTTTTATAGTAGGTAATGACATTAATAGAATACCAGACTTATTTGGTAGAAAGCAATAGTCAAAGGCGAATAATAATAATGACTACAATTAGAAATAATAATATCGAAAAGTAAAACTGAATAATCAATGTATTCCCAAGATGCGGTAGACAATTTCTTTTTTTCAGATCTTTGATTACTATATCATTTTAGATCTTAAGATGTCTAAGACAGTGTGTCTTCTGACTACCCATAAGTATATCAAAATACATATTTGGTACATACCCACATTTTGCAGAAGTCAACATTCCAGACAAAATAATAGGTACAATACTAACTCTCGACAATAATAATAGCATTTACAAATTTTTCCTCAGGAAAACAAGTCGATTGAATATTTTAATAAATACTAATTGCGAGAACAAAGTTTACTCGTCAGCACCCAGCGAAGTTCATTAAATTCGTAAAATATCGGGTGTCTGTCACAAATAGGGTTGCCAGATGAGAAATCTTACAGCCAACATTTTGCCCAATTTGAAAAAGATTTAACTTTTCTAAAATCATAAAACATACAATCGGAGAGGTCTAGTTCACCTTATCCTAAATGGCTACTTGAAAAAATGGCCTATTTATATTTATAAGAGGAAGGTTAAGTAAGTCGTTAAGCCATGGCGGAGGTCTTAAGGCGGCCTAAAAACTCCGTCACCAGAGTTGGCCACTTGCCATCATACTCTGTGCTCATACGAACTTACTTACTTAGAGGAAGATGGCAAACTTTACTAAATTCAGAAGTTGCATTGTTGCTTGTTTTTGTTCATCAAGAATATTTGCAGTTTCAAATGCAGATAAAAATGACCGTGGTAGAAAATTGGTTTTAAGTATTTCACGGCAATATCGTGAGTAAAAATTGTCGCCTGGCAACTCCCGATCGAGGCAGTCGGCAGCTTCACAAAGATGATGGAATTTTTAATAACCGGACGCTCTTCTTGAGCAAGAATCAATTTGTTAAATTGTTTGGCGTAATCCGTATCCCGCCGAGTTTACCAATTACTCCTCCCCCAATAACTCTGTTTCGTTATTTTTGACCCGAGATTCTGTTTCTCTTTTGTTAACGTCCATTGTTTTCATTTTGAATCTTCGAGAGAATTGGATTCATGAATAGCTTTGTGGAGGTACAAAGTTAAAATGATTTGATTCACGTTGAAAGTCTTTGTTGTGATTTATCCATTAGAATCAACATCGACCCAATCAAAGTATTTAGCTAATAGAAACGTCCAACAACATTACAATAAGTAACTTCTTCTTCTTCTTCTCGTGTCGAAAGACTCAACTCAATTATTAAATAGATTTGGGCCGACAGATAAATAGACTAGCAGACCCCGCGCGGCTTCGCTCGCGTGTTATACATAAACTTCGACACTGCATTTAACCCTTTTAAAGGGTTTTTTTCGAGAAACCCTAAAACACGTATATATTTATTTTGCATTGTTAGTGTTGTAACCGAGTTTCAAGCAAATCGAACTACCCATTAAAAAGTTCCCATACAAACTTTGACACCACATTTTACCTCTTTTCAGGCGTTTTTTTTTAATTCCTGAAAAACTTGTAAATTTATTTATCATTTACAATATTTATACTGAGTTTGAAGAAAATCGCTTCACGCATTAAAAAGTTGCATACAACGGTTTTCACCCCTTTTCAACCCTTTAGGGGTGGAATTTCGAAAAATCCCTTCTTAGTGCTCAGTTTTGTTTTAAAAGGAAGCTACCTTCCAAATTTCAGCTTCATAGCTTCAGCGGTTTGGTCTGTGCGTTGATTGCAGAAAAATGCTTATTGTTTTATATATATTGATTGCGACTGCAACGCCCTTATCTGTGGCCTGCATAAGGTCCTCCCTGGTGCAGGTGTTTGGGCACCGTGGGCATCGGAGCAGATGCGACATGTCCTGCTTGGGGTCGCCACAAATGCACCGACCTCGGGAAGGGTCGAGGTAGCCCCATTTTACCATATTGGCTTTACAACGACCAACTTGAGTCCGCAGTCGATTTAGAGACTTCCAATTCGGCCACTTTAGCTCACATCCAGGTAGGTGTTCCGCTGGAAGAATGAAGTTCGGAGGGGGAGGGTTTTTGAACTGCCAGATAGTACACCTCTCATCTGAAGGATAGAGATTCGTTGGTGCAGTGAAATTAAAAAGGTAAAAAAAAAAGAAGAGAAATAAATTTAATAAGTAACTACCTGCTGATATATTGTACTAAGTAAAGTAACATTTAATAGCGTCCTGAAAAATAAGTTTTAAGACCTGTATGACAATGGACTACTGATATTAAAATTATATTGGGGGACCCTATGTCCAGCAACGGACTTTTGCAATCTGATGATATAAATTATACGTGGTAGTCAAATTAAAAAGTTACTTCAAATGGAAATGAGCTCTCATTTTATCTCATAATACAAAAGCTCTTTAGTAACAATAAGTGAAAAACGGAGCGTGAATTTTATAAATTAAACATATGAATTCCACCTTTTTTGCCCTGCCACTCTATAATACGACAGGAAATGTAAAAAGAGCTGTATTACGTATGTTTAAAATTGCCTAAAAAACTAAACATAAACGTCTACCCCCTGGGAATACAGTAGTGATCATATTTCATTTAAATATGGTAATACTTAGTTTAGTTTCTGGATTAAATATGTATAAGTTAAGGTGGTATTCAAATATAGTTAAACCAACAACACCAAGACCTAGGCCAAACACACATGCTGCAGTGATCATAATATCAACAGTAAACTTGATATCTTGATGCATTTCGGTATCCAATATAATCTACAAAGGACGGCGAAGCCTACAAACATTGATTGGAGGCGGGCGGTGTTTGTTATCGTTCTATGTAATTAGTCCAAACATTGATACAGTGTAATATAAAGACAGAGAGAAAAGACCTGAGGCCCTAGCCATGTTACATTTCGACAATCGCTTTCGATTAGAAACTAAAAAAAATTTATAGGAATTGACATTCGATGACGAAAACTCGAGCGATCAGAAATGTCAAATCAAAGGTGTAGCGATGATAGAAATCGAATCGCTTCATAGCGAATGCCGGTTGGCTAGGCCCTCTGTAAGATATAAATAAACATAGGAGGTAAAATATTAGACTTCCTTGCCTAAGTCAATATTCAAGTGGACAAGGTACTGCTCATTTGCAAACAAGAAACTGAAATGAGTTTGCGTTGAATTTAAAAGGGAATTCCCAACTCAATTTAGATAATGTAGAGAAACATCCTTTCATTTGCATCTAAATTCAGCGAAATAAAGCCATCGCGGAAACAAAAGTAACAAAAAATGTTAAAAGCAACCGCAAATCCCGCATAGGGAAAAACGTTCAATAAGAGCCAATTTTGTTGTCTCACTTTGACACCCCACACGTTCAAATCACCCCATGATTCTACCTACGATTCAGATCTACGTGTTTCACCACACGCTTGCGAAATCTAAAATCGATCCCCTAACAATTCCGAAGACTGTAAAAGTAATTTTGCCAAAAATGAAGCAAGGACCGCGGGGAATTCTGGGGTCTGACCTCATATCGAATGCTATCGATAGACATCATTAATTTAATTGGATGATATAGGATATGCGAGGGATTTGATAATAACATTTGTAAGGTTTTTAAAAACCATGTCTTTACAAAATCTATGTTATCAGAGATCTACCAAAATGATTATCCAATAGATTATTTAATAATTTATTGAAAGGTCGTGAATTGAGAACAGCTTGACTAATCTGTTTTTATGTTGTTTATAATTGACAAGAATTTTATGTACAAAGTAAAAAAAAAGACCTGGTGCGCCAGGCTCAAAAAACTAAAAAAACGTTAAATGTTAATGAGTTCCTACGAAAACAAATATAAGTAAACAATTATACTGTGCATCAAATTCGCTTTCCTTACAACTGTAGGGGAGCGGGGGGCTAGTTGTAACAATTTTTAGTTTTTTTGATGGGGAAGTCAAGATAACGAGTATCCCAATAATAAAGTTATTTTATAGTAGAGGAAATATATCCATTTATCCATAAGAATGATAACTGCGCTGGATTTCATAACGATTACTTAAAAAAAAATTTTTTTGCAAACATAGACGCTTGTTACAAAATGCCCCGTTCTTGGGGCAAGTTGTAACTGGTGTGGGGTAGGTAGTAACAACATAATTAAAACAACATAATTATAGATTTTAGGCATTTATTGTTTGGTAAACAGTCTTAAACCTAATTTTAATTATGTACATTAACACACATAAATATAAAGTTTAATACATACTAATTATAACATTTATTATTACAAACTTACCTCATAGTTACAAACAAAAAACTCAGGCCTTTACATCCTTATTAGATGATTTATACAGAGTCAGGAGGCAGTGTCCCGTTAACTTAACGGGACACTGTAGTGCCTGGGACATTGTTGAGATGGAATAGGCTTGCCCAGCACCTAAACCAGGGGTCGGCAAGTATTTTTAGGTGGGGTCCGGATAATGTGGGAAAATATTAACGAGGTCCAGAAAGAAAACAGATAATAAGGGTCGATCTTTTAGCGAGCAAAATTTTTTTAAGCTTAAAGCAACGTAACACTTGATTTTGCTTACGGTCGGCTCTTATCGTGTGAAAAGACGCGAGCGAAGCGAGCAAATTTTTGAAAGATTAAAGCAACGTTACACTTGATTTTGCTTACGGTCGGCTCTTATTCCGTGTGAAACGACGCGAGCGAAGCGAGCAAATTTTTTTTTAAGATAAAAGCAACGTAAGTACCTACCATTTTTCTTACGGTCGGTTTTCATTCTGCGAGGAGGAATTACATAATAAAATAAGTTTTGCATCGCGACGCCTATAAATATCTTGTATAAAAGGTACGCGGAAAAGACACTTTTCTGTGTGTTTGGCTAAAGTGCATACAAGACTTACAATTAATTTTTAAAGAAACTTTTTTTGAAGATAAAAGCAACGTGGCACTTTGTTTTACTGAGGGTCGCTTTTATTCTGTTAAAAACGATGCGAGCGTAATGAGCAAAATTTTTTTAAGAAAAAGCATCGTAGTTTTGGCAAAAGAATCCCCTAGTTTTAAGGACATGACGTTTCAAAGTGGTCTTATTACGATCTTATTACTGAATAAACATATTTTGAGTTTGCTTGATTTTGCTCACGGTCTCGCCTATTCCTTAAAAAACTGTCTGTCCTGACCCCTCTGCCACTTCACCATCCAGAGCCGATATTCGGCTTCACCTATTATATCCTTCACCATCCACAGGCGCGGTAAAATTCAAATTTTCGATGCGTTAGTTCCCGAATAATGCGTTTGTCATCATACAAAATATTAATTTAAAATAAATTGATTACCTAAATATTGAAGGTATTTAAGTACATAAAATCTATATTGTGACGAAAAAATGTATCCTTACTTAAAACCATTACCTATGTTTAACAATTTTAAATAGTGGTCCACGGAGGACCCCCCCCCCCCTGGATCCGCCCTTGGCTCGTGAATTGCAAGAACTGTACAACACATTACAATATTTGGCGGTCCGAGGTTCGACCTTTCGCGGTCCGCAAACGGACCGCGGTCCGCCTGTTGCCGACCGTTGACCTAAACCATCCTCTCAGCTAAGTTGGCCATATCCACAGGAAAGACAATGATCAATACGTGTGGCTGACTTAGCCGCGGGTTTCCTTACGATGTTTTACTTCACCGTTTAAAGCTCAAGTACGTTTATTAGTTACAAGTCTATCTTTATCAACATTAAGAGTCTTATTGCTTAGTTTCTATAAGTTTTTTTAGACAAAATAACAATATTTTTACAGCTTGACGAATTTTGGTTCCATTTTCGGAAACTTCCCTTGCAGCTAGTTCGTAGACCTCTTGCGACTTAGCAGCCCTTTCCGATATTTGCTTATTATTTCTCATCCTAAAACGCAGAAGAAAAAAAAATCTATTAGTTCTATAATATGTAGGGATTTTGCCCAGCTGTGGGATATTGTATAATTAGGTATTTAAAAAACTATTTTAAATGTAAATAACGACAAGCATAGGTACACACTTACGTTTAAAAACATGAAGAGGCAAGTTGTAGCATGTTACAACGTGCCCCGAGATTTCGTTACAACTTGCCTCATAGCAATATTTTTGTCATTTTTGTTTATTGAAAATAAATGGTATAATGTAGCCAAAAGAAATTACTTACATAAGATAGCTGAATATTTTGACTACACAAACCAATAGAAACTCATTTAAAAAAGACAATGCAAGTAACCTAGAATCAAACTTTACGAACTTAAGTTTTTTTCATTACCTGGCAAAAATAGAGCACCTGCACACCACCACTCACTGCGCGCTCCCACGCGATACTTACTGTGTTCACGTCATAGGCCACCGTATAAGGACTTAATTAGCGCAAATTCCAACACAAAATATTCAATACCTGCTGAGTAATTAAGCTGTTAATACTTGCCCCCGTTACAACAAGCCCCCCGCTCCCCTACATGCTATACAATTCAAACAATATTAGTTACATATACCTACCTATTGTTTTGGAGGCGACGTTTACAAACAGTTGCTTAGTAATAATGCAAATGTGAAGACTAATGCTGCTGATTTAGCGTGCTGTGTACTATTGATGAGTACACGTGTATTGAAAAATGTTTATGGCTTCTCCTCAAAGAAAGCCAAATTTAGTTTTTGCTAAAAAGAAGTATTAGATTCCATACACTTATTACTATACTTACCTTCTTAGTATCAGCAAAGATTATTTTAGACCTATCGGGTGTATTCAAGCTATCATCTCAACTATAAATAAACACTTTAACAATCATATTACCGCCCTTTCACACGGCAACATCCCGTTTTTTGGACACTACTAAACATGAAAAACTGTATCCTGCAAAAAACAAGATGTTGCCGTGTGAAACGGTTGTTAGATGTAGTCCATTACTTGTCAATCTACACGCGCACTAGCGTAGAGTAGAAATAATGAATCTACAATTTTAGTACTTCATCTATACAAGTTTTAATTATCTGTTAAATAACTACACGTTAGCGCAAAGACTGATTGGTAATTATAATGACATGGTAAGTAATTGAACCCACACTAATGGACTCTCTAAGTTTGTGCCAACCACTACGATCTTATGCAAGTCGCATCCATTGACGCACGTGGACTGTCATCGACCAACCTCGCTGCCGTTCGCCCGATACTTCTTCGACCCAGCTCTTAAAACGTATCAATGTGATCCAGAGGTACAGAATAATTGATTCCTGAATTTGCATTTGGTAAAACATCGCCGAAGACCTAGTTACATACAGATGGATAAAACAAGGATTAACTCTCCCAAACTATAAGCGGCTTTGAACCTTATCAGGATGTGCCTTGTAAGTACTAAGATTCCACTACTTGAGACTAGAGCGTAGTGTCGCCGTTTCATTCAATGTGTGGTAACAAGTTCTGGCCATAAATATTTCCCAATCCATTCTTATCGGCGGATGCATAAAGTTTAGCTTCTCAGTCCTTGTTTTTGTTCCAAGAGAACGGAACTTTGTTGTAACGCTGAATTGTCTCTAACTGCAAACTAACCCTGCTACTCGTGTAGCTCAGTCGGTCTCTAAATATGCTAACTTTGTTCATTGACATATTATGATAAAAATAGAATGTGTCTTGCTAAATTGACAATTGTATTATGATTAATGGTTTGAAACACACAATTGGTACTAAAGTTCTGTAAACTACCAGCAAAGATGAGATGAGGAATTTCGGGTTTGACAAAGACATGAATCAGTCTTAGTGACAAATCGAAGGTGGATGTGGACCTAACTGTGTCATGGCTTGAATCCCTGCCTTATCGTGTTGATTGTGCGAGAGTCGGTCACACTATGTGTCAACACTCGTCTATTGCGATATTAAACAGACAGCCAAACAACTCAAATGCCTTTGGAAGGAATCAAATTGAAGAACCGCATTTGTTTTCCAAATTTTTATGTTGTTTGTCGTATTTGTCGGACATTTCAAATACCGTATCAGTTACTTTACTATACATTATACATTCTGCAACAATGTAAATAATTATTTTAACAATGATCGTGTACCGGTCGTAAAATTATAAATGGTTCCATGTCACCACAGACTTAATACCAGCCATTTTCAAATTGTGCACATGAATTTTAAATGAAACAAACAATAGACATTACTATAATTGAATAGGATTCACAGTTTACACCTTTATTTACTTACTCGCAAAAAGAAAAGCCGATTGCAAATTTGCAAATAAACTTTTGGTAATGGGAATGTTAAGAAACAGAAGTAAAATCACGCCGAATTGAATCTTCAAGCAAGTATGTCTTGGTTCGGTGAAAGATACAGTTTCAGTTAGTTAAGAACAAAGTTATGTAGGAAGCTGATCAATCGAGAAAACTTAGTCTGTCTGTTCGTCAGGATTAATTAGTAGAGTGGATTGTGGTAGCCCTGGAAAAGTACTACTATAATTACGTAGGTCGCTTTCTTTTCATAGGGTTGGGCTAATCTACTATTTATCAAGTTACAACAGAATATATTGTTCGCATTGTTACAGCGCGAGTAGAAACTAGGAACCTATTTTTCTTTACAAATTGTTCGTAAGAGTTGTTTTAGATACCTACTTTTATCGATAAATACAAGTTTAATTGAATTGCCGTGAAGGTATGTCTATGTTATGACTGTTTCTTCTTGATTTCCGATTTAATTGCTTTTTTTCGTTTCCAAAGAATAGAGGAACGATATTATCGAACATAGTCGCCTCTCATGACCTTCGCAATTATTTAAATTTACAACTCTAGTAACGGACTTATTTAGCCGCCTTAAGGCCTCCCTCATGGCATAACGACTTTAAAATCCGGACCGACAATTTAACGTGCCCTCCGAAACACGGAGGCATATTGATATTGTGTTTTTTTATGTCCCAATTTGCAATACAAATGAAAAAAACACATAGCAACAACCTAGAAAGCGTAGCCATAGGATCTATTCGTCAGGATCAGAGTTAATTAGCGTCGAGTGGATTGTGGCATCCCTACAATGAAAGTACACAGGCATTGTTCGAGGGCGCGAGATTGGAGCGTGCGGTTCGTATCCGGACGTACACAATGGCCTTTTCGATAATCACGATGCGATCCGCACGCGCGTTTACACACATCCTGGGTGACTATGTCGCCCTGGTACCTGTGATAATTCCAATCTGTTTGGCAGCATCCGATAACGTTTCAATTGGATTTCGCCGATGCTGTTTCGCGCGTAGATAGGAAAATGAACCAAATCTAGATATGTAACTTTTCAGTTTAATGTTTGAATTATGTTGAATAAATAACTAATATTTATATAGATACTTTAGTTATCAAAAACAACAGTTCTTATTTTTTTAATTAAACTTTTGTCGGTCTCTTCTGACCCGCATATTTTAAACCTATAAGTACAGCACAGTTTCAAGAGTTTAAGTAAATTACGTATAATACATTATTTGTATGCATTATATCACATATATGAAACTATCACAACTACTTTAAATAAGAAACAAGAGCGATATCTCAAACCGGCACTACCATAAACATAAACCACCTGAGTTCGACGCGTGTAAGTAATATGAGACGCAAACTTTAGAGTGCCGAGACAATACCGACTGCCGTGACTCACTGTTTCGCTTTAAATCTGATGTACAGGATAATTTATATCAAGATAGTTTTGTTGCAATTTGCCTTAGTTCATTATTAACTATAACGTATCTTAACATAATGACCAAAGGGTTGATCCTACCACGACGGACAGAAAATTAGATAAACAAAGTAACGCCACTCTACCTGCGATATTTGATCTTTGAACTCTGTTTTCTATCCATCTACCTATAGTCACCAGATTTTCCGTAGAAATAGAGCTTCGTTTTAATCATTAAGTGCTCTTAGTACCTATTGCTTACTTCCAAAGAAATGAATAAAAATATTTTTATTCATACCTTCCTTTATCTACAACAAAGCGCGCAAAGTCAATTGTTCCTTATAAAAAGTGTTTTATTATATAGTACATTTTCTTTATCTTGAATGCAAGTCCTTCTTTGCAGCATCGAATTCTGTATCAGTTATGTTTTTACTATTTATTTCGTGGTAAGAACACGAGTTATGAACTGTTCAATAAAAGTTTCATGCTTGTTCCCTAACCACGAAAAACTGGGGAGTTTAGAAATAAAACAAGTGGGTTTTTCTGCAGGAATGAGTTTAGTGAGAAATTTCGCAATTTTCTGCTACAGATTGTCTTGATATAAAGTGACACTAGAATTTATCTTTAAAAATCTTCTTTAAAATGTTCTTCTGTGATTTTCAGCATTATTGAAACACTAGACATGGACCTAACATTTAGGTCATTGATCCAAGTTTATTTGTCAGAGATCGTCACGAGCGTAACGAGACTGTCACGGTATACAGATACAAGTCACAAAAAAGCTTGCGTGACCCCAAATGACCTCAAAAGAAGCAATTTGGAATGTGAAGCAGTATACTGACCAAATAAATGAAGTATTCACAAACGAAATTGCAACGATTCGATCTCTATGGAGAAAGTAAAGATCGCCAGAAAATCAATTAGTGGCGAAGGGCTTGCAACATGGAATACTACTGTTTGCGAAATGCGTAGCCAAATTTATTTTTTAAACATGTTTCTAAGTAAATTCCCTAAGATCTGTGCAAAAACCGTACCTACAAATAAGCAAGCCTGTAAAGCTTGTAAAGATAAACATTCATGTTAAACATATTCTAAAGAGAAAACTGAAGCTAATAATTCCTAACAGAATCAATTCCCGCAACACAATTGGCAGAACAAGCGTTTCCAATCAGTGAGTCAGCACTAATCCGTACTAATTGTCCAATAAACGAGTTAAATGTTCTCAGACAATGACACTAAAATACACACGCATGCTGTAGGTACCTATTCAAGTGTGGACCTAGTTGGCAAGACATCAAATCTGCATAGAATAGCGTTAGGGCACGTACCTAATCAACAACAAAAACCGTAGTTAAAACTTATGAAATAAACTTTAGGTGGGTTAAATGCAGAAATCACATAAAAAATATATGGAAACTTTTCTATAAAGGAATTACCTACATGCGTATTTTATTTATTTTTTTATCTACACTCGCCCAAGGCGACTCGAGCGCAATTCTGTCAACAATCACTCCCAAAAAATTAACAATATTGTTCGCGTTCCCTTGTGGCCGGATATAATACCGACAACAAAAACAGAGAAAACAAGACATTGCACGCAAAGACGTGATGAATATGCGAATGGAATCCACACTTCTGTGTTGCGGGTTGTTCGCGGCTTCAGGCGTAATCCGCGTGAGAGTGTGGAACGAATATTAAAACAAAATCGAACAAACTGAACATTCTCTCTAATTCAGTCACTGATTTACCAACTTTTATGTAATTTGATGACTAGAACACACGGATAAAAAATCGATCTATTTTCCTGGAGGTTAGGAGTCCTCGCGGCTCAGTAGTTAGGGCCTGCCTACTGCGGCTTCGTTTGTGTTAGTTTGTTAGGGACGTACTTTAGATGCTTACATATTTTTGTCTTTACTAGTTAAATGTTCTTAGACAATGATACGAAAATAGATAAGATATACGCATCACGTGCATTAATTCAAGAGCGGACGCAGTTGGCAAGATCTCAAATCTGCATTGAAAGTGTCGACTGTAATCGGAAAAATAAAATTTCAATATAGGAATTCTGGCAAGTCAGTATACTTCAGAAATAACACAGTTCCAAAAATCTGAGATCAACAACTGAACCAGCCAAAAATGATAATGTTTTTAAATTATTATTCCTAGCCTGTAACGTCCAGGCAGGGCATTTCTTTTAAATATTAATTTATTTCCAAAATAGTTTCATGATTTTTTGTATTTACCTAATACCGTTCTAACGTAGTCGACTTTTCTAGCACCATCGTTTTGGTCCTTTTTAAACTTTAACAGGATTAGTCTAAAAGTAAAAATCCAAATACTTGCCTTTAAAGCCATATTTTTGTATGTATACATTAAGATGAATGGAGCATTATGCCTAGGCAACCCTAGCCACATTCTGTGGCGCATCGCGTATGTTTACCTATACAAAACTGAATTTCGAGGTGCCAACTCCTGGGAATGGAGTAATGTTGAAAGATGTGAGCTTAAAATGTTGCATTTTGGTGTGCTCTATTTTATTTGTTATGATAATTTTGAGTTGTGAACAAGGCACGCCACAATCCAGTTTACGTTTCAAAATTCGTTCACTTGCAAGTAAATATGCATTGGAAACTCAGCAAGACTTTTTGATCTAAAAAAGTACGCGTGTATGACCTAATTTGTGGTATGCTCCAACTTTGTAGCAATTTATTTGACGGATTTTATACCGCTATTGGTAAATTTATTCTCCACGTTTGATTGTAAAATCATGAAATCTCCCAGGCATTCTGATTCGAATCACGATCAGCACGACGCGTCACTAAAGCCCAATTTATTTCTACCTTTACCCAGGAGCTTACAGGCTTCCAACTAAATTGTATTTCGTGCAATGTAACCTTCGTTTTTTCGTTCCGCAGCAAAGCTGAAATATAATTTTCAAAGCAATGGTGGCTCAAACGTGAGTGCTAGCCGGGCTCGGTTTTAAATCGCTTTGAGGAGCGTAACTGCACTTTGGGGCTTGTCAATCAATCAATCGATTGGAACAGCCCCCGATGTATTGTCGGGAAAGTTTAGCTGACATTTTTCCCGGTTAGTAGTGACTCTGAACCGCTGCTGTACCAGATGAGATCTCGGTAGAACGCCAATATCTTATACAGAACCCTAAAAAACTGAGAATTATTATTTTCTTTGTACAAATCAATAATCACAGCAGGACCTCTGGAATCACATTGAAACGTCTTAAGAGCTAGGTGATTTTAGTAATGTTCTTTCGTCACTCTGAAGAACCATCAACACCAAGAGACAACCAAGAGGGTTAAGTGAACTAACTCTCTTAGTTGGAGGGAGATGTTACACATACCAGGTGTACATTTTTAGTTTGTTTTGAAAAGAAAAGGCAAAACACATTTTTATCCAGTTTGCTTGTCTCACAGTTAATCGTATAGAATCAAGCCCGACACATTGTTTGAGTGAAGTGTATTGCTCAATTCCTTGTTTTCGGTACAAAATTTTCCTGTTTACATAATAAAGAGTCAACAAGATTCTTCTTATTAAGAAGACGTAGGTATTCTATGATATTTTATCTTCATTTTCGTCCACGGGGAGAAAAACAATAGGCTTGATACTCGAATTCAAAATAAAAACATAATATGGTCCTCCCGTCTTTGTAAATTAACTATGAGTACCTACTTTCCCTTGAGTAATTGATAAGTAGACGTTAAAAAGAGACACCCCTAAGCGAATAAACTCTTAATAAATAAAAAAAAACTGTTTAATATTCTTTATTGGTCATGGCTATCGTAAAAACGTTCAAACAACTCTGAACGTTATCCTTTGCTATATAATTTACATTTTTTATTATTTGTAGACAGGCACCTAATCTGCTCTCTTTCAAAGCGATTGCTGGACTTTATCAAAACGGTCTTGTCGCAAAAACTTCAGCACTTGGCGAAATGTGCCAAGTTTTATTTACGGCTCAACTTGCCAGACGAGTCGCAATTATTGTTTACTTTCTTATAACAATAAAAATTATTATGCAGACATACTTTAATGTTGGTTGTAATATAGCAAACCAATGGTTTAAAAGCTGTTAAGTAAAGGAATCATCATCATCATCATCATTTTCAGCCTGTGTCAACCCACTGCTAGGTGTAGGCCTCCTCCAATGAATGAAGGAATACCTATAATATATATAGTATGAATTTATATTGTTGGAACACAAAAATGTGCCATATTAATTGAAGTTAGATTGTAATCTAGTTTGTTAGAACTAAAATGAAATAATAGTCCTACGATGTTTGTAATTTACGTTAACTACTATGAAATGAACTGAATTAATAAAGACAGTTTCACAGTACAAACTATAAATATGCTATAGCAATCGTCTGAGCGCGACAACAGTCTCAACTGCTCAAAGAATAATGAAGTGTCCTACAAAAACAAACAATGGACCTAAATTAAATTAATTTGAGCCGACTCCGCAGTTTCTTATGATCGCTGAGTAATTAAAAAGAACGGTTCCATTAACTTGAGACGGTGATGTTAGCACTTAAATATTTGTTCTTTTTTGCTCCCTTGCCTGTGTATTTCTTGAAGTACCTAATTACGATGCTGAAATTATTTTGTTCTAGGTTTTTAAAATTTTCCTTTGGTTTTCATTTTTATACTTCGATGTTCTGTTTCGTTTTAACTAGACACATCCTCTACAAGTTTTATGACTGCTGTTCTTGCGAACTTTTCGTAGTCTGAATGTTAGTTTTTAGAGTCGAAGGTAAATAAACGATTTGACGGCCAACTCCACTCCAATATAATTTTGCTTTCTATTACCAGATTACCAGATTTCATCCTCATTCCAGATTATTACTAGATTTCACGACGACGTGGTAGGCCCTGAATAAGATGGCGGGACGAGCTCATACCTTAGCACATGGCCTGTGGACGCGCTAAGCCGCGACGAGTAGAAGAAGGGAAGGATGGCCTTTGCCCTGCAGTGAGACGATTATGGCTGCAATAATAATTACCACAGAATAGTAGTACCTACTGCTTTTATAGTGCACTTTTGTCTATACTTTATCTTTGTAAGCATCGTTGCAATGTTAATTATTTTTGAAATACAGCTGTAAAGAATAAAAGCTACAGCAGCGTTATCTTGTCGGCATGTTGCCAGATAATATTTTCCCACAAAAATACCTGCATTTCGGCAACATTTACGACCCTCGGTGCTTGTTGTACCAAATCCAAACAAGCCATACATTTCGATTCCAGAATACGTAGCTACGCAATAAACCGGGCTATTTGTGGTTGCAACAAATCGCTGTTTAACTCTTTCGAACTGTTTACTACCACCATAAAAGTAAAACCGCCCCACTAAAAGTCTATTCTTGACGTAACCCAGAAGCGGTCTTTAAGGTTCATTATCGTCCTAAACGAGCTTTTCTGGTTTTCCTCCAGTGAAATGTCTCGTGGGTAGGACTGGGACGTATCACAGGGCGAGGTCACGAGTGCTCTAGTGTGGTGCTGGAACATGCAGAGGCTTCGTGCGATAATATTGTGTCTTTATTATGCAGTTATGGATCGCTCAAGGTAGCTTTTCTAGTATCTTGACAATAAAAATATAGAAATATTATGTGTTTTAAGATTTACTTAAGAAAACTTTTTAGAAAAATATTTTTTTTTAAATATCTTGTACCTAAGTAAACAAGGAAATTAAACAAGAACAAATGTACAACAAAATAAGTAATAATATTAAATACTCGTAGATCCGTAACTAAACAACAAGCTTTGTCCAACAATTAAGCAATGTCTTACCTCTAGTAGAGTTTCACAAGTCAATACACTTTAAAAGGATTTTGGAAAGTGTCCAAAGGATAGCATCAACGGACAATCACTAGTGCAGAATCTATCTACCGCACTTCGGGGTAAAGAGCAAGACGTAAGCCAACAGTCAATTGAATGAAGCTATTTGAAACTCGTCCAAATACTCATTTGCATATATGTAGAAGATACATCACTGACAAATTGTGTTAACGTTGTTAATGTATCTGAGTTCGTGAACAAAGACGCCAGGAGGTTGCCAAGTAGGTGGCTCGCAGTTCAAAGAACTCACTCCGATTTTAGTGCTAGGACAGTAATAGTAAAGAACACATAAAATAAATAAGCCGTCGTCCAGCCGCGCGATTAGCTGACGTTATAGCATCCTTTGCGGATGGGACATGGATGAGATGAGCGGCAGATCGTGGAGATTGGCACTCGCAAAAGGCCTGTAGGCTGGGTATACCCAGTAGTGAAGTCAAGCTGATGGTGAAGCGCCAGTTAAAAACAATACTATTTTTAGAAATTATGAGAGTAAACAGCTGACAACGACATGTTTTCCGGAATAACTTTATCTGTTTCAATAATAAACTCGGTTGAGCGGAATACAATAAAACAATATGATTATGTGGAATTATATGACATTGTGTAACTTTAATTATTGCAGTGGGCTATAAATCCTCTACCTCATACGAACTTATGGAGGATTATTTATTCTGGATGACCCATTTAGAATAGAAAATATCATTTCTCGACATATAATATTTAGTGCTACCAAGTGTATTATATTATAGATGATCATAATTCTACAACAAAATGTTCTACCAAAAAATACTTACCTAAGTATATAATTATATTTTTAATTCCAACTGTATTATTATTCTAGGCTATTTTAGTCGCATCATAAATATCATGTAGGTACTTAAGCAAGCGTTATATTTTTTTGAACTCTATGTGAGACGAAGTATGGATATGCTTTCAGCAATTTGTTTTACTTCCCAGTCTTCGATTTTATTACATTTTATCTCTCGAACGGTTTTCATAACAAACTATAAACTGCAACCGGTTTATTTACTGCCGCAAGTCTCAAAATATTTATTGCCTTGCTCAGGTGGTTACGAATCTGGCGTTTTTCTGTTTTATATGTATTTGAAATTTAAGTTAATAAATAATATCATTTTTATTTAATGAACCCCTCTAACATTATCTCACCTTATATTCTGCAATAATTACGAAGGTTTAATTAAATTACTTTATATTTCATTTTCTTTCAGAAATTTTAAAGATACTATTAAGTTAGGAGTAGACACTAATTGGCTGGTGTCATAAATAATAATAGACTTGATCTGTAGTGGTAGGTACTTTTCGGGCCAATATAATCGCATTACCGTCAAAGAGAAACAACATTTTGCGAATGTTGATACAGGCCCGCATGGTTTTTCCTAGAGACCATTACCTACTCCCCCGTTTTTGGTTACAAAATGCAAATGTCAGCGGAAAATACCACAACAAAAAGAAAACATAAAGGCTCGGACCAGTATATCTTTGTATAGCAACACGAGTTCTCGACGTGTCGATATTACCACAGTATAAAATAATAGTGAGAGTTTCAGCATTTTCACTTTGGCAACACTAACAAAGTGGCGAACTAATAGCAGCGAATTTACGAATCAATTTGTAGAAGTTTAATAAAGCACTTTTGCAGATTTTAGGTGCGGAAATCTCATTGTAAGTAATTGGTATCTTTCAATTCAAAAGATAAACCTAGCGTTATTTTCACTTTCCCATAAAGCGGTACCTACTGGTACATGTAGTATGTCGGTAAACGTGAAAACTCGTAAAATGGAATTTAACAGAACCATCAGAGCGAAAATTTCAATCAATTTTGTGTATAACATACACAAAACGTGTGTTGATGCGCTGTTTTAGTGTTTTTTACTATGTTACTTGTACGTTACCTGGTACACCGCGACGGTGTACCAGGATTTTAACAACATGTGAGTTTTATTAACATTGTCAAACCCGGTAAAACCAGACAAAAACATTAGTACCTACTGGCAAAAGTTTTCCTCTTGTCGAAAATTACGGTTTTATATCTAAAGCATAAAAACCTTTATACTTGACACTTAAAGATCCAAAGAAGACTCCATAAAACTTCAGACTATGCTTGCATTATTTTGTTTTGTTTTGCGACTAGGATTTTTTATTGAGATCAACATTTATACCTGTACCTGCTACCAACAAAACCTAAGTTATTGTAGTCATATCGCCCGGAGACAACCAGATAATCTGGATAAGCTGATTGTAGTAGGAAAGGTAGACAGAAAACATCGGGGACGTCTATCCAAGGTATATTTCTACAGTTACTTTCGAATAAAAACTAAGAAAATGCGATCATAAATGTAAAATTCGTCAGTTTCTAACGAAACAACTGAACGCGGCTGCATGTGCTGCCGCGACTCGCAGCCGAGATTAGAATAGCACCTTTAAGCGATTTTAGATGTTGATTGCAAATGTAACTTGGCTACAGGCCCCAGATAGAGCAATGTGAGCGAAGTTTGTCAACGTTTGAGGGCGGCACGGCTTTTAGTATTTAAGATTACGACGAAGAAGAAAAATTACTTATGTACCTACACATTATACTGCCCTCGCATCTTAGATGTATCCATTTTAACACGTGTTTGTGTAGATGTCACCATAACGCGTGTCTATGATTATACGAGTATTAAATGGTTACCTTACCCATAAAATGCTTGTAAGCCTAAATTAACGGACTGAAAAAATACGCCTACGGGCATATTTTGTAGGTACTTACTCATTATTAATGTTTTCATGATACCGCATAATTATAAGCTGTAGATTACCTGCAACATCAGAAACATAAATTAGAACCTTCATAATATCACATTTAATCGTAGGTATAACACACATTATGTAATACGTTGATTGATACATTATTGAAATAATCTAAAATACAATAATGCACAAGAAATGACAATAAACTCAAAAGCTTTTAAGTACGAGCAAGTGGCTAGCTCACACGCTTATAATCGTATTATCGAGGTACTTATTTGTTTTATTTTCATACGATTTTGTAATATGCGAATGACCTAATCAATCGGAATTTTCGCGATGCATAATACTAACTCAATGTATTTAAATATCTACCAATTGTTGAAATATTGCAGGTTTATTTATAAACATTTTATTTTTGCAATGAAGAACGTGACAATAATACAGTCAGGAAAATAACAACAAGACACACCTTAATTTTCTATGAAATAATTACAATCACTGACAAAACTACGCACAATATGCAGCCTTATCGTTAAGAAGCGATCTCTTCCATGCAAGCTCAGGATGGCGAGGAATCGTAAATTTATAACAGGTTGTTTTATAAAAATAAAATACAAAGATTTCCAAAGAAAAAAGTATATATAAATGAAATAGAAGTAAATACTTGGAATATCATTACAATAGCCAACTATGAATTACAATACGAAAGATTCGATGCTTACTCATATGTCGTAAAAAACCGCATCCTCAAACCAAACCATAAACTGACTGATAAAAATGATCATAGCAAGGTGGCCTCGAGTTGAGTACAGCACAAAAGGAGTAAAAATACACGAGCAATCTTGTTGAGGACGCTATTCATCATAGCTTGAACACTCTACGAATAAAGGTGCCATGTAATATGCGACAGGAGTGAGTGAATTGATAGCAAGGGACGAGACAGGCGACATACCACTCACTGCTATTGTCAGTGAATGTACGAAATGCGACGGTTTTATTATCTTAGTGTCGTTTCAATGTCGTGTTGATTTTTTTTTACATAAATATGAAAAAAAAAATTGCATTTATTATTACTATCTAATCAGCCCACATCTACCTATTGCTGAGTATATCATCCTCATTTTCACGCTATTCTTTCCGATTATGTGCCTGTCGCAACCAATACTTCCCTGCTGCCTTTTCTATGTCATCAGACCATCTGGCTGGTGTTCTGTGCCTTGCCAAGTGTCCCGCCCATCCCCAATTCAACTGGTTTATCCTTCTGCCGACGTCCACGACTTTGGTCTTACGTCGAATTTCAACGTTGGGCACTCGTCAACCAGTGAGATGTCTAGCATGGCGCGCTCCAAATTACATTTAGTAACTTTTATTCGTTTTATTAGCTACAATTTACAATAACAATGCGTTTCGTTTATATATTAGAACAATTTATTTTATTTCTTCACCTAAGTGATTAACTACACCAGGTTCAAAAATAATTAGCCAGATCGTTACGCAAATCAGGCCCGAAATAAGACATGAAAGTTTTATGCCTGCTACAATATTTACATTGACTGCTACGTAGGCCGATTGCATACAAAAAGCAGGTGGTAGCCGGTTATTAAACACGAAGAAATGCAATCAGTGTAATTAGACTTGTATAAAAACTAGGCCAGTATAAAGGAATCGTGTTATGCAAAGTATATAAGTTGGTATGAGCCAGGGCCTCACTCTGGTGTCGTCGGCCTGATGGCTTAGCGGCCAAAAAAACCACACGCCATTAGTATTCTAATAGTCTGCGACTACTTCTACAAAATGTAGACATGTGCTAAATATAAATTTGGATGTGTCCCTCGTACCCCCTTAGAAATCTCAAAGGCTCTTGAGTGGTCACACCTGAAGGTCACAAGGCCTCTTGGTACTGGTCTCGGCACTCATGCGTGATACTGTTTTTAAACTACACCGACGAAAAAGCCTATCTTTTTTGGCCGGGGGTTAAACACAGTTAAGTATAAGTTTGAAGTGTGTTTCTTTCTGAGGCATCATAACTCTTGAACGGGTAAATCGATTCTGCGGCGTTCATTATATTTTTAATAATAGGTCAACCTATGAAGTTGCCGTTTGTATGTTGAGTTATTATTATGTTTTGTAAAGTCCAACCAAAACAAATATCATACGCAATTACTGTAACTACAATACAATTTATGGGTATTACTTGTGACCAGAATAGAGCCATCTGTGTCTTAAACCACAATTAGGTTTATAAAGTGTACCGTATTGCGATCATAAAGCGTTCCGTTTCGACTAAGTTTTGTTAGTACGAGCACAGATAATATAATACTATACGTACAGTAGATTGACACAGTTCTTCTAACTAGGTATAGCAGCTTCAAAGTCGCAAGTAATAAATAAATTATGTTACCATAAAATATTGCAAAGAGATAAAAAACATTCACAACCCCACAACCCCACAAATAACCTGATTCCGAGACCCGAGACTAAATTGCGTTGTTTTAATACATTAATAAATGACGCCGTTTTCCCATAGGGGTAGGCAGAAACCACAGATTTCCATCTATCTACCTCTCAATAATCTCATTTAATATTGGTGTTACCTATTTAATTGCTAGCGCAGAAAAATTTCAATCAAGAAGAAAAGTCTCAGTTCCAAGATTAAAATTTCTCAACTTTTGGACGTTTGCAGACCAATCCAGCTTTCGAAGTGAACTGCGAGTTGAAATCGCCCTCATTATGCAGGACAAGCTTCATTAATATGCAAATCAAAGAAAGAAGCACTTACTGAAGCCGTACTCGTAACCTACATCACCTTTTCGTCTGGCTGCTTATTTCCAGAAGCAAAGAAGAGCTTTGTTTTAATATTAATATTCGATTATATCGACAAATAAGCTGGTGATAAGCTTAAGGGTGAGTAAATTATTTGGGTAATCGAATTTACTAGCCATCACTAGGTAGGTATAATTAAAAACTGGTCGAATACTAGTTAGATACAATATACCTACTCTGAAATTTTAGAATGATTTGGTAAAAAGAGATTATCTTGACAAACGGATTCCTTGCAACGCATCCTCGCTCATATCTGATGGGATGGAAACGCAGTTTTTGTGACCAACGCACACACAGACATCTAAAGCTTTGAGTCTATTGCAATAAATAGGGTACGGAACCCTACTAAAACAATAAAACAAACACTGACAAAACAATGTCAGAAACTCGTGCCATCCCAACTGGGACGAAGTATATCTTTAGCAGTAGTCTCACGTAGAAATTCAGATAAACACGAGTTTACAGTTTCCAGTTTTATTTACGACGTAATACTCCTTTTACAAAAAAAAACAAAACATTTGCGGTTTTAAACTCTGCTCCGCTCAAACAACTCAATAATATCTTTTACTTGAATAGGTTTCTTTATATTTGCCGCACATTCGTCGCGTGGCTGACGCATCCCAGATGGTGTTTCTCGGAAGGGAGAACAATAAAAATCGCAAATACGGGCTATGCCTATTGTCTGTCGCCTCCCTCTGTCATCACACAAGTGGAATAAATCTTCAATAACCGATATTGCTGTGTCACGACACAGCAGAAAGAGTTGAAGGTGAGTTTTGTATTACACTACTGAAACGCATGAACTGTATCTAATCCAAGCATAATACTACTTGTACTTACAATGATTTATTCTGTGGGTGGGTATACCTGGGTGCTATTCAATGCGCTTTATACAACACAAGTATTCATAAACAACATTTTAAGTTAATATTTGTAAATATTAAGCGTACTTAAAATCTTACCCGAACGCAATAAGTCTCTTAAAAATATGCGATATTATATATGTTTTTTGCTACTGAAGAAAGAAAATGTATGCTAACTCCTAGACTACATGAAAAATGTGATATCACAGGTGACACAAAATTTTGCGTTTGCCCCAAATATTTCCCACCTGTGCGACTTGCCAATGTGTTCGGGGATTATCATATTCATGTGTCAAAATGGAGCGGGGACTTGGGTAAATCTTCGTTATTGGGGGACGGTAGAAATACATTGAACAGTTTCAACTAAAATAGTAAGCGTTAAGTTGAAACATACAATTTGTAGCATTCATTTATTTTCTTTATTATTTTCATGTGTATGAGTTGCAGTAGCTACCACACAGGAATCCAACTTTTCCACAAAAAACTAGCGCTGCAGCAACTCTATGCTACTGTAACACACGCTGAGTGAGGTGGCCTATATGATGTGTTCAAACTTTAGTTATATTACTTAAATTGTATTTTAATGTAAAGCACAACATAAACTTTTTTCTATTCTATTAAATTCTATGAAGGAATACGATTTAGACCTTCAGATAAATGTTCAGACAGTAACAGAAGTTTTAAAAAGTTTCAAACAAAAACTTAAGTCCATAGAGCGGTCAATGACCGTTATAAGCCGACTAAAAAATGTTTGAGTAGGTAGTTTGCTGGTTCATTCAATACAAGGTTTTCGATTTACATACTTAAATATTTCATTTTTATTTCGATTGGCGACTCCGCGTCTCGTAAACATGGGAGTGAGATACGAAGTCAGGTTTTGCACCGTGCTTTAAATTTCAAATTCCAATATAAAACGAGCTTCGGCATGGACGGGAGGACAGGTAAACGTTTGTTTTTGCTATCAGACGACCGACCGCTCTTCTCATTATGAAGCAAAATGGTAATTATGGTCCTATACGGTAATACAGATATTGTGTGCGTAGCACGAACTGCGAGATACGCAACTAGAAGTATTCGATTTAGACATTTGATAGTTTTTACACTTACTTTTTGTCATAACTCTGTTTGAATTAGTCTCATTTCCCCAGTAAGTTATATCTGAAGTTGGGCACACTTAATATATTATCGGAGACAATGCAATATTATGGTAACAGCAAGCTGAATGATGGAATCAGGAGCTGTTTACCATAACTCCTCAGTAAATAGACCGATTGAGTGAGACTCGGCCTATTGTATAGCGGCAATTAGCTAATCTGATGATGGAGTCAAAACCTGTTCGAAGGACCTCCTTAGTGAATAACAAGAATAAAATAAAAGAATAATAAATAAGATAAGATTAACAAACGCAATCAAGACAAGGCGGGCAAACAATCGGAATCAGGTAAAGGTGTACAGATTATCAAAGTTGTGTCGGCCTTGGTTACCAAACTTGAACTAATTTGTTGAACTGTTCTCAATTTCAAGATGATTAAATAGATAGCAAAGCAAAGTCAAACTACGAGTAATTAGTGTTGTCAATTACGTAGGTAACTACTAGTTAGCCGGGCTTATTTAGTAACAGAAAACTGCTAAACAAACTATGATATCACCGCAATCAGAAAGCTCACGCTGTTTCCTTATAAACCTTTTGCAAGATTTCTTTTTCTTTACAAAAATACCTACTCTTTAGCAAGGGTCTGTAAGTAATGATACCCGAGTGGGATATATACTCCCTCGAAAATAGAGCGCAGATTAAATAATTTAAATTTGCATACTTTTTTTACTTTTTCATTCACTGGGGATTTTGGCTAGGATTACTTGATTTGTACATTTTAGAATTGCGAGGATTTTAGCTGTGAAAATGTTGACTATTGAAATTGTTTTATTCACGCTAGATTATTCAATATTTTTCAACTACGAGTAAAATCCAACAAAAAGCTCTTAAAAGCTTTTTTTGGAAATTATGCAGGTACATCGCGTATCTCAGAATGATTATAATTGACCGGTAGTTTAGAAACAAACTCTTTCAAGTTATGCTTATTATACCATCGGTTTTATCCCAAACAACGTTCCTAAAAACTCAGAATCCAAGCGCGGCAATGCTGCGCACGCTTCCGTCTGGCAGTGGCTTGGATCAGTTGAGCAGTAACCTACCCTACCTTAGGTGGCTCAACAGGTTGTAATTGTATTTTGTACAGTTATGTAAAATATAGTAGTTTAGTTTCTGTAAATTTTACAGTATAGAATATGCGCAGTGGAAATGTAAAATAAAATTCAGCCAAACGAACTCCCAAGCTATGCTTGTTACACCGTCGGTCCGATTCGCTAACGGCTCGCTGAAGTGTGCTCCAGACGATCTGCATGCTCCTACGTTCTTCGTTTAGTTAGGGTTACGTAAGTTAGGGGCTGGCCACCATTTTTTAGAACATAAAAATTGTGACTTTAGTATTTGTATTATTTCTCAGGAATCATAAATATAACTGAAAGAACTTAAAATATAGGTAGGTACAATACGAAGAGAGTCACACTTCTCTTCGTATTGTAAATACCTATATTTTAATGAGGCGAAATAAGTGTATCAGGATCGTAGCAAATGGAGATCCGTGTACTCTGTCTACCCCTATGGGAAAGAGGCGTGATTTTATGTATATTATTGTTCGTTCGTTCGTAATTGTAATGTAATGTAATGTAATGTAATGTAATGTAATGTAATTACATTAATTGTAATGCGTAGAGATAAATAGGATATAAGAAAACTCTCAAGAATAAAAACACATTTCGTGTTTGCAAAACACAATGAATAAAAGAAGCCCGGACTGATTGAAAAGGAGTACTTACCTACATAGGAATCACAACAACATTTTCCAACAAAATAACAAATTTGATTAAAAGCTGAGCAAAAGTAATTTTTACACTAACATTAAATGGGTTGTTGTTCCTATATATCCGTATCAGTCATTTTTTTATATTAAGTATTTTTTTTATTTACGTGTCCAAAAAAGGGTAAGAAACCAAAATGAAACGACTATCTTACTTTACATTTTAAAAGGAAGCAGTGTGTTTACCATACATTCAAATATCTTAGCGCTAACATTTTAAAAATCAAATTATTTGCCTCCGAACCCGCTTCAAAGACGTGCTTCTAGCATTTCACTGCTCAAAAGTAGGACGGAACACTCAAGACAAATCTAAATTCACGCTTGACCGCCTCAAAGTCAACATAGAGAGTGAGCATTAGTTTGTTTGAACGTTTTAACGCTTCAGTTAATTCATAATGACTGACTATTTACATGAGAAACAGATTGAATTTTGTTTCAAACTTTTCAAAGCATTGCCATATCATTTCAGTATTCTTGGAACAACTCTACCACGTATCATTAATTTGATTTTTTTTAAGTTAATTACACATTTTAGACATTTTTAATTGTTCTAATAACTGCAGCACTATCCTATCATCACTTAACAACTGCTAAATCTGTTGACATCACTTCTCATCACCATGAGATTGATAAGGACAGAACTCTCTTAAAACTCAACTGACAGGTGAATACAAATAATAGAGCAGGCATGTAAGTAGCACGAATGCTTAGTAAGCAATAAATTCGTATGAGCTAGTGGCCAATTTTGGTGACGCCAAAGTTAAGTTAAAAAGTTTTTAGCCCGCCAAAAGGCCTCGTAGCTTTGCAACTTAAAAGCCAGGCAGGACCGACAATTTACTCAGCTCTTGATGACACGTGGTCACCGATCCAAATTGTGACCGCTCAGAACGACGCAAGTTAGAACGATATATCATGAATTAACTAGTGCTAAGCCCCGAAGACGTGCAGGATCATAACACAGTTACGTATCGCGGCGAGCTAACGAAGTGCTCTCACGTCAAAGGACGCCAAGCCTTAACGTGGCCCTTTCACCCGTCTTCAAGGGCTTTCTACCCGGTGCGCCCAAGAAAATGCGACCCCAGTTGCGTCTATCAGGGGTAACTTAACATGAGAATTGTAAATGTCTGGTTAATGCAAATTTCGAACTTGGAAGGAATTGTTTCTTATTGACTGTTGAAGTTATAAGGCATTTTGATGAAGGAAACTCACTGTATGACTTCCCGTTCCCACTAAGTCTTGTATATCCCCTGACTTGGGTACCTATTACTTGTAGCATGAAAAAGCTGAGAAACACGAAACATGAAACAATACTGTTAGTGTCTCATTAGACTATGTCGAAAGTACGCGGCCGAAGTTCGGTAGCTGATTTTACGTTTCGACGTATTCGGCTGATATGACACACCATAAGTGCCGAACTTACGCGCAGAAATTCAGCTGCGCAACTTTGTGTGTAGGGCATGCCGTGTGCCGCTGAATTGTCGCCACTTCTGCTGAACTTACGTCAAAGTTCGGCGCAAAAGTTACGTAACGTCAGTAATTCAAATCGCATTGAAGTCGTAATCATGCCGAACTTCGGTCGCGTAAGTTCAGTATAGTGTGTTGAGATGAGACCCTTAGTGGTATTTCAGCGCTCATCTTCCTTGCTTATCTGTGATACAAACGCATCCATAAGAGCCTCACCTACCGCAGTAACTCACCTACAGAACAAACATTTGCGGATCAAGCATACATTCGTCCCGCAATCCCAGCTAAGTTCCACCATGATCCCAAACATTATCGCTGGTTCAGCTTACATACGTCCCATCCCAGTCCATAACTCAGCTCCGTAACCAAACACGACAGGGCTGCCATCTATCTTTGATTAATAGCAGCCTTATCGCTAGACGATCTAATCTGAATAATAGCCATCTCTTGCGTTTAATAACCTATCCTTGGAATGATGGACGTCCTTTGTTTCGTTTTACTACCTAAGGGATCCTATAGAGGGTTGACTGACACTGGTTTGGATGAGCACCTTCTAGTTGACTCACTAGAAGGTGTGAACAATAGTCAATATTGGATACTAGCACAGAATAAACAATAGTACAAATAAGATATCTTTTTTTTCACACTAGCACTTTTCATAATAGACTCAGAAGCTTGTTGGAGCACAAACGGCTGTTAATTCTGTTGTTGTTTATATTTAAAAAAGAAGATTTTTAGAAATGTAAGTGATATGTTAATAAACACTACTCAAATCCTTGCTAAAATTACAACTGATCATGAGTAAATTTATGAATACTTATTTCTTAACTTTAGGAAACATCGATTAGTATTTTAATATGATAGCTTGCAAAAATGTATATTTATATTTATTTATATTTTTAAGGCATTTTTAATGTCTGAAGACCTGAGTGAGCAGCTATGTTGCCCGTTCTCAAGGTTTCTTAAGGTAATCTTCTGCTTTGACGTTTTTTATAACTATAGACATTAAAAGGTGGAAAATTTAAAGACCATATTTTAAGAACTATTGCCCTAAAAGACTTGTTACTTTATCTAAGTTTATCTGTCATTTTGTGATATCATGGTAATTTTTCAATCAGCTGCTTTTATGTTAACGTTTTATTACACCGGTCGTTTCATTAAAAACAAAATGTAATTGAGTTGTCATGAAACCCAGTTTTCTGTTATTAATATTTCTCAGTACAACGATAATTAATTAATGGCACGGCGACGTGGAGAGCACGTGCGAACGGCATCGGGCACGTGTCGGTGTTTCTGACGCAACCATCAATTGTTCTTTGATGGTCACAAGCAGTGGTACAAATTAAACGAAATTATTAATTTAACGAAAGTCAACTACTACATTCTATCCTACACGATTATAATCCCAAAAGTTTGTATGTTAAGTAGTTAAGTACTCTTTAACGCAAAAATTATGTCCTGGAATAAAACATAGGCTACTTTTTATCCAGGTAATTACCACGTGAGCGAAGCCACGGGTACTTTACTTCTACGATTTAGCTTGTATTTACTTAACTGTATAAAATACAATAATTAGAACGAGTGACACACAAGGATTGTTGTAAACGATTTATAGATAGCTCAACTGATCTAAACCACTGCCACTACATCTACTAGTTATAGTTTTGAATAAACTGAGAAAAAGAGAACATCATTTCTTACCAGTTCCAACATCGAAATAAATACATGTTCCCGTCTCATGCCACGACGAGTGCAAAACGATAAGGTCGCTTTTTGTAGATAAAAAAATATCTATATTATGACAACTGTGTTTAATTAGTACGAAGAGATTACTAAGTGTAAGTTTATAATTTGTAACACAGTGTCTTTATAATTATTGATCTACATTAGACTGCGTAAAAATGGTCTTACCAAATTAGTTTTATTAAACATGTATGGTACTTACTTTGTTTACCTCCATTACGAAACAATTATTTTGTTTCTCTCAGTAAAGTCTAAAATATATTTTTATGTATGTTTACACTACACGTGTCATGGGTATTACGAAATTAGGTCAACAACCTATAAAAACATTAAAGAAATTGCGATCTTATTTTAATGGCAAGAAAACAAGTTTTATAAAATCCTGTTTATATCGCAAAATATTATTTTATTACTTTTTCGGAAAATCTTCAGTTGTCTTTGTTTGTTCTTGCTTCGATTCTTCTTTACATTATAATGAAATCTGTATTTTTAATATCTTCTTAATTGTTATACAATTTGAGTTCAATTTAGCGTGAAACACTTCTTTCAAACAAACTTAAAGAATCCTAATAAACTGAAAGCAGCCTTAATTTGCAAATAAGATCCTGTTGGCATAAACTTTTCAAAGCTTTAGCAGACGAGCGATTAAAATTGCTGCGTAATTTGTTAACTAATTACTTACCAGGAAGTTTCCGCTGCAAATGTACACATTTTAATAAATACAACAATCCTTACATGGCTCAACTGTTTCTAATACATTGTAAAGTTATGGAAATACGTAGTAGTAAGTACTAAAATAAATGATTAACTAAACTATTACACCTCTGTGGGTATTTTACCCACAGAGTACTTTCACTCTTATATTGGGCTAGGCCAAGCGAAAGTTACCCGTCTAAAAAGTTGCCGGTATGCATCTTAGTTCCCACTTCCCGACGATTTGAGAAATCCACATTTTACAGTTCGTTGTCCGCATCTCGTGAATAATTCCGACTCTTTCGGCTTTAGAGGAGACCTAAGGCTTAAACAAATGTTTTATTCGGACTAAAAGCCGGGAAAATGGCGAAATTCTTCGAAATTTTCATCTTTTTATGGTGAGCTACTATTAGAAGGATTTAAAATGCTAAGCTGTCAACCATTTTAATTTATTTTATTTCATATAACCTAAAAAGAACTTAGCCTGTGTTTACTTTGTAAGTCGGTATCCATCTATCATCTTTATGGATGCCACAGCTCACAGAAATCGGAGAGGTTGAACAAAAAAACCGTTTTAAATCGGTTAATTCGTTCAGGAGCTCAAACAGGCACAGATACAATTTATAAACTTAAAAAGAGAGGAGCCCTGAGACAGTGAGACGGCGCGGTAGACCACGCAAGCGATGGCGCGACGAGCTGGACACTTTTAGCAGTGATCAGTGGCAGGCAATGGCATTAGATCGAAAAGACTGGAAAACTCGAGGGGAGGCCTTTGCCCAGCAGTGGGACAGTATAAGCTAAAAACAACAACAACAACAACAACAACAACAACAACAACAAAAAGAGAGGTTCTTTTTCATCGGTTAAAAAGACTGGAAAATACCGAATAGGCCCCATCTCTATTCCCAGGCTACTCCGCTGAGCTAAATGCATTCATATCTGGCAGCAGCACTCCTTGTTACATCTCTTTGTCCGACGGATTGCCTGCACGATATCTAGAGAGACTGCTTCGTGATCCAATTTCGTCTCTATGACAGATATTTTGCTGAATACTGTTTGAAGCGTCACTGCTCCTACTAAGCCGTCCTCTGAAGGCAAATCTGAGTCAAGACAAAAGATCAGTATCAATCAATATAATATCTTCATTCGACAACCTCTATGGCCCAATAGGTGAAAGCTCGCCTGAGTCGCAGGAGGTTGCGGGTTCGATCGATTCCGCTGCGAGACAAATGTTTTATAATCTGCAAGTATTTTTCTCAAATCTGGTTGTTTTATATATACAAAAAAATGTTAAAATCACCATAACACAAGCATTTGTGTGTTAGTTATCTTGGGAATATAATGACGCTGTATGATAGTCCAAGAACATTTTTATTTGTAGGTTCTTTTGAATTGACCCACATCTTCCGGATCAGAAATGATATTGAATCACATCAGCAAGAGCATTATTACCGAGCATTGTGTTTTACAACAGTCAGCTGTTTTTGGGTCGCAACTTAATAGACGAATAGAAACATGAACATTGTTATAAAAAGCCCATAATATTAATAACCCGAGCAGGCGACCATTAGCTTGATGAATAGCCATATCGCGTTTCGACAATGTGTTTGATTGAGCCGTAAATTTAGCTTTTGACCTAAATAGATCTTCGGCATAAAATGAGCTTTGTCTTTATGATTTAAAGGTTCATTTAATTGCTATCCGGTCATCTTTAATGCTAAAAATTGTATTTGAACACCTTTGCTTTAAAATTCTGCTATATTTCCACATAGGTTAAAAGGTGACAATGTTAATACTCCCATTTTCAAGTTTCTCAAGAACGTTCATACAAGTAGGTAAGTGAAAACCAATGTCTGCTATCAAAGTTTAATCTAGGTGGAGTATGTGTCATGTACTTAACAAGCTAAGGTTGTATGAAAGTTACCTTCTGACACGTTAAGAGGTATGTTGTTCATAACATGTCTAACTTACTAATTAATTAAAATCTTTCAAGAAGAAATAAGACCAAAATACTAGGATTCATTTGATGTTCGCCTTGTACCAGGCATATTGAATTAATAAAGTAAACCTCTTTTTATGTGGGTACTAGAGTTTTCTTTAAACATGCACACACACACAACAATGGCTGTTGTAACGCTGTTGGATGAAAATAAGTTACTTAAATAATGCGATAATAATCCTTTGTTTATGTATTTCTAAATATGAATTTACATCGTGAACGTATTAAAAAGACTAATGCAGATGTAAGTAGAAGTCGGATGTGCCTAGGGTTTTAAAATGATAACATTTCACTTGCACGGACAGTAGGTACAGGCTGCCGGATTATTGAAAATTGTATTAGCTACATAGGGACGCTTTGAAAAGAACTCATTTCCTTATTTCCATACTCGGTGAAATGGGATCAGCGACGGTAAAATGAAAAGTAAAAAGAAAAGTGCCGTTTTGCACGGCTCGTGGACACCGCTGCGGAGATTGTAAGCTTCGTTAAGATTTGCAATCTCTTGAAAAACTATTTTTGAGGGATTAAGCCAGTTTTGGAAATTACATTTTGAGTAAAAATATTTAAGGAGCTGAAGCTGACCATGACTAGATAATCTCAGAGTAAATGAGAACTTTAAATCAGTTTCGACTAGGTATTTTAAATTATTCCAGCTATAGATTATTCTGTATTCTCTGACAGAGCTCGGGACTAGTTGAATTATACAGACAACCCAATCAAATAAAAATAAAGCGGTTGGGATGGAAGAGAGGAACAAAAAGAAAGAGACGGCTACATTAAAACAAATAAAAGGAAGCGGATTGTTTCAAATGGACTTATTATAGGCGGCGAGCGACCTACCGCTGACTGTAGCCTTGAGAACAGGTAACCTTGAGGTATCTGTTCAGGTAACCAAACAGGGAACAAAAACAACTATAAGTTAGACTATGGAATAAATCATCAGTACTAAATCGGTGGATAAAACGTACATGTTTTAAACTTCAATTCTACCGTACGTTGAGAATGATGCCGTGAATGTATTACCATTGCTTTATTTTATACTCGTATTTAATAGCAACGTAAAACAATTTTATCATGCAAAATTAATCAACATCTAATTTTAATTAGAAAAGTTGTTGACATGCAAAGGGAAAATGAGCGAGCTTGGCAAAATACCTTACCTAAGGGAGCACCAATGACTCGTTTAAAAATGTCGTTTTTCATTTATTCCTGGGGATATCGAACTAAAACACGTTGCACTTGAAACCTTATCCAACCTTATTCAAAGAGATTATGAAAAGGAATTCAAAGGATCAAAAGAAATTGCTTAATCCTCTCTTTTTGTAGCTTGATGCTGCAGTCAAGTTAAATTTAAATAAAAAACATAGCTGGACGTTCTTTCTTAATTTGAATTTTATGTGTTTACTCTCATCTCATTTAACCTTTCACTACCGACGCGCGACGGTGGTTTTTTGCTTACGTTTTATAGGGGACCTTGTTGCTAACCACACAGAAAGAACTCTTGCAGAACAAACAAAACCGGACTAGCTTATTGAGGAACCCTATAAAATTGTGATACCATTCAGGGTTGGCAAAACGAATGCAAAACATTTATAGAATATATGAATACGAAACTGAATCAATGTTTTCGACTACATCACGTAACCCTTTGATACGCGAGTTTTTCTTGTATACCTACCTATGTATCCCGACTAAATTGTCTGCCGACAAAATAACAAATATTAAATATACAAATACTGGGACGTGCTGTAAAACATTTCAAGCCTACACATAATGAGTTCGCACTCTAATAATAATAAATATTATTTGAGGATTGTCTTTGGCTAACCCTACACGTAGGTAATAATTTGCTCCGCCGCGACCTTCATTAGGACAACGTCAGGTACAAGTTTTTTCAACTGGGTTCGAAGTCGGACCACCTTATTATCGTCATGTAATCGCTCTCTTACATCCTTACAACACGAATAGCTTTTATTGCCCACCTTGTCCAGGATCAAAATTGCCTCGGAATGAAAATAATGATGCGCACATTAGTCGTGCTTAGTCCCAGTTGTGGTTTTCTTATTTGATTCAAGTTTATGACTTACTTATTGGTTTGTGCTTAGTAATGTACAAAGCTTTGATTTCTTAATGTGACCTTGTATAGAATAGACGTTGGTACACTATATTAAACATAGCCAATAGTAGCTACGCTTGAATGCTTAAAAGGCCTTTGAAAGAATATGTTTTTTCTTACAAACTTCAAACGAGCTACACATGTGGAGTCAAACTAAATTGTGTCTTATAAAGTCGTAGATAAAAATCCTTCAGATCTGTAGCACTCACCCAGAAAGGACGAGAAGAAAATAAAATATGTTTCAGTTTGACTTGCAAAAAGTTAATAAGTTTCTATAAAAACATGTTATAAAAGAGCTCATTACTCCAATGGATTAAGTTTAGAATGAAGCGCTCGTGGCGAAGCTTGCTAAGACGTTCTTGATAGATCGTCGAAGTTAAGCAACGTTCTGAGCGGTCACAACTTGGATGAGTGACCGCAAGTGGCATTTATATCTGAGCGCTTCCGTGCTTCGGAGGGCACATTAAATTGTCGGTCCCGGCTTTTAAAGTCGTTAAGCCATGACGGAGGCCTTAAGGTGGCCTAAAAACTCCGTCACCAGAGTTGGCCACTTGCTCATACGAACTTACTTTAAGTTTAGAATTAAAATCATATTTATTTGAACTTGCTGTCAAAGTACCTAATCCAGAAAATGACTTTTAAAATAGTTTGCCAAAGTAAATAAATAGTTCTGGGCGACTCGCGAAAACCAACCTTATGCAGTTGTCCCACCGCCGCGCCGGCCGGCGAGGAAGCGACTAACTATCGGTTATTTTCTCGATCAAGAAACTTACTAGATATGTAAACATTCCGTGTAAACCAAATAAGATAATAGTTGATCGCTGACTGTTTACACTGCCGGCGAGCACTCGCTCCACTAGTTTGTCGCTGAGCTACAAGAGTTATCAAAGATAATACTCGCTTGGCGGTCAAAACTCACGCCCAGAGACCAACTAGCGATAATTTCTCAACATTGCGGCTTTGAAAGTACAGCGAGTGAGCGAGTGACGCGAGTAATCGACCGTCGCACTCGCTCACTCGCTTATAGCCCAGCGATAAAACTGTCGGAACTACACGATCGCTATCTCGTTTCTAGCTTCTAGTTGTACTCGTTCATGCCGCCCTTGGCGGGTATTCCGGAATTTTTCTACCTAAACAGCGGAGTGAGACACGCCTGCTCAAACTAAAATATTGTCTGTGATGATGACTGATGAATTATTTGAAATATTCAAAACGAAATTAGATAAATACCGAGAATACATTTCAACAATATTTAGTCCTCCAAGATTTATGCTCGCGATTTATCCACTAAATTCAAATAGCAAATTCGCACACCGACGCTCCTGGGATACACGTTAATAAAATTACTGGTATTGTGTGTCAATTTGCAGGAATTTACATTTGAAAACAGCAATATTTCATTTGTGTTTAAATACAGCCTGTATAATTTTAAAGCGAGTGCAATGGAGCTCGTCTGTAAAGGCGCGACCATTCAAGCCTGAACGTCCATTATGTGAAATCTATTCAATAACATCGTTAACTGAATACCTCGTATTGTGCTACATAGATTTATGTACCATCTTTCTATTACCTATTGTATCAGCATTTTATTTTTGCAATTCTGCCTCTAATTTTATATACTTATATTTGATTGCTATAGAATGTGGAATCGGTGTCTAACTGCCTTGTATATGTTGTGTGTGAGAGATGGAAATAAGTAGATATTTTATTATTTCTATTTCTTTAACCGTTACATCATACTTACTAATAATTTTATTCAGGCGTTAATGGTTCCGTCAGTCCATTAAAAGTTTTTCCGTCAGTAAAAGGCAGTCCTAAGTCCGGCCGCTTGTATCATCGCGGGTTCGAAATTTTAGTAATTTTTTTCATTCAATATAATGTGGAATTTGACTTACACATAACCCAGATTTACAGCGCGCTTATATCAAATGATAAGCACGCGAATATACCGGGATATAACATGAAAAAGCCATATCGAAACCCTTTGATTCGAATTTCCGGTAAGATTGCCGAGAAACTTCCCATTCCATCCCAAATCCCGGGCCGAATGAAAACTCGTTTGCATAATATAAAGACAAGCCTAGTATCGAGACTAAACGCAAATAAATGGTTCCCTCAAGTTAAGACGACAATTTATCGGGTCAACGGAGCCAAGATAAATTTCAGAACGAACCTTTTCGAATACAAAATCTGTCGTTCACTCTTTTGATGTATGATGATCCGAACATAATTCGAAAATTATGATCAGTTCATCAATGTTCAATTTACGATCAATTCAAGAGCAACTGACGACCTCTGTGGCTCAGTGGGCGAATGCCTGAGACGCAGAGGTTGCGGGTTCGATTCCTGCCGCGGGAGAAATGTTTGCATGTTCTGCATGTTCTGTTTAAAACTAAATAAATAACAAAAAAATGATTTTACTTAGAAGTGACGTTATGCGCTCTGATTGCTGTTTTACATAATATGGCGGAATGCTGTAATTTCTAATTCTATTTTAACAAAATAAATATTAATCTTGCTCTTATTATAAAACTAAATACGTTTTTCAGGATCCATTAACCATATTTAATTAGATAAATTAAGTATATATTTTTTAGTAATTCTTTATTACTGTCATTCATGCCTTGCGGATGATTCGGAACAACACGCCATACAAATAATTGAAATGATCTTTATTTTAACCATTTGGCAGTATTGAAACGTTCTTTTAAATAAGTCATTACAACTGAGAACATTTCTAAACAAACAAGCGTATTAAGTATCTATAAAATCTATATTGTCCTATGAAAGCCAGTAATTTATATATTCTGTAGGGTTCGTAAAGAAGAAATAATTACGCCATTCGTTATTTGTTTTCCCATAGCAATCCATGAGATATTATCATGTTTTTATTGCAGTCGTAAAATAATAAATTAAAGGCACTAAACTCGTAACATTAGTCCAAAAAGTTTTGAACACTTTCTTCAAGCTCATAAAAGTTGTTTTTCTTACAGAAAAGACAGCATTTAAGTAGGACTTAAATGATTGTTTCTTGTAAATAAGATGTCCTAAATTCATAACATAATGAAACCTAGGACATGTTACAAAAAAGCAATTTTACTTTCAACTGCAATTTTACCTTCTATTCACAATTGGATCGTTGTCTTGTTGGGATTGATCACGATAATTTTATTGTATTCGAACAAAAGGATTTATCGACCAATGACCCAACCTATCAGCAATAAATATCAATTCAATTTCCAAAAGGAAAGGCTCCAATTCTCTGACCCCTCCGCTGGGCATTAGATTTTAACGCCATTAATCTAAATTGAAGAACCGCACTATTGCTTCGACTCATTGTTTATCTGTTTTGCACCCGTGTCAATGTTTATAGACATTGGATGTAGGTTACAAAACAATAGATCAATACTTTATGTTGCAAAAACCTTTAGGCAGATGTTTATATTTCTAAATATATCTGCATTTACAGCTCTTGGTCGGTTCTATTATATTCATATCATACCCTTATTACATCAATATCTAAGTTAAAGACTACCGTGCTCTAACCCCGTCGATCCAGTTTATCAATAATGAACTTTAGACCTGTCCAGTCTCACCAAAATAAATCGCATGGGAAATTTCTACAAACACTGGACTATCCAAATAGATGCACAGCGTAGGAAAATTCAAACAATGACACATACATACCTAATCCACCTTTCGTTGTTAGCATTCCATACGTGACAGGTTGCAGCGTCACAATCACAAGCCAAGAAAATAAACAAAGTTCGTCAATAGACGTTGGTTCATTAATGTAAGAAACATATTATATTGCGCTCCTACTCGTAGAATTCGACATTTAGATGTTTTTTAGTGTAGACCAACGTTTCCGTCATAACTTACACTTGAAGCGTAGGTTCCACATTCACAGTCATTTATGAATTATAAATGAATTTCAGTAGCTATTGAATAGAAGTTTGCTGGTTTTAAATTCAAAGCTATCAAAACTAGAACGCGCCCAGCTGCCCGTAACACAGAAAATATTCCTTTGTATGGAAAAGTCATTTCTTAGTAGAGTTAATGCAATCGGTTTAGTTGAGGCCGGAGACTGTTTGCAGCTGAAGATAAAGAGCGGACACACAAAGATGCCTTTGCTCTCTACCCCCCTTAGGGCTGGCTGGCTGCTGATGACAGGACCAATTAGTGTAATCTTGGAGATAAATTGAGTGGGTTTCACTTTTCTACGTATTTGTCACTGTAATGAATAACTTTGCAGACGTAATAGGACCGTGACCTAGTTTGGATATCCGGGAGATAAATATTTCGTAGGGACAATTTGAGAAATTGATTTACTCATGCATCATATCGTTCTGGTTTCGCCGTCGTGCGTGACATGGTTGAATCAGATAGTGTGTGTGAAAGATGTAAGGTAAACGCTAGGAAAAAGTGTTCCGATTTTCGCTACGGAACCACTTCGTTGATGTTGAACAGCCAGTTAAACAGTACTTTCTATTTTTTATATCGCAAAAAGAGCTCAAACACGTAGATCCAACAACAAATATGACACCTAAGTGAAACAATATCCGACGAAAAGACTCAAAGAAGGATTCAATTAGGGATCATCGCAAAGCCCTAGGATACTGAAAGCGTCTGGTAATGACACAAAAACTGGGACAAATCCACGACGCAGCCCTACCGGAGGGCGTTTAAGCCAACGACGATTGCCCCTCACAAAGGCTCAGCCCCCTCCCTTTCGGCTGCAGAATGGATTCGTAAGAAAACGAAATCTCATTCCGAACCGGCGCTCATTGTTTGAGAATCTTTCACAATTGCTTTTTCGATTCGACAATCCTCATCTACGGTTGGCATTATTGGCGATGTGTCATCAGCTGCGCTATTTTATCAGGAGCCATTTGTCTAATGAGTTTTAGATGGGAATGCAGAATCGGATTTGCTTTGGTTTGGAATGAATGGAATATACGGATAGAACATTAGCAACAATCTGTTCTTTGTTCTTTAGATATACTTATTCGTAAAGCATAGTTTAAACGATTATCTTCGTAGTAGATAAAAAAGTGTAAAAAAGTGTAGATACCTCACTATGAGTGTTACAGACTCAAAGGTAATAAATAGATCGGGACAAGAAACTAGTTAATGTAAGATAGAGGAACAGTTTTTACCTAGAAATTTATAACTACATCATTATTTAATATGGTGTAGTTCATTACTGCGTGCCATTGCCATTGGCAAGTTCTTTACCTGAAAGAACGTGATTTTAATATTACAAGTTTCTCTACCTTTTGCTCTAGATACTATTTATAAATGAAAAAATACTGTACAAAAGCTTATAGCTACCTCTCTACTACGTTTTATTATTATTCTACGTCTAACCTACAAATTGTCCGATAAATTATAGTAAAGCTAAAATTTTTTAAATAAACAAATCTTACTTATTATGAACAAACACATTCAATAACATAACTCAGTATGTATTAATACTGATAACCGACAATATTTAACATTGTTATGACGAGGAAAAACTGCAAAATATTCCACAGTAATACGAGGAAAGTAATACAACCATTGCTTTTATTGGAAATGGTTTTACGACGATGTTATTACCATCAAAAACGATAAAATACAAATGCTTGTTGTGGGTTTCTTTTAAATAGTAAGTAAATTCGTATGAGCAAGTGGCCAACTCTGTGACGTAGTTTTTAGGCCTCTTAAGGCCTTCGTCATGGCTGAACGACTTTAAAAGCCGGGACCGACTTGCGGTCACACATCCAAGTAGTGACCGCTCAGAACGTTGCTTAACTTCGACGATCTATCATGAACGTCTAAGCAAGATTCGCTTAAAGAAATAAATTGAAGAAGAATGATTAACTAAGTCATATGTTAAGAAACAAGGAACAAGAAAATCTCCGCTTTTCAAAACTGAGATGTCTCTTAAAAGTCAAAGTTCAAACTACGGGTACTTTATTAAACACGCTACATATTAGGTGTATCATTTAGAGAAAGCTTGAAAGTAATCTTCCATCGCTTTTCTCCGAGCTGGGTACGAGTAGGTATTTGCATTGAGTTCATTGTCAATTTCTCACAACTTCTTAGAGACAGCTGAATAGCTTATGTTTTTGTCTTGATTTTAGCTAGTGCTATAAAGGTTTCCAGGAGAAAACCAACACTTCACAATCTGACGTCATCGCCAATAATACTTCCTTCCTACATTACAATATATTATATCCCCCACATGTTTGTTACTATTTCACACAAAAACTACTGAACGGATTTGTCTGAAAATTTGAATATACCTACATAGTTAATGTCCTAGCTAGGATAACACATAGGGTACTTTTTATCCATGTAAGTACAACGCGAGCGAAGCCGCGTGCATATCGTCGGTGTAGAATCTACATCACTTAGTGCCTTCTTTATCTACACTGTAGATAGAAAAGCTTGATGATGCCAAGAACTTATTTGCTAAAGACGTTTATTTTCAAAAATTTATCATGTAAATGTAACGTAAATAAACTTGTGCTAAACTTTCACTCATAAAATGCTTTATGGCATTTTTTTAAATACTCTTTAGTGGCAATTCTGAGACCTATCGCAAAAGCTAAACATAACTAACCAAAAATGTTGCCGTCTTTTTCATAGCGATGAGAATAAAAAGGATAGCATTAATTTTAGTTAGTTTAGTTTAGCTTTTGCGACACTCCGAATTGCCACTTATGTTAGATTATAAACTGTAAATACGAGACTGATGTCCTAGATAACTTGTCGTCAAATATGTTTCGAATAAAAATACACCACCCTTTCAAACAGGATTGTAATGGTACCCTAGATGCACGTTTTCCCATTAAAATGGTAATTTTCAAAACTATTCTGGTATGCGGGTAGTTTTACTTTCCCCGCATTGATAAGACAAAGCTTCATAAATAGTATCAGGGCACGTACACGTAGCAACACTTAGATAACTCCTAAGCACCTAGCTAGACGAACAACAATCGTAAATATAAAGGAAAGCGCTACTCCATCGCAAGCGTTAAATACCTTGCCCCTTTAGAAAAGTAGTTATTTTGCACAGAATTGCAGGAAGTTTAAATTGTCTTGTTTGTTTACTATGCATATGAAAGTGCGATAGGTCCACGACACAGTAAAGGTCCATTATTATCATAGTATCTACGTGGGGTAACCAAGCATTCAATTAATATTAAGTTTCATATAATCGTATGAAGAATGTAATGAGACGAATGAGGCGAACGAGGTGTGTCAGGATCGTAGCAAGTGGAGATCAGTGTTCTCTCTCTGCCTCTTTTCCCCATGGGAAACCTTATAAATGACAGCCGATCTATCACTTTAAAAAATATATTTTACTAAGAAAACCATTTAAATTTAACAAATAACAGTGTGTCTATGGTAATATCATTCGAGGTAGAGTATTGTTTAAATATGTAAGATATCATTGTAGTGCTACTAGTAATAAAACATCATTTATATATAATTTAAATTTAATTTTCTTTTGATGCTCTTTCGAGGTAACAATCCCATCAAAGAAGTGCACCATCGAGGTAAAAAACCGTACCGACCTTTCGAGGTTACGTTACGACCCATCGACGAATGGTACCGTCGTGGTAGAGCCATCGAGGTATTGATCATCGAGGTAATCGTCATTCGAGGTAGAATATGAAGCTCGAAATAACGACCGTTCGTTGATAAGATTTTGTCGACAAGATTTGCGAGGTTGCGCAGGCATCAAAATAGAGTTTTGAGACTAATGTGTAATGAAATAATAATGACAACGATTATTTCCATAGGAATCCCATATTTGTGATGCACTATCGCCATTGGTCACAGTCTTAAGAAACTGATCCATAGACTCGGCAGCTAACGCATATTACACAAGATCCGCTTGATCAACCAAGCAGAACACGCAACAAAGAAGACCGAACACAATAGTGTTTGCTTTTTACAAATTTGGACACACTATCATTCCCGTAACCCATGTGACGTCATCTTGCAGCCATTCATCTTATGTGACGTATCACTCGTTTCGCAGCATTGACGTCGTTGTTTCATACATTCCATAAACTATTATGACGTAAGTATGAAATCATATTGCAATATTCACCGACTTACGGTAAGCATAACTATTTTATTAGTTCAACTATTTTTAATGTCATGGAAGTGAAAAAATAAACCTTATCTAAAAGCATAATATTTTACTATTTCTCAGATTCAAAAGTTCCCTTTAAAATGAAGACAAATCTTATTAGCTAACCTCCTAGTAGGTAGTGTATCTATCTATCTGTACTTACAGATATTCAAAGTTATATTATCTAAATATTTAAGTCATTAATATCGATGACGTCGTCTTTTATCGTATGAACTCGTGCAAATCAAAAGGGCATTTACTCTACTTCATGAAGTACCTAGTCATATCGGAGACATTCATCTTTGTGACGTCAGATACCATGTTATCGAATGAACTGTGTGACAGTGTACTGGAGAAATCTAAAAGGAACGCCGCCGGGGCCGCTTGGTCGGTGACAAAGTTGATATTCTGAAGCGGAATTGCCCGTCTAGGCTTTTCATCCACAGAACAGGTGCAGTGATTGTTTTCTCTGGCCCTTGCATGTCTGATGCAGATATGAATAAAGTATTGAGCTATGGGCAGAAACAGCTTGTTTTTTACATTCTGTTGCACTGCTTTTTTTCTGCAAAAGGCATTGATTCTAAACCCTTTTTTGGAATAGGTAAGGTACATAAGATTAATGCGATCTTCAGACGTGGCGTGCATAAGTATAAGAGTCTGGGCGATATGAAATACCATAGAATATAGTAATTTCTGCCACCCACGACAAATGGAATTTTCCTAGTGTGAGATCAGGCCTTCAAACGACTTACTAAGTTTTTATTTATTGCTGCCACGGCCCCTTATATTTTTCGTTTTAGCAGCGTCACATTATCTTAATCATCGTGGCAGTGCAGTTACGGCCTGTCATACATATGACACACACGTCACATGACGGTGACGTACATAACATGAGTAAAATTTAATTATTTTCTATATTAACTATATTATAGATATCCACAAATAGAATGTAAGCAATAGTAAGCAAATGAAATCCCTGTGTCACTCCACTAAATAAATGTCTGCTCATTTAAATTTCCTGTTTATTTTTGTCTCCCCTGTTCCGTTGCGAGTGCTTTCTAAATATGGAGTTGTGGGCTTCACCATTTCAAGAATCAATTAACTTAGAATTATCTTTGACACTTTGATATTTGAAACCAACCAAGTACATATATATAGTAAACACGTCACTAATGTATTATTTTAGGTTAGGATATATATTTATGAGTTGGGAGTAAGCACACTCCTACGAATTATTGATGTGGCTCTGAGAAAAACTCACCGTAGGCGAGAGTTTTGGAAGGTCATAAATAAAATTAAAAGGTCTCAAGTAGGTCACGGGATCATTATACAGGTTTAACAAAGCTATGCTTAAATAAATTACTTTTAATTTAAATACTTTAAGGACCTTACAAGGAAATTACGTGCATGGTGATATGGGTTGGGTACCTACTTACCTCTGCATATCACCGTTGGTAATTTCAACATGCACGTAATCCTTGGATTGATTTCAAGGTTTTTAACAAATACAATTAAAAAAGTAACTTTATTATTGGTTGCGTTAAGGATCATTAGGTAGTTCCATTCCATCTAACTGTCCGAATATGCTTGAGGTAGAGGATTTTGATTCGGTTCTCATCAATTGAGTAGTAGGTTGATCGCTTATTGAGGAAACTCATGACCTCAAAACCTACTGCTATTAATTATACTAATCTTAAACGGTTTAATCTTAGGACTTTAATTAATGTATGTAGGTAGGGTTTGTGTGCATTGGTCAATTTATACCAATTAATATGGAAATTGTGGGCATGTATAAATAAATATTTTATACTTAATTAAACTCCCCCCCCCCCCCATACATACACACAAACACAATGGATAAAAAAACTGGAAAATCAAACTTTTTGGCGACACTTTCACCGCGACTCTACACATTTCAGGGGAGGTAATGAACCGAAATGTGTAGTGTCGCCCTGGCTACGCCCGTGATCTAATAGTTTCTTATCTGTAGACCACGCTGGTACGCTAGTTAAGCCCGTCACACACCTAGCTATAATATTGTCTTGCTATATCTAAGTAGGTATACAAATACACACGCAGCTAAAATATATATATTATAGCTGCGTGTGCGGTCACTTGAATATTTGTATAGAAAATATATCGTAATATGCTTTGCTATAATTTATATTACTATATATTATAGCTACGTGTGTGACGGGCTTTAAGTTTAAAAACAGTCGTGCATACAGGCGCGTCGTAAAAGATACCGAATTTAAAAGTAAACGAGCATAGAAAATTATTTCTCCACACGCACGTAAAGAAGCCATTTACCAAAGCTATTTCACCCTCTGTTGGATAATGACCTGAAATGGTAATGGTAGTTTCTGTAGAAATATTCAAATTCTGTCGTACGTCCATCCACGTGACTTGGTTCTTACAACCATTGCTGGCTATCAAATAACTTGGTCCAGAACGAATGAATTTATTCGTTATTATAAAAACAATTATTGTTAATAATTGCAAATCGACTCCGGCACGTGCCCAATAAAGATGCCGTCAATTCTAGTTTGAAAACGAGAAACGTGCCTATTCAATTAATTTGTTTGGCTAAAGAAACAAAAAGGGCGTTCTATAAAGATGTCAAATCCATGAATCTCGCAGTGCTGCCATGACAACAGAATACTTGCCCCATTTTGATTTGGTTAAACAAGAGAGAGGTGGAACAAGATTGCTTTTCATCTGCCGTCACGTCACTATGTAAGAAAATACAAGTATCTGCATGCGGTTTTGCTCGCATGGTACTTACCCGGATAAAAAGCCTATGTGTTATTCCAGGTCATTAACTATGTAACATATTACATGTTTCAGACAAATCCGTTCAAAAGTTGAAAGAGAAACAATATTTACCCATCCATCCATCCACACAAACTTCCGAGTTTATATTATTAGTAGGATTTTAGATCATCTCAAAAAGTGGAGAACATAAAGACATCTCAGCTATGGTAGGTACAGTTAAATAGTAAACATTTTGATACAAAGTGGGTGCAAATAAATGGAACGTTTCCTGAAAATATGTTGTTTCAACACGAGTTTGCAACGTCTTGAAATAAACCCACTAATTTTATCTCAGTGCAGTAAACGATGCTTCAGTCTGTTGCGTGATCTCGCGATTTGTTTGTTTTACCTGAGCTAAAAACAGATATCAGAAATCTGTGGTAACTATAGACATTTTTTATTTCATTTAAAAACAACCATTTTTTTCGCCATCATTATTTACAGACAGACAGCCAGTCCTTTTAATACTTATAGAGTTTTAATTATAACAGCTAAATCAAAAACTGTTCTATAAAGCCCGTTAACATTTAAAAATAGATTATTATCTAATAAAATATCATCAATAGCCATAACGACCCACTACGTTGGGGACCTCAGATGGCGACCCTTCCTAATACCCTTTTTGAAGATTTTATGCGGGGTTTATTGTAGAAGAAAATGGTATTTTCATTTAAGATTTATTACATTTTTTCACCGAAATTTGTTACCTACTTGTCCTTACTTAATTTTAAAATTATTGTCTTAAATATTTCTTTAAACCAAATAATTCCAAACGACTATTAAGTTATATATATTATTAAGATATTCGTTACACAGATAAATGCGCAATGATGCCAGTTGACCGTGATCATGGCGCATGCAACTGTGGCGAAATATCGAGAAACTCAAATCCACGAATCATGGTAAATATCCCGTTTTAAGTGTTTATTATGTTTAAAACCATAAAAGAATATTAAGTTCTTCAAGTAGTCTATAAACCTGTGATAAAATCTCTCTGCCTTTAAATAATGAAGTATGTTTTTGTGGTGTTTACGTTCCAGTTCCGAAACATAATGAGGGATCGGAGGGGTCGATATCACGTTAACAGCCAAAATGAATGGCAGCTAATGACCAATTAATACTAATTAATAGCTCTTTTTATGTGTAGACCATTATGATTCGTTTTACCCATTATGAAGTTGTGCCAACCTATTTTTATAGTAAAAGTTTTGTTTAATACATTTCTAAAAACACATAATTTAATACCTACTCGTATTTTAGAGATCTTTGTCATTGAGTTTGTAATGAACTTGCATTACGTATTAAAGAACCATAGTCCTCAATTATTACCCACTGACCGCCAAGCTATCTAATGATTTCCCATTGTGATTCAGTACAACCACATTTACATAAATAACTAGGTCAATGTCAATTTAACTTGAACAACCCCATTTTAGTGCTAATTGTTGTAAAACAATGGGGCGGAGTCATTGATTTTGAATTCGCAATGAGCTGGTTCTCCGAAGGTCAGTGCAGCGGCAATGACCGTTTTGACTATCCGCCGTCTATCCGGTATAGTTTCATTGACATTCAAGCTACATCCAGGTTTATGTTTGCACAATGGTTATTCAACTGTCCAACTACAGCAATAAAGACTTCATAAAGACACGTGGTTGGCATAAGAAAGCATCAATGACTCATTCTGTCCAAGTAGATTTGCACATAGATAGATCATCAAAACTGTGGTGATCGCATAAAATGTGCATGGACAATCGTATTTTTTGTGCCTACATGCTAGCTAAGGCGTAGTTCCAAGCGACGTTGGCAATAAATCTACTGACTTTTCATTTATCACCAGTTGACAGCGTCGGACGAAAACGGAATGTTTTAAAACCAATATTAGAAAGACGCTTCCCATATTAACATTGTTCGTAGCGTGATAAAGTATTGGCTGCTTCCTAAACTTTATTAGAGACATTCCAGCAGTGGCATCTCCATTGTTCTTGATCACAGAGTTGATTGGAATTTAAGATAACGCAGATTAACACCAAAATTTCTGGATTTATTTATATTGTGCGCAGTTCCGAAATACTACACGACTAAATCACTAAGAAAACTGCTATAACAATAATAAAATATGATTCTTGGTAGGTACCTACAAATACCTACGGAAAGGAAAAATAAGTAAAATGAAAGGAAACTCACCTCTCCAAGATTGATGAACCCATGATCCTCAGCAACAGTATTAGCCGCTTCCTTCCCTCCAGGCACGTGGACTGCCCATGTAGGAGTATAATGCGCGGACACAGCCTCCAACAGCGACAGAATACACACCACCACCGCCGTCGACACAAGTACCCCTCGCGCCATCGCACACATTCACTCACCGACTAGTACTTGTCAGCATTGCACACAAACCTAGATAACTAACAAGTTCCAAGGAATACTAAGGTCCTGCTTTGATCATGGATTGGATCTGAAAGATCAAAGGGAGCTTAGTGGATTAAGACTAACATACGCACGGAATCTCGGATTAAAAGGTTCACTTTTGCGAGGGCTGCTTATTACGATTAGATTGAATTATTTCGGCCAATTTATCAGAAGAATCATTAGGTTTGCAAAACGACTGATGGGTAGATTAGAGTGTGATGAATCTAAATTGTTCCAGAACTCCGGCTGCAAGCAATAAACTTTTAAATCTGTGAATTCTCGGATGAAAGTTTATTTTTCTCCACGTTAAGTAACTCATTGGAATCTTTTTCATTGAAGTAGTACCTATTCAGTTTCAAATTCCCAATGCGTCAGAGATACTCTTCGAGGATACCTTAAATCTCACGAAATAATCAGGTTTTAAAAAGGTTTCGGCCTTATCTTATTAGCTTTATCTTCTGAGTCGTCTAGATTATTCATTGTTTTTGATATCTTATCTTCTTGGGTTTCTACTTAGTCTAAAGTAAATCTAACATTTGCTCTAACAAGCATTTCTCAGATACCTCAGGGATGATATTTACTTTGAAAAAATGGTTTGAGACTATGTAGTTCAACTCTACTAAGTATTCCAGAGCTATATGTACAAAAGTAATCTCTATCGGTTTTTTAATCCACGGCTTTAAAAGAATAGGCATAAACTTTCTTATGCCGCCATTATTTATCATTGGGAGTTGAGATTAGGCACTGGTACGGGTCTGAAAAGGGTTTTGGAATGTGGGTAGGTAATGGCTCGAGAATTTGAGATAGATTCGACATTAAACGTAATTGATTAATATGATTTAACATTTGACGTAATACCGCGCCATTTCAGCTGTTTACATTAAATTAATTAGTATTAAGATAGATGTAGATTGTAAACAATTAGAAGCTCCATAAATCTACTTTGCGCACACATCTAAGCAATAAGAAATTACCAATTAATCGAACATCAGTTTCCGGCAAATTAAAACTCCGTAGAGCGTGTGTCAGTGTTGCCAACACTTCCACAATAATTAGGTCAAGTATACAATGAAGGACAAAGTCGGAAGAACTCGAGTGGCCGCCAGAGGGTCTGTTAGACAGCTCTTTATCATTGTATCATCTGGCCGATCATTAATCATAACGCCTTTCATCGATATACAACCTTCTTCGGGTATTGTTACGATACGACTGACGCCTGCCCTACTTTCATGATAAATAAGACATTGGTACCTACATTATTTCACCCGGTACGGGTTTGCAACGATTTTTTTTTTATCCATGGTCTATACTTACTATAGTGCGCCACGTACTTTTTCGGCTATTATGTCCTTGGTAGAATAGGCGACGTGTCTTTTATTATATTCCTTATACCTACTTAATTCTTTTTATAAAATACCTTGTACTTTTTTAGTGCTGTGTAGAATAGAAAATAGTTTATTTGCTTAACAAATATGTACAAATTGTACAAGAAGTTTAATTGACAAAGAAAAATAGCCAAGGTTCTTAGTTTTTTTCTACATGATTGTTTATCCATGTTCTACAAAAGCATGATATTATATTTATTATTATGCTAACGACGATTCCAAGCAATTGCTAGTAGCATAGGATATACAGGATAATCCGATTGTTCAATGGTAGTATTCTTTTTTTTATTTCGGCACTTCCTTGCAATGCTTGTAGGTATTTAGATGTTTTGACCTCGCGTAGGTATTTTTATGTCATCTTTCAAGTTTTATGTGGTTGCTTTACAGCCATTGTATCTTTTATAGCTTGAATTCCATTTCTCTTTAGAAACACGAGCTGTACCTATGTAGTTGAAGAAATTATTTCGTTCTGTTTTTCAAACTATCTAGTTGACTTACAGACCTAATTAGTATAATGTAAGTAAGCCACTTAGGTAAGTATAAGTATTTCTTGCAAAAACTTAACAAAAAAAAAAATTCCGTAGTTTTTCATTTTCCATTTCTCTATAAAAGCCTTTAGCTAGGGTATTATTTAGGTAGGTCATAATAGATGTACCTACTTACCTACATGAAAGTAGTGTAAGTTTAAAAAGTGCTTATTTTTAATCAAACAAAAACATTGCTTGGAAGTACCATCAACTAAAATAATTAATTAAAATTAGCGAACTTAAGTAAGTAGGTACGGACTTATTATTAATTTAGATGAAATAAACTGTAAGTAGTATGTTTTCTCGTCAATTACATTTTAGATAACCTCATTGTATCTGTGTTGATAATATTGTTTTGTCTCCTTACTTCTACAGTATTGAGATGATAATTGATATCACGTGTCGATGAAGATATCAATTTTGCACACATGTAATACAGCGCAATGCGATTATTAATTTGTTTAGGCGTTATTGACCCAAAACAAGTGACTAAATTATTAAATTCAGCTTACATCAATAAGTTGGTTACTAATAAAATGCCGGACATTTAAAGAAAACAACTAGAGATTCAAGAGTCTAGATTAGAAATTCTAATTTGGCGCTCGACTAACACTTGTCGGCAAACTACCTTGCGCTGTGTACAAACAAAACAATGACAGTTGAGTTAAACTCATTTCCACTCTCGTCGCATAGGTAGTTAGGTAGGTCTCATTTTAATTTTAGCTTTTAAATCAAAGTAAGTAGGCCAGTCACAATCACGCGCTCACCTAGCACCGTGAGTCTAGTATTTACAGTTAGCGTCGTCAGTTATTTATCAAGCAATCACATGCCTTACCTGCCAACAATTTACATAGACTTGAAATTATAAGTCGACCTTAATGAATTCTCAAAAGATTTTTTTATCTTATCTGCGTCCATCAGTCGGCAATGCAAGTAAACATTCGTCTTTGTGTTGTGAGTAATCGGTCGGGCGAACAATTCGCGTGCAGCCCACGTCGAAAAGCGGATGCCTCATCGATGGAATCCGATGGGAAGGACCAAGATTCCGTGGCACTTAGACAATAGTGGCCGGTGAGAGTCGGCGCCGAGGCGACGAGCGTTCACCTCTCGCATCCCGCCTCCCTCCTGTTATCAATCACTTATTTAGATACGGATTTGTGAAAAGTCCCTCACGTTTTGTTGTTAAAGCTATTGGCACTATGATTCACTGTGATGCACTACAGTCATAATAGGGCACGGCACAACTGTCAAATCGCGCGTGAATAATCGTGCGCCGAGGAGCGCGACACGGGCGTACAACAGAGCACGTGATGCTGACTGACTCGCTCTGCCTGCGCTCTACGCTCTCTCGGCGCTCGCTCTCCGCCCGTCGCGATTGGAGCTCAACTCGAAACTGTGTCGGCCTTGCTAGCTTTCAATGATTTGCCCGAAAATAGGGAGTTTGTACAGTGGCTAGGAGTAGGTAGGTTAGGTATCTAACTGTCTCGTAACAAACATGGTAGGTACTTAATTAAGTTTTTTTTTCAATTTCTTGAGTGAACTAGATACCTTGGTATATAAATTGCAAAGATGTTAGGTACTTACCTAGGTCTTCCTTCTATTTACCTTCTTATATTTTATATAATATAATAATATAATATTTATTCAGAACAAATACATGAGACAGATTACAAAAAGAACGAAGAGAGCTGCAGAAGTTATTAAAACTGTGTTGCAGCCTCAACGCCACCTCCTGGACCTTATAATAATACAATTTTAGTACTTGGTTCTGGATAAAAAACAAAGTTATAAAAATAAAGTTAACCAAATGAAAAGAAACAATCTAAAATATGTTATGAAACTAAAAAAAAAAACAATACAAATTAACAATGTTTAAATTTTATGTTTTTAAAATCTAAAGGAAAAGCTGAAAGATGTATGATTTTTGTAGTATAAGTATATTGAGTGTGTGTGTGTGAGAGGGTGTGTGGGTGTGTGTATGTATGTGTGTATGTGTGAGTGAGAATGTGTGTGTGTGGGTTAGGGTGTTTGCGTATGTGTGTGTGTGCCTGTGTAAATAATTTATGTATTTGAGTTTATGCGCTTCAATGAATCTGCTTAGAATGTATGGATGTTTGTAAATAATAGTGGAAGGTAGTTAGAAATTGTTTAAAATAAGTTATTGGGAAATTTTAAGTAAGTCTTCCGTTTCCTGATAGGATAGCGAAAGTAAAATTTTATTTCGAAGTTTGCCCTAGTTACCTACCTACTAAGTAGGTACCTACCTACTAGGTACCTACCTACCTACCTACAAAAGCACTCAAGTACCTACAAACTTCAAGTAGGTAAGTGCTTAGATACCTACCTAGTTTTTAAACTCTACGACCTTTTAAAAACTAGGTACCTTCTTAGTATCTATCTACCTACCACATAGGTACGGTACCTATGTGGTAGGTAGATAGATACCTAAGGTGTATGTAGGTACCTAAGGTACCTACATCGACATTTATATTTTAGGATTGGACGTGGTAAGAATAATAAGATAGATTATGTTACAGGAGCGGGATGGGCTTATAAAAACGGTCCCTCAATTTGGTTCTATTCTAAATGAAGTGGAAGGTGGTGATTGGTGATTGTAAGCAAAGTGGCATTAGCAATTGCATTTCCGTGCCTCCGGAAATAGTCAGAGGGCGGACTAAAAACTCCGTCACAGTTGTAAAACTCAAACTCAAAATGTATGTGTTTATTCAATACTTATGTATTGAATAAACACATACATTTTGAGTTTGAGTTTGACCACTTTGACATGACTGTCACGTCCTTAAAACTAGGGGATTCTAGTGCCTGTTCCAATTCCAACGCGACTGCCTACACTAGGGAAAGAATGGCAAGAACCTAATAGGCCTTTTGCTTTTTTTTTCAGCGGTCCAATAATACAGTTTAGGAATATAAACTGAGTTATATTAAACTGAGCCTACTCAGCTTTATTCGAACATACATCTACCTACCTACTAAAAAAACTTTCAGATTTAGGCACCTATCTACATTTTGTGCTGAATTCTCGTAGAGTGTTTTTGGCAAATTTTTAAATAGATAAAATTATAACCTCAGAATACAGAAAAAAACTCTTGAGATTAAGTATAACTTACCTAACGGAAAGGGTCAAGGAGTAGGTAGGTGCCTTACCTAAAAACCTATTAAGTAGGTATATAAGTTTTTATGTACTTAGGTAGGTATATTTATTACTTACTTAAGTATTTTATTATTACCTACCTAATATATTTATTAGGTAGGTATATTGTCAAAGCTATACTTAAGTAGGTAGGTAAGTACCTACCTAGGTATGACCGCGTATTTTTGATCGTATCTTGAATGACTTATTCTTGACAATGAAACAGCTGCTGCTGTTACACCGGTTTAGAACTTAAGCACACCACCCACGTTTTTCAAAGAGCAAGCAGACACTGCGTGATTTTATGTAGGTACACTGGTACACTGACGGTCTTGCTTGCACCAGATTGCAAAGAATCATTTTTAATTGTACCTACCTAGGTACCAACATTTACCAGTGACGTTCCTTTTTTAAGTTTCAAAAGTTGAAAACCGACGAACCAGCTCTTTGCGACGAACATTTGTACCTACCTGATGAGCGCGTCAATGGCGCGTCACCTGCTAGTTCGCATCGCACGCACGCAGCGCGTTTCACAAAAATGATAATCAAAAATCCCCGCTTTCCTTCCATTCCACAATCATAGGTAAGTAATAAAGTATTATAATTATCTGTGCCAATAGTCACTAACTCTGTGAAATAAAAGCGGGGAACAAGCAGCCCAACGCGATGGTCCGACTCCTCGTGTAATTACCCTACCTTATACCTACCTAAATACCTACATACGATACGTAGGTACTTAGGTATTTTAGGTACTTAAAAGGTAGGATAGGCACGTAAGTAGGTAAGTACATTTACCTACTTAGCTACTTACTCATTTCTATAAACTACTAGCCACTAAGAATTTAACAAAAAATCCTTGATGAAAGCCTTACAAAATGCCGAGGGTAAAATGGATGGGTAGCAAGTACCTAGGTACTAACCTACCTACAGCCTCTGACTTGTGGAGAACCCTAGGAAGAATACATCCATGGGAGAACCTCGTACCCTGGATGACGAGGTTAAAAAACCGCCTCCGTAAAAATGTAAGTACCTAGATAGAAAGGAAGGAACTAGGAGAAAAGGAATTTAGTAGGTATGTTTATAAATCAAGGTTTTTTTCGATGTTACAGACAGTTATTCGGAGCGGAGACGAATCCAACAAATCAATGATCATAAAAATCGGTCCAGCCGTTATTGTACTTTGTTTAGTTATAACCTGTTTATTATTTTGGTTGTTATGGTTGGCTGTACGTAGAACGGAACGTATTTTTTGCAATAAGGTTCAAAGTAATTACAGTAGATGGCGCACCTTGTTCTATTTTTGCCCTGCTTTACCGACATTCTCCACCAATCAGCTGCTGAAAAGTGTCCTGGTTTCGTGACGTCATTATTTCCACGTTGGAAGTTCTTTCAAAATGTCATGTTTCTCCCAATTTGTAAACGAATGTTTTTGAAATGTTTGTGAAATCACGAGAAATAGTTTGTAAATAAAGGAAAAACTCTTACAAGTGAACCGGCAAATAGTGCATTGGATCTGTGTTGTTATATAAGATGACCTCGATTGGCATCACCACCGGATCAAAATGACGAATTTAGATGCTGATACGATCAGGATCTTTGACTATCTGAACAATGACCAGGAGAACGGATTGAGTCAGAAAACTAGCAAAATGGAAGGCTTCCAACAGGACAGTCTGATGGTGGGTATCTTGGACATTTCGTCACTTTTTCGTATTAGGTACACTGCTAGATCCGCGTTCGGTGCGACTGTGACTTGCGAGTGGTGTACTAGACGAGTGGTGAAGTAATAATGATCCGCCGCGATCCACGGCCGGCGAGCGGACCTCGTTCAACAGCTTTCGTGAACTCACGCTCCCACTTTTACCGTTACATGCTACTCGTTCATTTCGTTTCGTGAACGGCTGTAGTCCACTCGCGGATTTTTATTTGCGTCAGCTATCCCGTGTCGTCAGTACCTAAATACTGTTTAATTGGCATAAGTTAGCAAAGGGTTTTCCCTCGGTGTTGTTGTGAATTATATCAGTGCGTCATTGATACGCCAGTCGCGCGCCGGGTAGGTTCTCGTAAACAACTCTTGCCAGCGAGGCACCATGCGGTCGCCTTTGCCATATGCCTTGTAATTTACTACAAACCTTCACTGGTGGACTTCAGTGTTAGACTTTACAAACCTTGTTGTGGTGTTTCATAGTGATCCAAGTACGGGATAGTAACATTACCCGATTAGAAGTGATGGGACTGTGTTGACCTTTCAACTGAAATTATCAATATGGATAAAAAGCTAGATCTTCTATCATTGTTTGAGGTAAAGTTCTATTTGTTTATTTAAATTTTCTTTACTAAGTAATTATCATAGAATTTTCTTTTTTTGCCTTGTTATCAAAGGTGTCTCATATGTTTATATGTAACTGATAGTGATAACTGATAAGTTAATAAATTACTCAAGGTAATATGATTATGTCTACAAACTTTTAAATTAAGAAATGTAAGATAAGTGTGCTGTTTTGCCAAAATGTTGATAAAACAATGATACTGTAGATATCATAATTAACTGTAACTAAAAAACTTTCAAAATTTATTTTTAATAGAGATGCTTTATTATACTTTCCCAATTTTTAGAGAAACTGTAATAATTACTGCTTATTAGCTAGGCAATAATACCAAATTCATATTATTTTGTATTAATACTTACATGTCCCGCTACATGATAAACTTAACTATAACTACAAATAAATTGGAGTAGATAACAAATCAGATGTAATATTTAAGTATGTAAATTACATAAACTCATAATATTACTGACTCATTTGTTCGTTCGTATATGAGCAAGTTGTCAACTCTGGTGACGAAGTTTTTAGGCCACCTAAAGGTCTCCGTCATGGCTTAACGACTTTAAAAGCTGGGACCGACAAATTTACGTGCCCTACGAAGCACGAAGTACTGACTGAAAATTATATTAAAAATTTAATCTCAAAATCTCTCAATTGCAAATTGAAATGCAGATTCTTGCTCTAGAAAGTGACTGCATAATACTCAAAATATAAACAGAAATTACTTTCACTTTAATTTATGTGCTTAATTGGCGGAAATCCTTTCTCCTTATCATCAATCACTAGGGCATACATAGTTACTAAGTCCAGTTACAATCTAGGTTACCGAACCGATTGTCTAAGGCTAGATCAGATCAGCCCGGGCCAGACAATCCTAAATTCATAGTCTACACTTAAGTGTGAAATATGTCTTAAAGATAATTAATTCCTCAATTTCCTCAAATATTTTTAGGCAAAAAATTGTGCATAGACTCAAGTCTGAATACAGAATCTGAGTAGTAAATACCTACAGGCATAAGAAGCCATTGAAAAAAACTACCTTTCACTTATCTCTGAAATGAAAGTACTCAGACGTAATTGGGTTGATGCAAAATGCTGATACTGAAGAGTAAGAACATCTTTGTTTGAAGTATGAAAATGCTATCTCTGTTATTGGCATTTAACCTCTATGCATCACATAGGTTTTATAGGTCACCTCTATGTGTTATAGTCTATGCAATGTTGATTTGTAATACATTGTCTGACACTACTGTGTAAAGAAATGAATACTTGATTTCAAAAACAACCTATAATGTTAGTTACATTTTATATGCTCTACATTTTGCAATTATATGTATAGTTAAAAGGATTATTTTGGAGTGAGTTTTGAGTTTTTAACACATCATTTGAAAGAAGCTAGACAGTGGCGTAATGCGAAAATTCAGCAGTCTTAAATTTTATAAGAAAAAATTACTAACAAACTGAAAATCTTAACAAGTATCCTTTTAAGAGGTTCTAACTCGGTTATGTACCTGCATAAAATTCGGGTTTGACTGATAGTGAAAAGGACTGAGGTGATTCACCTTGTTACATACCTGAGTGATGAAATCATTGCCAAATATTTCTTTAAACAACAAGAGAGTGATTAACGGTAATTTTTATGGTATACTAGCTGCTCCTTTTACGATGATTTATAAAAGCTTTATTTAGGTTAAATTTTCGTCCTTTTGTCATACTACAAGCCATACACTATGTCTCTAATATATCATCTAGTTATACATTCAGCAATTAAAACATAAAAAAAAACACATAGTATACATTAAAATTCACAAACTTTGTTTTATAAAAGTAACAAAATAATAACAATGGTGCTGAAAACTCTTATTTTGGTCAAAAATAAGGCAGTATTAACTATCAGGCAATTCAAATCTCAAACTTCCACTAACAGATTTTTAATCATGAGGTAATTAATATAATTGTTGTCTCTATAATTAGAGGTTGAACCCAATTAACTACCTCCCTTACCTAGGAAAAGCAAGTTAATCACTAGCAGGTACTTAGTAATATAGAGGAAAACACGTAATTACTGTAGCAGATTAATAATTAGCAATTTGTGGCTTAACAAATGTAACAGGTTATTGTTTACTAATTAGGTAGTTGATAAGTACTTAGTTCAGATAACATGGTGTAACATCACATACTTAAATTGACCATCTGAGTAATAGTTATGTCTTTCTTATTACCTATGTTAGATATTATGATCATATTACATATGTAGCATAATATCTAACGAGATTTAGATCATAAATCTTTAGATGTAGAGATCAATAAAATCGTTAAAATTGTTCCCAAGTTCTGGCGTGACAAAGGGAAATATGATTTATTGTTTATATTATAGATAACGTGTATTATACGTGAATTATTCTTTCTAGTCGGACCCGTGGCCGGCCCCCGATGACCTCCTCGAGAACATATTCTCGTTGGAGCAGGGCTCCCTCGACTTCCTCGGAGACTCTATTCCCGACTTCAGTCTATGCCAGGACCAGGATGTATCGCCTAGTGAAAACCTGAGCAGTTCCAGCTCTGACAGTGGCGTGTCTACTGACCAGGCTGAGTTGTAAGTACTTATCACTTTTAAAAGCAAAAAAATATCTTTTGAACGCAATGTGATTGATAAAGACATAAACAATCGCTCTTCACTTCATTCATGGCCTTGGTAAGATAACAGGGCAATTATAATGGGGTTAAATTGCTATGTTTTAAAATGATGTGGCATCGAAAGGGTTTTTGGCGATTTTAAATAGCATAGCAATTTATGTCGTTATTATATATAGATACGTTTGAATATGTATTGGTAAAAATGTATACCTTGCCATGCCGGTGCCGTCCCGATCTGCGTAGGCCTTGGGGCCGTAAAGCACCACAGCATATGATAGTTCGCTTAAGTCGCTTCGTTAAGTCAGTCAAGTTACCGTATCCATAAGTTATGATACAGTGATAATTTTATTTTATTCGTTGCCTTAGAATCACAAACTTAGCACTTGTTGCAACGCGCAAACGTAGATGCAGCCCCAAAAGTCTAGTTAAAAGACATCCACGTTCACATAACCCTTGTTTATATAAAAAAAATATCTGGTGAGGGTGAGTGGTTCTGAGCTTCAGACATAAAGACTACTATATATCTAAATAACATCACAGCACAGACTCTGAATCTCTCTAGTTTACTCTATATTCAAAATTTAAAATACGACCTGTTAGACTTGTAATCAGAAACATGCAATCGTTCTGAAAGTCCGACACTGCCGTAAGAACTTAAATGCTTATGCAGTATGAAGCGAATCGATTCAGACGTTTTTTTTGCGTGAAAGTAAAAACGCGATCTTTTTATCCGTGAAATATAAATGCTTACTGACTGTTCTGATTGGCTAAAGTGATGTAAACCACCAGTAAAAAAGTGAGTCAATAGTCCATATAAAAGTATCTTTTACTTCGCTGACACACTTTCAAATGTAAAATCAATACTTTGAACATATTTTGTCGTAAAGCATGCACGTGACCTTTAAGAATTTTAATGATGATCAAACATTAAATAATATTACGCTGCTGATCTACGCTTTATTTTGGATTATGTCAAAGTAAAACCAGTTATGTATACCAAAGTCCACATTCTAGCAGCTTGTATTAAAATGCATGGCACAAATCAAGTCTCGTGAAATGTGGGAAAATGTTCTTTCACTGTCAAGGAACTAACGGCACAGAATAATACATAGTGATTAGGTAAAATAATTTGAATACATTCGTAAGCTGCTAGACAGGTTTTCTTGAATAGATAGTCGACTCAAGGTTTTAGAATATTGATATTTTTTGTACGCAAGATTATTCAATCTTATCGGCGTAATGCGGTATCAGAATTTTATAACAAAATGGAAGTATACTTTACTTCCATAATTTTGCGAGGATAATTGCGAGGATAATTTTCAGCCTTTTCAATGACCTAAATAATATTATCTAAAATCCGTCGATAAACCTTCATTGTTATTGCAATAACAATGTCGGTAAATTACGTAGCTATTTTCTTATCAAAATGTTTTGAGTAGCATTAGCGACTACCATACCAACCCAGACTAATTTCACTATTGGCTTGTGAAAATATTTACCTTCAGTTCGTTTAATTACTTTGGACTAAACATTTGAACTAGCTGTTTTGATACGCATACATCGAGTTACTATACTAGGATATTTTAACGCCTAAAGGTTGATTGTTGTGCTTAGTCTAAATATATTGTGAGCTTAAAATAACTTACTATATTTCACCTAACTGAAAACTTTCACCTAGTCACTTTGAAGTAACTTGCATTTGTAATTTTTTCCGTAAAATATTTGACTAAAACTGCCCTTAGGAAACCAGAAAAACTAAGACCCTTATAATAGTCTGACAATATTTCAAGAGCACAGTTAACCGTCTTCCTATTCAATGGACAAGAGTTGACTCAGCGATAATGAGCCACGAGAAAAGGCCAAACATAATCAACCACGTGGCTTTTGACTTGGACCTCTGCAGAAATCACTGCGCAATCGTTTATTAAATTATGTATGCGTATATCGCTTTTGTGGTAAGTATCTAATTGTACTTACTAGCTTCCGCTTATATCGAGACAGAAATTAGAGTCGGTCTCATAAATATACTTACATTTTAGCAAGGATAATGAATGACACTTTCATGTCAATTAAAGGTTATGGCTAACAGTTTCCGTTCCATCTGTAAGAGCCATTTTGACTATAATTATATTTTTCTATCTCATAACATTATGGTCAAAATGGCTGTATTTTGTAGCCTGTTTTTATAGGTAAAGGTATGAAAGAGTTTTATTATTGACAATACAAACCAGTTTAGAGTATTGTTTAGTATTTCGTAAACTAGCGACACTTTCAGGCTTCCCGTGCAAAGCCGTGTTAACTAAACTATTATACATATAAACCTTCCTCTTGAGAATCACTCGGTCTAGTTGATGAAAATCGCATTAAAATCCGTTGCGCAGTTTTAAAGATCTTAGCATTCAGACGTAGGCAACGACTTTGTTTTATACGATGTAGAGATAAAAATGGATCTGAATGATGCGTTGACATTTAGAGTAGAAATTGCGCAAGGTGATCATGTTTAAAACTGTAGACGGATACAGTTGCATGCCTTTCTATTCCTTCACAACCGAAAGTGGCTTAACAATGAGTCACGATTCACGAAGCTTGCCCAGTTGCAACGCAACGTCTCTATGACCGATTTTTTTTAATAAAGTGTTATTGACACCCAAGTATTAGTATTCGTTGTGGAAACTCGAGACACCATACGAATTCTCTAATGTTGAATACGAGGGTATCACCACCCGCAATTGTTTTATTTTTTTTTGTTTGATACACTAACTAAAGTTTTGTACCCCTTTTGGAGAAGATTAGTTAGAATTCTTTTAGAATCCTTCATTACAAAAGGAACCTTAAATGTCCCGTTTCTTGAACTCTCAGTTTGGTCTGTGCGGATTGTCAATAACGCTATTATTTTCTATTAACATTTACGATTATTTGGTTCAAACTGAAAATACCAAAAGGATTATTGAATTGTCGGTTGTTAAGTAGGTAAGTACGTTGGTAGTAAGTTCGTAGAGTGGCCAACTCTGGTAACGGAATTAACAATTAGCAAGTAGTTTCTTGCTCACAATTTTTAAGATATTGTGTGTGCTCTTATAATGAATAACCTAATAAGCGACCAGCGTGGTAAGAGGATTATATTAATCACCGTAAAAAACTAGCCTGTTGGCTGTGACTAATCTGAATATCTTTTTCAAAATTGCATAGTTATTTCTGCATGGATCCACGTTGGTATATCCACGTGCAGGATTGCGTAATGAATAATCATTTGTTTTCTGAATCATCCTACGGTCATTCTGTTACGTTTTTATTTTTAAAATAGCTTATATATAGTATAAAAAACCCATTATAATATTTGACTCATATTTAGTACTTACACTGTAACGGTCTCGTTATTTTAAAGAATATATCTACTTATAATAAAACTGTTACTCGTCGATGTATGTATATTTGAGATATGAATGAAAAAATTTATGAGGGGTCGTTTAAAAATATAAACATAACAGAATGACCGCAGGATGATTCAGAAAACAAATGATTATTCATTAGTCATTACGCAACCCTCTACGTGGATATTTCAACGTGGAACCATGTAGAAACAACCATGCAATTTTTTTATTAAGTTAAAATCATTTTAAATATATGCCATAGTAACCGAAGTAGATACGTAGTAACATTATATAGTCAAGGGCACGACAAAGGTATGTTTTTCTAATCGCTTATGCCTTTAACAGGCGTGAAGTATTTTAATAGCTTAACTGTACTGTGATATTTGCTTTGGAAAACACGTTTCTATGCACTGGGGTCACCACGTGGGTCAGAAATGTGTCTCTCGTCATAGAAATTATAATAAACATCAATATGCCTATCTTTATTCATAACTACCGTTAGGGAATATACCACATGACTTAAAAATTGCTTACTTAATATTATCCTCATACATTGCGATACTTTTTTTTAAGTATGGTGGTAAGGCGCCCTAAAAATTCCGATGATGGCGATTTCCTCATACGAATTTACTTTATAGTAAGTATTGAACTGACATTATCTAAATCTATTTCATTAGAATCCTCACTTATTTGAGGATTCTAATTCTATTTTTAATTCTCATTGGTTTGGTTTTCTGTTATCCTATAATTAATGTTATATTTAATTTATCAAGTCCCTTAACTTATTTAACGATGTAACCATTTATTAAACATGAACGTAGTAATAAAACTGGTACTGTTTACCCTTTCCATAACCTTTCTTAATCAAAGGTCAACTCCTTTACTGATATATCATGGTTAAAGAAGAAATTATTGAGATTCTTATTGAGGTATCATGCCGCAGACTTCTGACTTTATGACTTTAAATACAGCTTAATACAATGTTGATCTCCTTTATTATTTATTCGTAATTCTGCTTTAAATTGAGCCAACAGACTTTTGATTTACGACTTATGACGCTTACTATTTTAGAAAGATATTAAGAATGTTTTATTAAAGTAAAATAATTGTTAAAATTAACTCTCACAAACTAAAAACAGAGTTAACTCTTTGGAATGCTAAAAATTCAATACGAAACATACTTTCATGAAACAGATTAATAAAGGTATTTTATTAATGTTCAAATACGATGATGGTGGTTATATTTTCAATTAATTATAAAATTTTATTATTGCATGCAACATCATTTAGAAATGTAAATGCTTACATACAATTATCGTTATTTTATTTCAACTAAGAGAAAGCAACGTTGCACATACCTACTCTATAAAAACTGCTGATAATAAATTAACCATTTAAATTTATTCAACAACTTCTGAGAACAATATTTTTTGACAACAGATTGTATGGAAATTTACAAACATACATAGTTAAAGATGTTTATCGACACCGACGCATGCGCAGCCCAATATGTTACAAACAAGTTCATACTTAAGTTGTTTTATATCTCACTTATATGTATTTACCTAGTAACTAGATACAAATAAATTACACAATTCACTGATATAAAAACATCGACTTTTAAATAACCCATTTTCGAATTGCACATAAAACACGCTGATAACTTGAATAGGTACTCCAATTTAATAAAGAGAAATTGAATTGTCGTATTACACAGTTGAAAATGAATAGATTAATTGATTACATGAAAATATATTTTAAGGTTATTATGTATAACTTTTAATCTTTATGAGCAAACAAAAAATCTTTATTTTTACTTGCACTGTAATTAAACTCATCTTAAGATTGTCTGAACTTATTATTGACATTTGTCAATAATAAGTTCAGACAATCTTAAGACAAAAAATATGCTAAAAAGAAGAAGTAATAAGTAAAGAAATAAGGTAAATAACGCGATAAAACCCCGTGTCCATGTTATTATGAATATAAAAAAACGCTTATCAATAAACGATAGGTTTTACCGGCCGGCTTGCAATAGAATCACGTTGATGACCATCTTTCTTGTTTGCTAATCCATTTTAAGCAAAAAGTTTCGGATTTGCCAGCTTTTTGTCGAAATACCCAACTCCCAGTCATAAATTGGTATACGATAACGATGTTTACATTCTGATAGTCAAAGTTGCGTTGCGTCTCCGGTCTCACGTACGCTAACGGTATTTGAGGCACAGATCGTTTGATGGCAAGCTCTATCACGGAATTCCTTACATAGGGAATGACATAAAGAATGATGTGTAAAAACTATGTAATGAATGAACTGATCTTTTCATTTTATTTTAATGTTATTATGTAAAACTTCAACTTAGATGTTATTATGTTCGCGTCTCTTATTCCTGTAATACCTTTATGTACCCTTCACTTCATTTAGTTAGGAACAAACTGTACACTTGAGTCTAAGAAGGTGGGCGTTGGTATCTGCGACACAGTTCTAACAACTATTGCTGTATCATCGTTATTTCCCAATCAACCTCAAATCTATGTTCCGAAATAAATATTATTATTATTAATTCAAATGTAAGTTGGTCAAAAGATTACCTTTTGAAACCGAGTAAAACATTTTTTTTTTGTTGTACCGCATACCATACATGTATATTGGCGTTGGCTGTCATGAGTAAGATGTTTTTGAGCTTACGTTTTGTACCTCTCACCAATTTTCTTTACCGTTTGAACAAGCTATGAAAGTCAATGTACTCGACGGTGCACGCCCAAACCACTTGGCTAGCCGAGGTGCTACCAATCTATCCTAAAAAAACATAACAACGCCGACCCATATTATCAGTCACCTGCAAACCACACCCACAGCTGAGATGGCAAAAAAAGCTTAGAAGCATCTTTTTGCCGCTATGTTTGATGCTTGGGTTTTAAACCGTCGGTCGTGAGCCGTCATTCATTCATTATTGAAATGTACGCACGACTTCTCCAAGTTTGAAACCACACGTTCTCTTTCACATTTAAAAGTGAATCTTAGGTAACAACAAAAATCAGACAGAACCTTTTATAAAAAAACGCAAGTCTTATTCGCCGTTTCTTTTCAGTGACTTCGAGCAGGAGCTATCACCATTCCTTATCCAGAATTCTTGCGACGATGACGTCCACACTTCGGGCGTTGAAACCAGCCCCACACATATACAAACTAGCCCCTCACATGAACAGCTCAGCCCTGTTCATGTTCAATCCAGTCCTGTTCACATCCAATCCAGCCCTGTATACAGCCAAGAAAGCAATGGCAACAGCTGTGACGTCATCGAGGAGGCCTTTGATTTAAACGACTTTGAGCAGAACGTAGTACCTGGATTCATCAATACAAATACATTCCAAAGTCCTGGTAAGTTTAATATTTTATAAGCATGTATATTTAGAAAAAAAAACTGGTGGTACGAAGTACTGCAGGTCAGCTTGTTATTAAATAATTTAGCGGAATCTGGTTGTTTTTCTACCGAAAGCATTCGTTTATATTGTGAATAATTTAATGAAATTTAATTTCTAGTAATACAAATACTATGGAATTTCACTATTAAAAACTATGAAACGAATGATTTAGATCCTTGCTGTTAATACTTTAAAAAATTGTATTTGGAGGCAAATCTGACCGATCAAATAACTTAGATGACTAATAGTCAAATGTGTCTTCACCCTAATCAAACACCGCATCGCCTTTTATCTTGAGAATATATTAATTGAAAAACCAAGTATGCCGAAGAAAGATATTACCGGCGTTTCGGCCTTTGATTGTGTGCATTGATTACGTTAATTCTTAGCTTTTATTTTTATTGCTTGAACCATTAGTTGATAATTCTTGGTTTGCCTGCTTCGGAACAAATTCTTAAATACTTCCAATTTGTTTCGAGACCTTTGCTTTAACGACACTGGGTGGGTGTTCTTTGGTACTTAGCACTAACACAGTAAGAAAAATAGCTCCAACTTCGAAGAGTTGTTATAGCATTAGCACTTACACCCCTCTCTTTTATAGCTCTGCTTTTGGTTGCTCGTAACTTTCTTGGACGTTTGCCAATCCTTTCTTTTTCCTCTCGAATTGGTTTTTAAGTTCAACAACTCTTTTTCCTTTTACTTTTATCGACGTCGAATTGCAAGTTTAACTGATTGAACTGTTCTTTCAAAACTTCTGCATTCACTGTTACGATCCAACCTATATAAAGTTTAAAAAACGTATCTTGAACTAAAATAAAATTGTAAAGATTATTTAGTAATGAGCGAATTGTTCATTTCCGTCACAAATGATAAAACAACTCTTCCAAAAAACTATCAGAATTTCAATTATCAAGTTACTGTTCATATTCCTATCACATACTTTACAAATGTATTTAAATTTTCTTTAATGAATCAAATTTAGATGAACATTCTTGAATGCACGTGTAACAATAGCTACTAAATAAGCAAGTTTTTATTTTGTAGATAACCTTAATGTAGTGAAAATGAGTATTATCTCTGACAAGCACTACACTGGCTTCGTGATTACACTTCTTGCTATCGCAATTAGTTACGTAAGCATTCAGAGTTACAGTTTAAAACGATTCATCCTATCTTTAATTTTTTCCAACACTTTGACCTTCGTACAAACTTATATTTGACTATAAGCACTTGATTAAATATTTATTCGCTCACATACTGGTAAAACTTCTATAGCGTTTCGGCTATTGAGGTCGTCAAACCTATTAATTTCTTTGTATCGCCATCTTCTTGTTTGCCCATTTTTTCCTACGCAATATTTGAGCACGCTATCTTATTGGTTTTCTGCTTTTGCATGCCTTATTTTGCTATATTTTATATATTAACCACGCGGTGACTTTATTAGCTTAGGTCTATCATAGCGGTTCTGTTTATTTGTCTTTGAAAGTAAACAACTATAGGTCGCGCCACGTAAAAAGAGCGCTGAGAGGAAGTAGCGGGGGTATGTTGCGTCTGTGTTCGCTCGCTGACGAACCAATAGCACCCGCTTATTCAATGGTATGAAGTGCGCCGCGTTACCTCTCCACCAATCATCGACCACTGCGCAGTTCGACAGCCAGCGCTCTTTTTACGCGGCGCGGCCTATACCATTCAAACTTTGCTTCTTATGAACAAACTAAATGTAACCCCAAGTTCGAAATTCTCCTATCTTCTGCCAGTTCGTGGTGTTCTCACGGTTATGTTTCCTCCAGGTAAAGGCAACAGAAAACGTCGCCTCTCCCAGACGCCACAAGTCGTCGTCCATCCCAAAGTGCAGAAGCCTACCGTCAAAGCGAGCACAACACAAAAGCCCCAACTCATCGTAAAAGCCCAGCCACAAAGGCCGGTAAAGGTCTCCAACATCCAACTCCTAAGTCCGCACACTAAGGTGTACTCTAAGCCGGTTGAAACAGTCGCGCCTCAAAGGCGGGTTATTCGCGTCGCTCCTATGGCCGGCAACCCTCGTTCGATTCTCCTCCCCGTTACTATAAAAGACATGAAAGACTTGAGATCGATTAAAATTATAAATGCAGCGGATCTGAAGAACGCGGGGAATATAAAGTTGGCTGCGGTGAATCTGCTGTCGCAAGGAAAGGCGCAGAGCTACAGGGAGGAAAGGAACGAATATGAGTACGATCACGGCGGAAACAATTGTGGTGAGTGTACTTTCTCATCTTTTTCAGCCACTTTTAGAGACCAGTTAACTCGTGATTAAAATGATATATTTTATAAAGACAATTAAGTACTAACCGGAAAAAGTACATTGAATATAATTAATATCAGCTAGTTCTTTTGCAAAATTTATCCAATTCCTTCCAGTTTAAAATAACTAACAAACACTCAATACCCTCATGTATGTTCAGTGTACTTGTTGCTATTCGTATTAAAATTAAAATACATAGATTTCCAACGATAAGTTCTTCCCAAAATGCTTTGTCATTTTCAATCACAGCAACTCAGAAATGTTAAATTTGGCGCTAAATAGAACGAAAGTATTTATGCTCAAATGCTAATCATTTCAAATAGTTTAGGTGTTACCGTCTCGATTCGCTTGATTGGAGGCAATTGACTACAGTGCCATAACTCGTTTCGGCTATTGACAAACGCGGGCATTGTACTCTAGCTAATAAAGTGATAATAAAAAAGACAGGTATTCAATCTATTTGAAAATTCTCGAAAGTTTGAGAAAAATAAAGTTAGATCGCGCGCGCGTGTTTTTATAACATTACCAGTCCTTGTTATTTTTGTAATAATTTTCCTGTTATTTTGTATTACAATATGTATTCTTTCCTTCAGATGACTCAGGCAGCGGCAGCGACGATGACGACGACCACAAAGAAGTTCACGACGGTCGCAACGGATATCCCCGTCTCGTTCTAACAGCTGAGGAACGCCGTCTGCTAGCAAAGGAAGGCATTACATTACCCACTTCCTACCCTCTCACGAAACATGAGGAGCGAGAGCTGAAGAGAATCCGACGCAAGATTAGGAATAAGATATCCGCTCAGGACTCCAGGAAGCGCAAGAAGGAATATGTTGATGGATTGGAAGACAGGTGAGTTTTACATTTTTCATGTTGTTTTTAGCCCGAACTGTCGATATCAAATATCGTACCTTTGGAGATACCTCTGACTACCCACCCAGCCCTTTGGACATCTTCAAAAGATCTAAAATGCCTAAAAAGGTCTGTTATGAACCTGTAATATCCCACTGCAGGGCAAAGGCCTCCCTTTCTTCTCTCCATTCATCCCTGTTTTGGGCCACTGTGAAATCTTTTAATGGGCATCTAACTCGTACTTAACTAACTCGTCTAAAAAGGTCTGAAATCGTTTTTTTACCGTACCTTGGGATCATATTTTTTTTGTTACGGTTAATTACTACATCATTCAATGTATCTAAGCAAGTCTCATAGGAAAGAAAGTGTCTTGGATGACAAGACAACTAGGCTGACACTCAGTTGTATAAATACATTAATGATTTATCTGATGCCATTGAACGCACACATTGCGTATCTAATTGAAAGTCACCGCGGTCGCGATCGCGCATGCGTAGAAAGTACCTTGCCAAGATAGCAACCTTGTTTCTTATCATTATAATGAATAAAGTCCATATAGATTATATTACATATAAATATGGACTTAATTCATTCAAAATATTTAATGGCGAATATATAAAACTAAAAAAATACATTTATTTGTCTCTGACTATCCCATCGAATGACATCGAAATCTTCAAAGGATTTCAAAAGCCCTTACATCTGTTATTATGATTAGTACATAATAAACGGCTGGACCGATTTTCATGTTTTAATTTGGATATGTCTCCGTCCAGAATAGGAGAATCCCACTAATATTATAAAGGTGAAAGTTTGTGTGTGTGTGTGTGAGGGTGTGTGTAAGTATGTAAGTGTGTTTGTTACTCTTTCACGCTCAAACGGCTGAACGGATTTGAATGAAATTTTGTATCAGGATTACTTATACCCTGGATTAACAAATAGGCTACTTTAAATTCCTGAAAAGTGCAGTGTTCCCGTGGGATAAACCATTATTATTCATCAAAATAGTTTCGATAGTTTGGCCGTGCAAAAGGCAGCTGTCAGACAAAATAACTTCATAGATGGCAGCACAGGCAAAAATATAACTCCTTCACGCTCAAACGGCTGGACGGATTTGAATGAAATTTGGTAGCAGGATTGCTTATACCCTGGATTAAAATATACGCAACTTAAAATTCCTGAAAAGTGCATTGATTCCGTGGGATTTTTAATCAAATTCATGAAAATAGTTTATACAAAATAGTTTGGCCGTGAAAAAGTAACTGAAAAAGTAACAAAATAATTTCAATAGATGGCAGCACAGACAAAGTTATTATTCCTTCACGATCAAACGGCTGGATAAATTTGAATTAAATTTGGTAGCAGAATTGTTTATTCCCTGGATAAACAAATAGGCTACCTTAAATTCCTGAAAATAGAAATGGTTCCGTGAGATTATAAACCAAATTATTCATCAAAATAGTTTGGCCGTGAAAACGTAACTGTTAGTCAAAATAATGTTAATAGATGGCAGCACAGGCAAAGTTATAACTCCTTCACACTCAAACGGCTGGACGGTTTTTAATGAAATTTGGTACCAGGACAGTTGATATCCTGGATTAACACATGTCTTAGGCTACTTTAAATCCCTTAAAAGCGTATTGTTCCCGTGAGATTATCAAAATAGCTAAATTATGCTTCTTGAAACTCAAACGGCTTATCGAATTTCAAATATTGTTTTTTTTTGTCCCGATAATCTCACGGAATTGGGACTTATGTACGCAGACAAATCCCCGATAAAAAGATTTCTGGCTCAACATAAACCATTTGAACAAAGTTTATATTTGTGTCTTCAATTAAAATTCGCTACAGCACCTCATCGTCGCTATTTTATTAAATTTCCCACAGTTTCGGCTCGCTTCGAGTCTAAAATCCTCGCAGCGCTCGCTTTGCTCGCATGTTGCTTTTTCAATCTTTTGCAAGCAAATTGAACTGTGTCAGACCATAGAATAGGAACCAACCAGCGCCATTTCTTTGAGCATCATAAGCAAACATAAGTGTCAGTCATGATGAATGTGTCTTAAAAATTTGAGTCTAAGAAACTCGATGCGCTTGCTTAGTTCGAAGCTCGCTTCGCTCGCACGGTAGCTTCACAAATATTTTGCTAGCAAATTGAACTATGTCAGACAATATAATAGGAACCGACAAACAGTCAGCCTTTTATATGAGCTCCATAAGCAAAATCAAGTATCACGTCAGGACGCATTTGTTTTTAAAAATTTCCGCTCGCTTCGCGAGTTTAAGACGGTCGCTGCGCTCGCTTAGTTCTAAGCTCGCTTCGCTCGCACGGTAGCTTCATAAATATTTTGCTAGCAAATTGAACTATGTCAGACCATATATGTAATAGGAACCGACCAACAGTCAGCCTTTTCTATGAGCTCCATAAGCAAAATCAAGTATCACGTCAGGACGCATTTGTTTTTAAAAATTTCCGCTCGCTTCGCTCGCACGGTAGCTTCATAAAAATTTTGCTAGCAAATTGAACTATGTCAGACCATATAATAGGAACCGACCAACAGCCTTTTCTATGAGCTCCATAAGCAAAATCAAAAATCACATCAGGACGCATTTGTTTTTAAAAATTTCGGCTCGCCACGCTCGCTTGGTTCGAAGATCGCTTCGCTCGCACGGTAGCTTCTTGAATATTTTGCTGGCAAATTGATCTATGTCAGACCATAGAATAGGGACCGACCAACAGTCAGCCTTTTCTATGAGCACCTTAAGCAAAATCAAGTGTCACATGACAAATTTGTCTTAAAAATTTCGGCTCGCTGCGCTCGGTTGGTTCGAAGCTCGCTTCGCTCGCATAGTAGCTTCTTCAATATTTTGCAAGCATAATAAACTGTGTTAGACCATAAAATAGTAACCGACCAGCAGTCATCCTTTTCTATGAGCACCAAAATCAAGTGACACAATGACGCCTTAAACAAGGAGCAAAATTAAAAATTTTATGAAAACTTTTTCGATTCGAGTAATTTTTTGCACTCTCGAGGTGCATTTTTATTCATATCTCTGATGATCCTCATCAGACCAAAAAAAAACATCAAAATCGGTTCACCCAGTCGACGAATTGAGAACTTCCTCCTTTTTTGAAGTCGTAAAAAAAATGTATCAACTAATTCACCGCGGGTAACACCGCGGGACACAGCTAGTAATTATTAAAAACATTAGAAAGTTGAAGTAAGTTTCAGCTTATCCCTCTACAAACATACAAACGAGCACTGTTTCTTCTGTATGTTAATAATTAGGATGTATGTCAATGCTTTTACCTATCTTTACAATATTTCAATCAGGATTAGTTCATTGATAATGTTTATTGCCTGTTTGTGTATTTTGTAAACGGAAAAAGGAACTACATATAGAAATATTATTTCTGGTTAATACCTAAATCGATAACAATGAAATAGTAATGAATTACAGATATTACCTATGTTACAATCACACTAATTAATGCGTAACTTTGTGAATATGTGTATGTTTGTTACTTCATTGGCATAACATGTACTTATTTTGTTTTTATCATTTTCACACAACCTATCCATCTTATTTTTGGTCTACCGCTTCTCATATAGCCTTACACTTGATGCGGGCACCACACATTGGCTTCAACTTGGTTTCAATATTGGCTAAGAATAGAATAGCCAATGGCAATGCTCCGTTTGTGTCCAATAACCGTCCAAGATCGATCCCCACGTTGGAGTGTTGGAACAAACACTATCCAACCCTCCAATGTGTGGTGCCCGCATGACATGGATTATGTGTTTCACTGTGAAATGATGGAAATGTATACAGTATAAATACTGTATACTTACGCAAACAATAGCAAAAAACCTATAAATAAAAATAGCGCGGGTCACACGAATCATACAATTTTATTTTTGTTACAGAGTAAAACAGTGTTCTGTGGAAAACCAGACTCTAATCAGAAGAATAAAAATTCTGCAATCACAGAACCAATCCCTCACTGCGCAGTTGCGGAGATTACAGGTAAATAAAGTTGTACGTTGTTCTATTATTAATTCAATGATAAACGAAACGTATGATAAAAGTGAACAAACTCGACTTGAATTCAAATGCTAGATGCATTCCTTTGTCTGATTCACATAATTAATTGTTATGCCTGTAGAATTTACAGTTTTAAACGTTAATGTTATTGAGCGAAGCGAAGCGCAGTTTCAGTGTCATATGAATTTCAACTTTATTTTCATTCCTATAATACTTATTATCGCATGAGGAACTCGAACGAGTCGCGCAGATGATGTTGAGCCTAAATTTATTTTTTATTTCAGAATGTGCTAAGCGGTGTTTCCACCGGCGGCAGTAAGTCGACTCAACCAGCGACGTGCTTGTTAGTTCTGCTGTTGTCCGTGGCGCTGGTGGCGCTGCCGTCCATGCGGGAGGAACTGCCGCGGCGAGACACGCGGCCGTCGCCGCAGCCGAGCGCGAGGGCTCTACTCTCCGCCACAAGTATGTATCACTTATTACTACCCACCTTTGGCTTCAACTCGGTTCCAACATTTTCAATTCAATTCATTTATTTGCCAGAAAGTAAGTACAATTAAATATAAATATGAGGTAGTTCCAATACATTTCTAACCTTAGATAGGCATGCAAATTTAGTCTTAAAATTAAAATTATTAAATACTTAGAACAATGTCATAAAACTTTACAATCGGTACATTATTAACATGCCAATTATGCCATTAGAATGGCCAATGGCAATGCTCCGCTTGTGTCGAATAACCGTAACCAAGTTGAAGCCCATGTGTGGTGCCGGCATGAAGGAGTAACAAACATTCACATTTACACACAAATTTTAACCATTATAATTATTAATATGAATGGGGCAAAATTTTGAGTCCTTAACTACAGAAGGACTAAAATAGGAATATATTTTATTAATAACCAAATTTACTAGTTAATTAGTATTAATACATAATCAAAGTTACTATTTGTCGCGTCTTATGAGACTCAACCCAAATTACAGCGAGACCGCAGGAGAAATTCATGAAACTAACCTAATTAATCGCGCTCCAGTTAATCTTGTTTGAGGCATTGCGTAACCTGTTCAAGTTATCAGTAACGTAATTCGGCTCGCGTACTTTTTTGACACGTTACATAACTTAGCGTCTTGACATTATACAGACGTTTACACTGATTGTAACTTATTTATGTGCAATTAAATGGCGTTTTGAGAAATGGAATAAAGTCATAATGTAAAGTACCTGCCTTTTATAATATTCTATCAGATAACTTGTTACTATTGTACATATAAGCTGCCCTTAGTTTAGCGCTGGATAGTGATGTAATAAATACCTGTCTTATTAAAATTAGATTTTCATAATTATGTACTTCAAAAAGGGCTTATTCCATTATGCTCCCACCCTCGTGGTGCTCCCTAGTGGGAGCTTAATGAACTCAAAAGTTTTGTATGATCCCACTGGGATCACGCTAATGGAGAACCTAAGCCTCAAAAAGTTCATATTTTGATGTGAATATTTCTTTCTCAGAAATGGTGTTAGACGAGACCGTTATAGATGATGGTGAGTTCAACATGGAAGAATTGATCACATTCAACCGACCTCACTCCGACCACGACTACCAAGTGGTCAAGCACCTCGACGTCAAACCTCTTCCCTCGGGATACGTCGACCTGCCCATCGACGAAGACTGGCCTCCCAACTTCAAGAAACGCATGAAAAAGCTCGAATTTGACTACGGGGACGGACGAGATTACATCGCCCCTATAGTCAAAGACGAGAGCTACGAAAACATCAACAAACTGACGAAATTCAAAATGGACACCGACCCCTTCGACGCGAAAGGATTCTTGACTAACACGCTTATATCGACTGGACGAAAACTTGGCGCATTACTTGATATCTTTCCCCCTATACCGGTCAAAAGCGAGGATTTAGTCATAGAGGAGATCTCAGATTACGATACCAGAAACTCTACGGAAATCAAAAGCTTTGTCGTCAATAATGTTGAGTAATCCTAGTTATAGTTTGTCAGTTACTTTTTTAAATACAGATTATAATTTTGATATAATTTACCAGAAAACTATTTTATTGTGCAGAGTGCCTTTCTCACTAAGCTTAGAGAAACTGGCAAAGCTACCGTCTTTTCAGTTTGCTGAATTAAGGTCTCATACCTTAATTCGATTTTAACTTAGTGGGAAAGGCACTTAGTAAAACTATTCCTTTTGTGTTAGTATTAAGAATATAGTTGTATTATTCCGATTCGTCAGATGTAGTTTGCACCCTTGTAATTGGGCTATAGATAGTTAATTTCGTGGTTTACATTAGTTTAACGTTACGCTAGTGAGGAGTCGTTGATGATTTTATTTAGAGTAAGTATTATTTAGATGTATGGAGGTCTACGGAATGAAAGATGTTTTATTTAATTTGTTTGAGTAATCAAATCAATAATATATTTAATTCGAGATATTGTTATTTACATTTTATTTTGTATACTGTTTACGTGCGCGATTATTTATAGGCATTTTGTGTAATATCTTGGTGCAATTATAATGCAAGTTTTTACTATTTTCTGTAGTCTATGAAATTATTTTTAATCTACTTATTTGTCCATGAAATTAAAGTCAGGATACTAACTAGTACGAATAAAGTATAATTAAAGAAAACAATGGTGTTTCATTTAAAAACTATAATGAAGGTACTTTTCCACTACACCCAGCTAAGGCAACCTGCCATCCATTTTGACGCTAAAACTTTGCACCTTACGGTAGGTAACGGCATTACATGCTCTTTGGGTAACGGTATAACTTGAATCGAAACGCATTGGTTGAGCGATAACTATCATGCTTCAATAGGCAAGAGTTCATGATAGAGATAACTAATATTTAGGCTATTTGTGAATTGAGGACGAACGCTACTACTAACTTATCGCTGGCCCCAGTGGCCCCTTTGGTACTAGCGGGTAAAATCTTTCATTTATCTTTAGTGAATGTAGATAAGACAATTTCTTCACAAAAATTGGTCATAACTACAGGAAAAATAAGGTCACGAAATTGTCTTTAGACAATTAAAAAAAATATTTAAATACTACTCTATACAGTAACAAATGTAAAATACTTGAAAAGAATAAAACAAATTTCTTATAATAAGCTTTATTTAATTACGAGTTAACAAATTTTGAATAGGGTTGTGACCTTAACTGAATACAATGTCAATTGCGTACCTACGCAAACTTTACCATACATACATCTTACTGAAAAAATAAACACAGAACTGTTCTATGAATATTAATATTTATTTATACTTACAATAAGAATTCATTTTCAAAGCATCATCATGTATTATAATACATATAAGTTAATAATTATACTCTCGCTCAAAACTTCCCCGTGCGTCCTCAAGCTGGCCGACAGAACATGACTTACTTAGTAAGCGAAGATTTAAAATTAAATTTAACTACAAAGTACACTCACTAGAGCCCAAACACGTCCTTCGGATCGACAGTTCGGACCATCCACATCCTTCCCTGATGGAGCGATCCAAATAAATTAAGTTATGATAAATTGTTACAAGTCACAAAATAAACGCAATTCAATAAAATTTGCCACTTTGCAATGACTGAGTGTTGCTAGTATGAGAAGTTAGCACTAACAATCCGTGATCATCACACTCCTGCGATAAAAATTTGTAAATATGTTTAATTTCCTAAAATAACGCACGAAACATTTCAAACTATTAACACGCTAGCGTTATTTTTACACAATAATTTAGGTACATTATTACTTCAATACACACGCAGAGTTCGAATCGTCGCCGGAACAGATCACACAATTTGACTTTGATTTACATTACCCAATCTAATTCGATTATTCTATCTAGCAAATAGAAAGTAACAATTAGGTACACTATGGTAGTAAATTGTATGTTTAAAGAATTATTTATTACATTCGAATAAACTGCAATGATTGTACATTAGTTAACGATCCATTTAACGAGAAGAATACTTCAATTTCTCACAATAATTATTTATCAAAAACCATTATCAATGAGCGGACTTAATAAAATCCTCATTTACATTATGATTTATCGACAATATTTGCATAACTATACCTTTTCTAAAAATATGAAAACGACACAACAAGATGTTTTATGTTATTCACATTTTAAACGTTACTTAGTTCAAATGGATAACTCCTAATACGGGAATACAATTTTGTGATGACTACAATATCCGTGACTAATCCAAAATACCTTACAAAAACGTCTTCATCATCGACGGAATGCTGTTCAAGCGGTAGGTACTCTCGCGTTCAAGCTATGAGCTATCCTCACAGAATAGTATACTGACCCAAGTTTTAGTATTATATTATCAATTGCTAGAGTTGCAAGCCCAGCATTCCGTTCATGAGAAAACACAAAACCTACACCTACACAAATCACGCTTTTCGAATCTTTGCCGCTTCCAGTCCAAGCAAAAATATACAAATGTGTATTCATAAGCTGTACAATTTATACACCTTCAACATAACGACCGCTCGGATGGCCACGACAGTCGCGTTTACTCTTAGGGTTTTCATGGCCATACGTGTGCGGTAGATTGGGACGCACGCTCACCGATGACATCTTACTCAGTCTATTCGCAATGCAACACCTCTCGTCTCTTTGAACCCGATAACCATCCCGGCGTCGAGTGCGGACGAAGCCGTAGAACACGATTACACCCACAAACAACCACCTCCTGACTACAGTATATTCAAAATGATATACATTCGACCGTAAGACTAACGAAGAAAGGCGAATTGTACTAATACAAATTGACAATGAGTCCGGAGCCACGTGTTTTGTACACAATGTGAAATGTTTCATTCAGTCTTGTAGGAATAGAAGCCATAGCCGGTTCACTCGGGACTCGATAGGATACCGATTGAAACAAATTACATTTTAATATACTATTGTAATGTAATGAACTTTATACATATTTATATTATTGCACTTTTAAATTTATAACATACATACTTGAAAATCAACAGTACAATT